>OY776678.1:79282185-80536560 GCA_963675555.1 Leptura quadrifasciata
TAATTCTACGTAATAGTGTCAAAATTACAATTTTTAAATGTCAAAAGTATTGTTGGCATCGGCGCCTACTACGTTAATATTTTTTGTAATGATTTTGAGGGTGAATGTTAAAATGCAATTTTCTCGAAAACTGTCAATTTCTAAGACTAATGACATACTTTTTTTTAAGTAAGTTTAGTTAAATTGCAATATTTTAATGTCAGAAACCCACTGTTGCTCTATGGACCATTACTTACGAACCACCCTGTATATACAATGTTGTTTCACTCATAAACTCACTTTTTTAATGCACATAACTAATTGTTAAATAGTTGAAACTTATTTTGACTTTTTTTTATACAAAATTAATTCTTCAAACCATTTAGTCTAAGAGCCAGGCTTTTTTTTATTTATACCCTATTAGTTTCACCAAAAAAAAAATTATTGAAATCAGCGACCCCACAGTTTTAAATCCCCTTATTAGCTTTATTATTTTTGGTTTTAAGTATCTCGTATAATTCTCAAAATTGTGGCCATCATATTTTGTGTTAGGTAAATCAAATTTCTAAATATTCCTGGAGGTGTCTGTCTACAAATTGTCTCAATTTTTGCTATACTACTAATTCGTAGATTATTACCTATACAGGGTGATTTATGTAAACATGCGGAAAATAAAATGGTATACAAGTCTGTTATGTGGGAAAGCCTCTGTGAAATTTTAAAGCGATCCGAGGTAATTTATTATATTTTTTTGCATTAAAACCTGCAAAGATACGCTTCTGAACGGGTGAGTTATGCTATCTCGACGCGTTCACACACGTGTCGCTTGTTTGTTTAGCAGGTAATATCAGCTGTCTTAGTTGTCTAAGGTCAGTGCGCCACGTGTCCACTGTTCAGTTCAGTGACGCTTCGATTTCCATTTAGAGCCTTTCCCATTTTTGTTAAATTTCAAACTGTATTCGCAAATATCGATTATGCCAGAGTTCACGTTGCAAGAGTACTGCGGCATGATATTAACCTATGGTGCAATGAATGAAAGTCTTGCAGGGGCTGTATGAAAATACGGGAGAAAATTTCCCCATAGGCGTAAACCTAAGGAGGGAAAAAATTTAAGTGCAGTGCAATGAGTTTGTGACACCGGGTTTTGTTTACCAGGCGACAGAGAACATGTAGTAAATCGTCCTGTTGAGGTAGATGAAGAAGTTCTAGAATTACTAGAAGACCTTTCAATAAGTGCCCTATACGCGAGAATCATTTTTACCCATATCACATAAGAAAGGAAGTGATTTTATTGCACCATATTACGTCAGATTGGTTAGTCATAGGCGGCGCACTTCTATAAAAAAATAAGGTAATTTTTTTTCCAATTTTTTTTAACTCCTTTTGGTGGGTACAACCCACTGAATAATTTTCCACATGTTTAAGTAAATCACTCTGTATACATATTTAGTGGTCTTGTGAGGGCAACAACTTTAAAGCGAGTTGTATATCTGATATAAAGATGGATCTAAAATGGAAGTAGAGGTAAATATACACAGCTAATGTACAAACGAAAGATATATAAACTTCTACGTCTACATTTGTATGTGGACACTTAATTGGATTCGCCAAACTCAAATATTTCTTCTAATATATGTTTCCACCATCTCTGATTGTAAACTTTGCTTATATGCTTAGATGTAGCCAAAGAAACGACCCTCAGGCAATAACTTTTGTAACCATTCGTAGAACAGTGACTAAAATGGAAATAAAAGGGGCCGAGAACTGCGTGGGTACTTATCGATTCAGGGATGATGCAAAGAGATCAAGGTCAAGGTGAAGGCAGGCAACTTCATTCCGAAATGCTCTCTTGAGATAGTGGTTTACTAATAAAAAAAAATTTTGTCGAACATGAAACCACAAAAATACTAATGAATTTCTTTCTAGAAATGAAGAATCAGATTTTGAAAGACTTCAAGAAGACTTTGTTCTTAAACTTGTGGTTGATGAAGAACCCCTTAAGCAGGTTCCCAGTAATTTTGATGTGGGGAGTATTCAACCGCCTCCAAATTTAGTAGCCCCTCCAATACATGACAAATGGTTTTACCAAGATCCTCAGGTAAGAAAATATATGGAAAAATTTATTATATCAGAGAGTGAAGTTTTCTGAAAGGCAATTTTATTAATAAGTGCGAAATAATACAAGCAATAAAAATAGACGCTTTCAAATGCCCCAGCAAACCGAATACAGACTGAGCGCTACCTATACCAGATTTCAAATCGCTAGATATTTATCTCAAATATGATGAATGCTTTTCATAGTAGATTAGGATATTACATGGTTTCAGAAGACTATTTGTGAGCCCTTCATAATTTATTATATTCGAACAATATTTTTTTATTCCTTATGTTTAATGGCTTAAAATATCTTTATAGTAGGACCTAGACGTATAGACTCCTTTAATTCGTATTGCGAATATTATAAGCATACATCGGAAGATTTGGTATTCCCCACAAAAAAGACAGGGACGGCTTATCACAATAAATAAGATATATTAGAGATATACCTAATTATAACATCAACATTGAAAAGGCACATACCAGTTTTTTTCTCACACCGATGACACCACAAGAAATAAACGAAATAATTGGAAAAACCACTCTCAAACCGGCTGCTGGTATCGACGACATCAGCGGAAAAGTGATGAAGTCAGTAAAAGACTTTATTGATGAGCCATTAGCATACCTAGTGAATGAATCGTTCTCAGGTGGTGTATTCCCCAACCTAAAAGAATCCAAATGTATACCTGTATATAAAAACAAAGGCCCCAAAACGGACATTATGAACTATAGAGCTATATGTATGCCAAGTCAAATTGCTAAAATTTTTGAAGCATCATACTCCATAAGACTAACTAATTATTTAGAGAATTTTAATCTGATATCAAATGTTCAAAATGGTTTTCGTAAAAGTAAATCCACCAATACTGCCATATTAGACTGCATAGATTTTATATACAATGCACTAAATAACAAGAGTCATGTCCTAGGGCTTTTTTATGATTTAAGTCGTGCATTTGATACTGTAGATCACAATCTGCTACTCATGAAATTAAAAGGCATTGGGGTACGAGGTGCACCATATAGCTGGGCTGCCTCATATTTACAAAACCGCACGCAAACCACCATCGTTGACGGGGCTAAATCCGAGACAAAAAATGTAAATCTGGGGGTGCCTCAAGGCTCGATTTTGGGACCTATGTTTTTTATAATTTTCATCAACGACATACCTAATACATGTATTACTCCAAATCAACTTCTTCTCTATGCAGATGACACAAACATGCTAATGTCTCATAACTGTATTGAACAGATTGTCATCGACAGTAACAATGCATCACAGGAAATGAGTCGCTATTGTAATGAGAATGGACTAAACTTAAATATAAATAAAACGTGTTATATGCGTTTTTTGCCAAAAAATGTGGTGACAAACTATGATCTATATCTGAAGATATCAAACAAATCCATTCAGAGTACAACAACTACTAAATTTTTGGGTGTTACTTTAGATCAGAAACTTACATGGGAAATGCATATAAATACGGTTTGCTCAAAATTAAGCACCATTTGCTACATAATAAGGAATCTGAGAGACACTGTCAGGATAAACACTCTGAAAACTCTTTATTATGGATTGGTTCAATCTCAATTACAGTATGGGCTCATTTTCTGGGGAAATTCCCCATATTTTAAAAGAGCATTTCAACAACAAAAAAAGGTTATAAGAGCTATGTGTAAAACTCACCCCTTAACTAGCTGCAAACCATTATTCAAAGAGTTACAAATACTTACCTTGCCTAGTTTATATATTTACCAAATAATAATGTTCATCAAAGAAAACGAATCTGAATTCCCGAGAAACAGTGATATTCATACACATCACACAAGAAACAGAGATAACCTATATCAGCCATACTCCCGCCTTGCACTAGGAGAAAATTCTCCAAGACACATCGGCATTAAATTTTTCAACAAAATTAATCAATGTATTGATACTGGCAGCAACGTGTCATTTAAGAATAAAATGTTAAAAATTTTTATGTGATAATGCATTTTATGATGTTGATGAGTTCCTTAATTTTTAAGTTTGTTTTCACCTATACTTATATGGTTTATTAAATTTATGTTTTGGTGTTCCTTGCGGAGACACTCTAAAGGTCTGCAAATAATAATGTTTAACATATGTATGCGTGTAACTGTGTGTTTATGTATGTGAAGTGAAATTATTGTGCGATGGCGGGATGTGTGGTAAGCCTTCGGGGAGGCAGGGGGAGGGGTGTATGTTGCGTGACATGCATTTCTCTCTCTATCTCTCTGGTGTTTTGCTGCACGTCTCGCCGTCGTATGGTAGCTTCACTGTATCTATTACAAACGTTTTTAAATTGTTCAATGTTTATAATTGTCTTTTACTGCAAATTACTGTTCTTTTTTGACTAGTCAGATAAGTTTATATGTTTGTATAACTTTATTGATGAATAAATTTTTATCTATCTATCTTTATCTATGCTGATGACCTTAGTAAGTTATTAGTTCACTCCTAATAATATCCACAATTTCCTCGACTTGTTTCTGTAATTTACAAATGACTTTGCACACAACACTATCTTTATTTATCTTCATATTTAGTCTTTATGGCCTTTAAAATCTCTATATTATAAAGTAATCTTTAAATTATTTTACTTCAACATCCAAATTTAACAAGATGTTAAAATTCTAGCATAAAAATTAATTATGGAGTAATCAAAACGATTTATTTGAACTAATATATTAAAATGAAAATAAAGGGTGTTAAAATTTAAATAGATTTGTTACAGATTTAAGTCGCTTTTTTAACAGGCTTTAAAATTCAACATGTAGTTATAGAATAGCCACTGTAGTTACAGTATAGCCACTTGCATACGCTTGGGAATGTAGAATTACAACTGAAATCTGTAAGATTGTAAGTACATAACTCTTTGTGCAGTAGGAGAGTAAATAAACGTCTAGCAAAATGGATGGCGCAACTGACCTTTCATAAAGGCAAGAAAGGGTTGGCACATGTCGCATGTAGTCAAAAGTTTACGATACATTATAGTATATTATTATTATTTTGTAGTTTTTATTAATTTGTTTACTTATTTTCCATATAAAAGTAAGATAAACATAAAAGCCGTCTCTGAGGGAAGTCCAAATCCTCTGAAGTATGCTTATAAGCAAAATATTTCAAATAAGTAATAATATGTAAGCCATCACGATACACTCATCGCTGACAAGTGATACTGAAAACAGCAATTAAGTTTGTATGTGATAACCAGATGGTCTGTAAAAGGAGATAAATCTCCAGGTACTTTTATGTTTAAAAAAATATTTATTCTTGTATTTGTCCGAAGAAAAATGCTCCAATTTCAAGTCCTCTATTCTATAGAATGTTTATGGACCTTATAAATGATCCAATAGGAGAATGATTGTTGATAACGTTAACAATCAAATTAGTAATGTACTATTTCATTTCACTTTACAGGGTCAAATGCAGGGACCTTTTTCAAATATAGAAATGGCAGAGTGGTATAAAGCTGGATACTTTAGTAACCAATTGAAGGTCAGGCGACAGTGCGATGAGCGCTTTTTCCTCTTAGGTGAATTAATTACAATGTGCGGAGGGGTTAATCCGTTCCAATCTGGTGTACGTTTTCCGACGCTGAAAAATGACGTAACTAAAATGCCCGATCCTGATATCCTCCAGTTTCAGTACTTGTCGCAGATGGCAGCATATAAACAGGCACAGGCTAGGATCTTAGCAGAACCTTGGAGTGCCATTACTCTACAGCAGCAGGAACTTGCTGCACAAAGACTGATTATGCAACAGCAGGTAAGGTGTTTCAAGTTCATTATTAGTTTATGTCGTAAGTTATGAAATTTGATGCAAAAAACTACCCCCTGTAGCACAGACATATTGAATTTACGATATTGGCCAACATAGCTTTCGTCAGATGTTTGCAAGCGTGGTCCATTATTGTAAGTCCACATTGGAAGCATATCAATATCACATATAGGACCTAGGTTGTTCTACATTGTACTGCCGACATTGTAGATCTAACCAGATCCATTAATGTAAATCAATATCGGGCGCATTTCAACATTACATATAGGACCAAAGTTGTTTTACACTGTACTACCGATATCGTAGATCTAACCCTATCCTTTAATGAAAAACAACATTGGGCGCATTTCAACATTACATATGGGACCATAATTTGGTTACATTATGCCATCAACATTGAAACTCTATCTATCTGGGTTCAATATTGTAACTTACTGTAGGTTAAATATTGTTAAGCTGTATAGCCCCAAAAGGGGAATAATGTATAGGACCTATATAAAATTCTTATGTTGGCTGGTCATATTACTGGTTCTGCAAAAATAAGGAATATTTGTTGTAAGTTCTGAACATTTTTTTCAGAAGTACTGTAATGGATAAAGCGGAGTAAATACTTACCCATAAAAGGATGTCATCAAATATTTTTTAACGTCCGCTAATTTTCAGTATATTTTTCTAATAAGTAGGTGAAAATTTATAACACAAAATGTTACAAAAAAAGAAAAACGTACATTTGCTCTAACGAACAAATATAGATGATGTCAAATCTACAAATTTTTGATGGCCCCAATATGGTTTAATATAAGTATTAATATACCCCTTTAAGTATTTTTGTATTAAGAATTTTTATTGATAAAATTGTATTATTGTATTACTAATGTCTAACCTTCAGTAAAAAAATAACCCTACCTGCATTATGAAATATTGATATTGGCAAACATATAGGTATTTCCTTTAAAAATAAATTAACTAAATCTTTTTTGTTAGAATCTACGACTCATGAAATTTGTGTTCATCTCTTTTGAAAATACAGAACTTTTATTTTCTTAACGTCATTTAACTAATTAAGTGTTTTTAGGCACGGCCGTCGAGAGTTGAGATGGGCCCGGATTCCCCTTGAAGCATAATAAAAGTAAAAAATTAAAATATGATTCACTTTTTAACAGAAGCTTTACAACAATAAATATGTTTAATACTAGGTCGAAACAATATAAAATATTGAAACTTTCTTATGTCATGTTCGAAAATTTGATTGTAGTAATGCTTTTCGAGTTTTCTGGTCTATGAAATAAAGTAAAGTTGTCACGGCTTTAGATCAATCAGGCCCCTGGTAATTACACCGGCTGACCCACCTCTCGACGGTCCTGTTTTTAAGTTATGGAGAGGAAAATAACAACATCAAAGTGTACCCAAAACTTCCGAGGTTTATTACTGCAAATAATGTACGAGGCATTCTCAAAATGTACCATGTAACATTAATTTAGTGAACAAAAAATTAAAATTTGTAAAAAAAAAGATTTTAAAAACTAGAGAAAGGTGACGTATTATGCATCTTTTTCTTCTGTGAGGCGAATGCGACGACCTCCATCCCTGTCCTTTGCGCCTGCTAAAAACGCAGATACTGATTTTTTTATATCCATATCAGTAACAGTAAGTTTTGAAACGTTGCCGAACTGCCCCTTAAAATTATTGAAAATGTAAAATAGAAAAGCTATGTTTTAGCTATTTACTTACTTACTACAGCATCATATACTTTTAAATCTTTGAATGATTTTTTATTCTTCTTTCCTTCCCCCGAATAAAGTAACGACACTTCTTTTGATAGCAGTCTTTTCATTTGTATATAAATCGCTTTGTGGACAGTTTGTCCTCCAGATAGGTAAAGAAAAGCGACCTAGAATAATATGGATGAAAAAACATGTCATTATATTCATCTTTCGCATTATTTACCAATTCATTCATGTCATTTTCATTTGCAATTACTTCATTAAGTCTGATTAACATCTCGTCATTTTTAGCAGGTAAGTCTGATAAAAATACAGGGATGACTTCTTGACCAATTTGTAGGGGTCTTCTCGAAAACTCAAAAATTTTTTTTTCTAATGAATCAATTCGAGCAAGTATTTGTCGTTTTGATTGATTTATTTCAAATTCAATACCACATAATTTCTTATAAATAATATGTTCAGAAGCTAGAAGATCAAAGTAGTCAATTATAAGGCATATCAATATTTTAAAACATACGTGTTAGCTGTGTCAAATCTTGCGGATTGCTCCTAGGAGTCCCCGGCGATCTGGGCGGTGTGGATTGATGGGCTTCTGAAAAATTTATATTTTGATTTTATTGCATTAATACACATATATATATAAACAGCAAAAGTGTATATACAAATATATGTACCTCTTAAAAACTGATGCACATTCATATTAACGGCTGCCCTTGTAGTCTCCTGAATTGAGGCATTACACTCACTATTGTCCTTTTCTTGCTGTTCCTTATAAATACTTGTACTGCTATTTTCTTGAGAGGGATGCAAATGAGTTTGTAGTTTCTCCGGAGAATTAAACTCTATAATAAAGCCTAGTTTAATTAATAAGGAAAAGTAAATAAAATAATACATACCTTTTCGTCTAATTAAAGGATAATCATCCTCATCCACGGAAGAATTACCTTCCTCTTCATCAGTTTCACAGTTACTTTCTATATTAGATGTTTCCAGACCTCTTTGGCAGTACTTTCTTGCCTCTTCTAATGATTTTATTTTTGTTTTTTTAGCAATAGCTTTATATAATTTGTATTTATTTCTTATTAGTGTGTCACAAGAATCTATTAAATTCTCTAATAGCATTCTTGAGCAGTTTGTGGGCCACTTATACTGTCCCTGATCATTTCCCCAGCATGTAGGCACATAGTCCATCTCTTGCCTACTTTTCCCTTCTTGCCAAATAACAATGTCCCACATATTTCTAGGATAAAATTTTATTACCAATATATATACTGCTTTGAAATTTAGTAGAAAAAAATTATAAATTCATATTCGGTTACACATTTTATACAGCAACATAACACAAAACAAATTTACTAAAACAACTCGAATATGTTATGATCTGTGATAACTATTCGTTGCCGCTTATAAAAGAGAAGCTATAGCAAGACATAAGTAGTGCATAAAAAGCTAACAGGAGAAATAAAATTATGTGAATTACATAATATCGTCTATTCTGGTAGGTATAGAGTATAATTTTAAACTGATGCGACATATTTGATGAAAAGTTAGATTATACCACCTAAATATACCTATTGATGTTAAAACATAAAATTGATTTATTAAACTTAACAAACGGTGCATGTAAGCAGGATAAAATTATAAATTTTCGTGGAACTGTCCAACTGAAACTGCACGAATAATTTATACTATTGGTTTAATATTATGTATTGTTTTTAAAAAATCTTATGACGATCGATAATTATATCCGAGTACATGACTTAAACAGAACAAAAGAAAGAGATAAAATAATTTGTTGAGTTAGAGTTGTTACTTGTATGTAACATGTTGATGGCAAAATAGTGACGTTTATAATGATCTTGAACAACGACACATTTATTTGCAATATCATTACGTGTAAAACTTATAAGCCTGTTACCCATATTTCCAAATTTGTACACTCCGACTTTAGATGATGAAAAAGGATATTTGTAACAATCCTCTACATGAATACATTTGTAGCCGAAAATTCTTTCGCCTTGAAATAATGTAATTTTCACTATATTGTTATCATTCAGCAAGACGAATCCGTCATTGGAATTGACTGACGACAGGCAGTAATGGGGCATATTTATTTCAGTTTCAGAGTCTATCTTCTGTTTTTCATAAAATAATGACTGTTTTTCCGAAAGTCTTCTAATTATTTGAGCAAGTGGCCTGTTAGGTGTTCTTATCATATTAACCATTCTGCCTAAATAGCTTTCAAATGAGAAACAGCTGACTTCATCTAAAGGAACTTGAAAATTTTCCGCATCATCACATATATGCAAAAGACTATGGACGTTATAAATAGTTGAAAAGTCTCCATATATTTGTGAAAAAATTTTCACAAATTCTTGTATCATATTACGTGCACACTCTACATTATGAACCGAATAAGTTTTGGAAAGTAATATCCTAGAAGCACAGTGAAAGAGCAAGAAATGTGTATATAACTGATCCGGTAAAATGTTTTTCATCACTATGACACCAACATATAACAAAAATAAACGCAGTTCAGTTGCTTTCCAATTTTCGAGTTCTTTTAATGAACGCGGTTTTCTAGAAAATTCTGATGGAAGAAATTTTCTGATATAAAGCAAATAATCAGAAACTTTGTTCTTGCACCGCAATTGCAATTTATGTTTTCCTGAATCTTTAAACCAATAACGTAGTAGTTTTTTCATAATACCAATACAACAGAGGTGCATATAATCTAGAGCGAATATCTTAATAATGTCTAAATTGTGAATATTTAAAAGTGGTGTAAGGCCGTTATGACTCCTAAAATTTTCATCAGTCCGCGGTTGTGAGTTTATCGACTTGAATACCATTCGTCTTGCAACTGTATGTCCCTTTTGCATACACCTTTCATATCCGTAACGTCCATTATGACCTAAAAGTGCCTTGAGAAACGCTCTGGCTGGTGCATCGCATGTAAAACAGAATACCTGGACCTTATATATTGTCCCATTAAACGAAAATCCATTCTCGAGTAACATATTTAATTCAACAATAAACTGATCTAAAAAACTCTGCAAATTTGGTTTCGAATCTCCGCAATATAAGGCAATTACAAACGGGTGTATATTAAAATCAGGTATAAAAATTTTACCCAGAATTGGCCAAAATTGATTTATAGTACTTTTATTAATAGGTACTCCATCAATATTAAATATCATTTTTAGCATATTGGTTTTTATTTTGGATTTTATTTTATCGGAGGATAAATAGTAATTTAATCCTACACGAATTCCAAGATATGCAAATCCTCCTTCATTTCCGCTGATCCCACTTAATTTTTCAATATTGGTAGCTCTGGGTTTTCAAAATTGTTCTAGCATCAACAGGTAAATTTAAATGTAAGTGTTCATTTAAGCCCTTTAAAAGTTCATTTATTTGAATATGTGTAACCGAAAATCTTTTCGACCAATCAGTTAAAAATAAAATTAAGTCTGAATTAGAATTATTAGTGGTTTTAGAAAAAAGTAATACATCCGCAGAAAAATCTCCTTTCTGCCCATCGTTGTTAATGCTAGCCTCTTCATTTTCCTCCTCACAACTATCATTAAAATCGCCACTTTCATATTCATATATCTCATATTCATCAATAAGTTCATCATCGTTATCGCCATTATTTATTTGAGTGTCAAAACATCCATAATCATGAGTATTTGTATTGGACAGAACAGGAGCCATGTGGTCGATATTACTTTCGTTACTTAATGATGTATCCAGGTTTGCTTCATACTGTTTACTTGATACAGAAACTGGTAATGTATTAGAAGTAGGTGAAACGTCATTAGTAATAGGCTTAAGTGTTAACTGTTTCAAGTACCTGTATTTCGCGGAATATGTCTTCTGAGACATTATCAACTGGAAAAAACTTAAAAACTTATGTTAGGACTTCTTAAAGGATTTTTTTAAGTTTTAAATATATATTCGCTTTATTTATCTACAATATCTAGGTATAATCTCTGACAAACAAAAGCACTGCTTGAGCATTACAATGTTGCAAAAAGTGTTTTTGTTAACATTTTCCACTTTAAGGAATTTTATGTTAAAATGGACAATATTTTTAAAAAAATGTATTCAACGAAAACTTAATTTTGGGCTCATCCTGGCGCCGTTCCTGGTACTAATGAGAAATTTTGAAAAAATATTTTTGGTACCATTTTTCACTCTGAATGCTATTATTTCAATTTTTATTTGAGGGCTTAACCCCATATGCTGAGGAATTTACAAGAAAGTCTTTCCCATCGATTATACGAAAACTTGTTTTTGAACATTGTCGAAGTCGCCCCTGGTATGCTGAGAAGAAATTTGAAATAATAATTCTTTTCTAAGCAATTTTTGTTCTGAATAATTTGTATCTAAAACAATTTTTGATACGACAAATTTTTGGGCTCTCAGTGGCTTAAAACTTGAAATATAATACTTGCAGCAGTACACCCTGATGCAACAATTGAATTATATTTTAAAACTGTATATATATTTACAATGTCGAAATAATCCCCTTAAAAGCTCTGATCCAACGAGTTCCCTCGTGCCCACTATCAAGAAATATGAAAAACGGGTGGTGTTAGGGGTGGGGGAGAAATGAATATTACCATCGTGTTGAGCACCGTCGAAAACGGGGATAAACAAATTATCATGTCAAGTTCGACGACCACGGCAAGACCCGGAAGAATCTACTTCATTAGACAACGGCCGTGAAAACCTGCATTCTACTAAATTATCATGCATTTTGATTTTTTGGGGATACTTTAGTATGAGGGGAGGGGGTAGTTTCCACCCCGGGGTGGATAAGATTTTGTATGGTTAAATTTCATACGGCCTGCCCGAATCCTGCTCAAAAAATCGATGCCTACAATGGAAAAAAACGCGAAATTGGGGTGGTTTTTCGAGTTTACGTGTAGTTGATGAGGGGTGGGAACCTTAAAAATATCACCATCATGTTCAGCGCCCTCGAAAACGGGGGAGAGTACCCATGTTTTATCCCTGTCACAGAACGTTTGTTTTTAAGCCTTTCTCTGCAACTTTTTCGTGGACTAGAAGGTAAACTATAAACACCAGACGTGACTTTAAAAACATTCTAAAATATTTCATTTAAAATGAGCTTACTGCTTTCTGTTACGCAAGTTAAAATAAAATGATTATTTACAATGTATCGTGCTTACATTTTTCTGAAATTCGCAACTACCTGAAAAAATTATTGTGAAATTTTACGCCAGCGACGCCACGAAAATAGTGATAAAAAAAAGATCTGCAAATATATAAGTACACAGCAATACATCTGCAATAAAGGTCATTTATATAGAGTTTAGGTATTATCTTTTATAGTTTTAAAATATACGAAATTCTAAAATAATGTTTACTTTCTTCGTTTTATATTATCAAGTATCAACATCAACGTAAACAATGTTAACCTATAATTAAGACTTTCAAATTCCAAAAACAGCATTAGTGTATAAATGTTCTGCACATCTCGGTATTTAAGAAAATATCGATAAACAAAACCATATAAGTGATTTTAAAAGTACCTTGCATTATTTTTCAATCAGTTACAAAATGACACGTAACCGTGTTACCCGCCATATTCCCCACCATTGCTACCACTAAACTGACTCACAATCAATTACTTCTTAAATGCCTAATAGAACTTATACTTACCAACAATCAAATAAAATCGAGGGTCAGGTAAAGTTTAAGTACGTCGTAAATAAATTATATTTGTCACTGTTTTCACTTTATATAGGTACATTTAATATGTGATTTAGGCGCTTGGAATATTTCGTTACTATTTTTGAACGTCAAATCAAATGCGAATGCGGTGTCCATATTGTTATTTGTTCATTTATTGCACTTGTAAAGTTACGCTTCGTTCGGATGTTTTCGGATATTTTCGGGATCTGTATGTATTTCGGCACGAATGGAAACAAAAAATAATAAGAATATTCCTTTAAGTTATGTTGTTATGCTAAGTAGGTTAATATTATTTGATGTAGTACAGTTGTGTATGATAGATAAGATTAAGATAATTTCCCTTGCTCGATCTTTTCCTCAATAAAATCCAATCTTAACGTGTTACTCTCCTTCTACAAGTACCACAAGATGGATAGGAATTGGCCCGGTTGATCAGCTGATCCGTGGATCGTTTTCTTGTTGCCGGCAAATACGAACTCGTAAGTAAGAGTAACATATTTAAGTAAAATCGACTGCAATTTGTCAATGAATAATAAAAAACTAAAACATAATTCTTGAATATTGCACACAAAAGAAAATAAGTTGTTCTAGCAAAGGTTGACAGAATAGAAAACATCTCTTGTAATGTGGACTATATATTTGCTATTTGTTGGTATTTAATATTATTATGCTATTATCGAATAACTTTGAGAGTAAAGTGTATTCAAGTTCTTTCTCTAACTATACGATATTACAGAATGATAATGAAAATCGGAACAAGCATATAAACAAATATGTTGAAAATCTGCCGCCGGTAAAATGCTACCAATTTAAATACATGTTTATTAGCACATGTGATACGAATATGGTGTCACACATACACTGGAAATGAAAACTATGGAATAAAAACTTTTTTTAAAATGTTCAATATGTTCAGATCAACCTTGGAACTATGTTGGCAACTTATATTGGCATATTATTTTCATTATACATGTTACATAATATATTGGCAGAAAATATAACATTTTGAACTAATATTAGACAAATATTGACAAGAATATAATGAAAAATTATATAACACGAATATAGGGCCAACACATATCCTGAAAACGCTCATGAAATGTCAGTTTTAGAAATTCGAAAGAAATTTTTATTTAGTATAGAGGTCACAGATTTTATCTCCCATACTAATAAAAATTAAGAATGGAGTTTTAAAAAAAATATTCAGTGTCGAATCAACTTTGGAACTATCTTGGCAAGTTATATTGGCATGTTATTTTTACTACATATATTACCCATATTGCTAGGAAATGTTAAAAGTTTAAAAAAGTTATTCGATATTTGACCAACATTGGAACTATCTTGGCAATTTATATTGGCATGTTATTTTCACTACATATAGTACCCATATTATTAAGAAATGTTACATATTGGACCAATATGGGACAAATATCGACAAGGACATATTGAAAAACTATTTTATGCCAACATAGTGCCATCGTCGGCCAAATAAGTTTTATATTGGCCCCGGATACAATATTGGACCTAGAGCTGGACAATATAGTACCAATATTTTGTGCTACTGGGGACGTTGATATATACTGAATAAAAAAATAAGGCGATGTAGTTTGAAACAGACTAAATTTTTTTTGTACTAGGGTATATAACAAAACGAAATGTATACAAACCTTGGAGTAAGGATTTTTAAAAACCAGATTACACAGAATTCATTTAAAAATACACGAAAGTCTAAACTCCTAAACTAAAGAATTTCGCATAATATATGGGGGTCAAAACAGTGTGCATTGAGATCCTCTATCGCCTGCGCTGGCTGGTCCATTCTCATTAAAACACCCTGTATAAATATTTTTGGGTAGAAATCCAAATACTCTATAAAGTGCAAGAGTATTTATTGTGAATCTACTTTTACTGAATGAAAACGCTTCAAATGAGGTGTACTGTCAACAAAAAATAGAACTTACCAATTATTAACATCACACATTTTTAAATGTTAATTTAAATATAATTTTCACAGTGTATGTCATCCGGCGATAATGAATTTATTTCAATAGTTTCTCAATTTACTTTAAAAACGTCTTAATTAAATTATCTAGTTCAAGAGAACTAAGGAAACTAAAAACGTTAATTTGGGGGGAAGTTGGATATGCACATTTACCAGCAACATTTAATCAAAATTAGTAATTATATTATGATACTGCTAAGAAGTCCGTATATATGGAAAAACATTATATCTACCAATAAATCAACAATAGAGAATTATCAAAGTAAGTAGTAACAACCAGTGTAATAGCAATATGTGAGCATAATTAGCACCTACAATTTTCAAAATAATTGCTGGAAACCTCGGAATGTTGTCAATATTTTCATACCAAAAATTACATGTATTACAACTGGGGAATATAATAAATACATCCTAAAATATTTTTTAAAAATAATTTAACTGATCGGGGTTCGGACTTGTATGCAAAACCTTGAAAATAGGGAAAACATAGAGAATTTTAAAATTTTTAAAAAAAAAACATGGAAATCACAGAAAAATTCATAAATTTCGAAAAAAACCTGGAATGCTGAGACTCAATATGGAAAACAATAAATTTCACACTTTTTCTGTATTTATATAAGATAGTTATTAGTGCAGTCACTTAAGCCAAAAAAGAGGGTCAATCTCGGAATGAGAGATAATAAGCTGTAAACTTGTATAAATCTTTATTTTGACATTCTAAAAGTTGTCTCAAAAGTCTCATAAAATCTCGTGTCCGTTTTTTAAAAAGAATTTACAATTTGTTGTGAATGAAGTTACAATAGAAAGTGAATCTTATTCTAGTCTGACATATATTTATAACATTATACAATCTGCGCTGAATAAGAGGTTTCTTATCCTCTTCGGAACTAGGCTAACTAAGAGAACTAAGAGATTATTGTAGAAATATGCAATTGAACGCTGAGATGTGGTTTTCTGCTAATAAACTTAAATTAAATGAAAATAACACTGTCACAATGATTTCATCCACCAAAGATCTAAGCAACTTAGTGATAAGAACCCTGCTTTTGTAAAATTTTTGGGAATTAATTTGGATCCTAAACTCACATGGAAAGCCCATGGCAACCTTCTAGCCGAGTCTCTAGCAAGGACCACATATGCAGTACGTTAGTTATCAAATAGAGTATCTATGAATATCTTAAGAACTGCTTATTATGCACTCTAAACTTGCCTATGGTATTCTTGCTTGGGGGCATTCGGCTAGCAGACATCATAGACTTTTTGGCCTACAACGAAGAGCAGTCAAGGTCGGAGGAGGAATAGGTTATCTATTCAATTCAATTCTTTATTGATGCTACTACATTATCAAAATGTTTACATATGTCAAAGGTTATTAGTAAAATATAGTAAAAATATACAAGATAATAATAAAAACAGTTGTGGATATAAAATCATAAAAATTAGTAGTATAATTAAAGGAAGTCTAAAACTATAATAAAATTCACACAACAGACAATATAAAAATATTTGTAAATATAAAATTATAAAAGTGACTAGTATAATTACAAGAGGTCTAAAAAGTTGTTGTCACAGAATTCTTCAAGAGAATAAAAACATTTTTTAATCAAGTAGTTTTTTACTTTATATTTAAAAGTTTTTGGTTGTAGGTTTTTTATATGACTTGGGAGGAGATTAAAAAACTTTGGTCCAAAATACGATATACCTGTTCGTGATTTATATACCCTATGATGTTCTAGATAAATATTGTTGTTATTTCTAGTATTGTAGTTATGAATACTGTTGTGCGTTTCATAACCCATGCTATTATTTTTTACATACATTAGGCATTCCAATATTAATAAACATGGAAAAGTCGGAATATTTAACTCAGTGAAGCTCCTCTTACAATCTTCCCTATATCCTAGACCATCAATTACCCGTATCACTCTACGCTGCAGTCTGAATAGTCTTTCCGTTGAAGGTGCATGCCCCCAGGCTAATATGGCATAGTTTAATTTTGATTGAATCAGTGCATAATAAACAGATTTTATTACTGATTTAGAGACAACTCCTACCAAGTTTCTTATAACAAAGATGTTTGTCGAGGTACTTTTTGCTAGGTGATCAACATGTATTTCCCAAGTAAGTTTAGGGTCCAAGTACACGCCCAAGAAGCGTGCCGACTTGGGATTAGTCCAATTATAGGTATCCCGCAATGTAAAGATTACCGTCTCAGTTTTATTGTTATTTAGACTTAACTTATTTGCGGCAAACCAGTTAATGAGCTTCGACTGAGTAGCCTTTATATTCTCAAATATTATGGAAAGCATTTCACTTCTATTTACTGCAGTGGTGTCATCCGCAAATATTATGAGGTCAGTGCTGGGTACACAGGTTGTCAAGTCGTTGACATATTTTAGGAACAAGATAGGTCCCAAAACCGATCCCTGGGGAACGCCATGCAATATCTTATTCTCGCTAGATTTCATGTTGTTAATAGCTACTTGCTGCTTCCTATTTGTAAGATAAGAACTTATTAGCTCGATTGAATTGTTATGAAACCCATCTAGCAGATGCTAAACCAATATTCATTGATTTAAACATACTAACTTTCCCATCTGTATACGCATTAGAATGTCTTACTTATGTGAAAAAACATATCAATGAATTTGCTATGCATAATGACAATCTTAATTATAACACTAGAAAAAGAGATAATATACACCTCTGCTTTAAAAGTCTAACTAAATCGCGTACTGGTATTGCTTATCATGGACCTAAATTATATAACAAATTAGAAACATTATACCATCATACATATACAACAATATATAATACAATTATAAAGATCAAGGAATAAATAACATTATTAATTGAGCAATCTGAGTCTCTCCCATATAGTAGGCAATAATTTTCTATAAGACGAATAGACGATAATAGTTTACATTTAATACTTTTATGATATACACATATATTTAACAAATTAGTATATTTTCCCAGTGAGAGACATCTGTTGGCGGAAAACCTAATTTAGATGGTAATTTGAATAGGTAATTAATGTGAAGTGACATCTATCAGTGAAAGTGTAATCTATTACTCGGGATTGACGAGTTGATCAACTCAAATATTATTAATTTGTTGAAACCAGCGAAAGATGGCACATCACAAGCTCTTGGTCTATAATGTTATCTTATATATTTATGTATCCATTGCTGATGCATTCATATATGTACTAATCCTATACACACTACCTACTACAACATTTTAGTTAGTTTTCAAACTATTTCAAAACCATTCTTTTACTTCAGAATTACAAACCCTAGTTACATACCCAAGGCTTCTCTCTTGGAGGAAGCGTGATCGTGCAAATAATTTTATATACAAGTCCTCACAGTAGCAGCAGTTTAATTGGTGCTTGTGTGCAGGTATAGTTGCGACTCGCAAACAGATCCCATTCGGTTGGGAATATTGTGTTTATTCGCAGCTGTATTTCTTAAAAATAGGTACAAAAAAATTAATAGATTTAGTATGAAAATATCAAATGAGAGCAATATGTCATTAAAAGTTTCTTTTTTTATTGGTAAGTAATTAACAAATGTTACTCATTATTCCTTAAATCTTCCCAAATATGTTGAAATTTGCCAAGTTTGTCCCACTTTTTTGTTCATTCTCCCATATTTTTCTACTCTTACGTAGTCTTTATCTTCTCAAAAAGGAATTTTCTAACAAATACAAGTCATGAGCAAACATTCTATTAAATTTTCAATACATTCTATTCGTTATTTACACCACAGTCAATGTGCGAACCTGACGGATGTGTGCGCAAGATAAAATATCTGGAAGCTTCCACACGTTGTTGTATTCTCACGTTCATACTTCCACTGTGTGAGAAGCCTAGAGCCTATATTACTTGCAGTTTAATAAGAAACTAACCATTTTCCATGAATTGATGTCTTAATTATGTTCTGATATCCAGCAGGTTCCTCAAGATCTCCAGTATATGCAACAGCCACCAGCGACCAATCCTTTAATGCATATGATAAATCAGATGCAACAGGTATGTACAAATTTTTGTATTATAAATTATTTAGGAAGCGTCTGTTTTTATTTCATTACAAATGAAGGGAGTAAGTTTTATGCTGGTTGATATCGTGGAGGGGTTGCATGATTTTGGCAATTAAGGAATTGTTGTTATATTACTTCCCTCCCTAATCAAGGGAAAGTATTGTAATGACGAAAATATCGCTCTGAGGTTTTTTCGAATTTTTATATTTCAGACTATGTAGATTGTGAAAATTAAAATGTTTCAGTTTCGTCAGTCTGTCTGTTTGTTGACACTGCATCGATAGAGAAAAATTAAACTTTGCAAGCAGTTGATGCTATTACTAAGGAATAAACTTTCAGTGAGAAATATACAGAGTGGGCACCCTAAAATATAATGAAAGAAATTATTATTACTACACTGTAATATTTGACTTGTACTTTACACAGTGGGTTTGTTTCTGCGTGACAAATTGTGGAATAACTACTCATTTGTACGATTGGTGAAATATACAAGGATAACATAACATAATAAAATTACTTTGACGTTTGTTAATTCTTTATAAATCCATAAAACTATACCACATAATTTGATTTTTATGAACGTGTGATGCCAATGGTTAGAGGCGTTTTTATTGACGATAGATTGGCACCCTGTCAAAGAAAGAGAGGGAGAAGACAACAATCGTTAGATAGTGTTGTGTGGTGTTGACCTAGGTTAGGTAGTATTAACGGTGTTAAATAAATAAATCGATCTGCTTTACTAAAGTTTCTTCTAATACCTTATATTACAAGCTTCCCTAATATTCACAGTCTTTGGAACAGTTATATATACAGGGTGGACCATTAATAATAGGCCATAGTTCGAAGCTATATTCTTTGTGCCAAAATATGAGGATATAATCAAACATGCTAGTAAATTGTTACTGTGGAAAAAGATACAGGGTGTCAAATAAACAATAACTTGTGTATTGCATATGAGCTATACCTGATGATGAATATTTTTTCTCTCTTTTTTTAAGAAAGGTGGCACTTTTGACTAGAAAATCTCACGCAAGAGTTATTTCTACGTAAAAAAAGGTACACTTGATACAACTTGACGATTCCAACTGTTTTCGAGAAAACTGCCGTAACAGATTTCAATAATTCTTTGAAAACAGACTCAATTTGAAACAGGCAAATTATATTTATTGAAAAGGGTGCTTTGATGACATCTTATTTCTGTCATTAACATACAATTTCATTAGTTTGATATTTCATTTGTCTCTTGTGTTTGTTAAATTTATAAGTTACTTTTACTTTATTTGAAATGCCTCGACATAATAGTTTTTCTGGTAGAAAAATGAGGGATATGATTTTGTGTTTACACACAAGAAAATTGCCTGCTGCAGCTAAGAAATATAATGAAATATATCGAAATAGAATGCAGCCAGATCATAAGATTTTTAAAGATCTGTTTCGTTGTTTGGGAGAAAGTGGTTCGCCATAAAAATGATGTAGGATGACCGAAACGAATTACTGTAGACCTAGAAGTTAGTTCATGTGGATGAAAATCCAATAGTCAGCTCAAGCCATTTATCAGCGGTAATAGGAGTGAGTAAACAATTTGTTCTAAGAATATTACGCAAGAAAAGCTTACGCACATATCACTTCACTTCTATATAAAATTTACTTCAAAGGGATCTACCATTAAAGGTAGAATTTTGCCAATTTGCTGTCAATAAACACAACAGACATCGGCATTTTATTTATTTATTTATTTATTTATTGCATACACTGTTCAACAGGTAAGGTACCCAATTACAGAACAGGGATAACAGCGTAAAAAAACATAATATAGGTTATTATTATTATTATTATTATTATTATTAGCCGTTACTCGAGTCCGAGTATAAAAATGTTACAGTCGATAGATTGTGTACAATAAAAAACAAGTCTATTGTAATTCCCATTCATCTACGGTGCACACGACTATAGAGGCCAATTCGGGAGAGCACATGTCGACCGCAGTCAGGACAAACATAAACCTGGTTAGGTCTTGGATTCGGCCTTCTTGCAGCAACATTTCCTTGATAGCTGGCCACAACCCCTCGCCATTCGGTTCTGTCCGATGCAAGTTGTTCCCATTGCTCGTCTGCAATACCGCAGGATTTTAGATTTTCATGGAGAGCGTCTTTGAACCTCTTTCGTTGACCGCCACGCCTTCTTCTACCGCTTAGCAATTCACCATAAAGTGCACATTTAGGAAGGCGGTTATCATCCATACGATGAATGTGACCTGCCCATCTTAGGCGTGCTCTTGAAATAAGCACCTCAATTGGAACGCTGTTTGCTCTCCTGAGTACTTCCACGTTTGATATGTGATGGAACCAACGGATTTTCATCATACTTCTGAGGTGTCTTTGCTGAAAACGTTCTAATTCTTTCACATGACGACGGTAAGTGACCCAGCTTTCACATCCATATAGCAGTGTTGGAATGACAACTGCTCTGTAGACAGCCATTTTCGTTGACAAAGCAAGGTCGTGGTTGTCAAATACTCTCTCTCTAAGTCCCCAGAGTGCTCTAGATGCAGCGTTAATTCTATTGCGAATCTCGCTGTCCATGTTTGCTTTGTCATTAACAACGTTGCCTAAGTAATTGAACTGATCCACCACTTCAAGAGAATTTCCGTTAAGTGTAATGTCTATTTGGTTCACTTGATGAGGAGTTGACATAATCTTAGTCTTTCCAATGTTGATTTTAAGTCCCAAGGAATCATAGCTCTGGGCATACACATCTAAAAGTTCTTGAAGCTCTTCCGGCGTAGAGGCTAAAAGTGCACAGTCATCCGCGTACTGGAGATCACAAATGAATCGTGTGCGTGTCTTCGTGAAAGCTCTAAAGCGCCCTATGTTAAAAAGACCGCCATCAAAACGGTATCTGAGACCTATTCCTCTGACTGTCAGTTTGTTGTCAACAATAATTGTTAGAGCAGTGGTAAACAAATTAAAGAGTAAGGGTGCCAGGACACATCCCTGCCTAACTCCAGTGAGGGTTGCCCTATTATTATACATAACCTGGGCGTTGTTGTTTGTATGTAGACTGCGACATACTTCCACAAATTTTCTAGGGATACCTAAGCGGAACATAATTTTCCAGAGCACTTCCCTGGCCACCGAGTCAAACGCCTTTGTTAAATCAATGAAGGCCATGTGAATTTCTCCTTGATGTTCGAGTGCTTTTTCTTGAAGCTGTTTAAGTGTGAAGATTAAATCCGATGTGCCTCGGTTTGGTCTAAAGCCACTCTGTGTTTCAGGAAGTAACTTTTCCATAACAGGTGTTAGCCTATTTGCCATCGCTTTAGTGAGTATCTTCCCTCCAATAGCCAGGAGAGCTATACCCCTGTAATTTCCACAGTCCGCAGCGCTTCCTTTGCTTTTGAAGAGGTTGATTAAAAGTGTATCACGAAACTCCTGCGAAGCTTGACCACTTTCCCACACGACATCAAACAGTTTTTTGAGGTAGGGTATGAGCTCTGACGACACAACTTTAAAGATCTCAGCTGGGAGTGAGTCGGCGCCAGGAGATTTGTTATTTTTTAGCTGCCCAATGGCGGTTAAGATCTCTTCCGTTGTTAGTGGTTTATCTAAGTCTTCGAAGGTGTCATATTGAGGGATAAGATTTATAATATCGTGATCGGCTTGACTTTGCTGGTTAAGAATGTTAGAGTAGTGTTCTTTTCATCGGGCTCTTATTTCCTGGTCTTCTTTGAGGAGATTTCCATTTAAATCTTTAATAGGGCACATATTTTTCCGACTGGGGCCGTACACTGCTTTTACTCCTTGAAAGAAATTCCTGTAGTCGTGTGTGTCGGTGTACCTTTGAATTTCTCTGGCCTTGCTTGTCCACCACTCATTCTTTATTCTTCTGATTTCGCGTTGCGTTTCATACTTAGATTGGGTAAAAGCTTCTGCTTTTGATGAGTCGTTGGGGTGGTTGATAGCGTTTTGGAAGGCAATATGTTTGCGGTCAAGAAGTTCTTGTATAAAAGCTTCATTATCATTGAACCAGTCCTCCTGTTTTTTACTTGCTGCAGTGCCAAGAATTTCCTCACTCGCACTTTTTAAACTGTCTTTAATTTGTGTCCAGGTAGCAGCGACATCTACAGAATTGGTTTCTTCTAGTGCACTCAAATTCTCTTGAACTTTTTGCTTTAGCTGTTCGACGGTTTGTTGGTCACGCAATTTACTAATACAGAGACGGAGTCTACGTTTTACTTGAGTGTAATACATAGTTACAACATAAATATATCACCAAAAAAAAAATCAGAGAGGTAACAATAAAATACATAAGTGACAAGTGTAAATTAATAAAATTAAACAAAAACAACTATTAAGAAAAACAAAAGAGTAGGCAAACAAACAACTACTTATTTAATTTAAAATTTGAGATTTTGCATCCTTCAGACGGCAGTTAAAAATATCAAGGGCACTGGACAATTTATTTGTATTGTTACACATGGTATGTGGGGTGGGCATATAGAAAACTTGGACATTGCGAGAAGCCAATCTAGTGACTTGAAAATTTAATTTGCTGATTAGTTCAGGTGCGTCAAAATCATTGTGTAACACTTTTATTAATAACATTTTATTTACCAATGAAGCAACTTTCACTTGTCGAGGCATTTTTAATTAGAGAAACGGTCATTATTGCGAAACAGAAAATCCTCATGCCGTTTAAGAAAGGCATTTTCAGCACAAATTTAAAATTAACATTTGGTGTGGTATCATCGGCGGTCAGTTATTGGCACTATTTGCTTTCCCTCCAAATTTAAATGGTGAATCTTAACTGTTTTTTCTACAAAATACTATCTCTGATATATTAGATGATTACTCATTAGATATAAGGGGCAGAATGTGGTTTATGTAAGAAGGAGCCCCCTCATTTCTCCATTTAATAATAATAATAATTCTTTATTAGCTCAAGCCAAAAAAAAAGATACAAATATATCCACATTACAAAAGTATATGAGATTATGTAAAACTTAACTATTACAAATCAAAAGTTCAACCTATTACAAACATACAAATATTATTAAATAGACCATAACACTTGGTAGTATCACACGGATTACACGGGCCATTTTTCTTTGACATAGCCTATACTTTTTTGTTTAAAAACATTAAGGTTTGCACTATTTTTATATTATATGGGATCTCATTATACATCTTTAAACCTTTATTAAATAATTGATTTTCTCCATATAACGTGTTTGTTCTTTGTATGTAGAAGTTTTGATGACCCCTAGTATTGTAGTTATAGATATGGATAATATGAGTATACCTATCACAACTTAAGATACATCTTAACGCTTTATTATGGATCACCTGAAGAGTATGAAATTCATTATTACTAAACATATACATAATCGTTGGACAATAAGCAAAATGTGGTGCGATAATAGTTTTATACACTAATAGTTTTGTCCATGTACTTAAAAATTTACCCATTCGAGAAAAAAAAGATACCTTTTTCGATACTTTTTTGGCTACATATTCACAGTGTCGGGAAAAGCTCAAGTTTGTGTCAATGATGACTCCTAGATATTTAAATTCGGCGACATTCTCAACTGCATATTATTTATGACAATATTTAATGATTGGCTATCACAGTATTTATTTTGGAGCACCATGCATTTAGTTTTCTCTAAATTTAAGTTTAAGCGGTTTTCTCCTAACCAATCATAAACATTTTCCAATTCATTATTTAGTATACCATTAATGATATTAATGTCATCCCCAACATAGTACAAAGCTTTCAGTAATGATCACAGGACACGTGACCGCAAAAATATAGACAACCAACTATACACGATGGTATTGCACTAAACAGAAATACCCTAAATCCATTGGCGTTCTAGTTAAAGGTAAAAAATCTATGAAATTCATTTATTCATCAAATTTAAGAATTTTTTAATATTACAAGCAAATTTAAATGGGATGGATGCCTTTTATCTATAAAAAAATATTCGCAAGAAATAAATTAGTACACCTATTCAGAATATTTTTTATTTCCACAGACAACATGAATATAAACATCCGAATCGAACAATTCACAGTAAATAAAAGAAATTACATAATAAAAACTTTTGTTACATAAGATTTAAATTAGAAAATGAATGAATACATTTTAATATGAAATGCCAAGAAATTATAACAAATGCTCAAAATGGCTGCCTTGAGTTTCTAAACACACATGGACTCTTCGTTTCATATTTTCGAATACGTTCTGTAACTGATCAACAGTAATATTGCGGATTTCTCTTTCTATTGCCTCTTGTAATTCGTCAATGGTATGTAATCTATTTTTAAAAACATTGTTCTTCATGTGTCCAAATAAGAAATAATCACAGGGCATTAGATTTGGAGACTGTGCAGGCCATAGTCCCTGGCTGACTAATCGGTCATCGTAAAATTCCCGTAAAAAGTCAAGTGAAGCTCTTGCTGTATAGGCAGTAGCGCCGTCTTGCTGGAAATAACCATCTTGCAGTTCATCATCATGCAACTGTGCCAGAAATGGCTCTAAAATAAGAGTTTGATACGTTTGGGCATTAATTGTTTCACGAAAAAATATAGGGCCTATAATTCGCCTTCTGAATATTGCCACACATACACCAACTTTTAAGGGGTGTAAACTTGTTTCTACGTAAGTGTGAGGGTTTTCTGTAGCCCATGTCCTGTAGTTCTGACTATTGATATAACCTGTTAAGGGGAACCACGCTTCATCAGTAAAATATGTTAAATCCAATACACTGTTGTTATTTAAATTTCCATTGAACCAAAGACAATATCTTACTCGACTTTCAAAATCAGGGGGGTAATAGTTCTTGAACAACAGTTACCTTGTATGGATGCAAATGGAGTTTTTTGAATGCTTTATGGGTTGTTCCAACTGAAAGACCTAAAAAAAAAAAATTTCGTTGATTTGTCGTTTAGGTATATTAAGACATCTGAAGAGAACCGATTCCCAGTTTTATATATTTTTTTATTTGCGTTCAGGTTTTATATATAAACAAGAGTTTTAGTAGGTGTCGTTGTTAATTGTTGATAATAATTTTTACTAAAGAAATTCATATTTTATATTTTTAAGAAACTAAATTTAAATGGTATGTAACATATTCAGTAATTAAAAAATTTAGTGTAAAAGTATCTACCTATTTGAGCGGACAACTTTGGTATGGATTTTGTCAGGCTTTGATTTATTCTTTCTGGAACGTCGTTCATAACCACTTCAGTTAAAACAGTTGGCCTACCAGTGGATTTTCCGTTGCAAAGGCAGTGTTTCTTTGCAAAACGATCAACGAGTACATATTTACGATTTGAAAATGTGTCATGGAATATTTGCATCAGGAAATTTTTCCATAAATTGTTCGATGCATGATTGCAATGAATACTTCCATGATCCATCTTCATTGCGAGTTCTACTTCGAAAATGAGCCATCAAAATGAAGGCATCTTGCTCTGGCGTAAAAACCAGACAGGACTAGAATAAAATTTAAAAAACATTACTTAACCTAACATTCTTTTTCTCTTTATCATTACTCACCAGAAGATAACTGATGTAAATTATGTAGTTCTGAAAGGAACTGATTAGTACTCAAATAAAAATTAAAACAATTCAAAACTCGTGAAAAAGAACCGATAATTATGCAATATCCACCAAAACACTACTACTACGTCTATGATATGACATTAGAGATTAAAATAAATAGTTAAATGTTAGGATATGCCTACAAAAAGACTGCACGGCGCTAAATATTCTGCGTAGACAAACTGTTGCCTTATTGTTTCCTCTGGGCGTGTTCAGTTTCAGAGCCAATTAAACCGTGCGTTCCGTCGATATTTCGTGTAACTTCGTCAAAAAAAACTGTCAGCAAAGATAATTGAAAACGCACCCTTAGATACGTACGAATTAAAATATCCCTAGTATGGAAGGTTCTGATGTGGCTAAAACATGACAAGCCTAAAAGATGAACTAAAAAATCACGTGTCCTGTGATCATTATTGAAAGCTCTGTACAGCAGAGTATCATCAGCAAACATTTGAATTTGGCATTCCTGCACTACATTAACTATATCATTTATATACAAAAGAAACAATATGGGGCCCAAAACCGAGCCTTGTGGTACTCCATATTGCACCTCTTGCGAACTTGATGTGATATTGCCGTACTTTACTGCTTGTTTCCTTTTCAGCCAGAAATCATCTTGATGACGTATTTCCTCAAAAATGGATCAGTCGAGGAAGTGAATTTAATTGACTTCCAAGGAGTCCTGACGTAAATCCTTTGGATTTTTATGTGTGGGGACATATGAAGTCCTTAGTATATGCAAATTCCATCAATTCAAGACAAGAATTGTGGGAACAAATACAGAACGCATCTTATTTTATTAGAGGACAGCAAAATTATTTTTAATATAAGAATGTCTATTATCAAAAGGATTAGAAAAGGCATAGAAGTAGGTGGAGGGCACATCGAAAATTTACTCTAATTGCAGCATATTATTTTATAAGAGAGACAATTTGAACTTTTCAAATTGAGTTTGTTTTCAAGGAATTATTGAAATCTTTTGCAACAATTTTCTCGAAAACAGTTGGAATTATCAAGTTCTATCAAGTGTACCTTTTTTATGTTAACATTTGCTTATTAAGAAAACAAATGTTAACCTAATTAAGTCATAAGGTATAATTGAAAATCAGCTGTGCTGAATTGTACCTTTTGAATTCTTTAGCTAGGGTAAATACCGCAATTGCAGTTGCACTATATATCTTCTTTTTTATTGTTATAAATACTACATCTGTGTTGTAAATTCCTGTAATTTTACCTGAGTTATTTGAGTTCAATAAATATTATTATTATTATTATTATGTAGAAATGACTCCTGCGTGAAATTTTCTAGTCAAAAGTACCACGTTCCTTAAAAAAAAAAAAAATATTAGGTATAGATCATGAAGTTCCCCCGCAGGCTAAAGTGAGACGATACATAAGTTGTTTTTTAGATTAAAAAATGTTTTCATACCAATTTTGAAGAAGATAGGTCCAGAGGTAGTTGAGGTATTGCAAAAAAAAGAAAAAAATCACAACTTTGACACCATGTATCTTTTCCACAGCAACAATTTACTAAAGTGTGTTTAATGAAGTAGTTTCTTCCGGGTCTTGCCGTGGTCATCCAACTTGACTTGACCTTTCGCTGATAATCCTGTCAGCTTCTTCAGAAGGATTCTAAAGACTGAATTTGCTGTGTTACGCTCCTCGTTATATACCTAGGCGCGCTTCTGCTTTGCTGGCCATTCGTCATGTTTGGTTCGCTTCGCTGCTCATTCGTCCTGTTTGGTTGACCGTGACTTAGTACGGTGCTGCTACTTGGCGATGCCAGTCTCCACATGTTACTAAGTCGATACCCATCCTCTCTGTTAAAGTTGTTCCTGTTTTGCATAATTTCCAGGTATCGACTTAGTAACGCGTGAAGACTGGCATCGCCAAGTACCAGTAACGAAACGAACCAAGCATGACAAATGACCAGTGAAGCAAAGTGACGCCTAGGTATATAACGAGGAGTGTAACAACAAATTCAGTCTTTAGAATCCTTCTGAAGATGCTGACAGGATGATCAGCGAAACGTCAAGTCAAATTCGACGACCACGGCAAGACCCGGAAGAAACTACTTCATTGGACAATGGCCGTGAAAGCCTGCATTCTGCTAAAGCGTGTTTGGTTATATCCTCATATTTTGGTCCAAATAATCTACCCATGAACTATGGCGTATTATTAATGGTCCACCCTGTATATTTTTTTATTCATTGTAGTGTTTTTGCAGGTCAGCATGAAATATTTCTCGTAATTCATTTCAAGGGTTATATAGTACCTGAGAGTTTTCTTCAAGCTACACTTAACTAATTAATTTATAAGAACTATAGTACAATGAAAACACCGGCTTAAGCAACAAGTTTTACTTCTGTTTAGTTCACAGGGCATAATAAAAACAAGTAAAATGCTGTCATAAATGCTAACCTCTCTGAATCACAATGTGATGACAAAATATCAAGGAAGTATGTGACTCGGGGCTGCCATACAAATTTACTGTTTAAACTACTGCGCATGTGAAACTATTATCATTACGGTTTTTGGAAGGAACTACTATTTTCAAATTATAAACTGAATTTAAAATTATTCAGTCTTTATAACGAAATTTCCATCACGTATGCTCATAGTTGTTACTAGTCCTAGAATGCAAATTTAATGAAAATACAAATTATTAAGTACCCCATTGTTAAAAAAATCACCAGTACTTTTAACAACAAATATACTGGACCTCTATTCTGTAAAAGTGTAAAAGTACATTACCGTGAGAAGTGGGCGGAGTTCACTTGAAAATGTATAAAAATTCTATTCTGTAACTACGGGAGTGATCACATTGTGCGAAAAATGCGTGAACTTACTTCTACTGATAAATCGTGAGGGAAATTCACCAGTTCCCTGGGAGAACAGCGATCCTAGCCGTACTTTTATGACAGTTTGCATCGGTCAAAAATTATTATTGTCAAATTTGTGAATCAGAATGGATATTGCGGATTTGCTCATCGCCAACGAGGTAATAATAATATAATTCTTAGCAAATATTACAATTACTCTTTTAGTTTATTATCGTCATATTTTTAACAATATATATTACCAATAACGAGGGTATAATTTTTGATCAATAAAAATTTATTCTGTCATCTTTTACCTAATTTAATTAATGACATGTGGACATGACAATGACAACAACTGAGCGCTGAACAGCTGATGCTTTTGCACCAACCTAATTGATTGTAAATTCGGCTATACTCGCTGAATCCCTTCGCGTTCACCACCTATTCACTGCAATTACAGAATACAGTCTAGGACGGTCGGGTGAAATGCAGGTGATGTGAGCTCTCGCTTCGCACAATGAATGCTCACTCTCCCCATAATTACAGAATAGAGGTCCTGTAGAATTAGTAGTTAGAAAACAAAATCATATTTGAAAAGTAGTCGCACTACTGCCAAAACTTTTGTTTTAATTAAAAAGTCGAGGTTATTTATTTGATTTTCTAATTTTCTTCCCAGGCAAATAAGCTTCCGGGGCAAGGATTGGTCGACAAGCAACCCCAAAACATATCTAGTTCCATGGACCCACACTTACAGCTACATATGGGTAACATCCTTTCCCTTCAGAACAGAATGCCAACAGCTAATATGTCCAATCACTTACCCTCCAATTTACCTGGTTCCTTACCTCCAGAGAGCCTATCTTCGAGTATGCCTAGTCTACAATCTAGTAACCTTAATACGGGTGGCATTGCCATGCCTGGAATGCAAACTAATATACCTGTAAGTTTAGGTGGGAACATTAATATATCCCGACCTACCTCACACGGGTCTGTAGATCAACTTAATTCAGGTCAGGAGAATGATCCCATCAGCAGTTTGCTTAAGCAGTTGCAACAGAAACAGCAATCCCAACAGGTAAGATATGTAAGTTTGTTTTTTTTTTACAATTTTTGCATGGGTGATGGGACAATTTTCTATGTGGTTAATCTATGTCTTTGTGTCATTAAGGGTGAGTTGTGTAAAACCAGGCTTAAAAGTAGCTTGCTTAGGTGCACAATTATAAACAGAGTAACTCAATATTCCCAAAGTAATGCATAAAGCTAAGTGGCGTGTTGACCCTGCGTAGTTTGGCAATACTGAGCGACACAAAATCTAATTAATAAGATGTGACAAAATTTAGTCAATTGTTATATGTGTGTGTTATTAAAGATAAAAAGAAGCTTTTAAGCTACAAAAGTAGTGTCGCCAATTATATACAAAATGGTCCAAAATTGTCTCCCGATATTTCTGCAGGGCTTTTACTCGGTCACTATTTTGTGAAAAAGTACATATTTTTGTAGTAGGTCGCTAAAAAGTACTTATTTTTAAAAATTAGTATCTAAAAGTACATAACTAATATTTTGAATTTCCCTCGCTCCAGAACGCGTATCCTCTACGAAAATATCCCTGCTTTTGTTTTGGGCTGTAAGCGATATTGTATCTTCTATCGCCAGCAGTAAAGCATGTCTTTATCTATCAGTATCAACATGTGAGAAACCAAACTGGCTATTTGAGAGAGATAAATATATGAGATGTTGCTAGTGCGAGTGTGAATGAAACACATCACAATCAAGATAGCGGCGGATGTCGAGAACAGGGAGAATTTCGTTTATTAAAGGCTTTCATTAAACTTGCAATGTTTGTTAGTGTGTTAGTTAGTTTGTTTAGGTCAAATCTTGCAATCAAAATTTTGATTAGTTCTAATTAAGCTAGAGCTTTGAAATTTTGCGCGTGTATAAGTCCGGTGACAATAATACACTTTAACATTTTCAAATAAGAAAAAAACAAGATGGCGGCTTCAAGATGGCGGTCGACTTTACCGTTTATCATCCGATTCGGCTCAAAATCGAAATCTGGAGTTTTTCAAAATTTAGAAATTCAAAATGGCGGCGCCAATATGGCGGACGACTTTTGTCATTTATTGTCATTGTCCAAATCGATCAAAATCGATATCTGGGGGTTTTCAGGTTCGCCGAGTACGAATTTCTATTCAAAAATTTAGTTAAAGATGGCAATTTTAAGATGGCGGACGACTTTGCTATTTAAGATCCGATTCAACTCAAAATCGATATTTTGGGGTTTTCTAAGTCGCGGATTATGAATTTTTTGTCAAAATTTAGACATTCAAAATGGCGGCGCCAATAAGGCTGATGATTTTTGTCATTTAGATCAAAATCGATATCTGGGGGTTTTCGGGGTCGCGGATTACGAATTTCTAGTCAAAAATTTAATTCAAGCTGACTGAGACTTTACCGTTTATGATCCAATTCTTCTCTGGGGATTACAGCATATTAAAAGATTAAAAAGTAAAAAATAAAATTATATAAAAAAATATTTCAAAAAAAGGTTTTATTTAAATGCTCTAAAAAGTAGAAAATAAACTTTGAATCAAACCCACCATTTTGTTACATTATATAATTTTTTTTATGATATAAGAGCTTGTCGCGAGCAATATTCTTTACACAGGAAAAACTCGCGACAAGCTTTTATATCATAAAAAAAATTATATAGTGTAACAAAATGATGGGTTTTATTTACTTCAAAGTTTATTTTCTACTTTTTAGAAAATTTAATTTTATGTTGTTTTGTATTTTGGTATGTGTTCTATTGTTTTGAAATAAATGTAATGTTTATTGATGTTTACGTTTTTATAATTAATAAATGAGATGGCGCCTTGTAAATTTAATGTGGTTAAATGAAAAGGATATCACTGGAACATTAATAAAGTTGTGGGGGAAATCTTGCACTAATGATATTTATGCAATGTACTGTTGTGTGCGCGAAAAAAAGATTTTTGTGAATCATGGAATTAATGGAATAAACCAAGACACTCAAAAAGATGTAAATAAAAGAAAATCGGACTTATTATTTTTTGAAAAAAAATTAGATTACACTAAAAGTTTTATTTTTTTATGAGATAAAAATAATGAATTCTATAAGAAATAAATGTTTATTGGTGCCGATAAGTATTTTTATTTATATTAATAATTATATTCATAAACGAAACTGGGTACTTATTTAGTGCATATTCTCTACAAAAAGTTGGTATAAAGTACATATTTTTCAAAAAAATTGGTTGCTATTTACACATTCTTCTTATTATTATTTACTCCGACCCCTGTTTCTGCGGCTGATAGTACATCCAAAAATAGTGGCAGTCTTTTATATAAATTTATTTCCAAAAATGAATATTAAGGGAGATAGATATACCCCTTGGAAGGAGGATAATAAATTTCAGTTTTTCTGCTATATCTTCCGACTCCCTTAATATTCATGTTGGCACCAACATTGTTGAGAACTAATTTTGAAACAGAAAATGTTGCAACTATCTCTTGGGAGGATTAGAGGACCATTAACTCATATTACAAACTATTCCTTTGAAGCTGGATTTGTTCCAGAACAATGGAAAATAAGCCTTGTAAAACCAATACCTAAATGGAAAAATCCTGAAACCCTGAGCAACTTAAGTCCTATTTGCCTTTTGCCGTTTCCCATAAAATTGCAGAAGGTGTCCTGCATTCCCATTTAACAGACTATCTAGCTAACAACGGTATCATTCCTGATACTCAGTCAGGCTTTAGCGGTTTTGGTACTGCAACCGCCTTATGTTCGGTAGTTGACGACGTTCTCCGCTCCTGCAACAAATCTATGATTACATGCTTAAGGCTCTTAGACAAGTCAAAAATCATTGACAGTATATTAGGCCATTCATATTAGCTTAAAAATGACCCAATAGAAAAAAAATGATAAAGTTTTGCCACTTGGGAATTAAACTTGTCAAGGGATGTACTTTCAAAATAAAAAGAGTTCCTATGCAACAAGTATGAGCTTCATCCCTAAAACACACCCCTAACGTGCAATTGGTACTTTTTCGCGATTTTCTCGAAAACTGTTTGTCCTACAAAAACATTATACTTACAAAAAATATTCCCAGTAAAATTATGCTTAAAATTTTTTTTATTACCTAAATTGTTTAGAACAGAGGTTTTCGAGAAATCAGCTATTGAAGTTAGGGGTTGCGTTAACAGAGACTCAAGAACATGGTATATAATGTATCACTTATAATCTTATTCATGCTATTAGTGGCTGCGATACCACGTCAGGATTCTTTGAAAAGGGCAAACAATAGTTTGTACATTTATTTAATCGAAGAAAGGATAGTGTAATTCAAATTTTAATAATGCTGAGTCAACTCCAACAGTAATGAGCAAGCTGAGGAAAGGTTTATATTGGAGCCGTATAAAGCTAAAAGCTAAATCATTAGAGGGCAGTCTCAATGAGCAAAGATATGCTTATTTTAATAAATTTGTTAGCCAAGCGGGCAGTGCCATATTTCTTTCAAAATTACCTCCCACGTCAGCAGCAGTACAACAGCATTCCCTTCGTAGTTACAAATATGGCGTGGACAACATTTGCATCCTGAGCTTTGGGGATGAAAAAAAAATTATGATGCCCTGTCACCTGTATATACCATACTGAGCTACCTGCCCCGGCTTCTAATTTGAAATTAGTAGTTGCAAACAAGGTTGTGGAAGAGATGCAGTTGTACTAAGGCAGGCTTACATTGCACAAGTGCAGAAGTTGCTGTGGCCAAAGCTGTACCAATACAGATACCACAGATGATGTAGATACTACTGAAGACATATTATAAATTTATTTTGACTTGGTGGATTAAGGCTCAACTTAAAAAAAAACGTGCCGATATCTCTACCTCAATGGTGGTGTGGAAACAAGTGCTCTTGTATAAATCGCAAAACTTTTTTATAAACCCCTTTTCCACTATAATACAATCTTACATTAAATCACATAGTTCCAAAATTATACCTAAAATACATGATTATACCATGTTCGTGAATCTCTGTTAATGCAACTCCTAACTTCAATAGGTGATTTATCGAAAACCTCTGTTCTAAACCATTTAGGTAATAAATACTCTTTTATGCAGAATTTTACTGGGAACATTTTCTGTAAGCATAATTTTTTTGTAGGGCAAACGATTTTCCAGAAAAATGCAAAAAACTACCGAATTGCACTTTAGGGATGAGTTTTAGGGATGAAGCTCCCACTTGTTGCTTGGGAACTCTTTTCATTTTGAAAGTAGATCCCTTGACAAGTTTAATCCCCAAGTGGCAAAACTATAATTTTTTTTCTGTTTATGCTAATATGAATGGCCTATATATCCAGTGTTCATTAGTTCTTCAACACTATAGAGTGGCTGAGAACACACTGGAATGGTGTCAGATTTATTTACAGAACTGCTCCCAGTGTGGTCTGTATAATCTCTTTCAACAAAACTGATACACTGCTGAAAAAAGATTAGTTTGATCTGGTGTACCTTGAGGATCTATCCTTGACCCCGTATTTTTTATCACGTTCAATGCTGATTTACAGTTTGTAGCAAATTATTGTAATCTTAATTTGGAGTCATAAGTGAAAGCCTACCTACCTTTCTCTCTCTCTCTATCCTCTGTCTCCTTCTCTCAATCCAAGCCACTTCATTAGTTTTATTTTGGTTAAGAACAAGACGGGTAGTAGTGCATTAGTTCTCAGCCTAGACAACCCTTCTAGATCTTCCCTTTTCCTGCCCTTGCATAGCATCATCTACATAGAGGAAGGCCTCCTCACTCTTCTATCAGTTGTCTGGCCGATCATTCATATAGATGATAAGAGTATGATCCCAGAGCCGCCAGACCTACATCATTTTAGTAAAGCTAAGATTTTCACAATAAATGTGTAATATGTAGGTAAAAATGTATTGCGTACTTGCTAGCTTCAAAGCAGTCCCTTTTACAGATAACAGGTATTGAAGGTAAATAAAAAAATCTTACTCTTATGTTCATATAGCAAAAAGTATATAAGTTCATTAGAAGTCGTCCGTGGTGTAGTGGTTGTGTTGCCCGATTCTCACCCATGTGGTTGAAGGTTCGAGTCAATTCTTTACAGTTTTTTTTTTTACTACATTTTGTACGAGATGTATTTCGGCTCGATTAGCAACTAATTAAATATATAAATAGAGTAAGATCCCTGAGCCTCCAGACCCACTTCATTTTTGGAAAGTTAAAATTTCCAGATAACAGGTATTGAGAGTAAATAAAAATCTTAATTACTCTTTTACGTTAAAGTAGCAGAGCTGGTTTTTACATATGTTTTAGGCAATATTATTAACAACCAACATTTATTAGTGCCAGACGGTTTCTGTGGGCCCAAACTTTCGCCAGATGCTGTAAAGTTGGAAAGAGAATTGGGTTACCTAACAAGCCTAAATTTTATATACTGTTACGTGCTTACAATTTTCAGTAAACACTTTGTGGATTCGAATAACTTGTAACAAGAATTTTCACAAACCACTGATTTATTTAATCACTAAAATTACACTAGTAAATACTTAAAAATCACACAACTAATAATAACTTAATCTAATATAAATTCACTACTTTTAAAACACTATGTACTTTGCTTTTATTCTTAAACTTGTCAACTCTTGTCTAACCTAAAAACTCTCTGTTTGTTTACTTCACTGAACTGAACTCTTCTTTATACTTCACTAAACTGTACTGTTCCCTATACTTCAAACTGTACTGTTCCCCCATCTGCTGGCTTCACCTCTTTATATACCCACTTGGAATGTCCAGAATATCATTCCATAATTTTCTGGAACCCTACAGAGTTTTCTCTCATGTGACAGATGACTGTTCGTCAATTGGCTCATAGATGGCGCCACCCTACTAGTCAGGGAGTAACAGAATAACAGGTACTTAATCACATCTTTCCTCGTTAGAGGGCAGCACATAACAATATATTATTTGGGTGACTATTTTAAAACCTTTTGTAAGCGGCCAGATCAATACGAAGGGTCTAACATCCTCCCAGAAATGATGAAAGGTCCGCTGTGAGTGTGAGCGCGAGGGCATTATGCATGAGTGCGAGTGAGAGTATTAGAGTGTTTTATTGGACAGGTTCATGAAATTTAAATTGTTTATTTGTCTTCATCGGATTTTTTAATAATTATTCAATAATATTTTAATGCTTCATTAAAAAATAGGCACCCATATAATATAAAATTCAGGCTTGCTACTATAAGTAGGTACCCCAATTTTTTCTCCAGCTTTACAGCGTCTGGTGGCAATCAGGGCCCATGGAAAGCGTCTGGCAATAATAAATGTTGGTTTTTAATAATATTGTGAGGCGAGCGTAGGTGCGTCTTTCCTATGTACATACTTCGATATGCAATGTAAAGCAGCGTCAGGCGCGGTTAGTAGTTGGATGGGATATTCGGCAAAATTCCTGGTTGGGGGTAACTCGTCTACAGGCGTCGGTGTTAGGCCTCAGTAGCGGAAATAGGCCAACGTTAAATAAATATATTAAAAAAAAATTGTGTAACACATAATATAAAAACCAGCTATGCTACTTTAACGTAAAAGAGTAATTAAGATTTTTATTCACCCAGTGCCTGTTATCTGAAAATCTTAGCTTTGCAAACATGACGTAGGTCTGGAGGCTCTGGGATCTTACTCAAAAAAGAAATATTTGTATTAGGTATTTCAGTTGCTAATCGAGCCGAAATATATCTCCTACAAAATGTAGTAAAAAAAGCTGTAAAGAGTTGATTCGAACCTCCAAACACACACATGAGAATCGGGCAACACAAGCACTACACCACAGATGACTTTTAATGAACTTACATACTTTTTGCTATATGAACAAAAGAGTAGGATTAATGTTCAAATATAACATGCCATAATAGGAATTTTCTTGTTAATAAATATTTCGAAGCTGAACGGTTACTTTCTTTAGGTAGAGGTGCTAATATGCAGGAAGAAAATTTCAGCTCATTAATTTCAACAAACGTTAACCACAGATACTATACAATTAAATTGAATTTATTTATTTTATCTGATGATGATAAACGTGTCTATTTCTTCGGTAACATTATAAAATAAGTGTAACATTTTGGAAAACATGCAATAATTTAGTGAAAAATTTTCCCATAGATGGATTCCTTGTGGCAACAAAATCAGTACGCCCCTCCCTCTGCACCCCCTCAGCAGTGGCAGTCTCCACCTGAAGTACCTATGTCCATGTGGGACATTCAACAAAACACCACAGTTTCACCTCCTACAGTTCAATCAGACAACCAACAGCAAATTCAACAATCAAAACATTTGAAAAGTGAAAAAGAACAACAGCGCACAAAAGATGAATCAGCAGGAAAAGAACTGAAGAAAAAGAAAGAACAAGATGAGAAGCTTGCAAAGAAGGAGGCAGAAGAACGAAGAAAACAGGAACAAAGGAAGCTGGTATATTTTATTTATATAATATGTCAATAAACGTTTGATCTGCATAATTTTTAAATAATATTTTAAAATCGAATATATCTATATTTTTTTACCAGGAGTTGGAGAAAAAAGCGGCAGAAGAAAGGAAGAAAAAAGAAGAAGATAGAATGAAAAAAGAATTAGAAAAGGCTAAAAAGGAAGCCGAGGAGAAAAGGTTGAGGGAATTGGAAGAAAAACGAAGGCTTAAAGAACAAAGAAAAGCTGAAGAAGAAGCAAGGAAGAAATCTGAGGAGTCCAAAAAATTGGAAGAAGATAGGTTGAGGTTAGTGGTTTTGTGCATTTTTGCTTTTTTATAAACCTGAAGTGGAGATTTGAATATTTATTTGAAAATGAAAAAATTAGTGTTTGTGCAAAATCAGTCACACGCCGAGTTCCACCCACCCACCCTCTTTTCTTTCAGAAGAACTTTTGCTTTATAATATTCAGCCTTATTTTCAATACTTGGCAGATTTTTCCTAGCCTCAGGCTTCGCCCTTATGTAGCCATCACACGACTCTTCACCGCAAACAGTTCTAGATGTGTCCGTAACGAGTTTAACTGCCCTGTCCACAGCTTGCGTGTGGCATGGGAACTTGAACTTGTTCAGTTGAAGTTTTTCTTCAGTTTGGAACATTTTTAAGGGTGGTTCTGTAACATTTGTTTCAGAGCAGCTAATTATATCTATATAGTCGTTGGCTTCGAAATTCCATTTTGAAATTTTAAAAATTCTGATAGCTTGGTATTGTGTTGAATTTCTCCTGGCCTGAAGTATTCTTCTGACAGCTAACTCTCTTATGTGTTGTCTTTCATCCGTCATCATCGAAATCAGAACATTTTCAGTATGCCCAAAGTATGCATTACCTTCTAAAACTTTGTAGACGATGGGCCTTTCCCGCATGACTGAATTTTACTATTGCACCATGGAATCATATAATAAACTGTAATATAATTTTATATTAATTTGGTTTCTCGCAATTTTCTATGTTCTACCAAATATTTTCTTTACAAAATCAGTTTTATTTCGCTTAATTTTAAACGAGCTCTAAGGTGTGATGCTTGCAACGTCAGTCTGATTAGACCAATAAAAAGTATTTTTAAAAGGAGTTGTCTATTGCCAGGTGTATGTCTTTTTATGTGAACATCGTATTTCCGATATCAACGAGTACTTTGAATAGTACATTTTTTTCATTACATCGTACTCTTCGTTAACCTGATACTACAGAAAAGCAAACATTCTATCAACTTTTCACTGTCTTGAGTCTAAAATCTATATATCCTGTTTATATTCTCTATTTTTGATCGTTTTGGTTCACATATGGTATAATATCAGTGTTATCTGGCAACGCTGTACTGAAATGCTCAAATCATATTCGATAACCTCACTTTCTATTGTTTATGTTTGATACAATATTTACGTAATTTTATTTTATAATTAGAAAATGCCGCTTACAAGGGTTTGTTTTGTACCAGTGTACCCAAACACTAATGAAAATACTACCAAGTTATTTTGCGCGTCCCAACAAATTTGGAAATTCGAAAATTGTGGTGGAAAGTTGCAAAAGTTTCTGGTGTTGTTTATACTGCTTCTGGATTTTTCTGTTAAGATCATTTTAATGTATGTGTATATTGTTATTAACTTTCTTTTACACTGCTTGATTTTATACTTTATATACACTATACAAAAACAACTAAATCACATTTACTTTTACGCAATGTCAATTGGGATCATAAACGGACGTTCTCAATTAAACGTTAGCACTTTACTTTACGAGATTCTATTGGTGGTTCCTCATAAATGTACTTCAGGCACCAATAGAATTGTAAGATATGGAAATCAGAATGCAAGTGAGATTGTTTGGGAATACACCTTTATAGCCTCGTTTATAGCTAATTCGGGCAGCGGTTTAAGATCATATTGATTGGTGTAGTTCATGATGATGTCACATCGCCGCCCTAATGCTATCTTTTAGATCTGCTGTTGATTTAGGGAACATTTGAATATTTTCTGTAGTATTTTGTGTTCAGAAAAAAAATAAAATTAATTTTTAGTAATATTTTGATAGGATCTTTCTAATAACACAATTAAAAAATATAGCAAGAAAGGCCCAATGCTTTGACATGGTCTGGAAATTGTCTAGACAGGCGTATGGCGTCCCATAAATGTCGAACTCCATGTTGAATTAATGGTTTTGATTTTATTTTAAACCACATCGGTGCGTAAACTTTCATTATAAATTTTACTAGAATTTGAAAATTTTCGGATGGATTTGTTGCAAAAACTTAGAGTCTAAGGATCCTATTTATGGTTGTCAATCACCTGGAGTGCGCCAATTTGGTTGGGTTTTTCTTGGCTAGGCTATCACAACATATTCCACTTTTTATAGTTTCACAGATGTTATGTAAATATTTTTGATCTGTACTAAGGTGATGTTTGTCAATTTCAATGATTTTAAAATTTTCAACAGGTTTCAATTCACCAGTCATCGAGCAATTTGCCGATAGGTCTAGAAAAGCTATAAGTATCTTTTGTGTGGCCATCTAAATTTTATAACAGATTACGAAGAGGTAGTTCGTTGGCGTGTAAGAGACATGCTCCACTGTAAAGGTCACTCCTCCCTTCCACCCGGTATTTACATTTGTGCCATCACATCTGATTATCAGAAGCTGTGTTGTGTTGATAATATGATCTGTTATGAAGCTAATTATCCCACTAGATAGATAGATAGATAGATAGAATTATCCCTCTTATGATTTTTTTGTCAGTAGAACCACTTTCTGTTAACTGTTTCTACGTATTTCCCTGCAAATTTTATTTTTGTGAATAATTTCAGTAGTGTTTGTGACACCTGGACTTGAAATACTCGTTAAATCGGCAACTTTGGCTGTTTGAATTAATGGAATTCTCATTTGATATGTCACTTTCTCAAGTTTAAATCGTTATGGTATTAAAGGTTTGGGACATCATCAGAGTTACTGATCTCAAAACTCGAAGACAAAACCTCTGCTTTAACTTTTCGCTTACATTCAGTAGTTGTGCCACTAGTACTTGGCATAGGACTTTCTGTTTTTCTGTCTAAATTTCTAGTTTTGCACTTAAGAACTGCGTGTCCCTCGATTTCACAGGTTTAACTATCTTTTTATACTTGGGATGGTAAGATAAAGTCATATCTATGATTCTTTTATGTGTCAAAATAGGTAGTGATGAACGTTGCTACACAATTTTAAGTTTCTCTTCTACGGCACTAGCTGCAGTAGTTGAAGGTAGTTCTTTGCTATCTCTTGCTTTTAACTGAAGGCGAACACTTTCATAAGACAGCAAAATTTGTTGGTAAGTTGGAAGCATACTTATTGTTCCAACATCTAAATCTGTCACTATTCCAAACAAGTCGATACTAAAACTGGCTCTAGTTATTTTAATCTTTGAATTAGACATTTTCAAATGCAAAATGCAATATAACCTCACAAAACACGTGTACACACAATAACGCATCAGGCTAAAGACAAAAGAACCAACCGGTCAGGAACTCGTCCACTCTGCGTATTGCAGTGCATAACAGTGGCGTACAATAACGCATGCGGAGCAGATTGCGAACAGTTTAAACTTACTCTTTTTAATTATCTTTGTAATTTTTAATGTTCAGGTGCAGAATTAAAGAAACAGCCGCACTTGAATGAACTACCCCGAGCAAGATTTATTTTATTTAAAAAATCATCCCTTTCAAGAAGTTTTTTCACTACTCCCCAAATAAATCGAAAACAAGTTTTTCCGGCCCACGCTATTGTACACTTCTCAGGCATGTTGCACCACGTGGGTGTGTCTTTTCTCATCTACTTCATTTAGACCAATGCCTATAAATAAACTAGACTCCATCAACTATTAGCTCAGTAAATTAATATATTTACAAAACAGAATTTTGAGAACCTTGAACTTTTTTACTTTAAATTGCAGTATTTTATAAATAGAAAAATGGTTCAAGCAAGTATCTTCAAAACCCAGAAAAAATTTTTGCATTTTCCTTAAAATCCATTGATTTCTGTGCAAATTAATCAATCAATTTTTAATACTTCCAAAACTCGACATTTTGATATCTTGTATATTAAATTTGGTCAAGAGAAATAAACGGGATACGAAAAATTGGAATTTCACTCCTTTGAAAACATGCTGCATTTTTAATGTGTTTCTTGCGATTACTCAATAACGATACATCATTTAAAAAAATTGCACTTTAGCTTTCTGATAGAGCATATAATTACTTACTATTTGTTTTTTCTCTATCTTCGTACAATGAAAATAAGGCTAAGTTATGATCAAGGAAACAGAAAAATGTACCCACACCCTCACACCTTTATTGTTAAATAACTTTTTAACAATTTACATTTAATCGAAAAAGTTTGCAGACAGTTTTTTATTATATTTTCAATAATAAGTAAACACCTTCAAAACACACTAGAATGGAAAAAACCAAAACACAAATATGGCGTGCCTATCGTATTGTAGCCGTAGAGCAAGGATTACTACAAAAGTTCTTGGCCCTAGAGCCCGTGACGCAATCAACTACCGTCGCACCGAGAAATGGATCGCTTAATACGTCACTAATGGTCCAAACAGAGTGGGAGATACTTATGGAGATGTGCGATCCTTTGTAGTTAACAGTCCTTGAATTTAACCGAGGGCCAATTTCTATAAGATCTGTGAGGGGTCGTTTGGAGATTGATAAAAGCGGCTATATTAATTCAGGAAGAGCCAACAATTTTTGTGTATAGTCTGTTGAACCTTTTGCCAAACCACCTACCATTTTTTTTTTAGAATACCAAGCTATGGAGACAAAATTGTGTTTTTTCTTGTGAACTTTTTTATTGCAATAATCTGTCCCAACTCTTTGCCATGTCTTTTGAAAAGCACTAAAATAATGAGATATTTATAATTCAACTATAGGCAGGAAGCAAAAGAACTAGAAATAAGGCGACAAGCCGAAGAGCGTAGAATACAGCAAGAGCAAATCCGTATTGCCAAGGCAGCACCTTGGTCTCAGTCCAATTCTAATCTAGGTATGAGTCTTGCCGATATCCAAAAAGCTGAGAGAGAGAAGAGGGCCCAAGAGGCGGCTTTACAAATTCAACGGTTGCAGGTATTGCAATTGTTGTTTTAAACTAATTAAAAATATGTATTAATTATTTTTATTTAGGAGAAAGAGTACCAGCAACAGCAGCAGCAGCAACAAGAAAAGCCCACCGGTATACAACTTAGTTGGGCTAAAAAACCGGTTGAGGCAAGGAAGGTTAAGTCTTTAGCGGAAATACAGGCTGAAGAACAGGAGAGATTAGCCAAAGTAATTTGTAATTTACTCATTCTATTAGCTTATCTTACTGGTTAAAATTACTTGAAAAATTTAGAATCCAACCAAATTATTTATTTACAGCAGGCTGCCGAAAGTCGACTTCAAAAAGAGAAAGAAGCACCTCCAGTCACCAATAATACCGGCAGTATTTGGAATAGTCAAAGTTTGACTTGGGCCAATACTTCTGCCTCAAATTCCCAATGGTCGTCTAATAGTGGTATGTTATAATTTTATAAATATTGCCGCAAAAATTAAGCACCATCCTGAGGGGCATTTGAAAAGCTTGTGGTTTGGTGAAACAAAGAAATATTTAATTTTTCAATCTAATCTCGTTTAAGTTGAGGTATTTTATCCATTAATCCTTTAATTTATATATCGTATACCAACAGTCCTTGAAATATAGATCTTTTTTTTAGCAGGATTTTGGGAAGATTCCTCTCATAGGCAAGTAGCAAGTAAACCGTCCACAGTATCTAAGAGTAATTCTACAAATTCTGTAAGTGCCGCAACTAAACAGCAGCAACCGCAGAAACAGCAAGCTAAAATTAAAACAAAGAAAGAGGAGGCATCTAAAACCAATCATAACAACAATGCCTCATCTTCAGATGAATTTACCAATTGGTGCTATAAGACTTTATCTAATATAACAACTAGTGTAGATAGTAAGTAATAGTTACTTCCTGTGGAAATTGTTTTAAATTGCCGGTTTTAATTTTATAGTTCCGACTTTTGTAACTTTCCTACGTGACATAGAATCAGCGTTTGACGTCAGAGAGTATTGTAAGGAGTATTTAGGCGAGAGTACGGCTACCCAGCAGTTCGCCAGCAATTTTTTGGAGAAGAGGCGCTCCTTTAAACCTAAGAGTAATGCTCACCAAGATGATATGTGTTCTCCCGCTCCCGCTATTACCCCTTCCCTGCAACATAGTACTGAATTCCAAGAGGTCAAGGTAAGGTACATGCTCGCTGTGTTTTATCGCAGTTTTATTACTTATTATTACATATCAAAGTACTAAGGATACAGTGTTTTGTTTCTCCTCAATTCATTAGGTTGGTATTGATGATTTTAACTCTAATTTTTAAATTATTTGATGACAACTACAGTTTTGAGTGCAAATGATATTTGGTAAGGCCACGATCATAGACTCAGATTTCGCTAAATTGAGAAATTAATAATATCACTGCCAGCGTTGCTGCCAACGAAGATGTTGATGTACTTTTGAATTTTAAATTAGCCATTATTCAGGGTTTCTAGCGATTTAGAAGAGTTTGAAGAAGTTAAAGAATTTGAGTCGTTTTTTTATTTAATCAATATTTTTGTTTGTCAAAAGTCTGGTAATAGGAAAATTTTTAGAATTCGAAATATACAACTTTGAATTATATATTATAGTTCCTATATCCAAGTTTCATATTATATTCATACCGGCCGTCTATTTTACGAGGGCTGCACCAAATATCTCGCGTAATATCTATTGTAGAAGAATAAAATTTTAGAAAGAGTTTTCCCATTTTTTGTGAGCTATATTTCAGTAAAAACAAATTTGAAATCCATAGCCTACTTTGTGGGATTTATTACAAAAACCTGAAAAATAGGAAAGCCACAAACGGCTATAGCTTCCTTATTTGAGGAGATAAGAAAAAAGTTAAAGGGATGAAAGGACGACAAAGACAATAAGAATAATAATGTGTATCAAAAAATTAGAAAAACGCAGTTGGCTTTGACATACGCTCTTGTGCAATAATGAAAAGAACAAATCTCAAAGTAGCCCATGACACCATTAATTCCATTTATTTTTTCTCTTCCCAACGATATAAAACATGTTGCAAAAATTTTAACTAGTTAGTGTCAATATTTAATATTTTAATAATTTAATACAAACAGACAAATATCTCATAAATAAAAATTCAAGTACAAAATGAACATCCAAAAAAACAAGAAGCTCTTTATAACCTACTACCATACTGAAAGGTAGGTCCAGGAGTGCGGAGATGCCTAGAGGAACTTGCCAGGCACAAGGAAGTGAGCCTGATATGGGTTCCGGGCCCTGTCTTGGCCCGGAGCCCATGTTGGGAATTACAAGGAAACATGTCGCTACGGCCCTTAATGAGTGGGCACATGCAACATTGAGGGAACATTGGAGGCTGAGCAGTGGCTGCAGAGAGGCTCGAGACTTCGTAATGGGGCCGAACAAGTCAAGGGCGACCTGGTTGCTAAGCAGAAGCCGGAGGACTCTGAACCAATTGGTCGGAGTCCTAACTGGTCACTGCAGACTCAGAAGACACCTATCACTGATAGGGGTTGAGGAAGATCCCACCTGCCCAAGATGCGAAGTGATGAAGAAACATCGTTTCACTTCTTGGGACAATGTGAAGCGTTCGGGCGCCTAAGGTATGAACTCTTCGGCGCCACAACGCTTCCAAAAAAAGGAAATGGACTCTCTCGAATGGAAACATGTCCTGACCTTCATTGGAAGATCAGGAAGGTTTCAAGAGGGAGTAGGAGGTCGAATAGAAGTGAACGGTTGAGGGGACATCAGGGGGTAGGTAAAAAGGGCCCATTTGTGGCGTACTTGCCAGGCACCAGGCCTCCCCCAACAATTACTACTACTACTACCATACTGAATAGAAAATGTATGTATTTATTTTTCTAACTACAAATGCTCATATTGTGCACCACGCTTTCTAATACACAAGCGTGCTCTATGAGACAGCTCACACATTACAATTTGGAGCATTTTATGAATAATTGCCTCACATGCGTTTTTAATCCTGGTTTTGATGTTCTCAATATTTTCAGGGGCAGTTTAAAATACCTTGTGTTATAACCCCAGACGAAAAAATCCAAGGGAGTTATATCTGGTGATTGAGCTGGCCATATAATGGGTCCATAGGTGCCTATCCAGGTATCTGGCATAACTTGATTTAAATAATTTGTACATATTACAGCAGTGTGAGATGGAGCCCCATCTTGTTGTAAATATGAGTAATTTAATCTGTCTGCCACCGTTAATTCATAAAGAAATCTTGAAATTCGTTTTGTAGGAAATTAAGGTATCTATGAACAAGGCAAAGAAAGATTATTTTTGTCCAATTAACTTGGAAAATGTGTTTTCAAATGAAGTTTTTACATTTTTTTTACTTTGCAATTTCATTGTTAACAAATTACCTGCCACTTGGACAAAAAAATTTTATTTAGGTTTTTTGTTCCCTAAAATGTAACTAATCGATTCTAATTGGTTTCAATCTGGCAACTTTATTTGGGAGGTTCTGCGACTTTTTTGTTCATCTTTTTAGGGGTGCACCGCTAGTCCTAATAGTTCGGTTTGCCTGCGGAGCATCTGGAAATCTATCTCCATAAATCATGACTGCCATCTCAGCATCAAAATTGCACTGACAATAAATGCTAATCATATCGAATTTGTTATTATTGTTATGTGCTGCCCTCTAACAGAGAGGAGAGTTGTAATTACTCCCTGGCCAGAAGGGTGGCGCCATCTGTGGGCCAACTGGCGAACCACCATTTAGTAGTGCCTAAGAAAATTATAGAGAATTCCAGTATATTCTGGAAAGTTCTACAATGATATTCTGGACATTCCAAGTGGGTATATAAAGAGGTGAATCCAGCAGATGGGGGAACAGTACAGTTTAGTAAAGTATAAAGAACAGTTCAGTTGAGTGAAGTAGGCAATACAGTTCAGTTCAGTGAAGTAAACAGATAGAGAGTTTTTAGGTTAGATAAGGTTGTCAAGTTTAGGAAGAAAAGTACATAGTGTTTTAAAAGTAGTGAATTCATATTAGATTAAGTTATTATTAGTTGTGTGATTTTAAGTATTTACTAGTGTAATTTTAGTGATTAAATAAATCAGTGGTTTGTGAAAATTCTTGTTGCAAGTTATTCGAATCCACAAAGTGTTTACTGAAAATTGTAAGCACGTAACAATTGGTGTTGGAAGCGGAATTGCAACAGAATTTCTGAAGAATTCGACGAAGTTCCATAGTGTTCTATTTGGAAACCACTGGAGATAGTGAAGTGAGTCGAACTGGAAAGTAATATAGACATTAGACAAGACTAATTTGTGCCATATAGTGTGAGAAAATTTATAGAACATTCTACTTGTACCTGGCATAGACTTTAAATAAAACTTGTTAGTGTTGTTTGTTAGTTTGTGAATTGAAACAAGAAGCATGGCCGCTGAAAAACATATGCAAGACATGTTAGCTGCATTTAGCAAAAGGATGCTAGAAGAACAAGAAAGACGACGTCAGAAAGAAAAACTAGAAGAAGAAGAAGAACAAGAAAGACGCCGTCAGGAGGAAAAAGAAGAACAAGAAAGACGACGTCTGGAAGAAAAAGAAGAACAAGAGAAACGTGAAGAAGAAAAAGAAAGAAGACGGCAAGAAGAATTGAGAAAAATTATACAGGTGCAACAAGATGCTATCCTGTCAGCCACCAATGAAGTCAAGGAAAAAGTAGATAAAGTTGAACAAAAAGTGACTGGCGTCGAAGGAAAAGTGACTACACTTGAAGAAGGAGTAAGCGATGTCAAAGGAAAAGTAAATAAGGTTGAAGAAGAAGTAACTGAAGTCAAAGGAAAAGTTACTGGCGTTGAAGAAAAAGTTACTGGTGTCGAGGGAAAGTTACTGGCGTCGAAGGGAAAGTTACCGATATAGAAGGAAAATTTCGTGCAGTTGAAGGAGAGGTAAAGCGGCTTAAGCGACTGTTAAGAGAACAAGGAAGCCAGCTGGTATTATCATCATCAGGTCCTCGATTACAACCGCCTTCCTTTGATGGTCAAACTTCTTGGTCAACTTACAAGAGACAATTTGAGGCAGCGGCATGCGCAAACAATTGGAGTAATGAAGACAAAGCTATGGCATTGGTGCTAGCATTAAGAGGTCAAGCCTCAGAGTTGCTTCAGACTATCCCGGTGACGCAGCAAAGGGATTTTAAAGTTTTGGAGGCTGCATTAGATCTAAGATATGGCGACCAACACCTCGCCCAAGTATACCAGACTCAGCTCAAATCACGCACACAAAAGGCTGGGGAAAGTTTACCTTTGAAGCAGCTGTTGAGCGACTGACATACCTGGCCTACCCGGATGCACCCAAAGAATTCCAGGAACAATTAATAGTTGGTACTTTCATCGATGGCATAAGAGATGAGGAGATCAGGCGAGTCCTTAGATTAACTCGAGCTAAGACTGGTAGCGAAGCCTTGATCCATGCCCTCGAAGTTGAGGCCGCTTATGAAGAGACTCTACATCCGAGAGTACGAGCCATGAAAGTAGAAGAAGAGAACCGTTTAGAAAAGTCAAATATGGAATCTTTGATGGCTGACCTGCACAAAATGATAAGCCAGTTGATGACCAAACCAGATGCTCCAAGGAAGCAGGAAAGAGAACAGAGCGTTGGACAGCCAAGGAAGGTGATTCGGTGTTATCAGTGCAGCAAACCAGGACATATGATGCGGCAGTGTCGAGAACAGAATCCTGGGGAAGTAAACACTGCAAAGAAAGAGGAAGTCTGCTCTGATAAGATGAGATTGATTGTTATGTTAACAGACATACAGAAAATGGTCGCACAAGTACTAAACGAATTAAGTTCGCGACCGGAGCTGAAACAGGAACTGCAACCGCCGAAACAGGAGCCGAAGCAGCAGGGAAGTGCTGGAGGTCCGACAAAAGTAATCCGCTGTTATAATTGCGGCAAATTGGGGCATGTCAAGAGGTACTGTCGTCAGAGGAGCCTTAAGGAAGTGAATGCCGAGAATGTAAAGAAGCAGCAGGATATAGCAGAAGTGAAGGCAGTTAAGATAGAGGTTCCAAAAGACTGGACAAAAGAAGTTCTAAGAGAGGAACAACTGAATGACGATGAAATTGGACCAATATTGAAGGCGAAAGAAAAAGGAATCCGCCCTGAATGGAAGGACGTTTCCAGTAAAAGTGTTGGACTGAAGGCTTTATGGGCGCAATGGGATTTCCTTAGGGTTATAGATGGACTACTACGGAGAGCATGGGAGAGCCCGGATGGGAAAGAAGTTACCATGCGGTTGCTGATACCCAGGTGCCCAGTACCAAAAGTACTTCGGGAAGTGCACGAGGGAATATCCAGAGAGCACTTTAGCAGAAATAAGACCTTGGCTAGAGTACGGGAACGATTTTACTGGATAAATAGCTGTCAGGATGTAGAGGCTTGGTGTCGCAGTTGCAAGGTTTGTGCGAATGTGGCTGCCAAGAGGTCACCTACAGGGAGTGGTGACCGAATGAAGGCTAGATATGACCGCAATGCCAGTTCGGCGGGATTCAAGGTGCGGGACTCGGTTTGGCTGTATAACCCACAGCGGAGTGAAGAAGGATTCTCGTAGCCTCGCTCACCTTGGGAAGGACCGTATTCTGTCATCACTAGGATCAACGACGTTGTTTATAGGATTCAACGTAGAAAGAAGTCCAAGATGAAGATCGTGCACCTGGACAGGTTGGCAAAGTATGTTGGGGTATCTGAATTGCCTGACCGGGACGTTCAGGCTTAAGGAGGGGGCAGTGTTATGTGCTGCCCTCTAACAGAGAGGAGAGTTGTAATTCCTGGCCAGAAGGGCGGCGCCATCTGTGGGCCAACTGGCGAACCACCATTTAGTAGTGCCTAAGAAAATTATAGAGAATTCCAGTATATTCTGGAAAGTTCTACAATGATATTCTGGACATTCCAAGTGGGTATATAAAGAGGTGAATCCAGCAGATGGGGGAACAGTACAGTTTAGTAAAGTATAAAGAATAGTTCAGTTTAGTATCCAGTACAGTTCTGGTTACAGAGACAGTTTGTAGAAGAAGAGTTCAGTTGAGTGAAGTAGGCAATACAGTTCAGTGAAGTAAACAGACAAAGAGTTTTTAGGTTAGATAAAGTTGTCAAGTTTAGGAAGAAAAGTACATAGTGTTTTAAAAGTAGTGAATTCATATTAGATTAAGTTATTATTAGTTGTGTGATTTTAAATATTTACTAGTGTAATTTTAGTGATTAAATAAATCAGTGGTTTGTGAAAATTCTTGTTGCAAGTTATTCGAATCCACAAAGTGTTTACTGAAAATTGTAAGCACGTAACATTATTATATACCATATTACTGATATAAAACTTGTCTTAGAATTCGACAACGCAACATACAACAGTGACAATCTGTCAAATTTGTTAATAATGTATACATTGTTTTTCACTAATCATGGCATAGCTGATTTTTACGATTCAATGATATGAATCTTGGTTTTCGTAAAATATTAAATATTGACACTATCAGTTTTGTGACATGTTTTATACTGTTGGAAAGAAGAGAAAAAATAAACTGAATTAATTGTGTCATGGTCTACTTTGAGATTTGCTCTTTTCATTATTGCACAAGAGCGTATGTCAAAGCCAACTGCGTTTTTCTAATTTTTTGATACACAGTATTATTCTTATTGTCTTTGCCGTCAAGTTTCATCCCTTTAACTTTTTTCGTATCTCCTCAAATAAGGAAGCTATAACCCTGTGTGATTTTCCTATTTTTCAGATAACTGTTTCTAAAACTTGATTGTTCTACAATAGATATTAAACGAGATCTTTGGTGTGGCCCTCGTAAAATAGACGGCCAGTATATCTATGTAATGTTCAAGTAAGAATAAACTGAGACATAGAAAACCAAACAAAAACTTTACGACCTCATTAAAATACCGGTACGCATTTTTGTGCTGTTCGCAAATTGACTCGCTTACCTTTATAGGTTTTTAATGTGCGTCGGGAATGTTTCATGTCAGGCTAAGCATTGTAAAGTTTTTGTTTGCATTTTTTATTTACTGTGATCTATTTACTTCAACTTAGCAGCCATGGCCCGCGGGGATAATAATTATGCCGTAAAGTTTTTGTTTAGTTTTTTTTGTATCAGGAAGTCCTTATTTGAACTATACTTTCGAATTTCACATTGATCGAATCGCAAATTGGATTCAAATTTTTATAACTGAAAATCGCATTTAACATTGATCATTGCAGCTACAATGAACAGTGTCTCTTTACCGGACCTGAAAAACTTGAAACAGTCATGAAAAGCCTGTGAAAAATCAGAGAATTAAATTTTTAAGAATTATTATGAAGTGTGTTGATTCAAAACTCCAACAAATAAAATCAGTCGTTCACAGTAACTCTAGTGGTATTCTGAAGAACGAACATTGATTCCTCGACGTACTTGACCTCTGTTTGTGAGCTTAATGTGATAAACTATTGCCCTGATTTGTTGCATTGTAATAATTAAAGTTATGTATAATTAGTTCAAATGTGCTTTTAGAGGGCGGAATATTAAACATAATATTTTTAGTCGCAAACTCCTCTATAAATCCTTATTTTACTATAAGGAACCTAACCAGACTGCAACCAACAGCTACTCTCCGGGCTATGTGCCCCGCCGAGCGCTGAATTACAAGTTACAAGCCTGGCGCGTTAAGTGTAATAATTGCATATTACCATCAAAACGCTAATGCTTCGATTGCAACAAACACCAGCCGAAAGACTGATCCTACTTAAAGGAGCTCCCTTGCCAGTCGTCACACACCACTTGCAGACTGCAGTTTCGAGCTGTTGGCTCTCGTCAGTGCAAGGTAGGCATGCGACGACCGACATGCGAATCCTTTGACTATAATAATACCGGGATGTACTATAGTCAAAGGATTCGCATGTCGGTCGTCGCATGCCTACCTTGCACTGACGAGAGCCAACAGCTCGAAACTGCAGTCTGCAAGTGGTGTGTGACGACTGGCAAGGGAGCTCCTTTAAGTAGGATCAGTCTTTCGGCTGGTGTTTGTTGCAATCGAAGCATTAGCGTTTTGATGGTAATATGCAATTATTACACTTAACGCGCCAGGCTTGTAACTTGTAATTCAGCGCTCGGCGGGGCACATAGCCCGGAGAGTAGCTGTTGGTTGCAGTCTGGTTAGGTTCCTTATAGTAAAATAAGGATTTATAGAGGAGTTTGCGACTAAAAATATTATGTTTATGTATAATTAGTTGGTTTTTTTTGTGGGAGCCGTCTATGTTTACGGAAACACAGCAGCTTCTTGGGCTTATCTCCCAATTTCTTTATGGCACCCATGCATGCCAATACCCTAGTCCCTTGTACCAATTTATACACGGCCAGGATTGGTTGAGTGTCATATTCTTCTGAACATAATCTTGGTTGTCCATATAGAGCCTATCTCCCGTGATTCATAGCCTTACATTCAGTCAGGATGTGATAGATGTCTCTGTTGATCCATTGCATTGTCTGCAGTTTAGGTGTCCATTGTACATGTCTATTCTATACAGATGTCCTTTCAGGGCACGATGCCCTGTCAGGAGACCTGTGATTATGCGTAACTGATTCCTGCTCAGTAACAGCAGTTTTCAGTCTTCCTTCGAGATGGTCCTTTGATAAAGGTTTTCCCATGTTGGTGCCCGGTTATTTTTTCCCAGTATTCTTTATGTTGGTTTTTGACCTATTCCCTTATTTGGCCTCGTATAGTGGTTTTAGGCACTCCCAGGGCCGGTTCTGGGCCAATATATGGAGCTGATGATCCTTTTCTTGCTAGCTCATCAGCTTTTTCGTTGCTTTTAATACCAGAGTATCCTGGAACCCACAATAGAGTTAGCATGATGTGGTCTGCCAGTGCTCCTAGTTCTTCTCGGCATTCCCATATCAGTTTAGATGTCACTTTCGGGTTTGATAGTGCCCTTAGGAATGCTTGACTGTCTGTTAATATGCTGATCTGCCCGTTTCTATAGGCCCTCAGATTATTTTCTCTTGCAGGTAAACCAGGTAAGTTCCCCAGGCCTTTGCCGTTCTCTTTCCATTCATTTCGATCCACAATTTCTACCTCGAAGTTTCTATTGAAAATATGCTTAGGAATCATGTGGTCCTTCTCAATCAGATATGCTAACTTCCACTCAGTTCCTGATTCGGTTATGCCCTAATCCTGCATAAATGGTACTTGGCTCTTTTTGCAGTGTCGTATCATTCCCTCCCCCGTTATCACAAATTGAGGAGGAGGGAGATCCAGCAAGACCTCCATTGCTGCTATTGATATTGTTCTGTTATAATCCTTAAAGTTTTTGTACCTTGTTTAATACAGCAACAGTGGTGCGCTGTAGTATTTTTGTCGGCTATATGAAAGTGCATGGGTCTGAAAGTCTGACCAATTACAAATCACAAGTGGCACCACTTGAATTTTGATAGCAGTATCTACTGCCACATTTGTGCCTCTTATTTTAATCACATGAGCAATAGCATTTCACCAATTTTGTGCACTTGCATCATTCACTGCCTCAGAAAAGATTATTGACAATAATTTAAAAAGTATTTTTTCTGGCTACTTATTTGACTTATGCCCGTAAATGTTCAATACTATTTAATTGGTAATGATATAAGGAGACAACCTCAGCACGGTCAATTTGTGGCTTTTGCCAGTTCAGGTTTCACTGTGTCATCCTTGTATGTAATATTCTTACTTCTCAACCAATCCTGTATTTCTGCCTTTCAAATAGATGTATTGGAGCCTTATCCAGCTTCTGAGTGTAGTAAGATGCATTTTCCAATACTATTACACAACCTTCATCCTAGACATCACTTTTTAAACCAATTCTAAAAATTGTGATAGCTGCTTGTCTTTAACTTGAATATAAGTAGTCCATTATCCAGAAACCCTTCATATGAGTCAATGTAAAGAGTCTAGTGTAAAATGTCGTGACATGACTGATTAAATGTGGGGTATTTATAGAATTTAAAAAAAAACATTGCAATTGATTGGATATATCGATAGCTTCAAAATGCTATATATGTCTTAGGAAACTTAAGGAACAAGGCCAGAGAAATTAAAACCATTAAGGAGGCAACTCTAGGCAGTCAAATGTATTGTACAAAGTTGTTTAGTTCTTTTGATTTTATATTATTATGCAGTGTTTAGCAATTGTATTAGTTTTTTTAAATAGTGTTTAGTGAAGGCGCCTAAATTTTACATATAAGATGCTAATAGAGTGCTATTTTTACTTTTCAATATTTGGTGCCTTAAATCATTATTTTTTGTGAGAGGCCCACAAACCAAAGTTTCACTCACCACCGATGCAGCTGCATTATTTTCTTATCTTTGGAGTTTGTAACAAGAATATCTTTTTATTTATGGTGTTTTTATAATGTATTCAGTGAAGTATTACGTTTATAAAAAATTTGGGAGGCATATAGCTTATACAGTAGAATCTCGGTAATTCGAATGTCGGTATTTCATACTCTTTGTTTTGTTTTTATTTCCGTATAATTCGAATTTTATGTAATTTAAAGTACCTTCAGCCCTAATTAACTTGAATTACTGAGACTATTGTATTCTTGATTTGTTTATACTCTTAAACTGTAGTTGTTTTAGTGCCATTATGTTGTCTATTGATTTAAACTCGTAATAACTATTAATTAAGGGTGTTAATGGCATTATTTTTTTAAAACACAAATTATTGCAAACAAGAATTAATTGATAGGGGCTGTGTTATGATCTTATATCTAATATTTAGTGATTTCAATTTAAAGGAATATCACGTCACTATTGCTACGTTTATGATTTTCAACTTATGAATCATTTTACATCGATATTTTTTTTCTTCAGGGCAAAAACAAGAAAAACAAGAAATCAAAAATGTTGAAGGTGGACTCTCGAATTTTAGGCTTTAATGTAACTTCTGCCCCTGACCGAATCAACGTGGGTGATAGAGATTATGGTGATAATTCGTAAAATAGTTATATATGTACCAGAAACATCAAATTGTTATTAACTGTACCTAATTATATATACATATATGATTTTTAAGACAACTTTTTTTTAGTTTACTTTGCTTATTTATGTGTAATACATTTTTGTTTTACCATTTTACTGTTTAAATATTAGTTTTACATAAAACAAAGACTCCAGCTTTTTATTTCCCGTGAATAGTATATTTGCCACTATTTTAATTTGCTCCAACTGAAATGCCCTAGAAAGTGTCTGTATCGTGTGTAATAGTAATTTTCACTGTGCCAGAGCGGCTTAGGTCCATACACAAAAACACATTTTGTTCTAGAACTTGAATTTCTTCAAAACTTTTACACAAATATATTTTCAATGCGAAAAACAAGGAACTTTGAGGACTACTTTGGTTGTTCTTATAGACCTGAAACCCGCATTAGAACTTCTTCGCGTGACTAATCATCAGTAATACTATTTGTTTTTATGTTAAGCCAAATATGTTTATTAACCTATTCGATCTCCATTCGCAAAGTATATCGATAAGGTGGAAGAGAAATTTAAAGGATCTTAATTACCAATTAATTTCATTTTGCACTTGTGGCGGTCTACCTCATATAAATAGTTATTTATTTATGCACCTTCCATATGGCAATAATGTTTTTGACTCTATCTTACTGTAAATTGTATTTCACATATTTTAACTGGTCATTTAACATAAAAACCTTACCTTAACATTTTACCACTTTGGACTTTCTGTGTGTGTCCATAACAATGCACAACCCATAGCCTGGTGCCCAGGCTTCTCACATGTAGGCAGCCACAATGGAGCATCAACATTCACCTTGACCATAGCATGGTACCCTAGACTTGCCTAGAGAAATAGAGCTTTGTATTATTTTGACCATCTCCCATAGCACTTTGCAGTGATGGATAAAGAAAATTAAAAAATGTTTGTATGAGTATCCTTATGGACAAAAAGAAGCAAAAATCATCATAATTTTGTGATTCTAGATAAGTTATGGAAAGAAATCACAGTGGAATGCGGAGTAACAGGTAAGTTCAATAAAAATTATTATTTAAAAATGTCGAATTATAAATAAATTGAATATTCCTTCCTTATTGATTATTGTGTTGTGCAAATTTGGCATCAGTCAAAATTGGTTTATCTAAAATTTACTGCTTTCATTTGAAATTGCCAAACGCATATTATACGATTCTTTTTACTCATCCCAAATGTTTATTTAATTTTAGGGATCTGCATTTAATTGTTGTCTACTGCATGGTTTCAGTAAATTTTTCAATAATGTGAATGAAAGTGACAGGGATTGACAACTACAAATTATTATCCTATTTCAACTGCACCAAACATCTATTTATGCAAAGAGTGACCTAAAAATCACTTCCATGCCATCAAAAGAAGATGCAGAAAAAAAACATTTTGAGGTAGGTATATGTTGCAAAAATGATATCTCCAGATGGGAAAAACTCAATTTATATTATTGCTACTTATAGACCACCTGATAGTGATTTTAAAGAATTCATAGGAAGGCTTGTATTACTTTTTTATAGACTCTACAACCCAAAAATCTGCTATGTTATTTGTGGTAGTGTAAATGTATATTTTCTGCAAACAAGTTCAGTGAAAAATCTGCTGTTAAACTTAGTAGCTGAATACAATATCGTAAATCACATACGGGAACCTACAAGAATAGCAGAGCTGTGCCGAGCACTGACAAAAAGTGCTCACGATTACTATGCACCCTGAAAAAGTGCTTAAAATTCACGAGCACTAAGCACTTTTAAAACATTTAAATAGTATCTATATATTGAGTAGAACTCAATTGAATCTAGTGTTATTTATTTATAAAGAAAGATAAAAGCCAACAAAGGCAGCCCAAAAAAATAATCTAGGAAAAATATAATTTTCTGAATGTACTATATATTTTTAATTTAGCAGAAATGCCAATAACTGATAAAAATAACATAGAATTTATTGCTCAAGAGAATACAGAACAATTTTATAAAATACAACATACCAAAAACGAAATGCAAGGAACAACACATGCACATATGTGCAAAGAATCAAATACATAAGTATTTATATTAATTTACAGTGACAAAATTACGGGTATTAAATTTAGGTTATATACAGAGCTTTCAGTAATGATCACAGGACACGTGATCGCAAAAATATAGACAACCAGCTATACACGATGGTATTGCACTAAACAGAAATACCCTAAATCCATTGGCGTTCTCGTTAAAGGTAAACAATTTATGATAATTTATTTATTCATCAAATTTAAGAACAAGTTTTTAATATTAAAAGCAAATTTAAATGGGATGCCTTTTATCTGAATAAAAAAATGTTCGCAAGAAATACATTATTACACCTAATTCAAAATAATCTTTATTTCCACAAACTCACAGTAAATAAAAGAAATTACGTAATAAAAACTTTTGTTACATGAGATTTGAATTATAAGATGACTGAATACATTTTAATATGAAATGCCAAGAAATTATAACAAATGCTCAAAATGGCTGCCTTGAGTTTCTAAACACACATGGACTCTTCGTTTCATGTTTTCGAATACGTTCTGTAACTGATCAACAGTAATATTGTGGATTTCTCTTTCTATTGCCTCTTGTAATTCGTCAATAGTATGTAATCTATTTTTAAAAACATTGTTCTTCATGTGTCCAAATAAGAAATAATCACAGGGCGTTAGATCAGGCCATAGTCTCTGGCTGACTAATCGGTCATTGTAAAACTCCCTTGCAGTTCATCGTCATGCAACAGCGCCAGAAATGGCTCTAGAGTAAGAGTTTGATACCTTTGGGTATTAATTGTTTCATGAAAAAATATAGGGCCTATGATTCGCCTTCTGGATATTGCCACCCATACACCAACTTTTAAGGGGTGTAAACTTGTTTCTACATAAGTATGAGTTTTCTGTAGCCCATGTCCCGTAGATCTGACTATTGATATAACCTGGTTAAGTGGAACCACGCTTCATCAGTAAAATAGGTTAAATCCAATACATTGTTGTAATTTAAATTTCCATTGAACCAACGACAATATCTTATTACTCGATTTTCAAAATCAGGTAATAGTTCTTGAACAAAGGTTACCTTGTATGGATGCAAATGGAGTTTTTTGAGTGCTTTATGGGTTTTTCCAACTGAAAGACCTAAAAAAAAAATAAATTTCGTTGATTTGTCGTTTAGGTATACTAAGACATCTGAAGAGAACCGGTTCCCAGTTTTATATATTTTTTTATTTGCATTCAGGTTTTATATATAAACAAGAGTTTTAGTAGGTATCGTTATTAATTAGTTGTTGATAACGATTTTCACTAAAGAAATTCATATTTTATATTTTCAAGAAATTAAATTTAAATGGTATGTAATGTATTCAGTAATTAAAAAATTTAGTGTAAAAGTACCTACCTGTTTGAGCGGACAACTTTGGTATGGATTTTGTCGGGCTTTGATTCATTCTTTCTCGAACGTCGTTCATAACCACTTCAGTTAAAACAGTTGGCCTACCAGTGGATTTTCCCTTGCAAAGGCAGTGTTTCCTTGCAATACGATCAACGAGTACATATTTATGGTTTGAAAATGTGTCATATGGAATATTTGCGTCAGGAAATTTTTCCATAAATTATTGTTCGATGCATGATTGCAATGAATATTTCCATGATCCATCTTCCTTGCGAGTTCCACTTCGAAAATGAGCCATCAAAATGAAGGTATCTTGCTCTGGTGTAAAAACCATTGCAAGACAGGACTAGAATAAAATTTAAAAAACAATACTTAACCTAACATTCTTTTTCTCTTTATCATTACTCACCAGAAGATAACTGATGTAAATTATATAGTTCTGAAAAGAACTGATAATAATTATAACTATAATAATAATTAAAACAATTCAAAACTCGTGAAAAAGAACTGAAAATTATGCAATATCCACCAAAACACTACTACTACGTCTATGATATGACATTACCGATTAAAATAAATAATTAAATGTTAGGATATGCCTACAAGAAGACAAATATCTCGCGTAGACAAAGCGTTGCCTTATTGGTTCCGCTGGGCGTGTTCAGTTTCAGAGCCAATTAAACCGTGCGTTCCGTCGAGATTTCGTGTAACTTCGTCGTAAAAAAACCGTCAGCAAAGATAATTGAAAACGCACCCTTAGATACATATGAATTAAAATATCCCTAGTATGGAAGATTCTGACATGGTTAAAACATGACGAGCCTAAAAGATGAACTAAAAAATCACGTGTCCTGTGATCATTATTGAAAGCTCTGTACAAATTATCTTAAAATTATTATATTATTTATAAATAACATGTTTATTTGAGATTTGTTTGTGTATCAAATTCCCACTATCCTGAAAACTACAAATATTTTATTAAGTATTTTAGGCATCCTAATCTCTTCAGCATTTGCAAGCAGTGTATGTATTCACATTATGATCTGTGAAATCCATTGATAGAAATAAATTGAATCACTTTCTTACAAAACAAAAATTGAATTGATAGTTGTTGTCATACTCTTAGTTGACCAGAGATTTTGAAACAAGCTGTTAATCTTTTACCGAAATTTCGGTCAATTCTATGTTTTCACTTGCTTCGCAGTTCAAGTATGCAAACAATAAAATAAATAAAAGCTGTAATAATCAAATAAAATTGTTATGTCGTTAGGTGTTACAAGTTTTCTTTATTTTATCGCGCGCTAACTCAAACGATGTATGCAGAAACATCAAAGAGAGATCAAAATGAGGGGTTGACTAAAGCGTCATTAACTGACTGAGGTAGAATTTTTTTTTTTTAGTAATTCAATATTCTATTCTAATTTTCAAAAAATTTGGTGGTTTCGTTTTGTAAGGAAAGAAACAGAACCATCATTTTTTGAGACACACCTGCACCTTGCACCTAACAAATGCTGATATACAATGTCTACAACATCCTTTACTCTGTAGTCCCATAACACCTGTGATAATTCAACATTATTTTTTTCATAATCAATGTTTCTACCCCTACTTACTAGATACTGAGAATTACTGCTCCTATGACTGAATCAATGTAAAGTTAAAACTATATTAAAATGTGAACTAGTACGATGCTCTTTCAAAACTGTAGCAGTTACTTTAACATTAACAAGTACCAAATCAATTAATGAACTTCCAGAATTATTTGGATGAGTAAACTCACAATGTTTTCAAAACCAATTTCATTGACATAATTTTTTAATCTTTTACTGTACATATTATTGCCAGTCTATGTTAAAGTCACCTGTAATAAGACTTAACCTTCTTGTCTACCACATTTTCATCACACTAAAAAAATCTAAAAATGTAGCAATATTACTAGATGGCGACCTATACAGAAATATTGCTTTTGAGGAACAGGCATTTTTATTGATGATAATGTGAACGATCCATCTTTTGTGTCTGAAGGACTTCTAATATATTTTCCAAAAATGAATATTAACGTTCACAAATAAGGGTTCAAAACGACTGTTTCAGACGGAGAATAATACAAAATTTATACTTACTATTCGTTTATGCTTAACTGCTTCACTGATGGTATCAATTGGACATCGTAACACTATAAATCTAACACAGTAAGTACTAACACTTTCTTAAAATTAAACCTGAAAGGGAATTTTGAAAACGCAAGAAAAAGACAATATAAAATTCAAAAATATATATTAAATCTTTAAAAATTCATGTTTTACAACAACTCCAAGAAAAATGTTTTTGACAAACTATAGTCTGGCCCATGTACAACACATGGTGAGGAACGGAACGACTTATAATGTACCAACTACTATCCAATATGCGGTTTTTGAGCTAACGATTACACAAAAAGATTCAAGAAAAGTTCAATGTTTATAAATTTTTGGTGGGCTTTTGCTTGCCTGTCTATTTACGTATTTACAGTTCAATATCAATTTTGACCGCTCCTCGGAGCTTAAAAATGCTTGAATCACAACGACTTTGAATTATATTTTGCAATTACAATTTCATACGTTCGGGCAAGGCGGTCCCATGCACATATGAGTACTTTTCTGACACCCAATCACTGAGGAACCAGTTTAGGGCAAATCCTGTTAAAACCCATCATTTTCCCGTCAAAATCGACTGCTAGGAAATGATGGAGATCCCTTGTCGTTAAAGGCTATTTTCGTTAAAACTCTCGATATACTTTGAATAGAGACTGGATTAACTTGTCCTCATATTTAACACAACATATGAGTTGCAGTGCTTAACAACGTGGATTCGTAAAAGGGTTTTTAATTTTGAAATTTCCGAAATTTTATTACTGTTTCTAAATTTTGGTGGTCGGGGCGACATTACGTCCCCGTGCAGCGACATTTACTACACTTTCTAAAATTACACTCCTTGATGGGTTATTGAAATTTTTGCATAAAAAACGCCCCGTAGAGCGAGAATATGATTAAAAATATAAAAACTTCTTCCAATGATATTTTTACGTGAAGGAAGCACGCTTTTCATGAGAAAAGTCGGATTTTGTTACAGTTTCGAAAAGTACATTGAGGGTTTTATCGTGTTCTTTAACAATAATGATGATGATGCACCTTTTTTATCGCTGTCAAAGTGACAAAAATGTGACTGTCAAATAGCCTTTTTTATATAGGGGTTATTTTATCAGGATTAATAAATGTGTTTTGAAGATTTCGTTTAGAATTGGTAAATTGTAAGTTGTCAAAATAATTTTGTAATTTGTTAATAAATGATGTATTTGCATATCAGAATGTGATTTACTAAAATATTCACCTAGGAGACGAAAGCTTTGGCCACAAACAAGCTCAGCAGATGAGCAAAGTAAATCATCCTTCGGTATGGCTCATAAACCGAATAAACCTATTGGCTGTTTATTTGCACCAATGAACGGAATTAGCTCGGGCAATAATACAGTTTTTAGTGTTCTATGAAATCGTTCAACCATACCTTTGCTTTGTGGGTGTATGTGGTTGTACGAATTCAATGGAAACAAAAAATATTATTGATATCGTACTTTTTCCTGTCACTAGTTATTCTAGTAACGTTAAATTGTGCATCCACTTGAGTAAACCAAGCATCTGGTTTTCAGGTCCAAAAAGAAGGAAACCTCACTGACGCCGCGTGATTCTGTTGCTCAGCGCTATGTTCGCGTCATGATTTGCGACTTGGTCTACCATAATGCTATAGCTCTACCAGTCAAGTAATTCGATACCTGATGCCTTGGGAATGATAATTGCAGGAAATAATAATATAGTCTAGTATACTGTTACGTGCTTACAGTTTTCAGTAAACACTCTGTGGATTCAAATAACTTGCAACAAGAATTTTCACTAACCACTATTTTATTTATCACTAAAATTACACTAGCAAATACTTAACAATTATTCAACTAATAATAACTTAATCTAATATAAATTCACTACTTTTAAAACACTATGTACTTTACTTTTCTTCTTAAACTTGTCAACTCTTGCCTAACATTAAAAACTCTCTATCTGTTTACTTCACTGAACTGAATTCTTCTTTATACTTCACGAAACTGTACTGTTCCCCCATCTGCTGGATTCACCTCCTTATATACACCATACACCCATAGAAATGTACCAGAACAGTATTCTACAATTTTCTGGAATCCTACAGAGTTTTCTACCATGTAATAGATGACTGTTCGTCAATTGGCTCATAGACGGCGCCACCCTACTAGTCAGGGAGTAACACAATAACAGGTTTCCTTTCACCTTGAACAGGGACTTAATTACATCTTTTCCTCGTTAGAGGGCAGCACATAACACTGCCCCCTCCTTAAGCCTGAACGTCCTGGTCAGGCAATTCAGATTCCCCAACATACTTCATACTTCGCCAACCTATCCAAGTGCACGATCTTCATCTTGGACTTCTTACTATGTTGAATTCGGTAAACAACGTCATTGATCCGAGTGATGACTGAATACGGTCCTTCCCAGGGTGGGTGAAGCTTCGGAGATCTTCCCTTCTTTCGCTGTGGGTTATATAGCCAAACCAGATCGCCCTCCTTGAATCCTGCTGACGTTCCCTTCCGGTCATAGCGAGCCTTCATTCTGTCACTAGCTATGCTAACTTGGTTTCGAACCAATTCGTGGATATTCCTCAGCTGCTGACTAACTTCGTCTGCGTAGTCATCCACGGACAGTGGCTTCTTATCTGGTGTACCAAACATCAAATCACATGGCAGTCTGATCTCATGCCCAAATATTACACGAGCCGGTGTCTGTTTAGTCGTCTCATGAATGGCAGCCCTGTATGCCATTAAGAAAAATGGTATATGTCGATCCCAATCTCGCTGGTTCTTGTGAACTACCTTAGAAAGATGTTCCTTCATGGTTTTATTATGTCGTTCCACCATTCCATCTGACTGGGGATGAAGAGGGGTTGTCCGAGTCTTGTAAATGCCCAGCAACTCACAAATTTTCTGAAATACCCCCGACTCAAAGTTTCTCCCTTGATCGGAATGTAGCTCCAGGGGTACACCAAATCGGCATACAAGGTTATCCACCAAAACTCGAGCAACAGTAACTGCTTCCTGATTCGGAATGGCATAGGCTTCCGGCCATTTACTAAAATAGTCCATAGCGACCAGGATGTATTTATTTCCATCATCTGTCACTGGGAATGGGCCCGCTACAACTATAGCAATCCTCTCAAAAGGAGCTCCGACGTTATATTGCTTCATTTGGCCCCTGCTCTTCGTCTGTGGCCTTTTGGTAGCTGCATAAGCCTTGCATTTGCGGCACCAAGCCTCCACATCTTGACGGCTATTTATCCAATAAAATCGTTCCCGTACTTTAGCCAATGTTTTATTCATACCAAAATGTCCCCCGGATACTCCATCATGTATTTCCTGAAGTACTTTGGGGATCCGACAGCTGGGTATCACCAGACGCATGGTAACTTCCTTCCCATCTGGACTTTCCCATGCTCTCTTTAATAGCCCATCTACAACCTTAAGGGAGTCCCATTGTGCCCACAATGCCTTCAGCTCCACACTTTTGTCCGAAACATCCTTCCATTCCGGTCGCGTTCCTTTTTCTGTTGCCCTTAATATAGGACCAATTACGCTGTCATCCATTTGTTCTCGTCTTAGAACTTCCTTTGTCCAATCATCTGGAATATCTACCTGAACTGTGTTTACTATTACCGTGCCCTGTGCTTTTTCAACCCGATAGCAGTGCTTGCAGTCATCTTTGCACGGTCTTCTTGACAGAGCATCTACATTTTTATGAGACTTTCCAGGTCGGTGTTCGATTGTGAGGTCATATTGCTGCAGTCTTTCTATCCAGCGAGCCAGTTGACCTTCTGGGGTTTTCAGCTGCAATAGCCATTTTAATGCAGCATGGTCGGTCCTGATTTTGAAATGTTGGCCATAGAGGTACTTGTGAAAATGGTCCACGGACTTAACAATGGCCAATAGTTCCTTCCTTGTTACACAATAATTCCTCTCCGGTTTGGACAGTACCTTACTGAAATACTCGATTACTTTTTCCTCTCCATTTTGGACTTGAGATAGCACACATCCAATTGCGGAGTTGCTATCATCCGTGTCAAGAATATAGAGGCCCTTTTGTTGGGGATATGCTAGCACAGGACTACTACATAACGCTGCTTTCAGCTTCTTCCATGATGTTTCACACTCCGGTGTCCACTGATATTTAACTTTCTCCTCCGTTAGCTGGTGTAGTGGCTTTGCTACATCCGCCAATCCTTCCACAAAACGTCTATAGTAAGTGCAGAGGCCAAGAAAGCTTCGTAATTCGTGAACATTTGAAGGTCTTGGCCAATCACGTACGGCAGATATCTTGTCCGGGTCTGTCTGTATTCCTTTCTGAAGATACGACATGTCCAAGGAATTTCACTTCTTTTTGGAATAGTAGACACTTCTTTGGATTCAACTTTAGGTGTGCATTTCTGATTCTTCCAAATACTTCTTGAAGATTTTCCAAATGTTCCCTGAAGTTTCGTCCCATAACCATTACGTCATCAAGATAAACTGAGCACGTCTTCCAAGTTAGTCCTCGGAGTACAAATTCCATCAATCTTTCAAAAGTAGCTGGCGCATTGCAAAGTCCAAAAGGCATCACCGTGAATTGATATAAACCACTACCTGTTGAGAAGGCAGTCTTTTCCTTGTCGTTAGGGTGAAGTCCCACCTGCCAATACCCACTTCGAAGGTCTAAAGTTGAAAACCATCGTGACCCTGCCAGCGTACTTAATGTATCGTCAATTCGTGGTAGTGGATAGCTGTCTTTCTTTGTAACATCATTCAGCTTCCGGTAGTCGACACAAAATCTCAAAGTTCCGTCCTTCTTGGCAACTAAAACTACCGGTGATGACCAGGGACTGGTTGATTCCTCAATTACTCCATCTTGTAGCATCTTTTGAACCATCGCAGCAGCTTCTTCCTGTTTAGCTAGTGGCAACCTCCTAGGTTGTTGGCGAATGGCGGCTGAATCACCAGTGTCTATCCGATGCTGTACTATATCAGTTTTCGTGAGGATGTCTGTGTTTTTGGCAAATACCGTACTTTCTTTTTCCAAAAACTTGATTGCCTCTCTACGTTCATCCTCAGATAGGTGTTCAAACTGGGTACTCAACAAAGTCACAACTTCCCTGTCTACGCTGGTTGGCGAACATTTCTCCCCTTGTTCCTCGCACCTTGCTATCCACTGGGCTGGTTCGTAGGATCCTATTGCCTCGCCTTCCTTGAAAGTCACTGAGTGGGAATTTAAATTAGCCACTCTAATTGGAATTTTGTCTTTTGTCCGGGTTAGAGTTCTTGCTAAGACTACGTTTTCTGTCTTAATTGAATCATCTTTTTCAACAAGGCCAACATGGTATCCACCAGAGTTTCCTTCCAGAATGGCCTCGATTATTTGTTCTGAACGAGCAGGAATCTTGATTGTCTCAGCCGTCAGTAGCCTCACTTTTTGAAATCGGTCATTTGCTGTTGACAAAATAAATTCTTCATTTCCAATCTTTAGGACTCGTTCTACCACGTCAAGTATAAATTGATCTTGTACTCCCATAACATCCAGCCCCAAAATAAAATCATCACTGATGTCAGCCACGATAACTCTATGACTAAAACACAGGCGTCCAAATTGCAGATCTAGGTCAACTTCTCCATGAACCCTTACCCTGTCTCTTGTGGCCGTCCGAACGACCCATCCATTTTGGCTTTTATCAACTTTTATTCCTGATAAAAATCCGGGTCGCACTATTGATGACGTGGCACCTGTGTCGATAGTGAAGATACATCTCCGTTTGTTTACATAGCCTCCAACAGCAGACTACTCGGGACTCTTCTAATCTGGGAAACCCGTATCTCTCTGGGAGCACCGTGTTCACCAGCCAGCACAGCCCCCAAGGTGCTGGCTATCTTTAGTTTTCCTGCGGCTCTTCAGTCGTTGCGGCATTTACTCTCTCAGGGCTCCGCTGCCGACAGTTTCGTTTAATATGCCCTGGTTTGCCACACTTATAACAACGAATCACCTTCCTTGGCTGTTCATCGTTCTGCTCTCCTTCCTGCTTCCTTGGAGCATCGGGTTTGGTCATCAACTGGTTTATCATTTTGTGTATGTCGGCCATCAAAGATTCCATATTTGATTTTTCTAAATGGCCCTCTTCCTCTACCTTCATGGCTCGTACTCTCGGACGTGCAGTCTCTTTATAAGCGGCTTCAACTTCGAGGGCATGAATCAAGGCTTCGCTACCAGTCTTATCTCGAGATAATCTAAGGACTCGCCTGATCTCATCTCTTATGCCATCGATGAAAGTACCAACTGTTAATTGTTCCTGGAATTCTTTGGGTGCATGCGGGTAAGCCAGGTACGTCAGTCGCTCAACAGCTGCCTCAAAATCTTGTAAACTTTCCCCAGCCTTTTGTGTGCGTGATTTGAGCTGAGTCCGGTATACCTGGGCGAGGTGTTGGTCGCCATATCTTAGATCTAGTGCAGCCTCCAAAACTTTAAAATCCCGTTGCTGCGTCACTGGAATAGTCTGAAGTAATTCTGATGCTTGACCTCTTAATGCTAGCACCAATGCCATATCCTTGTCTTCATTGCTCCAATTGTTTGCGCATGCCGCTGCCTCAAATTATCTTTTGTAGGTTGACCAAGAAGTTTGACCATCAAAGGAAGGCGGTTGTAATCGAGGCCCTGACGATAATACTAGCTGGCCTCCTTGCGCTCTTAACTGTGGCTTAAGTTGTTCTACCTCTCCCTTAACTACCTGAAATTTTCCTTCTATATCGGTAACTTTCCCTTCGACGCCCGTAACTTTTTGTTCGACACCAGTAACTTTTTCTTCAACGCCAGTAACTTTTTCTTCGACGCCAGTAACTTTTTCTTCGACTGTAGTCACTTTTCCTTCTACGTCGGTAACTTTTCCCTTAATGTCACTAATTTCTCCTTCAACGTTACCAACTTTTTGTTCAACTTTATCTACTTTTTCCTTGACCTCACTAGTGGCTGACAGGATAGCATCTTGTTGCACCTGTATAATTTTCCTCAATTCTTCCTTTTCTTCTTGACGTTTTCTTTCTTTTTCTTCTTCACGTCTCTCCTGTTCTTCTTTTTCTTCCTGACGTCATCTTTCTTTTTCTTCTTGACGTCTCTCTTGTTCTTCTTTCTCTTCTTGGCGTCGTTTCTCTTCTTTTTCTTTTTGACGTCGTTTTTCTTGTTCTTCTTTCTCTTCTAGCATCATTTTTCTAAATGCGGCGAACATGTCTTGTATTTGTTTCTCAGCAGCCATGCTTCTTGTTTCCATTCAAAAACTAACAAACAACACTAACAAGTCTTTGCCAGGTACAAGTCAAATTTTATTTAAAGTCTATATCACTTCTCAGTTGAAAGCACTTAAATAAAACTACACTAATTTCTAAACAGAATGTTGCAGAAATTTCTTCCCAGTAGCACAAATAAGTCTCGTCTAATGTCTATATCACTTTCCAGTTCGACTCACTTCGCTATCTCCAGTGGTTTCCAAATAGAACACTATGGAACTTCGTCGAATTCTTCAGAAATTCTGTTGCAATTCCGCTTCTGACACCAATTGTTACGTGCTTACAGTTTTCAGTAAACACTCTGTGGATTCAAATAACTTGCAACAAGAATTTTCACTAACCACTATTTTATTTATCACTAAAATTACACTAGCAAATACTTAACAATTACACAACTAATAATAACTTAATCTAATATAAATTCACTACTTTTAAAACACTATGTACTTTACTTTTCTTCTTAAACTTGTCAACTCTTGCCTAACCTTAAAAACTCTCTGTCTGTTTAATTCACTGAACTGAATTCTTCTTTATACTTCACGAAACTGTACTGTTCCCCCATCTGCTGGATTCACCTCCTTATATACACCTATAGAAATGTACCAGAACAGTATTCTACAATTTTCTGGAATCCTACAGAGTTTTCTACCATGTAATAGATGACCGTTCGTCAATTGGCTCATAGACGGCGCCACCCTACTAGTCAGGGAGTAACACAATAACAGGTTTCCTTTCACCTTGAACAGGTACTTAATTACATCTTTTCCTCGTTAGAGGGCAGCACATAACAATACTTTAACTTGGCGTGTGTATGTATGAGTTAATATTTCCGTCCGATTTCATTTTCTCTTGCACGCAAAGATCCAGAAATATTGTCCACGTACACAAGGTTTCTGGATTATTGCTTTAACTTTGTGTACAATATGGGAGAAAAAATCGTACGGAAATATTAACTCATACATACACACGCCAAGTTAAAGTATACTAGACTATAGTAGAGTACTCAACTACACGTATAAAACGAACAAAATGTAAAAAAAATTAAAAAAGGTCTGTGGCGATGATTGGGGCATAACAGGATATGGTCAGGAATCCTGGGAAGGGTGTAAATCTGAACGTCGATCTCCAGCACTCCGGGAGTCTTAATCTATAGAGCTGAAGGCCTCGCCACCAAATGTTCTTCTCCAATTAGAGGAGCGTCCTTTTCCTTCATTTTATGCATTAGTCTTGTCTTTATTTATAATAACACAATTTAGATATGACCTAAAATCTCGTTCTAAAGGCGATTTTTCAACTTTACCCAACAAGTAAAACTATATTTATCTAGAATTATGCCTTGATATTTTAGAACATATAAGTGTTCGAAACTATGCTGTAAATTTGTATTTGATTTAATTTTAGAATGTAATAATAATTACTGTAGAAAATAGTATTTAATTTGGAAAAAAAATAGGAAATATTTTAGATTATAAGACATCCTCATACCAGGTGCTTCAATAATAATTCTAGAGATAAGGAGACAATATAAAAAATGTCAATGGTGGAAATGGTTATTATATTTCTATTATGTATTTTTCTGTTATAAATAATCATTATCGTGAATAAAGTATTTTGATATTTTTATTGGTTTTATTGTATGTATATTACCATACACACACATAAGTACCGCTATAGGTTCAGCCATCTTGAGGCAAGTGATTTTTTTAGGCATCCCTACTAAAAAAAGTGCAGCAACAATTTTGGATTTGTCTTCAACACGAAAAAGTACAATAGAAATTTTAGGAAAGATGGCCAAAATTGTGATGTCAATTTGCAGAATTTTATTTATTTACTACGGAACGGCCCATTTAAAAAAGTTACACAGAATTACGTGTATATTACCTAATTAATGGTAATATATTAACTAAATGCATCAAAATTTGAAACCGACATGAAATAACATTTAACATAAAAATAAAAAAAAACGCAGGTCCAAATCAGGAGAATGATATCCTTAATTAGAAACAAATCATAAGTAAGACTACCTACCTAAGAGTATATTATGTTTCTCTTAATTGTCTTTGTGGTACATAGAAATCCATTTCCAATTCAGGACAGTCAATTATGCCATTTCTAATTTTTTCTACTTCCATCTTTAAAATGGCGTTTATCGTATACGTTTCCATGACGCTAAATAATCCTTTAAACACGCTTTCGACAAACCGTGACTTTGTGCATTTTAGTCACGGGCTGAACTTAGCAACGAGATATTAGTCACGGCTGAGGTTAATTCTAGTTATTTTAATGGCAAAAATCAAGTTAGTTTTCCGTAATTCTTGTCATCAATCTGTCAAAATAAATCGACGCGTTGTGACAAGAGAAGTAATTTTGTATTTTATTTAGATATTTGCTGTCGTAGAAAAAGTATAGTATGCAACACGTTTTATAAACTTGTTAGTCACTCATTTTATTAAACACTCGCTCCGCTACGCGTCGCTCGCGATTAATAAAACTCGTGACTAAAATGACGTTTATAAAACTTGTTGCATAATATACTATTATAAATCAAGATGATATCTGCATTGATTCTTCGTTGTTCTAAAGTACTGTTATGTGCTGACCTCTAACAAGGAAAGATGTGATTAAGGGAAACCTGTATTGTGTTCATGACCAGTAGTAGGGTGGCGCCGTCTATGAGCCAATTGACGAACAATCATCTAGTACATAGTAGAAAACTATGGAGGATTCTAGAAAAGAGTTCTGGAAGGATTCCAAGTGTGTATATAAAGAGGTGAATCCAGCAGATGGGATAACAGTACAGTTTAGTGAAGTATAAAGAAGAGTTCAGTTCAATGAAAGTAAACAGACAGAGAGTTTTTAAGGTTAGGCAAGAGTTGACAAGTTTAAGAAGAAAAGTAAAGTACATAGTGTTTTAAAAGTAGTGAATTTATATTAGATTAAGTTATTATTAGTTGTGTGATTTGTTAAGTATTCTTGTTGCAAGTTATTTGAATCCACAGAGTGCTTACTGAAAATTGTAAGCACGTAACAGTACTAATATTTAAAATAATTAGAAGTTCATTGTAATTAATACTATCAATGGGAATGTTGAACTTATATGCTATAAACGTAAAAATCTTTTTATACCCTTTCAACCTTAGGTATATTTATACATACTTGAAAATATGGAGACCATATAACCGAACTATTTTCTAAATGGGATCAAAGTAATGAGATATAGTATGTCTTTTAGAGATTTATTACATATTAGATCAAAAAACGTGGAGATGTCCTGTGGATAACTGAAAAAAAATCACTGTGACTAGAAAAATTCATAACATGGCACATAAGATAAACAATATCTTTTTCCTACAGAGGAACTTTTCATACTTTTCTATAGCAAAAGTGTCAATGACATCACCACAATCAAGCTTTTTATATATCATTCTAAATAGAAAGAATGGCAAGATTTAATAATTTAACCTCACCACAATAAAATTGTGAGAGGTTACTAAAATTGGTTCAAAAACGAGAATTGAGATAACATCAAATCTTTATGTTTTGAGGTCCTAGGAACCCAAAAAAGTGGTTTTTGAAAAATGTGTGTGTGTATGTGTGTTGGCACGATAGCGCCGAAACTACTGAACGGATTTGAATGAAACTTTGCATGTGCGTTTCTTCAGTGCTCCAGAAGATCTGAAAAGGTTTTGGTTGAGATCGGATTACGTTTAGTGCCGCTTTGGCGCAACAAGTTGTTTATTTTGTAATTAAATAATAATAAATAAATAAATAACACCACAGGTAATTACGACCTCCTTTATCCCGAAAGGCTCTAGAAGAGCCTTGTGTGGGAGGGGGCTACACATTTAGAGACAAGGGACACACACCCAATATCCGTGTATAGTGAAAAAATCCCTCTCACAGTATTTTCCACTGCCACGACCGGGGATCGAACCCAGAACTTTTGGATGAGAGGCAAGTGCGCTCACCTCTCGACCACCAGTCATACAACTTACAATGTTCAATCGAATCATTGAAAAGCAATTAAAATTCCAATTTCAACCCTTTCCATTTGGTTTCCGTGGAAAAAATTAAAAACAAAGCAAATGTGAAGCATAGATCGCATTTCGCGTGACATGATTGATGCGTGTAGCCGTTACTTGTGAAACTGATCATGTCACGTGTATTCCTATTCAACTTTACTGTCGTATTTAATTTCAAATATTTTGAATTGGAGAACGGATTTGGATAAAAGTTTGCATGATGGTTTCATCAATGTTCTAGAAGATCTGAAAAGATTTTGGTTGAGATCGGATTAGATTTAGTGCCGTTTTTTAAAATATATACAGAGACAAATCGAAGAATTACACTACAAATATCCCTCTAAAATCTAGTAAAATTACTGAAATGCAAGCTAATGTTTATTTAACAAAGAGTCATGAGCGATCGGTTTGTAATGAGCAAATTTTGTCGTTTGTTCCCCGCGCTATATTTTAGTAGTTTGTCATCCGATATTTTGGTGTCACGTCACATATAAGATTTCGGCATATTTGCAACTTTTAGTGACTGTGTACAAGTGGATTGTCACAAACTTTAAAGGTAGGTGTAACAATAGCAATATCATATGCTTTTATTATAGATTATCACTTTACCAATTTTCAGTTTGTTACTTTATGAATCTGTAATGTGTATGGTACTTAACTAGACTTTCTTAGTTGTTCAAGTGATGTTAAACTTATTAATACGATAATATTATATTATTCAACGAGCTATAATGTAGCAAATTGAATACTACATTTTATCTACGATTATAACAATTAATATTAAATTGCAAGTATACAGAAACATTATTTACAAAATAATGTCAACAGTTAAAACGTCAAATTAATCAAACATGTCAAATCACCTTCCTTTCCTCAATAATAATAATGAACCATTCCATTTCACCGTATCGGAAAGATGATTGGCTGTATCTTTTTTTTTTTTTTTTAATTGCCTTGTTTATATTTACATCCTGGCGGAGTTTAGCTGCTATAGCTACTCTTCCACTCAACCAGGACGGCGAAATGAGATGCCTTTCACCCATCCAAGTGACGGACTCGACCAACGTTGCTTAACTTCGCCGATCGAGCTCTCAGCGCTTAAACCGATGACGGTACCTCACTTCATCTATTGAATTATGCAACTCCCGCTTATAATCTACGTTATTTGTTTATGGATACTATTACTTGTTCAAAAGCAGTTGATAAGTGAATATATTATAATCAAATAGACAAAGAGATATAATAGTTTCAAATGGATTATAACCATATTAGAAACTAAATCAGTTATTAACTTCTGGATGTATGTTAAAGTTAAAGCACAGCCGACTTGTTCAAGTATTTCCATCCCTTTCTTTATAGTTATAATACGTTTAGGTATTCCATGAAAAAGTTGCAAAAAAAGGGTTAAAACCAACGTTAAAACGCAAAAGTTCTGCGAGAGGGATGAAACATATTAACCCCCCACCCCCCCGTTTTTGAAGGCGTTGAGCAGGATGGTAATATTTTTAAGGTTCCCAACCCTCAGAAACTATACCTAAACTCGAAAAACCACATATTCCTCGTTTTTTTTTTTACCATCGTAGGCATGAAAATGCATGAAAATTTGTTTATCCTCATTTTCGAGGGTGCTCCATAGGATGGTAATAACGTTTAGCACCGTTTTGGCACACAATTTAATGCTCTTTTCGGCCTCAAAGATCTACCGGGTGGGGAGGTTCCAGCCGCTTCCAGTAGCTGCCTATTTTTTTTTCCTTAGGAGGTAGTAGAACGGAGGTAGGTTTTAACTAACTTCAGTTTAGAAAAAGAACACACACCACTTGCCACTGTAGTGTTAACATTATTCTGGAACTAATGCAGATATTTTCGCTCGTTTCTTTAAAGGTACAAGTCAATAATCATGTGTAAGCAGTGAGCACTTCCACGCATTTCCCTTCTCTCCTCTATATAAACAAAATCTAACAGATGCCAAAATGTTATATGATTTTCCGACATTTTCAATAAGCGAGTCTTTTTGAAAAAATTCAGACTAATGTAATGTACATTACAAAAAATTACAAAAAAATAAAACCTTCCTATATTTTGTACTAAGATCCATTAGCTCGATAATTATTACACTGACACCACTACCATTATAAAATATTCCTTTATTCAGCAACTAGATTGCAAAGCACAAAGATTGTGTAACATAGTAATAGTGCATAAGAAACAATTTCATTACATATGTAACGTGTGTTCTCCCTCTAGGAAACACCCCAAGCGTAGGTTCAAACACGAATTGTCACTAACCATTGATTACTTACAGTCCTTATAATTGGACACTAATTAAAACTTTTATCTACTATAAACTCACTACTCTAATTCACAACATGTCACTGATCACTGTTCTTTCTCTTGAACTGAATACTTTGCTACCTGAATTGGAACCGCTCTGACGTGTTGGTCCCCTTCTTAATACTCTATGGCGCTTATTCCAAATTCAACCATTTTGTTTTAGTCCGCAACTCGAGAGGGTTCTACTGTTTTCCAGTTTCTCTATGGTGGGAAGCCAATAGCGCCATCTCTGGGCGACTGGTGAACTATCATTATAGTGCTAACTTCCCTATATTTCATAAGAGGACGGCACATAATATTTATTTCATACGATTTCCTCGTATGTTTTAGTAAGTCGCTGATTTATGCAAGGTGTTTCTAAATAGAGTACCATAAATTAGTCACCAGTTGACTCTTCAATTCACTGTACTTTTATGGTAACGTTTTTGGAATTATTTTTGTATTTTTTTACTTTATACGCATGCTCTCTAATTTATTGAGAAACACCCTGTATATTATAAGGACGTTCCCAAAAGGCAGTTGTTCTCAACCTACAAAAGGATTCTCCTACGTAAACTATCATCTCTATTTACAATAAAAACTAGTTGGCAAGCACTACATTTTTTCACTTCACCCCCCTCTGCGCATAAGCACAGAAATAAACCTACTACATCGCTCGACTCAATCTGGCAACATCTCGTTTTTATACTCATCGGAACATGAGTTGTTGCTTTGATTTAAAGGGCATTTTGTGAGGTTAAGAATATACTTGTGATTTTTAACAAAGTAATTTCAACGTTGCCAAGTTGCGAACTCCTGCTCACGAACTTATCTGAGGCAAGACGAGAGCGACTGAAAGTCACGAATTTTCAACATATATTGCAGAAAAATGAATACCGCTTGATACTCATTATTATTGTATTTGCCATCAACTTTCATCAGTTAAAGAATTTTTTTCGTATCTCCTCAAATAAGGAAGCTAACCGTTTGTGGTTTACCTATTTTTCAAGTTTTTGTAATATATCTCACAAAGTAGGCTATGTATTTCAAATTTCTTTTTACTGAAATGCCTCACAAAAAATGGGATAACTGTTTCTAAAACATAAGAAGATAATTGTAAGAATTTTTTTGTTGGGAACGTCCTTAAAGATAGTTTTTTCTCTCTTTTGGCTTTGTATGTTAATCTATGTATCAAAAACAATTAGTTTACAATTTAAATTTTGAAAAATCAATATGTGTACCCCTGGCGACTGTGGTCGCTGGACCTTTGGAGACTTGTTCCAATAAAGACTATTATTATTTTTCTACATTACAAGCTTAGAACCAAAATAAAACAAAACAATGTGTTTACTTACTGTTTATAAAATTAAACAATTACATTAAAAAGTTAACTTCTCACATCTTAAAAGATTAAATACCATGCAATAAAAACAAATATAACATTTACAATGCTGCATTTATTTTTGCATCCTGTGATAAAAAAATTATTAATTTACTCCCTGTCAGATTAAAGAAAGTGGTAAATTTGTTTAGGAAAATAAAATAAAATTTAATTATCTTACAGAATATCAATTTCTCCAACCTCTCAGAGATCCTCGTCCCCTTGGTCCTCCTCTTCCACCCCTTCCTCTACCTCGGCCACTGGATCGATCTATAAATGCAGAAGAAAAAGTTTATTCGTAAAAAAAGATAAGAAAAATACATAAAGAACAAAATGCATTTAATTGAAAATGCCGAGATGGAACATATGATCTGCAATAAAATATTATTACTTTTCTTTAAAATGAAAAGTTTTCCTTTAAAAAATATTGAAATCCATCTGATGATTGCCAAATGAACATTTACAAATGCTGACATATTTACACTTTACCTTCAGTTTGTGATTACTGAGGGCAAAGTAGGTTCAAGAAGTACATATCACTATCGCTTAAGCACCCAAATATTTTCTAATGTCCTGCCATTAGAGGGGCTGCAGAGGAATAGACAGACGATGTGTATATGGACCATTGGCGTATCCTTCCAAAAACCTAAATAATAATAATAGCTCGCATGCAGAATTGTTTCCCTCAGTTTTAATTTTAGTTGGGTTATTCTAGCTGTGAAATCAACATTTGATCCATTTAGGTAAATCCTTTCACTAGAATTTTAATGTAAAAATTTCCCCAAAAATTTATATTTTATTTACCTACCACTTGAAAATCTATGGCCTATATGGATTTTAAAATCCAAATAGTACATAGCCTGGTATTTCTTTTCTTAAAACCCAAAGTTGATATGTATTGAAAAAACCAACACAGAAGCCATAGTCGGCCATGATTAGCCATCATACCCCATCTTCGGCAGTGCGCTCTCTACCCGATGGTCCATCATCATGACGGCCAATGATGGGCCATTGTGTAGAGAGACCTATACATGATGAAGTAATTATCGCCCGCTATGATGCAATTGGTGATTCCTTGTTTAGGAAGGGTATGGCAAGAAGGCATACTTGACGATTTCCCTACCTGAGAATAAAACTAGATCACAAATGTAACCTAAAATAACATAACAACACTGTTGAAACGAAGAAACTCAACATGAGCAAAATATTTCCGCTTTTGACATAAAAATTAGGGAATTTCAATACAATCCGCTCCTAAAATATACAAATCTATTTGCCGGTCATTGCTAGAATATGGACATATTTTGTATTTGAACTGCTGTAGATCCATTACAAAAATATCCAAGTTACGGAAACTTCCTCTTTGAGGTCAATTAGATTATTTATTGGTGCCAAGACACATAACAAATGTTTACACAAGTCAAAAAAAAAAAAATCGGAGTAAAAGAAGTGTATAAAACATAATTACATACAATACGTGAAATAGAAAATGCGAGTTAAACACTTGATAATAGTAAAATACAATTTTAAAAAGATTGAGAGATAAAAAACACAATAAACAAATAGCTTTACAAATTTTACAGGGGTATACAGTGCTTAGGCAGGTTAAGTTAAGTCAGAGAAGTCATTCTCTAGGAATTCATTAAACATGTAGAAAGCCTTAGCTTTTAAGTAGTCTTTGATTTTGATTTTAAATTTCAATAAGTTTAAGTTTTTTTACTACTGAATTAGGTAGGACATTATAGAATTTGGCAGAGTAGTAGCCCGTTCCATTTCTGGATTTGGTGAACCGAAGAAAATTTATCTGTATTTTATCGCAATTTCTAGTATTGTGCTCGTGTAGATGGCTGTGCGTTACATAAAAGTGTTCATGTTGTTTAAGGTATAATAAACACTCTAGGATATAGACACAGGGCAAAGTGAGAATCTTAAGTTTTATAAATTGATCTTTACAGTCATCTCTGTACTTTAGTCGCGAGAGTATCCGAATACATCTGCGTTGCAGACCAAATACTTTAGTGGTATGAGTTGAGTGCCGCAGTTTAGGATACCATATGACATATTTGCATGAAAAGAGCCATAATAAGCCATAATTAAAATTTTTTGGGATAAAGTGTTGACAAGGTTCCGTAGAAAGTAAATATATTCGAGAGTTTTGTTGGTAATTTTAAAGTGTGTTGCTCCCAGGATAATGTTGGATCTAGATAAACACCTAAGATTTTTACCGCTTCATCACTGAATAAATTGGTCTGCTGGATCAAGATTTCGTAGCGTGAAGTTTAGTGATTGTGTTTTGTCTTGGTTTAGTTTTAATCGATAAAAACCATTCATTATTATTTTCAATTCTGACAAACATTCTGATTTAGTTCCCATATAGTGGCTTCTGTGAGTCGGAAAAAACCTCGAAAATAGAAAATATTTTCTAACGCAACGCAACTAGTTACCCCCCCCCGTTTTCGAGGATGCTGAACACGATGGCGGTGGTTTAAACTCTTTTTGAGTTGACCGTCACCCCCAAACGGCCAAAAACAACCCGCAAAAGGGGTGAAACGCGAAAACACCGTCTTATATTGAGAAAAACTGCGTCACCCCCCGTTTTCGAGGATGCTGAGCACGATGGTGGTGGTATAGACTCTTACTGAATTGACCGTCACCCCCAAACGGCCAAAAACAACCCCCAAAAGGGGTGAAACGCGAAAACACCGTCTTATATCGCGAAAAACTGCGTCACCTCCCGTTTTCAAGCATGCTGAACAAGACGGCGGTGCATGCTCGAAAACGGGAGGTGACGCAGTTTTTCGCGATATAAGACGGTGTTTTCGCGTTTCACCCCTTTTGGGGGTTGTTTTTGGCCGTTTGGGGGTGACGGTCAATTCAGTAAGAGTCTATACCACCACCATCGTGCTCAGCATCCTCGAAAACGGGGGGTGACGCAGTTTTTCTCAATATAAGACGGTGTTTTCGCGTTTCACCCCTTTTGCGGGTTGTTTTTGGCCGTTTGGGGGTGACGGTCAACTCAAAAAGAGTTTAAACCACCGCCATCGTGTTCAGCATCCTCGAAAACGGGGGGGTAACTAGTTTCGTTGCGTTAGAAAATATTTTCCTATTTTTCCGACTCACAGAATCCACTAATAGTAAAAGATTTGTATTTAGTGATATTATCCATAAAATTAGAATATTTATTCCGAAAATCATGAAGTCTTATTATTTTTATTACCATGACACTTATATATTACATAATAATAAAATAAAACAAAGATAGCTGAAGTAGCCAATGTAAGTGAATACGCTACATATACTCCTCCTATAAAAGTAAAAATCAAACCACCAAAGCATCATTATCGAAACGAACTTTTTTAACACGTTCAATGCCGGTCCTTCCGCTCTCCACTCCACCTAGGTACACACGCGGGCGCCTATAAAACCGCTTTACACCATACACTAAGCAGAAACTAGAGACACAAATTAAAACCCGCGCATGGAAAATTTTTCAAAGTACTTTACTTAGGTGCCGACACATACACGCGAACGTATGTGCCGAACCAGACTGAATAATACGCATTAGTATCAGGTTGTTTCGGACTCTTTAAAGCGTCGGCGGCCCTCGCAGTTAGGCACACGTGGCCGCTTATAAGCGTCGCCGGCATTGAACGTGTTAAAATCCGATTTGACAAGTAGGTCTATAACATTATTTAATCAATAGGCAAGTTTGACTCGGTCAATACTGACTATGAGGTCTTTCACATGTTTAAGGACAGTAATAATATTATTTGTCCTTCGTACCAAAGGCAGGGACAAAATCGGTTTAAGCCTGTCTTTTCGTATGAAACTGTATGTCATGGCTAATAAATGTGTTTTGAAGAAGATGTCGTTTAGTATTTTGAAATTGTAAGTTGTCAAAATAGTTTTGTGATTTGTTAATAAACAATGGTATTTGAGTATTGCCATTAGCAACGGGAGAAAAATTACTTTTTCTACTACCGTGCGTAAAGTACGCGCTTTACGCACACTGTGAAACGAAACTAAAGTTATGCACTAGTGCGTAAAGTAAAAAAGTAAAAAATGCCTAACGGAGCGTCTGTAATAATCACATGTGTAATGGGGTAATGAAGCGCAAGTTATAGCCTCTCCTACTCAATTGTTAACCTCACCTTCGCGATGAGTTCAATTTGAACTTGGTGCACCCTGTTTTCACTAACGAGGCTCTAACGACCGAGTAAGGGCGGAATAACCCTTACTTTTTGCCGTGAGCACATCCATCTTCTCACGAAGAGTGCGGTAAAAATAACCCACCGCACACAAAGGTTGCTTTTGGAATCGTTTGGTTACCCCATCGTCGCAGTCTCCCTCTGTGCCATGGGACCACACCACTCGCCTTCCGCAACCGAGCTGGTCAGTTGCATACCTGCTCCAGCTAAAACTTCAAATGCAGCTTCGTTTTCAGTCGATTAAGGCTTTAAAAAAATTATGGAGCGTTCAAGTGGGACAAAATCATCCGGAGGTAAAATACCATCCCGATCGGATCTCCGGGGGAGGGTGCCCACAGGGACACCTCATCGAATGTCGAAAAAACACCGACAAGTTAAATCCAACAAAACTAATTCTTTCATCTACGGCGCTTGGAATGTTCGTACTTTGAGCGACAGCACTCGCACCAATCGGCCTGAAAGAAGAACTGCTCTAATAGATAGAGAACTTCACCGACTCAATGTTGACGTTGCAGCTCTCAGCGAAACTCGATTTTTGGAGGAAGGCTCTCTCACAGAAAAGTACTACACCTTCTATTGGAAAGGTCTTCCCACCAATTCAAGAAGACAACATGGAGTAGGATTTGCCGTTCGGAATCAACTTGTATCCAACTTAACACAAGTACTACACGGCCTATCCGAGCGTCTAATGCTGCTACGCTATGAGCTATCAGATGGCAACGCGGTAAATCTAATAAGCGCCTACGCTCCCACTCTGGATGCAAGTCACGAAACCAAGGAAAGCTTCTATCAACAGCTGGAAGAAACCCTCTGTAGAATACCTAAAACGGAACGACTCGTTATTCTTGGCGATTTTAACGCTAGAGTAGGGAGAGATGCAGACACCTGGCCAGGCATCATAGGCAAGAACGGTTTGGGCAACATGAACGTTAACGGTCAACTACTCCTAACTAAATGCGCCGAACATGATCTAGTTATAACAAACACCATTTTCCGACAAAAGGATAAATTTAAGAGCACCTGGCGTCACCCCAGATCAGGTCACTGGCATCTACTGGACTATGTTATCGTACGTAGGAAGCATCTCAAGGACGTCCAAATTACAAAGGCGCGCATTGATAGCGAATGTTGGACCGATCATCGTCCTGTTGTCTCTAAAATGAAAATTGTTATGAGACCCAAACACCGAAGAACTCAAGTAAAACGTAGACCCCGTCTCTGTATTAGTAAATTGCGTGACCAACAAACCGTCGATCAGCTAAAGCAAAAAGTTCAAGAGAATTTGAGTGCACTAGAAGAAACCAATTCTGTAGATGTCGCTGCTACCTGGACACAAATTAAAAGACAGTTTAAAAAGTGCGAGTGAGGAAATTCTTGGCACTGCAGCAAGTAAAAAACAGGAGGACTGGTTCAATGATAATGAAGCTTTCATACAAGAACTTCTTGACCGCAAACATACTGCCTTCCAAAACGCTATCAACCACCCCAACGACTCATCAAAAGCAGAAGCTTTTACCCAATCTAAGTATGAAACGCAACGCGAAATCAGAAGAATAAAGAACGAGTGGTGGGCAAGCAAGGCCAGAGAAATTCAAAGGTACGCCGATTCACACGACTACAGGAATTTCTTTCAAGGAGTAAAAGCAGTGTACGGCCCCAGTCGAAAAAATATGTGCCCTATTAAAGATTTATATGGAAATCTCTTCAAAGAAGACCAGGAAATAAGAGCCCGATGGAAAGAACACTACTCTAACATTCTTAACCAGCAAAGTCAAGCCGATCACGATATTATAAATCTTATCCCTCAATATGACACCTTCGAAGACTTAGATAAACCACTAACAACGGAAGAGATCTTAACCGCCATTGGGCAGCTAAAAAATAACAAATCTCCCGGCGCCGACTCACTCCCAGCTGAGATCTTTAAAGCTGTGTCGTCAGAGCTCATACCCTACCTCAAAAAACTGTTTGATGTCGTGTGGGAAAGTGGTCAAGCTCCGCAGGAGTTTCGTGATACACTTTTAATCAACCTCTTCAAAAACAAAGGGAGCGCTGCGGACTGTGGAAATTACAGGGGAATAGCTCTCCTGGCTGTTGGTGGGAAGATACTCACTAAAGCGATGGCAAATAGGCTAACACCTGTTATGGAAAAGTTACTTCCCGAAACACAGAGTGGCTTTAGACCAAATCGAGGCACATCGGATTTAATCTTCACACTTAAACAGCTTCAAGAAAAAGCACTCGAACATCAAGGAGAAATTCACATGGCCTTCATTGATTTAACCAAGGCGTTTGACTCGGTGGACAGGGAAGTGCTCTGGAAAATTATGTTCCGCTTAGGTATCCCTAGAAAATTTGTGGAAGTATGTCGCAGTCTACATACAAACAACAACGCCCAGGTTATGTATAATAATGAAGCAACCGAACCTTTCCAAACCCTCACTGGAGTTAAGCAGGGATGTGTCCTGGCACCCCTACTCTTTAATTTGTTTACCACTGCTCTAACAATTATTGTTGACAACAAACTGACAGTCAGAGGAATAGGTCTCAGATACCGTTTTGATGGCGGTCTCTTTAACATAGGGCACTTTAGAGCTTTCACGAAGACACGCACACGATTCATTTGTGATCTCCAGTATGCGGATGACTGTGCACTTTTAGCCTCTACGCCGGAAGAGCTTCAAGAACTTTTAGATGTGTATGCCCAGAGCTATGATTCCTTGGGAGTTAAAATCAACATTGGAAATACTAAGATTATGTCAACTCCTCATCAAGTGAACCAAATAGACATTACACTTAACGGAAATTCTCTTGAAGTGGTGGATCAGTTCAATTACTTAGGCAACGTTGTTAATGACAAAGCAAACATGGACAGCGAGATTCGCAATAGAATTAACGCTGCATCTAGAGCACTCTGGGGACTTAGAGAGAGAGTATTTGACAACCACGACCTTGCTTTGTCAACGAAAATGGCTGTCTACAGAGCAGTTGTTATTCCAACACTGCTATATGGATGTGAAAGCTGGGTCACTTACCGTCGTCATGTGAAAGAATTAGAACGTTTTCAGCAAAGACACCTCAGAAGTATGATGAAAATCCGTTGGTTCCATCACATATCAAACGTGGAAGTACTCAGGAGAGCAAACAGCCTTTCAATTGAGGTGCTTATTTCAAGAGCACGCCTAAGATGGGCAGGTCACGTTCATCGTATGCATGATAACCGCCTTCCTAAATGTACACTTTATGGTGAATTGCTAAGCGGTAGAAGAAGGCGTGGCGGTCAACGAAAGAGGTTCAAAGACGCTCTCCATGAAAATCTAAAATCCTGCGGTATTGCAGACGAGCAATGGGAACAACTTGCAGCGGACAGAACCGAATGGCGAGGGGTTGTGGCCAGCTATCAAGAAAATGTTGTTGCAAGAAGGCCGAATCCAAGACCTAACCAGGTCTATGTTTGTCCTGACTGCGGTCGACATGTGCTCTCCCGAATTGGCCTCTATAGCCATAGTCGTGTGCACCGTAGATGAATGGGAATTACAATAGACTACATCTTTTACTTGTTTTTTATTGTACACAATTTATCGACTGTAACATTTTTATACTCGGACTCGAGTAACGGCTAATAATAATAATAATCGTCAGCGAACAATGTGAAATCGGTGTCACCACTAGAATTAGGAAGATCATTAATATAAATGGTAAAGAGTAAGGGACCTAACACGGATCCCTGTGGAACGCTATGGGAAACTCTCCTGGTTTTAGAAATCATTGATTGTAGTTTACGTACTGGCGCCTGTTGGTTAAGTAGGTTTTTATGAGTGTTACACTATCGTTATTGAAATTATAGCCAGTTAATTTATCTAGGAAGAATATCGTGGGATACACAATCAAACGCTTTTGTTAGGTCGAAAAAACTAGCAGTGGTAAACTTCTTGCTTTCAAAGGTATCAAGAACAGTTTGTACAATATTATTAATTGTCATTGTTGATCGCTTATTCCTAAATCCATACTGACAGGGGTGATATAAGTTGTTAAGCTTAAAGTATTCATTAATTTGTCTGGCCAATAGCCGCGTGGGTTAAGGGGCGAGGTGGCAATCTCAATGGACCTGTTTAGTGGTGACGTCAAGACTAGTTAAAATCGCCCGAAAGTATGCAATTACATACTACAGTGAGTCGTGAATGTATACTGCGGTGGAAAGTAAAAACAAATTGAACCTTATGACACGTGTAGTTTAGGTCGACTTTACAACCATAAAATTATACCGCTACATTTTATTGAAGTATGAACTTACACAAAATATTTAAGTATTTCTACCTACTATATAATGTTGTAAACTGATGCGGAATTCATCATATATGAGGAAAAACCTTTAAATATGCCATATAAATGTGAATTCATATGAAATGGGGGATGACTATTTATGGGATTTATTTTGGTCCTTATGTATAATGCACATAAAGTCCACAATAATACATGACGAATTTTCATTGAACGCGCTATGACTCTATGTAATATAAGATTGCCTACTTTCACGGGCTTAATGTCACACTAATCTGGTCTATTAATCACACGGGTATCGCGCCACCGGGTTCGAATCCCGGCTCCAGCACTAGCACTTTTCTGAGGAAATGGTTGTATGTCCGCGTTTTTTCAATGTGTAACCCCCTTCCGTACAAGCCTCTGGCTTCTGGAATTGGGGTTGTCTAATTTCTGTGGTGTTTATTTATTATTATTATTTGTTTTTTTAAGACTGATTCAAATATTTTGGCAAGAATTGGTACGTGAATTTTTTTTTTTTATACATTTATTTAACGTCGGCCTATTTCCGCTACTGAGGCCTAACACCGACGCCTGTAGACGAGCTACCCCCAACCAGGAATTTTGCCGAACCTCTTCCCTTAAGAAGAGTAGGGATCTTTTACTTGCCTAACATTTAATAGACAAGGGATCGACGGCTTTACATCCCCTCCGAAGGATGGTATATCTCCTATACAACCCTCGCCTAAGGTTGTATAGCTTCCGCGCATACACTGATATACAAGCCGCTGGAAGATGTGTGAGGCGACAACGCGGTTTCCGTTGGAATGGTCACCCATCCAAGTACTAACTGCGCCTGTCGTTGCTTTACATCGCATACCGAAGTATGTACATAGTAAAGACGCACCTACGCTCGCCCCCTGTACAAGTGAGATACGGCGATAGTTATTTAGATCCTCATATGAGCCGTTTTGATGGATTGGGATAACTTTTGATAGCTTTAGTACATCGGGAAAAACATTGTTTACGATACACAAATTGATTGGGTTAGTTAAGGGGTAAATAATTAATTTCTTATGCTCTTAATAAGTTTTACATTGATATCATTTACTATTTTTTAGATTAGTTATTATAGTGCGAACTTCAACATAGGTTATCTCCCTGAAACTAAAGCTTATTGTGTTATTAACAAATTTTAAATGATCCATGTGATTAGTGTTGCTTATGGGTAGGCTTGCCAGACGTCCCGGTGTTTAGACAAAATCCCGGTGTCCCGGCCGGTTTACTTCACGTCCCGGTAAAAATTAAATTTGATTATAGATGACTGTGAAGGATTATTTATTAGAAAAGTGACGGTCTGCTAATAAATAATATTGTCATCGTATCGTCTTGTCTCGCCAACCGTGACCATGCGTCTAGCCAATGAAAAGTACATGTAAATATTGTTCAAATTTTTATTCCTCATTTAAAGTGTTTCTTCTTACGTAAGTAACTTATAAATATTAACATGTAAGAAATAAAATGTTTAAATTTATATGCTTGTGTCATTTATTATTACCCCTGGTTTAGGTTCCTAATCATCAGTAACCATTTATTCATAGCATTGAGAATAAACTACCCTCTAAAACACGCTCAAAACCCGCCAAGGAATACCCGCGACGCTGGGGGGCATTCCGGTGTCCCGGAACATTTCAGAAATCTGGCAAGCCTACTTATGGGTAGGTTACTTATAATGTTTAGAGGAATGTCCGTAAAATAATTGTTGAAATCATTGGCTGATAGTGATTGCTGAGAAAATACAGGTGTTTACGCACGCCTCTTAAATGTTAATTGTACCGGTTAATTTTAGCATTGCTGTGAGAGGTATCAACAAGTTTGAATTTTAATGGGAACGATAGTTCAATGATAAGATAAGATACATGTTTTATTTACATTTAAATTTAGTCCGTTGTTGCTACAGTAATGACTCATTTTCTTGTGATGCATTGTTACTATTTATGATAATCTGTTCAATGGAGTTAGCATATTTGTATCATCTGCATATAGAAGAAGTTGATTTGAAGTGATACGTGTGTTGGGTATATCGTTAATAAAAATTATAAAAAATAGAGGTCCCAGAATCGAGTCTTGAGGCACTCTCAAGGTTCATGTTACTAGTTTTGGAGTTAACGCCATCTACAACAGTACTTTGTGTGTGATTTTGTAGATATGAGGCTGCCCAGCTGTATGGTACTCCAATGCCCTCTAATTTTGTAAGTAACAAACTATGATCTATAGAATCAAATGCACAACTTAAATCATAAAAAGACCTAAGACGTGACACTTGTTGTTCAGTGCATTATAGATAAAATTTATGCAATCTAAGATAGCAGTATTGGTGGATTTATTTTTTTGAAAACCATTTTGGGCATTTGAGATCAAGTTAAAATTCTCTAGATAATTGGTCAGTCTTATGTAATATGACCATTATGTAATATGAAATTTGATTTGGTATGCATATGGCTCTATAATTAGTAATGTCTGTTGTGGGACCTTTGTTTTTATACACAGGTATACATTTGGATTCTTTTATGTTGGGAAATACACCAGCTAAAAATGATTCATTTACTAAGTATGCTAATGGCTCATTAATAATGTCTTTTACTGATTTCATCACTTTTCCGTTGATGTGTTCGATATCAGCGGCCGGTTTAAGAGTAGTTTTCCCAATTATTTCACTTATTTCTTGTGGTGTCGTCAGTGTGAGAAAAAACTGGTACTTGTCTTTTCAATGTTGACATTACAGTTAGGTTTTGATTGATTTAAAGCAAGATTTATAAAGTAATCATTGATAAAACTACTCTTCTCCATGGTATTTGATAATAGTATACCCTGGTTATCACATATGTCTATGGATGACTTCTTTTCATTGATTGATTTGGATTCGTTGATAATTTTCCAACTATAACGCATTATATTGTTGGAATTAATTAGGCGTTGGTCGTTACATTGTTTCTTGTGCTGCTCCACTAAGTTTTTGTACATAGAAACTTAAACTGCATATACCTTTCAGCATAGGCTGGATTATTTAATCTTTTCCTAATATGCTGTTCATTTCACACAGTTGGTCATGCATTGACTTAATAGCGGGTGTAAACAACTTTTTATTCTTGAATTTATTAAAAGATTTCCTAATAGGAAAAGCACAATTGTAGTGAAATAAAAAGGTACTATAGAATGCAGTGAATTTCTGTTGAAATGTGGAGGCAGTATACATTTCGTTCCAGTTTTCGACGGATATTAGATGTTGAAATCTTTCAATGTTTGTGGTGTTGTAGTTTCTTCTGTAGGTGTAATCTAGACTGCTATCATTATGTAGAAATAGATGGAATGAATAAATTTGAAAAGTGTGATCAGATATATATAAATATCTAGCCACTTCCAAAAATATGAACTTCTGCCACAAGTACAGTCTGGCTTTAGACCTTCCTACAGTACATGTACAGCTTTAATTAAAATATGCAGTGACATCTCCAGAAATATGGACAATTCAAAAGTTACGTTTATGGTCCTTTTAGATTATAGTAAAGCTTTTGATGTAATTAACCATAAGTTGTTAACTGCTAAGCTCAGTCATTATGGTTTGAATGATACAGCTTTGATATGGATAACCAATTACTTACAGAACAGATACCAACAAGTTAAAATTAATGGAAATTTATCAGAAGAACACTTGCTCACTCATGGAGTTCCTCAAGGAAGCATACTGGGTCCACTTCTGTTCACAATTTTTACATCTGATTTGACTAATATATTACCCCCACAGTGCAATATACATATGTATGCCGATGACACTCAGGTATATGTTTCCAGTGATATCAAAGATGTTGATACCAGTGTTTTAGAAGTCAGTGAATATTTGGATGTCATTTCAAGATGGTCACAAAAGAATGGTCTTATTTTGGATCAAAAAAAACTACAGCTTTGTGTATAGGGTCTAAGCATTACTGTGAAATGGCAAAACAAAATCTACGGGTTAATCTTCAGTTAGGAGAGACTACCATTAATTTTGTAGATTCAGCTAAAAATCTAGGGATTGTTTTTGACCAACACCTTTCTTTTGAGAGACATGCAAACACTAAATTAAGTCTATGTTATGCTAAGTTAAAATGTTTGTATCAATATAAGCATATTTTAACTAGTGATGTGAAATGGAACTTGGTCAACTCACTGATTCTTAGCCAAATAGATTATTGTAGTTCTGCCTACTATGATCACTTAAATAAGAAAATGCAGCACAGGTTACAAATTATGCAAAACTCTTGCTTAAGGTTTGCTTACACTAATATTAATTATAGACAGCATATTACACCATTTTATAATTTACATAATACATTAAAAATTGATTATAGGTTTGAACTAAGATTAGCTATTCTAATATACAAAGTTTATACTACAAATATGCCCAGTTACTTATCCAATCTGTTGGTGAAACGTTGTGATGTGCACAGTTTAAATCTGCGGTCTGTAAATCATTTAGCTATACCAAAACATTTTACTTCTAAATTTAAGGCTTCTTTTGACTACAAAGCTTGTGTAATATTTAACAAATATATAGAGTTTTATTTCTCATGTTCCTCTAAGTACAATTTTAAAAATGTCATAAGGAGAAAACTATTAAATGAACAGAAATGTATTACTTAGGAATAATGTACAGGTGTAACTGAAAATCAGCTATGCTGAATTACACTTTTTGAGTCCTGTAATTGTCGGTAAAATCATAAAATTCTTAGCTGCTTATAATATCTGTTAATATTAATATTAAAGAACTTATGTATAATTGTAAAAGCACATTTGTTACATGAACTCAATAAATTTATTTATTATTATTATTATTATTATATGAAAGACCCTCAGACTTTTATGATATTTGCTGTTAAGATGGAAAATATATTATCGATATATGTAGAACTATTGCTTGCTATTCTTCTAGGTTCTTGTATATGATTTATGACTTTGTATTCAGCTAGTAAGTTTAACAGCAGATTTTTCTCTGAACTTCTAAAAAATCTACATTTACATCACCACAAATAACATAGTAGTTTTTTGGGTTGTAGAGTCTATGAAAAAGTAAATCAAGCCTTCCTATGAATTCTTTATAATCACTATCAGGTGTTCTATAAGTTGTGATAATATAAATTGAGTTTTTCCCATCAGGAGATATCATTTTTGCAACACATACCTCAAAATGTTTTTCTTCTGCATCCTCTTTTGATGGGACGGTTGTGACTTTAGGTCACTTTTTGCATAAATAGACATTCCACCTCTCGTTTGTTTGGTGCGGCTGAAATAGGATACTAATTTGTAGTTGTCAACCCCTGTCACTTTATTTCTTCCTCGCTTAACCAATGTGCACTTAAGCACAATATATCTACATTGTGGTGGGTAAGATGTATGGATAAACTGTCGCTTTTATGATTTAATAGTCCTTGTATATTAAAATGCATTAAGGTGAGATTTCTTATATTTACATTAGAAAACTGTCATTTTGTTCTGTAGTTGATTCGTCATAGTTTTCATGGATATTTTCAAGAGTTGTTTTTTGGTTGTCCAGGAAACGTTTTCCCTTAACAAATTTAAATCATCTCTCATAAGCCACCCCTTTAGGCCAGAAAGATGCACTGTATACTGAATCTTTGACTGATGGATCAATGCCAATTAAGAAACATCTATTATTTTCCACTTTATACCAGGTATTTAGTCTTTTTACTGATAATTTTTCTTCTTGATGCAGTGAAGGCACAAATATTACATTATTTTGGTGAACATCCTGAATGTAGTATTAGACAGGCTGCTCTTCAATTCCACATAACAAGAACATCAGTATGGAAATGGAAGATATCAATACAACTTTTCAATAAATATTTGGGCTGGAATTATAGGCAATAAATTAATAGGGCCTTTTGAGTTACCAAACAGATTAAATGGTCCAGCTTATTTAAACTTTTTACAAAATTACCTGTATCAACTTATAGACGATTTACCTCTTGCATTACATCAAACACTGTAGTTTATGCAGGATGGTGCGCCACATCATTGTTCTTTAGAGGTCCAAAAATGGCTACACTCAACATTTAGAAATCAATGGATTGGAAGGGGGCAAGAAGCCTCAATTAAATGGCCCCCTTGGTCCCAAGATATGAATCCATTGGACTTTTACTTTTGGGGCCACTTGAAAAATATTGTTTACTCGACACCTGTCCCTAACGTCGAAGTTTTAAATAGCTTGCATGGCAATTTTAGGAAACGGTTGCAAACTTGTATTCAAGTTGGAGGTCGTCATTTTGAACAAATGCCTTAATATCTAAAAACAACAATCGTTGTCTTCACGTTTAAATTTTTTTACTGTTTAAATTCATCTTTTGTGTATTTTGCGTTAGTTTTTTTTAGTTTACTAATAAATTTGCCTTTCAATACTTTCATCTTTAATTTGTAATGTATCGTGCAATTTATAAGCATCAAAAATGATCATACCACTACATAATATTGTCAAATTATAATTGGACACCAGACGCCAGCCTGCTTTTAGTAGTTTACATTAATATAATTGTGCTCATCGCTTCTGATTGAGGCAGTTGTAATTTAATTTTTTTCTCAAAAATGGTCGATTTTACGAAATTCTTTCAAAAGTTAAAAAGTCTCTAAATGAATCAATGTTTAGTTATTTTCTTTTATTGAAACAAAAAATAGCAGGCAGAAAGATATCTACAAAATTTCAAGAAGGCTAGTTAATTTCACCCCTTTGCGTATATGCTAGGTGGATGAAATGATTTCGTTAGACGCCTTTTGATGAGTAACTGAGATGTGCCAAATTTCGTTTTTTTCCGATTACGTTATTTTGAGATAGGAATTAAAAACCGTTTTTTGGCACACCGCTTTAAGGGGGTGTAGCTGAAAAAAAAATCGACGACATAATAAGGTTATTTGGTGATGAAGCTCATGAAGAAGTAGCAGAAAAATAACCACAATAAATGCTCATTTCAATGAAACTGGCTGTGTTACTAAAAGATCTGAGAATGACCAACCTCATCGAATACATCCGCATCCTGAAGATAACGTAATCTTAGCTGCAAATGAAGCAAATCTAAGATTGAATCTACAAGATTTAGCAACTCAACAGACCAATCTCATCGTGACTAAGATCTGTTAAGATTGTGCATGCGCTTACCTCTCTCTTGAGGCGAAGCAGCCAGGAAGGAGACAGTAAGCAAAGTTTTAAAGTCCCTAGATGCCCAAATTGACATAAATGGATTGATCAGCTGTTCGCATTTGGATTTGCACTCATTAAAATTTGATAAAACATTTGTGCCCCTTGAGAATTAAGTGCACTGAAGAACACATAACTTAAAACTTATTATTTATTATTGTTGACGAATTTGTATCTTGCATGTAATCTCTACTGTTTTCAATATATTTTATTACACATGAGTTATATGTTATATTTTACTTAACTTATTTATTTGTTTCTATTTACATGTATTTTTTGTCTTAAGTGACACAATGTTATTTGCAATAGTTCTTTATATGTATATAATTGTAATTATGTCGACCATATTTCTTAACTGTACTAGTCTGTACAGTTTCTGAAATAAATAAATATTATTACTATTGCAAAACTATAACAAGAGTGTCTATAACATACATGAGTTTATTCTAACCTCAACAAGGTCAACTCAACATGTAAATAATTGTCAAATTCGGTTCTAGGCCAGGGGATTTTATGTGTTGCCAACGGAAATTATTTAAACAAAACTTTGAATAGAAGATCTGCGGGAATGCGCCGCGCATTCTTAACTCGTACTTATGACAAACTGGGATCGGTGTACTGAACATCGACAAGGTGAAAATCAGATGTATAATATCAAGCCTTATAAACAAAAATTTACGACCGGAAATTTATAAGTAAAATTTTGTTTACTGATGAGGCTACATTTACCACTAATGGGGTGGTGCTTTCTCAGAACTGTAGATACTGGGCTACAGAAAATTCTCAATGGGTTATTAATTGTAAAGATGTATTCACAGAAAATTAACGTGTGGAGTTTTAAAAGACCGAATAATTGGTCCGTTATTCTTTAATATCTCGTTAAATGCTGAGCATTTAGTTAATTTCATCAATACGGAATTATGGGATGCAATCTTAGTAGATTTTTATTTCTGCATGGAGAACAGTGACGAATAAAGTTTACAAAACAAGGCCCAGAAATTGAGAAGAACTTTGTGCTAAAATAGGACGAGCAAAATCAGCATTCCAGAGCTGAGAAGAGTAACCAATCATAATCTTGAAATAATTGAGAAATGTATTCAAATTGAAGGTGTCAGTTAAGAGAAGCTACACCTGATGATTTATTAAAATTTTTATTTGTGTAATGAGTAATTATCTCAAAAACTGATTGTTACTTTAAATTATTATTTCTTTAATTATGTCAATTACCGAAAATATATTGTTTGTTTTCTTTTCTCTTAAAATGTATTTTTTGACAAATAGACACTTCTGTTCAATATTTTTCCCATTTCTATGGCATCCTATTAAATCAAAATCCAAAATTGTAACCATGTGTGGACTTTGCGGAAGAATATTAAATAAAACTAAAAATGCGAATTTCGTAATGAAATTCAGTATGGGGGTCAAAATTAAATTTTGAACAACTTTTTCCTATATTTTCAACGTGAAGCAAAAATACGGAGAATGGGCCCCATTGGAGGGACTGCTGTTATCTCAGTTTGCTAATTAAATTTAAGTTGCCTCGAAATATATTATATAGGATTACAATAATTGTGCCAAAGTTCAAATCCGGATTTAAAAAAATGACGAATATCCTTAATTTTAAATGAGACACTATCATTATTATTATTTTTTTTATACATTTATTTAACGTCGGCCTATTTCCGCTACTGTGGCCTAACACCGACGCCTGTAGACGAGCTACCCCCAACCAGGAATTTTTGCCGAACCTCTTCCCTTAAGAAGAGTAGGGATCTTTTACTTGCCTAACATTTAATAGACAAGGGACCGACGGCTTTACATCCCCTCCGAAGGATGGTATATCTCCTATACAACCCTCGCCTAAGGTTGTATAGCTTCCGCGCATACACTGATATACAAGCCGCTGGAAGATGTGTAAGGCGAGAACGCGGTTTCCGTTGGAATGGTCACCCATCGAAGTACTAACTGCGCCTGTCGTTGCTTTACATCGCATACCGAAGTATGTACATAGTAGACGCACCTACGCTCGCCCCGACACACTATTATAAATCAAATAATTATATCCTGTACTAAATGTGGAAATGTAGATGTTGCTACCTGAATGTTGTGCTGTAATAATTGCAGCCACAATATCCATAAAAGATGTTCTGGACTAACAGTTTCCGAAGTTAATGTTATGGAACTTAAAAGCAAGGGACTTCTAAAGTTTTACTGTGATGACTGTATGACAGGACTTCTTAGCGTCTGAACACTAGCTCTAGTTCGACTGTTCCTTCTTTTGATAAAATGTTTAATGAAATGAACGAACAAAATAAGCGCTCAACTAATGTCATGTTCTTTAATGTGCCTGACCAATAGAATGATTTAAAGGACACCGAATCAATTATCGCAATTTTGGTTGATGAGTGCCCCAAAATAGTTAAAACCATAGATAAAAACAACAACGATGGTGTTAGATCTTTGAAGTTTGTTCTCTCTACAGCACATGATGCATCCAACATTCTTTGCAATAAATCTAAATTAAAGGGTTGTAATATCTTACACCAAAGCAATGAGTACTCGAAAAATTGCCAGGTATGAATTAAACTGACATCTATTAAATATATCTATGTATTCCCAAGATTATTCAAAAAACAATAAAGGTTATCCTGTAACCTTTTAACAAATCTTCAGGAAACTGAGCAATTGTTTGTTTCAATTGGGAGCAATATTGGTCAAATAAGCTTGAGGTGCGTCTATATTCAACCAGGTCACCTACCAACAAATATACCTCTTTTGCTTAAAACATATGTAATATGTCAGACCAACACAATACTCAAATAGATCTCTTTGGAGACTTGAATCTTCCGAATGCTGTATGAACCTGTGATTAAGGTGAGCTCCTCGGCGGTATCAGCACCAAATGCTCCTCACGACGATGTTGAAGTAATAGAAGTTTTATCTAATCTATGTTCCTTCCTAAATCATTTTAAGTCAACAATATTCGCAGAAATGTTATTCTTGATCTAGTACTTTCTCATGATTCATCAATAAAAGTCATCTATCTGACGAAGTCTTAATATGTTCAGGTATTTATCATCCACCTTTATGTGTTGTTCTCAAGCACCCAACATACTCTAATGAGAGTGATACCCTTGCTAATGGTTTCTATAGTGACTATAAATCAGCTGATTTAAATGCAATTAACGATATTTAAGCCAGTTTTCTTGGGACGAGTTATTTTGCAATAAATCTTTTCTTGATGTGGTTATTATATTTTATAAAATAATGTACACCGCATTAGATATATTTGTACCACTTTAGAGAATACCTTTAAAAAACTTTCCTCGTTGGTATAGTAGTGAGATTAAAAGCTACATCTTAGCTAAGAAAACCGTGCATAAGCGTTATAAAATAACTTGTTCGCTAAAAGTTTGTAATTTGTAAAAAATTGCCTATAAATTGTTACAATGACTATGTTTACTTAGCGGAACTTTCCATGCATAGTAATATAAAGGGTTTTACACCTTTTTCTAATTCACAACTAAAACTAGTATTCTCCCTAATGAAAAACGTAACAGATAGTTCTCGGATTGATAAAGCAAATATGTACCGAATATTTTCCCTCTGTTTATTGTAAATATTCAAATTAGACCCTCACGATTCCAATCTTTACATTTACATTTCAAATTGCTTTAATAATATATCCGATATTTAAACAACTTGAGTAACCTGGATGTCATAAATGCCCTGGACCTGACAACATACCACCGTTCATCCTTTAGCACTGTAGTTTTATCCCACCTAGACCTTTATTTATCATGTTTAACTTGTCACTTGAAACTGGTGAATTTCCAGAATTCTGGTAAGTCAGTTTTATCGAGCACATTCATAAAACTGGAGATAAAGTAGATGTAACTAATTACAGACCCATCTGCATTTTGAGTATTTGAAAGTCTTGTTACTGATTTTTTGACACCACAAATTGACATTACGATCACCGACAAACAACTTGGTTTTCGTTTGGCTTGCTGGACAAGTTGAATTTGGTAGATATAAATGGTTCCCTTTTGAAATTAATCGAGAGTTCTACTTACCTAGCAGTTAACTGGAAAATAAGATATTATAAAGCATCTCAAGGACACTTTGGGGGAAATTAACCATGAGGAAAACCGTATCTGATTTTGGAACACAGACTGATACTATTGCCAAGATATGCCAACGATGACTCAGATTGAAGAGTCTGAAGTTACTGATCCAAAAAACACTGAGAAAAATGAAAGGGAATCAGCCAAAATAGATAATATTGATAATTTATCAACGACGCACAAAACAGAATACAATATAGAATCCAATGCCGGCCAATGCAAGTCAGAATTTAGATAAATTAACTAAAAGAAAACTGCAAATACTAATAACAGGAGACGATAACGTAAGATCCTGTGGGAAGATAGTGAAATTTGCTACCTACAGTACATATGATATAAATTACCAGTGCATCCCTAGAGCTTCGTTTGAAGAAATCGCCACACTGTCTGTTAATTTAACTTCGAACTTTGTAAAATCGGACTATGTCATTATGTTTACTAGTGCAAAAATGCGGTAATGGGAAATTCAGTAAGTGTAAACTTTTTCAAAACCTGTCCGTGAACTATCGACATATAAACTTATTCGTAATTGGTGCACCTTATCACAACAAACAACAAACTTGCAAAAAAATAGCGGTATCTACATAGACTCAAATAGTGTTCTAATGGACAATCAAATTAAGGAAAACGGCAATATAATTTATGGAGATAAAGTTTCACTTTATCAAAATTCTTCAAATTTCAAATTTTTGGGAGTAACTTTAGGCAAAGAATTACGATGGTCTGAACACATAAGTCAATTAGTGAAAACAATGAATTCCGCTTCTTGTGTAGTAAGGTATATTAAAGATCAGCTCGGAATCAATAGTATTAAACTATTCTATCACGCATATATCCAATCCAGAATTTCATATAGCATAATGTTTTGGTATCACTCGGTTGAAGCAAATCGAGTTTTCTTAACGCAAAATTGAAATTTATGACAAATATATTATTATTATTATACTTATACTTGATCATATATAGGTCATTTGTGTAAACAAGTTTAGGTTAAAAAAAAACCGAAGTCACATCAGGCATGCCACAAGGTTCACATTTGGGACCCTTGCTCTTTAATATATTTGTCAATGGCATTCATAAGTGTTTCACTAATGGCAGCTTCCTCTTTTTCTCTGACGATCTTAAATTATTTTCTAAAATAACCACTACTGATGATTGCAATAAATTACAAACAGATTTTGATGGCTTTGTCATGTGGTGTCACCGTAATGGTATGGAACTTAATGTAAGTAAATGTAATGCTATATCCTTCTACCGCAACAGGGTTCCTCTCCAATACGTTTACTACGTTAATAGGCCCCTTGATATTTCTGTTATTAAAGCCCTGAGTGTAACACTCGATTCACCAGATTATCACATCACACATCTCTCAAACGGTTACCAAATTGTTAAAATGCTGGGCTCATTAAACGATCTTCATGCGACTTTACTAATATTACTTTTATTAAGCTACTTTACTGTTCACTTGTTAGGCCACAGTTAGAACATATTTCATATGTTTGAAGTCCACACTTAATATACGCATTCAGAATTTAGAACAAATTCAGCATAAATTCCTGCGTTATGTCACTTTTAAATCAAACAAAGTTTCTGACTATGCAAATCTCGAAAATAATCTTAAAGTTCGCAGACAGCACAGAGATCTTAAATTACTACACAACATAGTTAATTCTAATGTTTTCTGTCCATATTTGCTGGAATAGTTCCATTATGAACTACCCGTTCAACTTATATTTTTATGAACCAGTTTATAGAACCAATTACGGATTCAATTCATTTATTGCTAGGTCCTCCAGATTTGCTAAAACCGATTGCAATTATCTTGGCTTTTTTACCTGCTCAACAAAATTCTCGCTGCAATTAACAAACTGTCCATTAAACCGTTTTACCGTTCTTTTTTCTTTACATTTTTTATAATTTTATATGCACTATTTTAAATTGTATTTTGGTTATGGGCTTAGACCCGTAAATAAATAAATATTTTGCTTATTTACGAGGATATTTGCAATTTTTTGGAATGCCAATTTTCAACTTTCAACTAAGGCTTCAATTTCACTCTAAAGTCTCATATCCCGTCTAATATTATTGTGATTTAACTGCAAACATTCTGGTAAATGAAAAGGAATAAATAAAAATATGTTGTTAGTTTAACCCAATTTACTTATAGTTTACAAAGAATGATAAAAATAAAAATCTTTTTAAATATCCAATATTAACAAAAGACTTGCACCTTGCTCTACTTAGCCATACCAGACACGTACATACCACAGCATGCCATAAGCGTTCATGTCACATAATGAGGCTAAGTGTGTGGAATTGGAGCATTATGTGTTAAACTACAGCATTTTTAAAGAATTTTTTCTTATTCTTACCATAATTTTGAAAATTGTTGCTAAACTTTCCACTAGGCGGAGTATAGAGCTTCACATTATCGGTTCCTTTATTCGAACGAACTTGTTTAGTTGATGAACCATTACTTGAGTCAAAAGTTATTGGAATATGCCGTTTCTGTGTACTGGAGGGCTTAGAAGGAGATATCTACAACAAAACAATTATTTTACAATCAATGCTGGTTATTGAGGGGTATTTTGCGAAAATTATTTACAAGATGTGACAAAAAATGTTAAAACCTATGTCCAAGCAACATTTTAAAGAACACTTTCGCAAAAGTTTCTAATATAAAATATATCTGTTACATCAAAAAATGGAAGTTGCTGTAATAATAAATAAAGTATTTAACCTCACTTTATCGCAAAAAGTGAAATAATTTTATTAGTGGAGGTGATTTTGTTAAATATAAAAGTAAAGCTATATTTTTTTAGTGTGTATTTCTATTCCGATTAAATAAAATAAAGGGTGAAACAGTGGGAAAAAGAAAAAATTATTGTGATATTCCAATGTAATTAATTTATATTTGACTTCACCAAGGTCATCGAAAGGTATAGTCGGATAACCATATAGTGGAGTAAAAATGGCCCAAAATAAGGCGATAGAAAAATTTTTACATGGAGCAACGCGACAGAAAAATAAGTTTGTTTTGGTGAAACTAAGAATACCCTGAGTTTTCTGCTTCGAGTAGGTGGGGGGAAAGGGGGTAAATTGGTCATTTTTTAGGGTGGTTTTTCAGTTTTAATTTATTTTGGACCCTTTAAAATGCTAGTTAAGAAACGAGAATAGTACCCTTTTATTGTAATGTTCAAGGAACGTTCAGTTTAAATTTCGTGAAAATCGGTTCACCGCCTCCCACGATATTTATATAAATATACTGAAATAACGTCAAAAATGGAATTACGGCTAACTTGGCCCGAATTAAACCGAATTTGATGAAATTTTAGACAAAAGTAACCTATATAACCAAGAAATAGCCCGCCAAATTTTAGCAAAAAATATCCAACAGTTTGGCCGCAATTCCATTTTTAATCTAAGTTCCACAAAATCTTCAAAACTTTCCCCAATTTGCCCAAATGATCGAACGAAATTTTTTTTCTTACCAAAATGAAGATATTCTTGTGTACTTTCACGTGATGTAACTAAAAAATAACTTTTTTTAAATCAGCCGACTTTTTGTCATTTTTGGTATATACATGCGTGAGGCTATTTCCTGTCATTTTCGGTACTATACATACGCGCACAGGTATACGTGTAATTATTCATTATAAAAATTTCAATATTAATAATAAAAAGTGATTGTGAGCAGGTCTTAAATATTTAGATAAAAAAAACTCTCGTAGGTGATATAATTTTTTTTTCTCGAAAATTCACTTGATTTTTGTTAAACTTTTTACATAATATATTGATTATTATTTTATTCATGTTTTCTTTTTCTAGTAGTTGTACTAGATGTGCTACTACAAGAGATGTCTACTTCCGAATTGGTAACTGGAGTTTGGAATATTTCTTCACCCCCGTCATTGCTAAAATCATATACATCTGAGATATTCTCTGAAGCACAAACATCTTCTCCATAATTATCATCTTCTTCGAGTTCTTCAATATCATAAATATCAGGACTAATTTCTAATTGCTCAGGCTCTTCATCAACCACAGCTTCGTCAACAATATTATTTGCATTTTGGCACAAAGTATTCCTTCCATTGTGGCATAAATTGCTGCATGTGACGCCAATGGTTTTGCATAACAACATTTAGTTTTTATTTACTTATTCATTCATTAACGGGATAACCTCTTTAAAATACAAGAATAATGAAAAAGGAATAAAGACTTAAAACTAAAAGTAAAACTAACAAGTGTAATACTATAACTCATTTACAGCACATTTAAATCTTTGCAAAGTGATTAAAAAAATCTAGCTTAGTATTGGCACCATTAGCAGACCGCAACCTTCTGGTCATAGGCAGATAAAAGCCATAATTAGAAGAGTGGTATTGAATATGAAAAAGAGACGTATCTCTGTGTTAGTTGATTTAACACTGAAGTTAATATTTTGAAGGAGTTCAGGACATATGATAATGCCAGATAATAATTTAAATACAACAAATCATCTCGGGTCCTCCTGCCCCCAAAGATTTGATATTCAAAATATTACATACCTCGGTTACAGGGTGGCTATTTATTAGGAATATTGCAATTCCCTGACTTTTCCAGTACTTTTCAATTAAAATTTCAGTCTTTTTTGTCATTGTCAAAAAAATGTTGAGTTAAAAAATTAGGTACACATAAAAAATACTTCATATACTAAACATATAATAAGTAACTCTTAATTACATAACTAAAGTTCAATTGAAGAAAGTTGATCTCTTCATTGATTAGATTAGTCTCTGTATTAAGTTTTCTTTTCCTCAAGTTCCTTCAATTTTATAGTATTCATTCCTTTCCTGTTTATCTCTTCACTCTCTGCTCAATTGCTGCTTTCAAGTTCTCTATGTATTTAGAATGCGTGTCTCTAAAACACTGAATAATTTTTTATTGATTTCAATGTTTTCAATTCTCCCAGAATCCAGCACAGCATCATAAACTAATCTTTAACCAACCAATGATGATTCCAACACATTTTCAATCAAACATTGATTGTTGATCGAAAATTCTCTTTCAACACTTGCATTCCCATGAGATACTTCGAACGACATTATTAGCAAAAATACGTTTACATCTTTATAATTAATAGACGTCTTGAGTAAAATTTAAATATGAACTGCTAAAATAAAGCAAATTTCTCTGACTTTTCTTCAAAATTATCAAATTCCCTGACTTTTCCAGGTTTTCCAGAAAATGGTCACCCTGTCGGTATTATCCAACAGGGATGGATTATTTATTACTATTTGAATACAATTTATGTGATATACATCTCACAAATCTATTCTGAACTGATTCAATTGATTGAATATGATTGTTATAAAATGGACTCCACAACACAGCAGCATACTCTAAATGTGAACTAAAATATGCCCAGTATTAAAATTTGAGCTGAAATTGTTTCCCAATTCTAAAAATAAATTCGAGCATTTTGCTAGCCTTATTAGTAATGGTAGATATATGGTTAATGAAACATAGCTTTGTATCAAACAAAATGCCTAGATCTTTTATTTCAGTAACCAGTTTTAGGGAAATATTATTTAAAGTATAATCGAAATCTACCGAGGAGCATAACTGATTAAAGTACACACAATTACATTTGTCAGTATTCAATTTCATACAGTTTAATTCACACCAAATAACAAAAGACTTCTTGAAGTAGCAAACAGTCAGGCTGATTGCTTATTTCTAAGTAAATTTTTAAATCATCAGCAAAAAGCAGAAACTTGGAATGTGTTATATAACCAGCTATATTATTAATAAATAAATTGAAAAGTAAGGGGCCACAATGGCTACCTTGAGGAACACCAGAGTGAACTTCAATGGTATTTGATAGAAAATTATTGATTTTTACCCATTAATTCCGTCCTGTTGAAAAGCTTTCAATCCATGCAAGTAGTGAGCCACCAATTCCCAAAGAAGCTAATTTGCCTCAAATGCCTTTGAGAAGTCACTATATATAGAATGAATCTGATATTTCCTTTCAAATGCATCAAGGATATCATTTTGATAAATAAGTAAGTTAGTGAGTGTCGATTTACCCTGATGGAACCCATGCTGTTCATTAATTATAACATTCTTAAATTCCAAGTTAACAGTTGGGAGACAAAATAATCTGGCATTTTTGGTATACATGACTGTAAACAAATTCCTTTATAATTCTTATCATTTACATCCCCACTTTTGAAAATAAATCTTATGAAGCTGTATTTCCACAATTGTGGGAAAACACCCAGATTTATAGACAAATTAAACAAGATATGTAACGGGCTGCTAACAGTATAAATACATTTTTTTAAAAATATAGCTGGAATTCCATCAGGACCACAACTTAAACTGTTCTTCAACCCTTCAATTTTCGAAAATACTTCATCTAGGGTAATTTGACACATATTGACATTAATATAAACATTGTCATTACAATGATTGTTATCCACTATATCTGCAAGAGCTGCAGTGTAAACAGAAGAAAAGTGATCAGCGAATAAGTTAACCCTATCATAGCCATTATCACTGCTCATTCAAGAACATATTATTTGGATACAAGTGTTGTTACCAGCGTTCACAAATTTCCAAATTTCCAGAAATTTTGCGGGTTCGAAGAAATATTAGCTTCAATTTTATACAGATAAAATTTATAACTATCCATTAGAACTTTACATCTTGCTCACAATTTTTTAATTCAAAACTAAACCAAGAAGGAAAATTTGAAGATCTACAGATTTTGGTTGGTATAAACCAATATAGCTGTATACACAACATCATAAAATTGTTCGATAGCAGCGTCAACATTGTCTTTGCACAAATAATTATTCCAATCAATAGAAGCAATAAAGTTGTTAATAGCAACATAATCAGAATTGGTAAAATCAAATATTACTTCTTCAAATTGTGTATATGTAGTATCATTGTTAGTTGGTATATCAAACGAAATAGCGGTATGATGCATGGTATTGTTTAGTAAGACATCAGTTGCAGAGTAACTGTGATATTGTGAATACGTCAGAATAAAAGGTCCATGTTGTTGAGTTGACACATATTTAAAAAACTAAAAGTTTCACTAAGTGGAATAACTGACGAATTAGCAGAACATCTTACAATAACACCAAGCTCGTCATTGGACCAGTGAGCTTCCGATTATAATCATCCAAAATTATAAATTTATGATTAGGGTAACGCAATAATAAGTCTTCGACAGATGACGCATGTGTATTGTAAACCTCTAGGACTGCAATCGATCTTACATTCACAAGCAATTATATTGAGTAATTCATTAGGAAGAGGAGCTTTATCAGTCCTTATCGGCATCAGTTCATTATCTGTTGTTTGCTGCCATCCAAAATCCTGTCAATTTTGTTACCTCAGAGAATATCTTAGACATATATGACTTTAGTGATGATGAGGGTGATGAAATTTCAAACTCCAGTTACCGATTCGGAAGTAAACACTTCTTGCAGTAGCACATCTAGTACAACTAATAGAAAAAGAAAACATGAATAAAATAATAATCAATATATTATGTAAAAAGTTTCACAAAAATCAAGTGAATTTTCGAGAAAAAAAATTATATCTTACCTACGAGACTTTTTTTAAATCTAAACATTAAAAACCTGCTCACAATCACTTTTTTTAATTAATATTGTAATTTTTATAATGAATAATTACACATATACTTGTGGGCATACGTATAGTACCGATAATGACGGGAAATCGCCACGTGCATGTATATATACAAAAAATGAAAAAAAATCGGCAAAATTAAAAAAAGTTATTTTTTAATTACATCACGTGAAAGTACATAAGAAGAATACCTTCATTTTGGTTAAAAAAAGATTTCTTTCGATCATTTGGGCAAATTGGGAAAAGTTGAAAATTTTGTGGAATTTGGACTAAAAATGGAATCGCATGGAATTGATGCCAAAATTTCATCAAACTTGATTTAATTTTGGCCAAATTAAGCGTAATTCAATTTTTGACGTTTTGTCAGTATATTTATATACAAATCGTGGGAGGTGGTGAACCGATTTTAACAAAATTTGAACTGAAGGTTCCCTGAACACCTACAATAAAAGGGCACCATTCTCGTTTCTTAACTGGCATTTTAAAGGGTCCAAAATAAATTAAAACTGAAAAACCACCCTTAAAAATGACCAATTTACTCCTTTTCCGCGAAAAAAAAAGGGTTCCCCACCTACTCGAAGCAGAAAACTCAGGGTATTCTTAGTTTCACAAACTTATTTTTAAAAGCTTTTATTAAACTTGTTTGTCAATTGGTTTAGGTCAAATCTTGCAATCAAAATTTCGATTAGTTATCTAATTAAGCTAGAGCTTTGAAATTTTGCACGTGTATAAGTCTGGTGACAATACACTTTAACATTTTCATATAAGAAAAAAAACAAGATGCCGTCTTCAAGATGGCAGACGACTTTATCGTGTATGATCCGATTCGACTCAAAATCGATATCTGGGGGTTTTCGAGATCGCCAATTATGAATTCTTGGTCAAAATTTAGAAATTCATAATAGCGGTGCCAATATGGCGGACGACTTTTGTCATTTATGGTCCAAATCGATATCTGGGGTTTTTAGGTTTGACGAGTACGAATTTCTAGTCAAAAATTTAGTTCAAGATGGCGGACGACTTTATCGTTTACGATCCGATTGGACTCAAAATCGATATCTGGGGGTTTTCGAGATCGTCAATTATGAATTATTGGTCAAAATTCAGAAACTCAAAATGGCGGCGCCAACATGGCTGGCGACTTTTGTCATTTAGATCCAAATTGATCAAAATCGATATCTGGGGGTTTTTGGGGTCACGGATTACGAATTTCTAGTCAAAAATTTAGTTCAAGATGGCGGACGACTTTACCGTTTATGATCCGTCTCAAAATTGATATCTGGGGATTACAGCATATCAAAACACTAAAAAGTAAAAAAAGAATTATATAAAAAAAATCTTTTATTTAAAAATGCTCTAAAAAGTAGAAAATAAACTTTGAAGTAAATCAAACCCATCATTTTGTTAGATTATATAATTTTTTTTAAGTTTGTTGCGAGCAATCTCCTTTACACAGGAAAATCTCGCGACAGGATTTTATATCATAAAAAAATTTATATAAGATAACAAAATGATGGGTTTGATTTACTTCAAAGTTTATTTTCTACTTTTTAGACCATTTCTTAAATAAAAGCTTTTTTTTAATATTTTTTTTTCTGTCTCGTTCCTTCACGTATAATTTTCTGTACAAATCTATATTTACTCCACTAATAGCGAAAAATGGACTTTGTGAACATAGTTTGTTATCTCTCTATAAATAAACAATTTCTGCCGAATTTTAATTTCGTACCCCTACTGATCAGGTCGTTACAGTAGGAAGCGTGATTTTCAGTTCTTACTTAATTTCGCTTTTCTTGTTGCATCAAAAATTCTGAAAAATTTATATAAAAATTATCTTTTATCTTACCTTAATCTTGTTGTCCGTCGTTTTAAATGATAACTGGATATTACATTTGTACACAGGAGGTGTGTAAAATAAGTCCTTAATTAGTGACGTAATGTTGTCTAATACAGCCGGTGCTATTTTGATTTTCTCATCGTCCTCCTTTTTTATACGTAATTTTTCCAAAGACTTCTTACAGCCTCCTACTCCTCTAGAGAAATAATTCAACCTTGCTCGAAAATCTTTTAATACTAAAGGATCCGCAGTTAGAAAGTCTGGGCACTGCCTAGCTAGGCGATGAAAAGAATATAGCAGGCATTCAACAGTGGTGAAATTTAAATTAGGCATTTTATCTATGTCCACATCTTCTGGCGGAAGTGGCATAAAGTGCTGAAACAAAGCACAACAAGATTAATATCGCACACACATAAATAACCAGTGGATAATTATAAAAAAAAACCGCTGCCAAAGGAATCACTACTTCCACATCCAGATTTTGTATCCAAGTCTTATGCACACTAAATCCCAATGTAATATTTTATTCTATTCCCATGTGCGCCAATGTGCTTTAAAGCCTCGAGCGGTAAAGTGATTAGAAAACATTATTTATGCATTAAGTAAGTTACAACCCTTTTATTTAATATAGAATTACCTACTTTCTGTGTATTGGTATCTCAATCTGGTCATGCTAAGATACTAGTTAAACAAATACTTAGGGAAAAGTTTGTCTGAGTTGTGTCAGACAGATTTTTTTTGCTATAGGCCCTCGTTACTATGTTCCTAGTCTCTAAATAAAGGGACGAATATAATTTTTCATTTATAACTTTTAAACTATTATGCATCCTGATTAAGATGAGGAATTTTTGCATATTTCTATTTTTGTGTAATGTCTTCTAATTGAACCTTGCGCGAAATATCTGATCTAAGCTTGCACAGATCATTTCGTGACTTGTACCGACTGAGATTTGATTCATACATACACCAAAATACGTCATCAATGGTATGTTCTAGTCTGTGTCTAACGTACCTTCTAGGAAGTTAAGCAAACTATTTCCAAGGGTTGACACCCCAAATTTTGCACAGGAATGATATTTTCAAACTGTAAATGTCATAGAGATAGATACCTCAACCGTTTGTCTAAGAAAAAGGTACTCTTGTTTCTACTCGATAAAATTAACTGTTTTTGAGAAATACGTGCTTTTGTTTGGTATTCTACCATTATTTAAAAGAAAATTGTCATTATCTGCATTGTCAAAAATTTTACACTCAAGTTGTCAAAACTTAAAGACTTCTTAAGCCAGAAAACGAAGAAAAAAAATTGTAAAACGAATAACAAAAAATACTCACAAAAAGTCATTTATGTTTAGGCGGTTTAAAGTTATAAAAGCAAAATGATTTTTTTGTGATTGATTTTAAAAAATGGTGATAAAAAATAAAACGAAAAAATGGATCTTTACTAGAAACAATTAAAAATTTCTAGAAGAAAGATAATTCTTCTCTAGTTTGAATAGGTGTCAAATAAACCAAACTCTTCAGATAGCCTCAGAGAAGAAAATCCAATGGATTAAACTCCGTTGAATAAGCTGGCTATGGAAGAGGACCTCCTCTTCCAATTCAACCATGTATTATTTAAATGGTTGTATGCAGAGGAACGTTTTTTAAAGGAATTTCAAAATGGATCTGAAAAAATTCAAGTACGTGCCTCCACTTAAACAGTTATTCAAACAAGTGTCACAATAATCTGATTCGCCATTATTCCTGCCTAAATATTTATAGAAAATCTATGCTTACTTCTAGTTTAGGGTAATTATAAGAGCATAAACGTCATATCGAATGGTCTAAGCTTAAAGCAGTGTATGTCATATTAAAAATGTTTTCCCAAAATGATGGTACATCTTTAATTTCCTTGTTATTAGTATCATTATCCTGCCGATCTTAAGTTTTTAATATATACTAAACTTTTTTTAATAGTTTAGTTTACTTCCCAAAAATATACATGATTGATACAAGAAAATAGTAACCTCAACTGTCCTCAATTTAACTGTAACTGAAAAAAACGGTTTTTTTTTGTTTATAATTTTGGAAACTGTAAATAAGTCATTCATTACTCGAATACCATTTCGCCCAGAGTGACAAAACATTTTTTGAGACCTTGACTTTTCGTACATGCCTTAAATTGCAGTTTTATAGACTCTTACCTCTTGCTTTGCCTATTTACCCTTATTTACCTCCGAACCCTCCAACGGAATTAGATCTCTTTATACGTACATACCAAATTTCAAGTTAATATCATAAACGGTTCCAGAGTTTGTGAGCACAAAAAAAGTTACAGACAGACCGACAGACAGAATTTTTTTTTGCTCAAATTTAAAATCTAGCACAGTCTAACAGTGGTAGTGAAGTAGATAGGTTGTTATTATTTCTGTTCAGATTTAGCTACTTATTTAAATTATTCAAATCATTAAATATGTGTGACCAAACTGATGGAAATGAAATGGAATACAGTGATAGTGAGAAAAGTCAAGAGGGATGGAAAACTACAAAAAAGAAAAAGAGGTTTTTGGATTTTCCTCCAATAGCAAAAAAAGAAAACAAAAACATTAACAAAGGAAGATGTCAACACCATTATCGTCGGAAATTCTGATAAACAAAACACCACAAAAACTAATCAGTCCAACAAAAACCAAACACCAAACAAAAACTATAACTACTCAGCAGGAATGTATGAAATAAAACAAAAACCATATAATAATTTATTCTACATCAATGCAAAAGGCATACTAAGCAGAACACAAATAAAGTCGAGGCAAGAATTCAAGCGATGCACGTCACGAGTGATCTCATTAAAGACATTTTAATACTAATATAATTTTTAATCATTAATTACTTTAAAAAGAGTAATTCTTGACACCCAGTTGTTAAGCTTTTTTCAGAAATAGGTACAGTTTAATGGGGCTTCATGATTCTTAGCAGTATTATCTTATTTATAGAATCGATCTGTGACGTGCATCGCTTGAATTCTTGCCTTGACTATAGCTGATATTTGGGTAAATGAAAGATCCTCAAATAAGGACATTATATTAAAAACTAAGAAAGACTTTTTATTGAAATCAAATTCCCCTAAAACCATACTAAACAACACACTACAAAAACTAAAAGCAAATGAATTCATTTAAGATTTTGCAGAGACCAACCCATCAGATAATACTCCACAAAAATTAAATACAATCCAGAAATCATTTTGCTGTGTAATAGCCTCTGTGGAACTAGACATCAGTGATGAACAAATGAGCAAATACCTCTCTGATCAAAGCATAGACCATAGATACTGCAAAAGAATCATTGCAAAAGCCATCAACAAACCCTTTTACATAAGGATAATTACTGCTTCAATTGCTGCATACGAAAAATTACTAAATGACGGTCTCTTTTATAAATGTAAACATTATTCGGTAATCCCAGCACCCCTCCACCTCCAGCACCATTGCCCTGTAATAAATGTCTAGAGTTTACACACACATCAGAAAACTGCTCTACTCCCCCGAAATGCACAAAGTGTGGTGATAAACATAACACCACTATTTGTAAAAGTAACCTCCCCCTAAATGCAATGCATGTGGGGCAGAAGATCACCAAGCCTGGTGTTTTAAATGTTCTAAACGGCCTACCAATCCCATAGAAGGAATCCCAAATATACCAGTTAAACACCTAAACAGAAAATCTAATGATACTACAGATGCTCAAAAGAAAACACAAAAATCCATAGTGCAATTATGATCCATGACTTAATAATAAACACATATGTAAACAAACTAAACAAACTCAAAAACTCAAACAGGGAGGAATTACTATTAAAACTGAGGAAAAGATTTATCACAGAGTACAATATTGACACCTCTGTCTCATTCTTTTCAGGCTACAAAATTTATATTCTGATGTTCGACATGGACTTAACTGACAAAGCATCACCCACAGAATCTATACTAGGAGAAAATAACGTTCAAGTTCACAACTAAATTGAATTTTTATACACAAATGTCAATAGTTACACCCCAAAGAAACATATTATTAATCATACAATTGAAAATTATAACATCAATTGCGCTCTACTTGTGGAATCTAAAACAAAACCAGATGCAAACACTGACTACCGAAACGGGCAAATACTGAACCCAAATTTAAAAATGGGAAGAGCAAATGCTCCACAAATAAACAACCCCCTTAATAACGCACTGCACTTCACATTACCATTTCAAGGTGGCAAACTGCATATATTTTTAATATATATCCACCCAACATCAAACATCGACGAAAATGTATTTACCATGGCCATGCAATACAAATATGCTATAATTATTGGAGATTTTAATATTAATCCAACCAAGCGAAAACAACTAAATAATTTCATAAAAAACTCACACTTTATGAAAGTTGATACATCTCCACGTTTATCATGCCAAATAATCTGGATTCGACCCCTGACATAGTACTACATACCAATAACACTTCCAACAATATCATAGATGTTGAACTAATTCCAGACATTGGATCGGACCACTTATCAATTAACATAGAATTCGACTTAAATAAAACGATCGCTCCAGCTACCGATGAAATCAATACTAGATATAAATTTGACAAATGTGACATGGAAAAGTAAACAATAAAATGCTTAGATACATATCGAGTATGGCAGACAAACCAATTATCATTGAATCGTTAAAGGAATTTAATATGACGTTAAAAGAAGCAGTCCCAGAGAACACACCTTTATATACAAGGAAACATTTTATGCATGAACTGCCACCTTACATTATTAAGCTAATTAAAACCAAGAGAAAAATATACCGTGAAATCAGCAAGATCTCTTTCCAGGAGGTAAAAATGATATTGCAGTATAGAACAAACAAATGGTTAGATGCTGTGAAGAGATAAACAAATCACGTGGAAAAAATTTCTATCAACAAATCGATAAATCGACAAAATACAAAAATATGCAGAAAATACCCACGATTCAAGAAAATAACAAGAAATATCATACAGATGAAAAACAAGCAAAAGTGTTCTCGGAGAAATTCGCAACACACTTTTTAGATTCTCCACATTGCAATTACGATCAGAAACATTTTGACCGAGTGAATGACTGGTACAACGATTATTTTCGACACCAAGATCAATTTACACCCGAAGAAATCAATGTTGACGAAGAATTATATGTTAAAATTCTATCAGGCCGAAAAAACTCAGCACCTGGTAATGATAACATACCATGGAAAATAGTAAAAAATTAGAGTACACTATTCATTTACATATTATCCAAATATTCCAATTCTGTTTATCACACGCATATTTTCCTGACGATTGGAAAGAAGGGTTTATCATAGTAATTCCAAAACCTAATTGCGATCACACCAAAACTAGTAATTATAGACCAATTACACTTTTACCCGTCCTCAGTAAACTACTGGAAAAGATCATTAAACACAATATTTTGCAGGTAGTAGAGGAAAAAATTCCACAGCACCAGTTTGGCTTTAAAGCAAATGCTCTACAATACTTCCCCTCACTGCTCTTGTCTCCAATACCCAATCTGCCAGACTAAGTAATCTCAATACAGAAGCTTTATTCCTCGATGTCACAAAAGCATTCGATAGTATATGGCACAAAGGATTACTTTATAAATTAAAGAAACCGAATACACCGGATTGTCTCATTTATCTCGTCAAAAATTTCTTAGATTCTAGGAAATTAAGGATTAAAATAAACAATTCATCATCAGAAGAATTTACTGCCACACAAGGAGTGCCTCAAGGATCTCCACTCTTTCCCTTATTGTTTAATATTTACTGTTATGGCATATTCACATACACGGAAAAATTTAATAAGACAGGATGCATGTTGCAATATGCAGATGATACGGCTTTGGTGGCACATGATAAAACATCTAGAAAAGCAATAAACAAACTACAAATGCTCTGCAATGATACCCTGATATGGTTTAATAAATGGCGGCTACAGATCGATCCAACTAAATCCCAGTTAATGGTTTTTAATACACACCTTCGAACACCTCTCTAACAGTAACTATTTCCAATATTACAATTCACCCAGTATCAAATGCTAAATATCTCGGAATTAACTTGGACAATAAGCTAAACATGAATCTACATACAAAAAGTATAAAACAAATAGCAATTTCCAGAGCAAAACACTTTAGGACTCTAACATACAAAAATAAAGGTGTTAATATCGCTGCTGCCTCAAAAGTATATAAATCAATTTGCAGACCAATCCTAGAATATGGACACACGACTTATTTGAACTGCTTTAAAGAAGAAGATCTCCCAAAGACTGCCAATAGTACCAAATTTGCCAATCAAACACACAACATGGAAAAACTAGAACCACTTTTAATATCTAGGTCAGTAGTCCAAGATACAAACATCCTTTAAGGACAATTCAAGAAATATTAACATCACTAACAAGGAAGATAAGGACCTTATTACACTTTATAAATAACATAAGAAATAATCAATTACTTCCTATATATTTGTCAATATTTTTTTACATATGTAACGTATTATAAAAACAAAGCACACATTGTAAATATTGTAATAAACTATAGAAATGTATAATTCACACTGGCTGAAGGACCTCGGTCGATGGCCATTTGGTTGTTAACGTAACCAATAAAGCACTTTTACTACTAAAATCTCGACGTTTCAAATGTTTTTTGCGTTACTGTATATGGAAGTAAAAGTGACTAAAAGTGATAAAAATAGTGACTTTTCAAAAATCGATTTAAAAAATGACTTCTAGTAATCTCTAGTAATTCTAATAATTTGCTAGAAACCCTGCATTTGCCGACATTATTATTAATGATGACTTTCTTTTAAATAATTTGTTTAAATGGAGGAGGTTTTGTAATCTGCTTTACCATATAAAAACATATATTCCTTCGAAACTGTTAATTTTATGGTACAAAAACAAGAGACAAATTTGAGAAATCTACTTACGATATTTACAGTTCGAAAATATCACTGATATAAAAATTTTGTGATGTCAACCATTGATACGGAACTTATGTCTAGAGCCAAACTTAATACATTCATCTATTTTGTAAACCACCAAAATATAATTAAGTTTGAGATGATAGTTTAAAAGTTATACACAAATAGTTTTACAAAAAATAAAAAAAAACGCTTTAATAGCAAACCGAACTAAAAAGTAAAAAATAATGTTTACATATTTTAAATATTTTATTGTAAAAAGCGTGGGGTGCTTTTTACTATATTTCTATTGCACCCCATGCTTTTTACAATAAAATATTTAAAATATGTAAACAATATTTTTTACTTTTTAGTTCGGTTTGCTATTAAAGCGGGTTTTTTAGTTTTTAAACTATAATTTTTTTTTCTTTAGTCACGCCATTCATCTTACTTTTCGAAACCGCTGAGAATCCGTTAGTAGTACATAGTTAGCATTACATCAAATGCATGTATTAAAGTTGGAACTAGCGTCTAACAAGGGCTTATACAACATTATATTATTAACTGCGGCGCCTCCGGCAAAATGTCGACAATAGATTAGTCATGTTTGAAATTTTGTTTTATCCCAATGATCCTGGTGAGGACATTAGGACAAAGTTGTCAAATTATTGTATTGTCATCGGTCCTTGATCAATGTGCAAAGTTTCAGTTTAATCTGACGTTTTGATGTGGGTGAGAATCATGTTCAAAGATTGAAAAAGTTACATACATACTAACATAAAGCGCGTGAAAATCATTTCCATCCCATTAATTTAGCGGCCTGTAGAAAAAAAATCATGGCATTATTTTGACCCTTAACTACCCTCTTCTGAATTCTTAACCCGAAAGTCTGGGATACCCTGTACAAGAAGTGGACTAAATTTAAGAATGAAGGTAAAATGTAAGTTTGATTTAGATGTGGTATTCAAAGTTCTTGGAATTAATTAATTACTGTAATTAGATGTAGGCACGATACTATAGGACAAGCAGTACCTTCCACAAAATATTTCAATCAGATATATAATTAATAAAAAGATGAATCAATCACACAAAATTGTATTCAGGATATTGCTGGCTTTAAGTGAATGTTCTGAAACTACTGAGAAAGTTTGAGAGGTGGCAGACAATAATTGGTAGAAAATCACTACCAATATTCAATATAATTTTTGATAAGGTTAAAGCCATGTCTAATTAAACTTCTTTATCACCAAGAATAATTTCATTACTATGAAATCGAAAATGATTTTATTTTTTTATGCAATAAAATTAAACATTATACAACAAAGGATGAAAATAATCCACTTAATAATAATTGTTAACTGAAAAAATAAACAAATTCAATTACATGTAATTCAATTTCATTTTTAAATAATATTTGATTTTGTTGATAGATTACAAAATTAAAATTAATGCTAGATCTATCGAAGGGCATCGTTGTTACTCAGAGTATGAGGAACCGCGCTCTTCCACTCAACCCCAAATTACTAAAACATTAAAAATAACATATTCACCTACCTTCAATTTATCAAAAATTTGTACAACATGCAAAGACGGGTTTTCCAGTTTGCCACAATGCGCACTAAGTTCTGTGAGTTGCTTTAAAAGTTGATACTGTAGAGTGCTGCCATCCTTTAACTGACCAATAGCATCCCATTGTGGTAAGATTTGATCACAATAATATATAAGAAATCTTGTTGATTCCACATTAGCCTAGAATTAAGTAGACACATCAATAATTTATTATGCATTTAAATAATTAAGTGCAAACACACAGATGTAAAAGTTACAATTATTTTATTATTATTTTTATAGAAACTTTATTTAGCAAAAAAATTCTAATACAAACAATGTCGGTAATATATAGTAAACATTATTTATCCTAGAAGGCAATACTAATAAACTAACATTAACATTGGTAGGTACATTAAAGTACTAACTAATTATTAAGACTGAATTTGTTGTGTACACTCCTCGTTATATACTTAGGCGCTGCTTCGCTTCACTGGTCATTCGTCATGCCTGGTTCGCTTCGCTGCTCATTCGCCGTGTTTGGTTGACAGTGACTTACCGCGATGGTGGTACTTGGCAATGTCAGTCTCCACGTGTTACTAAGTCGATATCCATCCTCTGTGTTAAAATTGTTGCTGTTTTTCATAATTTCCAGTGATTCCCTAATGATTCGTGGATAATAAATAGCGTGTATTCCTGTCTAATATATTGACATTCTCATAGTCGATTTTATGGTTTCGTTATTACGGACATGCTCTGCTATCTCTGACCTATCTGTGTATCCAAATCTGGTATTCCTCTGATGTTCTTTGATTCTGCGCTGGATACTCCATTCTGTTTATCCGATGTAGCTCTTACCACATGTGCACTTTAACTGATAAACACCTTTTGTTAACAGTTTGGGGACAGGGTCTTTGATCGGAGGAAGCATCTGCTGTATTTTCTTCGCCATTCGAGACACACTACAACCCTATATAGGTAAGACCAGTAGCCACGTAAAGAACTCTGACCACTTCGCAGAAATTTCAGAAAACTTGGAAATAACGAGTAGTGACATCACGGTTAGTTTTGACGTCGAAATTTTGTTCACCAATGCACCAATCAAGGAAACAGTTAACTTGATATGCCATCAACTTGTACCCAAAGGATTAAGAGAAGACATACCTGATCCGACCCGACTGTGCCTGTCTACAACATATTTTCTGTGGAATGGAGCCTTCTACGAGCAGAAGCAAGGAGCAGCCATGGGACCACCACTTTCACCTGCAACAGCCATCTTATTCATGGAAGCTTTCGAAGAAGCTATCCGCTGCAGTGTGAATAAACCAAAGTGCTGGCTACGCTACGTAGATGATATGTTCATCACATGGCCACATGGAGAATTATGTTTATCTGTTTTCTTCGACTATTTTAATAAACAGCATCCAAGTATCAAATTCACAATGGAGACCGAACAAGATGGAGCTCTACCGTTCTTAGATGTATTAGTGAAAAGATTACACAATGGTAAGCTGGCCCACAGCATCTACAGAAAGAAAATATACACCGATCGTTACCTATATGCGACTCTCACCACCATCCACAACAGAAGAGAGCGTTAATCAGAAAATTAGTCCACAGAGCCAACACAATATGCAACGATGATAACAAACCCGAGGAACTGCAGAATGTCCAACAAGCTTTAGAGAAGAACGGATACAGCCAAAGCAATATACAACAAATAATAAATAAAAAGAGAAGAACAACTTAAGAAGAACAGCAACAACCAACAACGTATGCATGCTTACCCTACGTCGCGGAAGTCACATATAGGCTGAAGAAGATTTTATCCAAAAAGAAAGTAGGTGTATGGTTTCAAACGGTGAAGAAAATACAGCAGTTGCTTTCCTGAATCAAAGACCCTCTCCCCAAACTGTTAACAAAAGGTGTTTATCAGTTGAAGTGTACGTGTGGTAAGAGCTACATCGGACAAACAGAGCAGAGTATCCAGTGCAGAATCGAAAAAACTTCAGAGGAATACCAGATTTGGATACACAGATAGGTCGGCGATAGTAGAGCATGTCCATAATAACGAAAACCATAAAATCAACTACGAGAACGTCAATATATTAGACAGGAATACGCGCTACTATCCGAGAATCATTAGGGAATCACTGGAAATTATGAAAAACAGCAACAACTTTAATAGGGAGGATGGGTATCGACTTAGTAACATGTGGCGACTGGCATTGCCAAGTACCAGCATCGCGGTAAGTCATGTCATGGTCAACCAAACACGACGAATGAGCGGCAAAGCGAACCAGGCATGACGAATGACCAGCGAAGCGAAGTAGCGCCTAGGTATATAACGAGGAGTGTATACAACAAATTCAGTCTTTAGAGTTCTTCTGAATAAAGCTGAGAGGATGATCAGCGAAACGTCAAGTCAAGTTCAACGACCACAGTAAGACCCGGAAGAAACTATTTCATAAGTAAATTTCCAGCTTGTTTAATCTCCTCTGGTAAACTATTGTAATCTAATTACATCATTAAAAAATATACTGGTTTTTAGCAATTCTGTGTTAACCCTTTAACGGATATAGTACTAAGATCAAGATAGAAAAACATTCTTCATAGAAATATATTTATTTTTAACTAAAAAATACATTAATGTAAGAATTTAAATTTTTTTCTTATACAACATATTTTTTTTTAGCCCAGTAGTGAAAGATCTGTTTGTTAGCATATCCAGAAAGATGAAAATGATCTTCATCTGGTATCAATAAGCAATCAACGATATTCGGGTTTTCAGCAAATAGCCCTTCGAAACATTCGTAAAAATTAACGCGTTCCAAAATTTTGAGGCAGAATTTTGTAGGGATAGAAGTGCAAGTCTTTCAGAATGCGGAGATAACTACGGTTCGAAATATTGCATGCTAATGCTTGTCATTTTGCAGATCATTTAGGCCTTCATAGCACAGCTGCTCTAACCCTTTCGAGTGTGCGCACAGAACGAGTTCTTCTTTTTGGTTTTTCTCTGGCACATGAAGCACTACTACGAAACTTATGTACCCACTTTTTTATTGTTATTCTAATTAGGAACCGGATCTCATGGATTTAAATTAAAGTGATGATGAAGTAAATGCTGGGTGATTACAACAGAATAGTTATTTTTTAAATAAGCTTTAACTGCAAAAGAACGTTGAATATTTGACTAACACTCCATATTCACAGCTAAACTGACATTTCTGACAATCACTTCGGCAACTGTCTTAAGTTTCCATTTACTGCGAAAGCATGGCGACTTGATTTGAATTTATATTTCATTATATTATGACATGAATTGACTTTCAAAATGGATACTTCTTTCTGCCAGATCCGTTATATAATGAAGATCAAATTTTCTTATCGTACAAGCAGAAAAATGTTCACACAAATCACCACGTAACTATGTCGTTTACAATAATAAAACAAAGTATTACAAAGTCCACGACTCACGCTAAGTAAACATTTTGAGGTTACTATTCATGACTTGTTTCACCCCTTAGTAATTTAAGCACACCCATAAATGCTTTATGTTTTCTGATGTCTTATTGAATGTTAGAAGAACGTTTAGAGAACAGAAGTAATACTGCTTCCTTTTATGTCATATATGTGAAGTATTAATTTTTAAGGATAAGCCATTATATTCATTGCACAAGCAACACCAATAGGGCCTTAGGCATAACCAAAGTCCCTATGGAGCGACGAAAAAAATAATTTTCACTGAAACTGCTCAGATTTCTAGATATTTAATAATTTTTGCATGATATTAGTGCATATCATAAAATCACTACTTACATTAAATATAGGTAATATACACTCAACACACATTATGATTCGATCTGTGTTTCCCTCTTCAAGTGGATCAAAGTCTCTATCGATTTCTGCCCTTTCTGCTACCAATTCAACCAACTCCTTTTGTCCTGCTATTGTCTTTGCAAGTTTTGATCCAGTTAAGTAGGGCATTACTACCCAAAATTCACTAGCACTGGCATCCTAAAATAAAATATACATTTTTTAAAATTAGAAAGATATCATAGCTCGATATTATTTAGTTTTCAAATACCCTTTACTAGTCCCTCTTGAGTAAAACAACAAATATTAAGTGCAATGTTTTAAATACACAGTGCTTCCCCAGATGAGGCAGCGCACTCTTATAAACTTTCTTATTTTTGATTTGCTGAGAAAAATTCATTGTTTATAAAAAGTTTTGCTTGACTTAGGAAGTCATATACAGTTGCCAAACTTAAGATAAAATACACAAAATATTCTAAAAATTAGATAATATAAAAACTTTAAACAAATTACTTTTTTTACAATTTAAATCAAAATACTTATTTAGAAATTCTAAATAATTTTGTTTTGGGTGAACTGGATAATGAAAATTTTGAAATAAAAATCTCAACAAGATGGATATACACCACTCTACAATTATGACAATGGTTATAACATCACTTCATGGACGGGTGGACTGGCCCTATGAACAAACAGCATGGGCAGTCCGGTCGCCAGATCTAACCCCGTTAGATGACTACTTATGGGGATATTTAAAACAGAAAGTATACTCAAGCAATTTCAAAGATGACATAGATTTATTACAGGAAAAATTGTGGAAGCTGTTACAACCATAAATGAAGCTGCGATTTCATTTGTGAATGAAGAATTCAGATAAAAGTTAGAAAAATATGTGCTAGTAGGAGGTCTACATGTAGACAACTTAGTTGAATATGTTTTTTTTCCATTATTGTAAAAAAAGGTAGTTTGCAAAAAGTCAATTTCATATATTCTAATTGTTAGAATACTGTGACGTGCCGTGCCATCTTTAGCTGGTTTTGACAAATTAATAGTAACATGTATGAATAGGATTCATTTGGCGATTTACCAATTAGTTCACTGCTACTTGGTACTTCCGGAGAAGAGAAAATCTTGCATTTTGTAATTTTCTTGGATGGGATTTTTTTTTATATAATGGGACGAACAACGTATCCTAAATCTCCTTTCCTAAAGCAGAATAAAGACGGTCGATGTAGCATAAGCAGTGTTTATTTTTACTTTATATTATTCTATATAATTCATACCCAATTAGTGCAATAATACTCTGAAATTACTGTGCTGGACGATGCCACCTTACAAAAACTCATTACTCATATATCTACTGCAGTGTCTACCAGTATTAAACATGATATTCAGGAAATAAAAACCAGCGTAAGCAATTTGGTGGCAGTTGAAATTCTTAAACACAATGCTATTAGGCATGGCGGAACAAATTCGCACTATTAATACAAAGTTGGAGAGTACTGAGCAATTTGCCAGACTAAATAACCTACGTTTCTATGAGTTCAAGGAAACTGAAGGCAAAAACATGGAAAATTTAATTTTGGATTTAATTAATAAGCAAATGGGTATCCAAATATACAAAGAAGACGTTAAATGGGCATATCGAGTTGGGAAGAAAGATGTGTGAAGCCTTGAGCAATTCTTGTCCTACAGAAAAAGGCAACACATTTTTGAAAATAAAGTTAAACTCAAAGACACGGGCCATTATATATTTGAAACCTCACTAAAGCACAATATGATCTTATGTCCACCTCTAAGAAAAAATTTGGCGCAAAGAATGTTTGGACTGTAGGTGGAAATATTTTCTACATGGAGAACGACAAGAAAAACAAGTTAAATACTTTTGAACAGTTTTCCCCTAATGATAACTATGAACCTTAATGCCTTTTAAACTTACATAATATACTGTACTTGTAACTGTTATAAATATACCCCGTGTTATCGTTAATTAAGCACATAATATAATGTTGAATTGTTTTCAGTTTAACCAATTCACATATTGTTTTTATCCGTTTATTTCACTTTTCTTTTTTAGATATATAGCCAGAAATACAAATTTCAATTGTGTACATTTGTTTTTTGTATCTTACTTCTTGCTAATCTTTATAACAAAACATATGTTAATACGTACAATCTTGCTACTTAAAAAACAGAACACTTGTCTCACATATAATTTTATTTTTTTGTTATTAATAAATATAGAATAAGAATCATTCAATGAATTATCGTATTGGGCACCTTAATGTATTACCTTTGTTCACTGGCTTTAAATGAATTATCGACCGGGATTTTGAGAGGTTCTTATCAAATATTTGCAGTTACTGAGAGTTGGCTGAACGAGAATATAGATTCAAATGCAGTCGCTATACCGGGCTATCCTATTGTCAGAAGAGATAGAGACACGGGTGAGAGAGGGGGAGGCGTAGCACTTTACATACAAATGAAATTATAGTTATTAATATGGAGGAGGTTGATGGCAACCGTGGCGGCCTAGAGCAGTTATGGATTAAATTTAAGAACAAAGGTAAAATATACGGTTATGGCGTAATATACAGATCTCCCAAAATTAATGTTACTTCGGTTCTCCAAAGTTTGGAAAATAGCTTAACTAACATACTACCCCAAGTAGATGAAGTTATTTGTGTTGGTGATTTCAATATTAACCAGTAAAATATTTCTAATTCTGATGTTATTAAATTTAATTCTTTACTAGATGCCTAAGGCTTAAGTCAAATTGTCAATGCACGAACTAGAATTACTAATATTAGTGAGACGTTAATAGATGTAGTTATCATCAGTGATGAGTCCATTATCAATAATTTGAGGCTTATTGGCAATGAGATATCTGATCATACGCTTATTTATTGTGAATTGTCATGCGTAGTTGAAAAGAATAACCAGTTTTTTTATACTTATCGTCATTTTAAATATTTTGATTATAATAATTTTTTATATGATCTAAATAGTATTCCTTAGGATCAAATCAATTATTATGAAAATGCCAATAAAATTCTTAGTTTTTTAAATAATAATATTCGTTCATTATTTGACATTCACGCACCCGTAAGAATGGTCAGAATATCTAAACCTAGAACGCCGTGGTTAACTGATACTATTAAATTAATGATCAAAAATAAATAATGTGCATTGGCCAAATTCAAACAATGAAAGAGTTCAAGGGATTGGGAGATCTACAAATATTTGAGAAATATTACAACCTCAGCTATTAGGCGTGAACAAAAGGAATATTTAAATCCTGTTCAAGATTCGAAGAACGCTAAAGAGTTATGGCGGACATTAGATATTACGAATGTAACCAATTCTAAGGCCAGAACTGAGATACCACTCCACCTCTCAGATCCAAATGAGTTAGATGAATACTTTACCTTAATTAGTAAATATACCCCTGCCTGCAACGAATTGTTAAATTATTTCGATCAGAATAACTTTAAAATTGCTGAGCAATTCTCATTTGAAGAAATTATCGAAAGAGCAAGTGTATTCCGCTGCAAATAAAATCAAGTCGAATGCTTCCAGTCTTGACTCTATATCCAAGAAATTGCTCTTATTATGTTTCCCAGATCTACTAGTCTATCTAACGTTCATAATAAATCAATATATTGTTCAAGGTGTGTTTCTAGATACGTGGAAAGCAGCTCTTGTGAAACCATTTATTAACTCCGCCAAAAATTTCACTGAGTTACGTCCTATAAGTTTGTTACCAGTTATGTCAAAAATAATAGAAAGACTCATGTATGATCAGATCATTAGTTACGCGACAAAACATCAAATAATCCCTAAAAATCAGTTGGGCTTTAAGGGTAGGCCACAGTACTACGGGTGCGCTCCTCAAAGTATTCAACAAAATAATAAGAGGCTATGATAAAGGCAAAACGAATGCTTGACTACTCCAAATCATTCGACACTATTAACCATGAATTATTATTACCTAAATTGAAATACTACGGCTTTTCCAACAATACCTTGAAAAAGATAAAATCATATTTTACTAACAGCAAACAAAAAGTAGTTGTCATGAATACTTCTGTATCTGACTCGAAAGTGCTGGAATCTGGTGTCCCCCAAGGATGTATTATGAGGCCATTGTTTTTATCCTATGTATTGCTGATTTTTTTACTGCCCTCACAACGTGTAAATTTCATTTTTACGCGGATGATACCCAGATTTATAACACTTTTGAACCAGTACAAACTGAGCACTCTGTTGAAAATATAAATCAAGATATTAATAACCTTGTGAAATATTCTCGTAAGCACTGTTTGCAAATTAATGGAGCTAATCCTGCTGTGATTATTTTTGGAAAAGAAAGTAATAGACAATATATCATGCATAATACTGAGATCTTTGTGGAAGATCAGAAATTAACATTCAAGGAAAAGATAAAAAAACTTGGCCATTCTTTGACCATGACTTGAAATTCCAACCGCATATTAATAACCTCGTGAAAAAATCCTATTCTGCATTAAAAAAATTATACTCGTCATTTTCTAAATGAAAAACTAAAAATAATTTTAACAGAATCACGCTTGTTCTATCATTTTTTAATTATGATATCGTCTATGGTCCTTGCTTAAATCAAATTAATGCCTACAGGATACAAAAGGTTCAAAATATGTGTGTAAGGTTCATTTTTAACTTGAAAAAGACTGATCATGTGTCCCATAAATTAAAATCCCTAAAATGGCTAAGCAAGGACTCTAGACGAAAACTACATCTTGCATACTTCGTACATAAATTAATTTGTACTGAAAATCCCCCATAGTTAAAAGAGCTACTGATCCCCAGATCCCTTATTCATGATCGCAACTTAAGGTACACGGAATATCTAACGACTTTACAAATCCTTTACATATTTTGCCGTCAAATCTATATAACACCATCCTTGCTACCATCAAGAGGGTCTCTGTTAACTCTTAAAATTAATTATAAAACATTCCTTCTTGGCCAGTGAGCAAAGGTATAGAAGTAAAAATACGCATGTTTTTTTTATTTTATATAGTCAATTGCATACTATTTACATATTGTGTACATATTATATTTATTTGTCATATAATTTCTGTGAAATTTTTGAAAGTTGGCTACTTGAGCAGCAGTTGAGTACCCAAGGCATGTTCTGTACACTTGTCCCGCTGCAGAAAGAACTCGGTTCTCATTATTTGGCAAAGGTAAGCTTTTGCCTGAGGACCTGGACAATCTCTCACTCAACAAGGTTATCAGCTTTATTAGAAAGCTGAACCTATTGGGAGAAATATAAATTAGGAGTGAGCCACAATAGACCGATCGAGGTGGAGGGTCTAGTATAGACCCACTCACATTTCAACCTAACCCGAACAGCCCCTAGGCTGGACTCCGCCATATGCCACTTTATTATTATTATAAATTCCAGTTAGTGATTGAGTGACCGAACAAATTGAACTTTGGTTACTACTTAAGGCCAAAAATTGACATTTTAAAATTTTTCTTTTTGGCGTTATTGTCTAGTTGTAAGTTGTCCTTTGTGTTGTATGCAGTAGGCGAATGGAAGCGTGAATGAGATAATGGAGTGTGACGGAGTCGGTTGCCTGGAATGTACAGGGTGTATGTCTCTGCACATTCTATGCAAGTGGCTGCTACCCACAGGAAACTACATTTATTGTAAGTTAATGCATAGTCTATTTAAGTATGTTTTGAACCTTGTCCATTGTCTATTATTTTGCTTCCACCTGGTGTTTGAAATTTTTCACTTATCGCTTCACAACAATTTTGGTTTTGTAAGTACCATAACTTGGTCCCCCCTAAGAATCTTCAATTCTTAGTTTTAGCTAGTATATGCTATAATATACTGTAGTTTCTAAGTTTAAACGTTTAGTAAACGTCTTGATGCATAGTATAACATAAGGATGTTTTAAACCTTGTTCATTGTCTAAAATTTTGCTTCCACCCTTCTGGTGTTTTATTTATTTTTTCTTGACGCTTCACGGCAAGTTTAACATTTTTTTAGTTTGGACATACTACAATGTACTGAGATATTTTATTGTGTATCTCTCAGCTTCATTGTAAAGTTTGTATAACATTTTACTTGCATTTGTCGTACACTTTAATCAGGTATAGTACCAGAAAACTATTTATTTTTAACTCAATTTTGGCGCTTTAATTATTTTTGATATTCTTGGAAAACATTTTTGGTAATTTTCTATTTAGATATGTATATTTAGATTTTTTTGGTAAAAGTTCATTGGTATACTTATATTTAAATGACTTTAGTCATTTAAAAAAAAAGTTGTATTATTTTGGTAGGATAGAGTTGTGACGTGCCATCTTTAACTGGTTTTGACAAATTAATAGTTAACATGTATGAATAGGGTTTTAGTCGATCGATTCACCCGTTCAGCGATAGATGTCGCCACGCTCTAATTCCTATCCAAATTATCACCTTTAAGCTTTTCGCCTACAGATGGATCACTAGGTAAAGTTTTACCAAGTTATAAAATAGATGTCTTCTATATCATAGGAAATCTAAAATATAAATTATTATCGAAATTAGTGGCATGTATATCATTTTTCTTGTAAAATTCGTTTAAATCGCCAATTCTTTTTCCTCGCGTTAGCTGAGAAAACTTTGCTATAAGTATCCTTGATGTTTATTTTATTGAAAGATTTTTTACCTTTCTTGTTTCTACTGTACTTTGAATATTGTTATAATAAATTGTATTTGTTTTTACTTGTTCTTTTTATTGTTCGCACACAAGGATTTGTAAGATCTGGGACCTCATTTGCTTGACCTGACTTTAGGTCGTAATAATACCCTGTATACATTACTTAAGTTTGACAACTATAGATGCTGTTTTTAAGTTGGGACAGCAGTGTTATAACCAGAAGAAATATATAATGCCCGTACTCTTTATATATTTGAGGTATCCAGACATGATACTATCAAGCAGCAAATATATAAATATGACACCAGAGCAAAAATTAACAATAACTAAAGACACCTGGAAGTTAAAAAAATGTCAGACAGATTTCTAATATACCTAGCACCAAAAGTCAAATTTTTAAAATTTAATACCAATAAATATCAGAAAAGAATAAATGTTTACGAAAAAAACGCGTAAAAGAAAAAATGTTTAATTACTGACCTGTATAATTTTTTTTCCTCCTTCTAATAACAAATCCTCAATATCAGAACTAAACTTATCCTGCACTTTTATCAACTTTTTATATAAAAACTGTATGCACTTTTCCCTAGATGGATTTTCGTCACTACTGTGTACATGATTAAATATGGCTTTAATTGTACTTGAAGGATCCTCCTTGAATACTTGTGTTAACGAATTGCATGCAGTGTTGTACTCCTGATCTTGTAACTGCAATAGTTGGGCTAATATATCGGCTATTTTAGGTGCATGCTTCTTTGCATCCTTGCAAAGCAAAGGTAATACTTTCATAGCACTTATACGAATCTGAAAAATAGAAAATAGTAAATTTGGACAATCATATGCGAAAATTTCATATTAATTACTATTTGAACATGCATTTATTTCAAAAAAAGTTATAATTCAACTTAATTTTTATTTATATATTTTATTTTTATTTTAATGCCTTGTTTATATTTACGTCCTGGCGGAGTTTAGCTACAGCTACTCTTCCACTCAACCAGGACGGCGAAATGAGATGCCGTTCACCCGTCCATCCATCCATCAATTTAACACAGTTGTTTGCTTAATTCATGATATTCAAGGGTAAAATTATCACAACGCATACACAAAGCAGTGTTCAGATGAGAACAATCAACTTATTGTTGGTTCACTAATGGGCAACAATCACAGCTCCCAGAAGCTGAAAATCAAACTAACATAAGTTTCTTCTTACATTTATCTAAATCACATATAATGTCATTAGGCAACGACAAAACTTATCTTCATTTCATAAAGAATTAATTTAAAAAATACCTCAATAAGAAATAATATTATGAAGATTTTTTTTAAACAGTTTCTCAATCTACAATTTAATTTTGTGTGGTAGATTTCCCACTCAGTATTGTATAAAATACCAATAATCATATAGGACAATGTGTAGATTTAACTCAGTAGTCTTACTAGATAAAATCCTTAATTGGTTATTATTGAGATTATAACAATGAATACAATTTTTACTATATTGGAAACACAAGAAGACTCTTAATTATAGCCAGATTTTGAAAACTGGTGCACACAGATCTACCATATTATTATCACAGAACTAAATAAATAAATAAATAAACACCACAGAAATTAGACAACCCCCAATTCCAGAAGCCAGGGCTTGTGCGGAAGGGGGTTACACATTGAAAAAACGCGGACATACAACCATTTCCTCCGACAGTGCCAGTGCCGGAGCCAGGATTCGAACCCGGTGGTGTGATGTCCTTGTGATTAATCGTGATTGCTACCTTGTGCGTTAACCCACTACTCGGCTATCGACCACACTAAGCTGATTTTGTTTTATTTTATCACTGATTCATTATACCATCAACTGTGATTTGACAGTCCAAATACTTTAATAAACCCAGGTTTTTTTTGTCCCAAGGATTTTAACAGATTAAATTGGAAAGAAACGTGAATGTCAAATTTTTTGTTAACTTGAAAAGTCAGCAAGTGAAATACTTCCATTTTTGCTACAAATTTAGAGAAGTCTTGATCCAGCTATATTGCATGACTTATGACATGGGATTGTAAGACAGATCAAGGATAATGAAAGATTAAGATGATCACTCATGAAACTCATGAAAAATGGCAGCTTCAAACGCCATAATTTTTAAAAAATGTGTTGGAAAATATCAAAACAATAATATAGGATATTTTGTTAGTCAGTTACAGAATAGGAACATTCACTTTGACCCCACTGGTTGTGAGGTTTACAACAATCAAGAAATGCATGTAGCTACAGCAAGTATAATCAGAAACATGTACAGATTCAATGCACAAACTTTGCATCGATGTTTGGTTGCAGCTGTAGTTACAGATAATACATGGCATCATTAATTTGGGCATATATACTTCAAAAACCTAGGATGAAAGAATATCATGAATGGAATTGTTTGTGGAAGAGAAACAAGCAGTGAAGGGAAAACTGTGAGATATGTGCGATAGAACTCGCCAAGTTTAAATCAATTATATGTTGTTCTTATCGATAACCTACTGGGGATATGCAAATTTTCTATAACAATCTTACTGTTTTTCTAGATAAATTATCTCTAGGCAAAAAAATTACCTTCTGTGCCGATTTCAATGTCAATTTTGCGCAACAATCGGAAAATGCCCAACAGGTAAGAAACATTTTTCTTTCTGTTGGCATGTTTGAATGCATTAATGATTTTACAAGGAAATCAGCAACAAACTAGAATTGACAATATTTTTTCGAACATAAAGAAAGAATTTTAGTCACGAAAATACTCGATCTTTGCCTATCAGACTATAAATGTTTGAGTTTCTCCTACTCTGAGTCAACTAATATCAACTCCTTCAATAAACAACCAGAATGACACCCGGCGTCAACAAATCATTGTGTCACTTTTGCTTATCAAAGAATATGGATTCTTATACACATCTATCAATTAAACTCTATAATCTTTTACCAAATGATTGAAGAGTTTTGAATCTCATAAAATTTAATAAAAAAATCAAAAGTTTTCTGAAAGAAGAGGTTTTCTTCAGTGTTCAAGAATTCATTGACTATTTTAGTTCATAGTCTATAGTCCATTTGGAAATGAAGTAGAGTAATAAAACCCTATAATCAGAAGCCACCATGGGCGTACTACAAGCTTTTTAAAATTCATTGTGTTCGAAAAAAATTCGACTGGCCAGTCGTATACTTAATAGTACAGATGCATACAAACTGAAATAATTGAAATGAAGTACTCTCAGCGTAATGTCGAGTTTCTCCGCCCACCTGCGTGAACACATAAGTCTAGTCGTAGAGCTGAACTTATGTAGACTTCTGTGAACAAGAAAATAATATTTATTATCTGGATGAAACTTGGGTAAACACGGGCTATACTGTAACAAAAGTGTGGCAAGATAAAAATATGAAAAGTTCTCGAGAGGCATTTTTGGATGAATTATCAACAGTGTTTAAAGCACCTTCAGGAAAAGGGAGACAATTAATAATCACGCATATTGGCATTGCTAATGGTTTTGTAGATGGCGATTTACTGGTATTCGAATCGAAAAATATAGGTGACTATCACGAAGATATGAATGTATGAATGTATTGGAGGAGTATTTTTTTCAAATGTTGGATCTTATTCCTCCGGGATCTGTAATTGTATTGGATAATGCAAGTTACCACTTCAGACAGCTTGAGCGAACCCCTACGACTGCCTGGCGGAAAGCTGATATAACTGAATGGTTATCCAGAAAAAAAGTTGCTTTCCAAACAACTATGGTGAAAAAAGAGCTATTGGCGATTGTCAATGCTAATAAAGGACCCAAAAAGTAAGTTGTAGATGAAATGGGAAAGAAACATCAAATAACTGTATTACAGTTACCACCATATCACTGCGAACTTAACCCTATCGAATTGGTATGGGTGCAGGTAAAAGGTGAAGCAGCCCGGAATAATACTATCTTTAAATTAAACGACGTCAAGGTTTCCTTGGAACGAGTGACTGCAGATAAATGGCAAAGTTGTATAAATCATGTACTAAAAGAAAAAGCTAAAATGTGAGAACTCGGCGATCTTATTGACATAACTATAGAACCTATCATTATTAATATAGGATCCGAAGATAGTTCGTCAGAATCTTCAGAGGAAGAACTTTAATTTTACTGAACTGATATACATTTATACAACACTACATCGTATTTTTTTTTATAGTTTGCAATGAACTAAATCACATATTTCCATAAAAATAATTCCATAACAATTTTATTACACTACGTAAAAACCCATAAGCCCGGCTATGAAATTCCCTTTTTTAGTGTTTAGAAATTAAATTCGTCACATCAAACAATCGACAACTGGTAATGAGAGAGCTCGGTAGATAGTTTGAAACACATTAGACAAGGACAGATCACAACGGTTCAACTCAAGGAGGTATAAGTACGGGTAGCAAACTATAATAAAAATAGAAATAGAGAACTTGCTTATAATTGCAATTTATAGAAATTACTTATAAACACCCGCACTACACTTATTAAGGATTTGCATTTTTAATGAAATTTTATTACTCTATTTAATTTCCAAATGGACTATAGAGAAAGACATATAGACATTAGTTGTTGCATATTTTTATTTGTATTAGTCTTTTCGAGATTTCTATTTGTGATTTTGCTTAATATATTTCTTTATTTTATCACTGTTCCTGGCTGGGAGGAGAGAAATGGGGAGCTGGTGTCCAAAATAACAGACAAAAATGCTGCACCCGACGAAATTTTGCAAGTTCTATTTTGTCGTTGCAAAAAAGATTGCGACTCCGGAAGACACGGATGCAGAAAGGCATCACTAATTTGTTCGCCAGCATGCCTCAACTTCCGGAAGCCCCCCCCCGCATGGCTCACCTCCTAGGGTTGGGAACTTTTTAGGAAGTTTACCTCCTAACTACCCCCAAACCAATCCCTGAAGTCAAAAATATTGCCGCCCTGCATGTAGTTTACAATAATTTGTCGACAGGACTATGTCAGCTAAATTAGATTTTGATGTACGGTCGTGAGCAAAAAAAAGTAGGACAAGTCTTATAACGGTATTTTGCTAAAATCTAGTTGTGTACATCTAACTTTAATTTTTGTGACATTGTCAGTTGGTTGTCGTAATTTATTGCAAGTGTGCAATATACTAATATGCCTCATATAGGCGATTTAGTTAAATCTGGAGTTATTGCTAAAGCATAAGATGGATGGTCAATGATACAAATTGCATTGCGTTATAATATTGACAAAAATTCGGTGTGTAACATTTTAAGAAACTGGAGAATAAACGGTACGATTAGTAGAAATCCTGGATCAGGGCGACGAAGGATATCAACTCAACAACAAGATTTGCAATTGGTAAATGCTTTAGCAGAAAATCCATTCTACTCAGTTATTCAGGCTGCTGAAGAAACGAACTTTCCTGGATCGAGTAGTACTGGTCGCCGACGAGTAAGAGAATCGGAGCTACGCTGTCATGCAGCAGCACAGAAATACTTACTTAAAGCTGAACATAAAGAAGCTCGAGTAGGATCTGCGCTTGAATTATTAGCGCATGATGTAAATTTTTGGAACAATGTAATCTTTACAGACGAAAAAACTTTCCAGTCAACACACAGCAGTCGTATTCGTATTTACTGCCCTTCGAATACTCCATTCGATGAGAAATATATATCTAACAATGATAAAAGTGGTAGATTTTCTGTAAATATGTGGGCTCGGATATCGGCACGTGGTCCTTGTGTTTTGTGGCATATTGAGGAACGATTTAATAGTGAAATGTATATTAGGATTTTGGACAATATTATGCTCCCTTCTGTGTCACAATTAATTCCTAATAATGAGTTCATATTTCAACAAGACAATTGTTCCGTTCATACTGCTCATACCGTAACTAACTGGTTTCAAGATAACAACATCAATGTTCTTAACTGGCCCAGTCATAGTCCAGATCTTAACCCTATGGAATAAGTATGGGGACTACTCGTAAGAAGTATCCAAAAACGAAATGTGAGACCACGGAATGCCGAAGAATTACTGGAAATAATAAATAATGCATGGGAAAATATTATTACTAAGGCTGAAGGACCTCGGTCAATGGCCTGTTGAATTGTAATAATTCAATAAAGCACTTTTATTATTATTATTATTACTAATGATTATTGTACAAGGTTATTTAATTCTATGCCAAACAGACTTATAGAAGTTATAAATAGAAATGGTGCAATAACGAAATATTAATAGTTAGTTAATTAATTAGTAGTAACTTTGCAAGGGCCTACCGGAAGTTTCCACCTCCCAGTGGACCAACGTGCGCCTATTTATTGATATATAGCCGATGCAGAATCTAGGGGACATTCGATGATAGCCCGGCACACAGATAAGTATCAAAAACAACAATAACAAAAGAAATTTATTGAACCAAAATTGACCAACAGGCTATTGTCCGAAGTCTTTCTGCAACCGAAATATTCATTGAATATGCTGGAGCAAAAGATGGCAATTGCTTCCAGCATATTCAACGAATGTTTCCAAATATTTCAGATGCGAAATTGAAGGAATTTTTGGTGGACCACAAATCAGAAAGATGTTAAGGGACGAAACTTTTGCTACAGAAATGAATGAAACTGAAAAAGGTGCCTAGCTCAATTTCAAGAATGTAGTGGAGAACTTTCTAGGATATAATAAGCGTGTCCAAATTATAAAGAAATAGTAGCAAAAATGGTTGAAAATTATACAAAGTTCGGCTGCCCGATGAATTTGAAGTTGCATTTCTTAGATTCGCATGTAGACTACTTTCAGTAAATTTTGGGGATTATAGTGACCTAGTTACAGAGCATCGGATAACTGATCCATAGACAAAAGTATTTTTCATAAGAATACATGTTACTTTATGATCAATTTAAATAGTGTAATTTTAATATCAGATCAGAGTGGTGACATTTATTAATATTTTTTAAAAGCCTATATTAAAAGAAATTTCCACATATATAGTTGAAATCACAAATGTTGTCGTTCACGTCATGAATTTATGTACTTATCAAAGACATGTGATTTTCCATTTTTGCAAATACAAAACGCATAGGATGTGAATAACAGAAAGTCATGTCTGTTAAGGCTACGACAGAAGTTCCAAGCGTAACGATTCGTTTTACAAATGAATATTACAAGTATTAGTCGTAACCGCAACTAACGTTGAGTATTCTGTCACTTCACTGTCAACTCAGTAGCGTGCGGTGGATAAAAGACTGAATGCAGTAGCCAGAGACATGGTGGTGAAATTAAATAAATGGTTTAATCAGAAAAACATAACGGATATTCCCTTTTACTTTTGCAATAAATTTCTGAGATGAATTGTAAAATTAAATGCGGCAGCGGATGTTAAAATTCATTGTATCGCGTGCTATTATTGTCAAGATATTTTAATCACAAAATACTTGTCTCTTGCATACGTTGATATGCCCATGTGTCATTCTCTGTGACCTTGAAATCATTCGATTCGGAAATTAAAGGATGATGACGTGAACGACAACATTCATGATTTGAACTATAGGTATCCTATCAGTGTGGTTTTTGGAAAATGAAAAATTTCTTGGCAAATACTTTGACATTTCTGTTAACTGGTACAACGGTTAAAACAGATGCTAAAGTAGTTCAAATAAATGGTTATATCCATTTACTAATATCAAACTATATTTTTACGACTTTTTCAACAATTTTTTTAAGGGAAATATATTAGCAAGAAATAGAATCTGACTAACCCTTTTAAAAAATCATAAACTTTGTTATTTCACTATTTAAAATTTTATTTTCACGTACTTCCGGATTATATTTTCAAACAAAAATTTGTGAAAACAATCTATGGTATTTTCTTAAAATGCTATTTTAATCAAAATTCAAAAAGTTCGATTTTTTTGTCTGAACACGTATATAATTAAATACATATTGGTGTCGTGCATGTGACGTCATTAACTAACCCTGGAGGTAAAATAACCTTAAAAAATTTGTGAATGTTTATGTGGTTTTGGCGCATCTCTACTTTCATTTCTTTATAATAGAAGTATATAACCACAGTAGAGAATAGAATAGTCTATTCTCTACTGTGATATAACTATCTTTGACATTTAAAGAGGTAAGTTCTTATATATTATGTTACTAAAACAGACATAAAATATTTTCTATTGTAGAAAATTAATCCGAGTTCGTATTACGCAACACTTGATATTATATTTATGAAAAATATCTCTGTTGGGAATAGATCCATACACACTTTGTTTAGAAGATTGTTTTGAAGATATAAACTTTCCCAAAATATTATATCCTGACATAGTGATGTATCTTGTATATTCTAAAAGTGGTTTTACGATGGACGAAATGAAAGCTTACAAGTCTTGAGGCATATAATCAAGCAGTATGTGAGTGGGTGAAAAAAATACTGCGTAAAGCAGTTCAATTTAAACGTTTTAGTTTTGGAAAAAGTAAGTATTGTACCCTTAGACCATTCAATGTGCCACTAGCATAAGCGACACATTGAATCGTCTAAGATTGTACATACTTTGTATTTATAAGGAATTTAACAATTATCCTATGTTTATTTAATATTTAACAAAATATTTTCTATAAAATTTTGTTTCATTTAAACATTTACTTCTATCTTATCATAAGTATTAAATCTGAGCGTGGAGAAAACAATATTATTTTATTTAATTAAGATCATATTTTTGTATATAATAGAAGTTATTAGTAATAATGCTTTAGGTTGAGTAATAATCTGTTGAATAAAACATTCATTATATTTTCAACGCCTAGATTCAAATTTTACGGAATCAAAATTATAATCTATCAATAAAGCACTTTTTAAATGTCTTGCTTTTCTAACAAAGTCAGTCAAAGCAACACAAATAAGGCGAAAGTTCGGTATATTAAGGAAAGATGATATATTAGGAAAGATATATTTAGAAATTCTATAACAAGTATCTTATATTTACGATGATTGAAATCATTGCAACTTCTCATGCTCCTGCTTGTGCTATAATCTAGGGACGGATCGTATTCACATTTAGAAATATCGTATTATTTATGTAGGAGTAATTTAACATATAAATACTGAAAAAAATCGTTTATTATAGAAAAAATTCGACTCCTACATCTTGTGCTGCAATGCTACCACAGATAACAACAGCACAAAAAGAATTCATATTATTACTTACTAATTATATTTCATCAATAATATAAACTTCCTTCTAAAAAATAAACGTTATAAATAACTTGAACGTTAATAACAAACCTTAAAAACAGATTGTTTACATAAAGCAATTAGGTTATTTTACCTCCAGGGTAGGCCAACTGTGAAATCGTGCACGACACCAATACATAAAGTTTGGTATACCTTCTTAAAAACTGGAAATTTTTCAATTCTTTTGAAGAGAGATATTAAGAAAAGGCCGTAGAGGGTTTTGACCGATTTTTGATCGAAAATGTTAATTTTACACAAATAAAGCTATTTAAAAAAGCTCTAAAAATTCCTTAAAACTTGGGATAATTAAGTAACCTCGAATGCAGCGAAAACTTTTGGCGCCTACAGATGGGCAGTTTGACCTTGATGTGACTTCAACTGGTACTGCTGTATTACTTATAAGACTATTTAATCTAAAGAACTATGATAATGTAAAATATGCTATATCTTCTTAACACCACATAATTGTTATTACCATACTGTCCGCATCTTCACATAGATCTAATATAGCATCCAATGCCTGTTCTTGCAGAGCAGGAAAATGTTTAAAAAACTTTGAAATTATTTGTGCAGCCAACTTCTTTTCCTTGTCATTTCCTTTTGTACCTTTTATGCATTCTAAGTACTCCTTGGAGTGCTAAAATATTAATATTATGTACATAAATAGAATAATATAAAAAAATAATGCAACAGCTTCGTAAGCAGCTGTTTTCATTACAGATGAAACAAAACTTAGATTTGAGATATAATTAACGCACACAATAATAACTGAATTACATAATATTTAAATATCTTCATGTTTATTTTGGAAAGATTACACTTTTTTACTAACCTGTGAAACCTTGTCTTTGGCGTCTGATAAAACATTGTATTTTTCATATAACTCTTCTAAGCTGTCAGCCATTTTTAGTTTAAAAGTTGTAACTTTAGTGATTAAGTTCTTTCTTATTTATTTCTATTTTTATAATTCACTTCTTCCATAAATTACAAAATTTACTCAACGACCGGTACAGCAGCTGTATAAGCGTGTCTGTCAACCATTTTGAATTTCAGGTTTGTCACATTTTTATTCATATCCCTATTATCAACTGAGTTTTCGAACTAAATTCTTAGTTATGCTATTGGCCGTTAGAGTGCACTAGGTACACAACTTTTATTTTATGGGTAATGAGAGAGTCCCGAAATGTGAAATTTTTCGTCCTGAATTCCGGTAAGTTTGATTTGAATTATACTGGCCATTTTGATAAATTCTCTGATTTATTGGGCGTTGCAAAATGTATGCAGAAGGAGTTCCGGATTCATAAATAAAGTTGGAGATTTCCCGCCTCCAATGTTTTTATTTAAATCAAGCTTATCGGAAATCCCACTGAACTCGAAAATCCGCACAAAAATATTCGCATTTAGTATTTTCTGAAAGAGGCATAAGGTTGCCACAAGTCCATTTTTATAACATTGAAAAGAAATCTGATCTGTTTTTAGAGGTGCACGTGACTACATTGAAAATTATCTATTAACTGCGTTAATATATGAGAAAAAAATTGCATACGCCCCCATCAAGCGGTAGGAGCCAAAACTAACCCGACGGTTTCCTATTTTACAAATCTGCAAATAAACTAGCTTAGTTCTATAATTTTCAATTAATGACGGACACTGGTTTACCGACCAACAACCTAAACATTCAATAATTTAGAATGTGACGCTTTCTATATTTAGATGAGTTTCACAACCATTTGTTACTCACTTCTGAAACAGATGGCGGCAAAAGCTCTGTTATGGGTATGAGGCTAAGTAATATTAAATAAAGAAATAAATTATTGCCTTATACCTCAAAGAGAAACAACAATGCAGCTACGGGAACGTGTTTCGGAGTTATTCTTCTTCATCAGCGTAGCTTAGCGAATATATCTTGTAATCGAGCAAAACCAACAAAGGTCGGAAAGTACAGTGCACATTACTCGAGTTGTACTTTCATACTTCATGTGCCACATTTAGGGCCTCAAATGAGAGCAATCGGCACGAGGAGCTCTATGTGTACTGCTCTATGTCCACCTAGCAAAACACTAAGTAAAATATGATGGGGGATTATGAGGCTAAATAATTAAATAAAGAAATAAGTTGGTTATTGCCTTATACCTCAAGCATTTTGTGGCCGTCGTACCGTGTTAAAGTCGAGTAAGGCCAATTTGTTGATAGTTTTTTATTTATTTGCAAAATTGCTACAACACCCAAGTCTTAAACAGTTTAATATTGTTATGTGCACGCCACGCCTACGCTACTGGAATATATAGAGAATACGCGAAGAGCGAGAAACATCGCGAACAACGCTGAATTATTCTAGAATATTCAGGTACATTCGACGCGGGTATATATGGGGATTGGATCGGCGCACTAAAACAATTTGATATGAGACAAGCAAGTGTTAAGATGAAATAAGGGACAATATCAAGTTGTAAATTAAAGTAGTGAATTTGTAGTAGATTAAAAGCATAATTAGTGTGTTTTAAGATAAGGAATAATTATTGTAATTAAGTGTTTAATATATCAGTGGTTTGTGAAGATTCTTGATTCGCCCTCTACCAATGCAAAGCTACCTACGATACCAAAATTAACGGAAAAAATCAGAAAATCTTATTAGACATTCTTTTCTAATTTTCTTGTGTGCCATCTAAACTACTGTTGGAGGTTATTTGGGACGGTTTCTGGTTTTATTGTAAAAAATACTAGATGAGTAGTACGTCTCAATTTAGTGATGTACGTAGGTTACATGGGACACGCTTAATGTTTAAAAAAATATTCAACCAAGAAAAATGTTAGATGTTTAGCTACAATTGGTGAATTAAAATGCTGCCCCATATTAAATTTTTTTATTATAGAAATAGTACAAAAATAAGCAGTTATTCTATAAAATATGAACACAAATAGATAAATAAATCAGTAAAATAATTCGAAATAATTTCTGTACTCAAATCGGCCCTAGCTTTCTTTATATTTTCCGCATTTCTTCTCCTTAGTTCTGGATTTCGAGCCAAAAAATGTTTCATCAATTCCTTTCCGGGGAGATTGTCATGAAACTGCCGTATGCACAAACGATTGCAGTACAGTATCCGTGAATGGGTACCCAAAATCTGCAGCTGTTTGCATAGCCGAAACCAGTATTTTTTTCTCCACAGTCTACTCCTTTCGGGGGGTGGTTTTTGGTCGTTTGGGGGTTGGCGGGGGTCTCGACATCTTCATCGTGCTCAGCATCCTCGAAAACGGGGAATAACACGGATTTAGACGAGAGAAAACGGCCTATCCGCGGTTTACCCCTTTCGGGAGTGGTTTTTGGCCATTTGGGGGGGGGGGGAGTACATGTACTTTTTGCTACTAACTTAATAAAGCATTTGTACCTGAATCCATTCAAAGAATGCTGTTTGGGTTCTGCTCCGTAAAGGGCTCATATAACTTTTTGGCCTGCTGTATCTATTACATCAGGGTATTTAAAACATTCCACGTATTTTTGTAATTCTGCAGATTTTTATAATAATTTAACGAATTTTGCTTCGCCTTACCTAAAAAATGCAGAAGTTCTGTCACATCCACTAAATGCGTGGAGAAATAATATGTTATCCGCAACTTCCTTTGGTATTTAAAAGAGTTCGAAGAATAAATTCGTCCGTCCGTTTTCCTCTTGCTTGGCTTCATAAAATACATGTTTGAACAACGCGCGGATAATCCTGTCATAAGGATTAAAAGGTCAACGTCTTTACCAACTTAATTACCGAATCGTAATGAGGCGATATATCTATATTGCTGAGTTAATAATAACAGAATCAGCATCTTCAATAACGAAACCTGCAGTAGTAATCTTTTTTCGTAACAGTGAGATAAGCCAATTTTTATTTTGATCGTTTGATAGAAACTTCTCCGGTTGCATTGTTGCAATCCCTCGGTCCTCGGTCTCTCACTTAAGCCTAGCTGACCTTAAAAAGGCGAACGTCAGCTTGGTCGATAAACCCAGTGTTTCTGTGTTCTTATAGAATACACCGTGCATGGGTTTATCGACGTGTCGTCTAAACAGATGTTCTTGTTCTGCGGCTTTAATCTGGGCTTTCAGACGATTTGGCGGAAGCTCAGTGACCGATTTGGGTTAGCACCTCGTCGGCCTCCTAGTCTGATGTCGTATACGAGACCGAGTTCATCTGCGACTCTCTTTGCTGCCTTGAATAATCCTGCGCCTACTCCTGAATTTTCATGATTTCTCACTAACTGCAGAAGGGTCTAAGTTCCTAAAGACGTTACATGCTATACTCAGTGTACTACCCGGCCATGCATGCATTCCAAATTCATGAGTGCTCGGCCCCCTGATGACGGGGGATGTACACACGAGGAACGGACGATCTTGAGTGAATGCTCCTATGGATATTCATCATCTTGCGGGTACCGCTATCTAATTGACGCAGCTCATCTACCACATCTGCTGTCCATTGCACTACCCCAAAGGAAAGAGCAGAACAGGAACGGAAAGCATGTTAGCAGCAGACACCTTGTTTTCCCCCGAAAGTATGGACGGCCAAATCTTTGGGATTAAGTGGTGTGGAAATAAGTGCATAATGGTAGTCACTACCGATAGTTGAAGATATTTGTAATTTAAAAACTGATAATAAATATATTTACTTAAACTTCAAAAGTGACAATTAAACGTAATAGCAGGTAGAAAGCCTGGAAGTGTATGGGAAAATGTCGATATACAGAGTGAATGCGATACTGTGCTTTACTTCCAGCGTCTATAACTCCTAGAATATTAATACTACGTAAAAATGTGTCTGAACCATTTCGATAGAGAATTTGTTGTATAATTTTTAGGCCGTAATAATATTTTATTTGATCTGCAAAGTAACAATGCAAGAAAGTGTGGAAATCTATGTTCCTTATCAACCAGATGGCCGATGCGCGCTTTAAAGAAGTTTTACCCCCCAAGATAAATAACTCGTTGGAGATAACAAATGACACTCATTAAATTCCAACCCTGCAGATCTAGCTTCGATTAGTATAAAGATAAAAATGCATAGCACGAAGAATCGACATGATGCGATGGCATGATGTGAAATCTCGGGGGGCGTTGAAAACCGGCGACTGCATAAATCAAAAGAGCCGCGACGCTAAGCGAACCTCTGGGACGCATTTGGGCTTTTCAACCAACGTCGAATAGCGCCATACACCAATATGATTCATGAACTAACAAATGTTATATCTCTATAACAGTTTGAATTTGTCAGCTTTGTGAAGTAATGTTTGTATCACCCTAAACAAAGGCGTAACTACCCTTTGTGTGCAAATTGGTTGTAAAATCATTTATATCATGCCTACTGTCTAATCTGTGAATATTACTGTTGTAAAATTTATTATATAAATAAATACAAGTACAATGCCTTTGATTTTAAAACCGATAAGTACCCCTTAGATATAGACTGTTTATTTTAACAAAACCTAGCCAAAGCCAAAAGCGTTTTCATTAACTCCATATTTTCGTTTCTTCATTTTATATGTATATAAAAAAAATAGGATATAAATTCTACAATTATATTTTACATCCAAAAATATACAGGGTGATTCGCGAACAATGTGCCATAGTCTAATGGCAGATTGAGCACTTCAATGTAAGTCTAGATCAACAAGAGAAACATTTTTTGGCTAGTGGTTAAGAAGATACAGGGTGTTGTATACATTTTGTCTGAAAATTCAATGAACTATATATCTGCAACGGTTGGATGTAATCGAATGAAATTTACCAGTAACATTCCTCAGCTGGGACTTATCAGAATAGCCCTCCCCGTTTTTACAAAAAAATACATTTCTCTATCGCATTTCTGGAAAACTATTAGCGGATTCGGAAAGTTCAGAAAAAATGCCATGAGAATAGCGATTCAATTTTGACGGCACACCTAAACCGTTGCGAAAAAGAACCACAAAACAATTTAGCGCATCACGAACACTTTCTTCTTCTTCTTCTGAAATTTTTTAATAAACAATAGGTAATTCTCCACAAACCTAACATCTTAATATTAGATAAGGAATTCGCTGATATCATTTATGTGTATGGGCTTTGCGATGGCAATACAAGGGCTGCCGTTAGCGAATATCGGCGAAGATTTCCTGGTCGACAAGTACCGTCGCGGCCACACCTTCACCAGATTCTTCCAGTTCTCACGGGAACATGGAAGATTTCCTGGAACTCACAAAAATCTAGAACGAGTAGTTAGACCCGCCGAAGAAAACATTGTTGAGATGGCAGAGCAAAATCCTTCGATAAGCACTAGAAGAATAGCACACGAGCTAGGTATTCCCCAAGCCCGTGTATGGAGGGCATTAAAAGCGGAACAGTTATATCCTTACCAGATTCAAAAGTTGCAGCGTCTCCAGCAAGGTGATGAAGTCGCACGTCTTACGTTCTGCCGTTGGATAATTCGTCGTCCAAGAACTTTGCTCAGAATTCTTTTCACGGACGATGCCCAATTCACTCGACACGGAGTGTGGAATTCTAGGAATTCACACATTTGGGACCACAACAATCCTCACGTTGTTGTCTAGAAAAACTCCCAGCACAGGTTCTCCCTTAATGTATGGTGTGGAGTGGTGAACGATATATTGATAGGACCGCATTTTTTTGAAGGCCGATTGACTAGAGAAATCTACTTGGATTCTTTCCGGAACATTTTTGCCAATTTATTGTTGGCGCAAATTGTCAACAAGAGAGGTCTTCATTTCCAGCATGATGGGGCACCGCTTCATTTCTCAGTCTAGGTCCGAGAGCATCTTAACAATGAGTTTCCTAACAGCTAGATCGGTCGCGAAGGTTCTCAAGCTTGGCCAACTAGGTATCCTAACCTAACTGTTCTCAATTACTATATTTGGGGCTTTTACACATGAAACAATCGGTGTACAATACAGAAGTCGCCACGAGAGAAGAACTACGGCAGCGGGTAGTGGCAGAATCTGATGATATGAACAACCACAGAGAAACCATTGGGAAGGCCACACGACATTTATTGGTGAGGTGCAGGAAATGTATCGAAGTTGGGGGAGGATATTTTGAGAACTTCATCTAGTTTGAAATGAAGTATTCCGATGTTAAGTTTGTGGAGAATCACCTATTGTTAATTTAAAAAATTCAGAGGTACAACCCTGTATTTTTCTTGCTAGGCATGTTTTTGGCTTTTCATTATTTGAAGTCTTAAGAGGGATATGGATCTGAAGCATTTAAATAGATTCTATCAAACTGTTCCGTAAATAATGCCCGGTCAAAGTGTTAGTCGTGATGCGCTAAATTGTTATTTGATTTTTTTTTTCCGAAACGGTTTAGGTGTGCCGTCAAAATTGAATCGCTATCTCATAGCATTTTTTCTGAGCTTTCCGAATCCGCTAATAGTTTTCCAAAAATGCGATAGAAAAATTTACTTTTTTGTAAAAAGCGGGAAGGGCAAATTTTTTCCGAGTCCGTCCATGGATTTTTCAAAATCAAGCAGACTATTCTGACAAGTCGCAGCTGAGGAATGTTACTGGTAAATGTCTTTCGATTACATCCAAGCGTTGCAGAAATATAGCTCATTGAATTTTCAAACCAAACGCATCTGCCATTAGGCACATTGTTCGCGAATCACTCTGTATAAATATGAATAATGATTATATTAAATTAATCATTTTAAATTAAACTAAAATAACATTCCATCATGTAACTTTTCTAAACGATTATAGAAATATAGTAATTTACGTTACAAAGACGGAAAGACGTGTTTTGCAGGTCAACCACGTAACGTACAATTGGTACAATATTTTGTTTTCGACTGACGCTGATACAAAATCAATTTTTTATTATTGCTACTTTCGAGCACACTAGTATTAAGAAAGTATGTATTATAATCGTCCGAAAATTCGAGTTCGAAATTTTTTAGGCACGCGAGAAAGCAAGTGCGGTTTGGCCGTATCATTTATTTTAATAATTTTTTTTTAACAAATACAACGATAACAATAATGACCAATTAAATAAACTATTTTTATGACCGACACTATTATACAACTTCAATTTTTATTATTTCTTAATGCATTTTCTAAGTAAAATATAACTACAAACAACTAAAAGGTAGAAATTATTTTGTAATATTATTTATGTTAAATACACAATTATGAACGTTAAATCTTTGACAGGAAGAGGACAGGTGTCGGATATGGAAAAGAGATCCGTAAAAGCATTGACGATCTCTGATGCCCATTTTCCTGTTTAGCCCTGGAAAACGTTAATTTCTGGCAGAGAAATCCTCCAGAAAGGGTGCATTTTCTGGTCAGTCGAAAAAAACTACCTAATATCAGAGGACATGCGGCGGACCTGAAAGCGCAAATATTATTTAGAGCTTTAAAGAGTACCGTCAACCGGAGTGTAACTTCAGATAATTTTTCACAATACCTTCTAAGCAATAAAGCAAATTGTCTCAAACAAATTTTCAGGCAGATAGTCTTAGTATGTATACTGAGGAAGTAGCATGATTTTTTTTATATCACAGAAAAATATGCTTCCTCGTATTTGTTCTTTTTCTTTTTTGTTAAAATTGAGAGAGAAAAAAAATATTTATTTCGGCTGAGAATTTAAAACCATTAAGACGCTCTATCCCTAACGAATGACGTCATTCGTAACTGGTAGCGTCATTATTGTTAAAACGTTGAAACATCTAAAAAGAATGCTGTGGTTATAGATTAACACGTTAGGGATGTTATGAAATCATTACCCGACACATTGACCAATAATTAATAACAAGATTAAGAATAACAACGTAAATTAGCAAATTCAGATCAAATTAGTGACGTTACAGCAATATTATAGTGTTTTCAGTCACGTGGTTTCATTTACACAAAAGTTCAAATTTTACTGTGGCATATTTCAAATCAAATCAAATCAAATCATTCTTTATTTTCAATAGGACTCGTAATACAAGTACATAGAACAACGTCAACAGTTTCCTTGCAACTACAAAAAATACTATAAACTACAAACTACAACTACAGAAGGCTGCAAAAACAGCAGACAAACAAACAATGAAATGTAAATACGAAGTATAAAAAACAAATACTGAAAAAAGTAAGAAAAGGTGTAAAAACAAATATTCCAAGTTTCCGTAAAAAGGTTAAATCCTGCCTTATCGCAAGACAATAATATATGTGTGTCTGCGTACCTGTTTACTAATATTTTTGTTTAATTTTTAATTTAATTAGTTTAATTTAATTTAATTAGTTTAATTTTTATTGTAAAATGTATATATATATATATCATCTCATTTTTCTCATTCATATTTTTCGTGAATGTAAATTTATAGGGTTAAGTATAAAGTAGCTTTAAGCTAAACTTCGCCCTTTCCACATGTATTGTGTTTTTGTATGTACAATACTCTGGAAATAAAGACTTTTTATTATTATTATTATTATTATTATTATTATATAAGAAACTAAATGTCAGGATTAAGAAATACAAGTTCTTAAATATAAATAAACAAAAAACTATTTGTCATAGAAATTCAAACATCAAATTCAGAACAATCCAAGTACTCTGAAATGGAGTAAAAAACATTATTTAATAATAAACTTTTACAGCTCTTTTAAATAAATAAACGTTTGATATTTCTTTAATAAAATTGGGTAGTTTATTGAACAACTTAATAGACATGATGGTGGGTCCTTTGGCAACCATAGCTAAACGGTGTTGTGGTAAACTAATGTTATTATTCAGCCTTAAACGTAGTGCTCAAAGTCATCTCCTTTCTGAATAAAATTATTAGGGCTAGTTTTAACGGAAACGACACAGTTTAGTATATACAAACTTGTAACTGTAAGTATACCTAATTCTTTAGAAAGTTGTCTACAAGAATATTGGGGTGATTTAAAAGTTATTGTTCGTATGATTTTTTTTTGTATGACTAAAATGTCTTTTACTCTCGATGAATTTCCCCAGCAAATAATTCCATAGTTTAATCACGCATGTACATAAGCAAAATAATACAATTTTAGCAGTTCAACATTAACTTTTGATCTTAGCTGCCATAAAACAAAGCAGTGCGTGGAAAGTTTTTTTGTTATCTCGCCTATATGATAATTTCAAGATAATAGAGAATCAACCTGTAATCCAAGAAATTTGGTAACTTCACTCTGTTCAATAGATTTGTTATCAATTTTTACAAAGAGACTTTTGTTTAACTCACGAGTAGCGAAAACTATCAGTTCTGTTTTTAAGTTGTTTAAAACCAAACCATTGTCCAAGCAATATTTCTGCATAGAGATAACAGTATCATTTGCATTTTTACTAATTCCGCTGAAATCATCACCAGTGACAGCAGCAGCAGTATCATCTGCAAATAATGAGATATAACAATTTGTTAATGGCTCAGCAATATCATTTATGAAAATAATAAAAAGTACCGGCCCCAGGATACTTCCCTGAGGCACGCCAGTAGTACTAGAAGCGAGTTCATTTGATCTATATATTGAACCGTCATCTGATAACCTGACCTCTTGTGTCCTATTACTTTTAACCAACTTAATGCTGTTCCGCGTATATCATAATTATAACATTTGTCTAGAAGAAGCGCATGATCTATGGCATCAAACGCACGTTTTAGATCGAAAAATATACAGGCAGTAGTTTTGCTGTTATCTAAATTTGACAAAATGAAATTGTACAAGGATAGTACTGTATTTTGAGTTGAAAGACCCTTTCTAAAACCAAATTGATGATTAGAAATAATATTTTCTTTCTCTACAAATGCAGAAGTTCTTATGAAGTAAGCTTTTTCAAGAACCTTTGAAAAGGCGGATAGTAGTACAACTCCTCTATAATTAGAAATATCATTAGTATTGCCCATTTTATGAATAGGGATAATAATAACTTTTTTTAACATTGATGGAAAAATTCCTTCCTGAAAAGAGATATTTATCAATAGTGTTAGAGGCTCTACAATATATAATCGAAGCAAAATTTTTCTATGAGTTTGTTTTATTATATTATCAATTTATATAGTACATATTATGGAAAAATAATGAAATTAAGCATTTTTAAAATTCATGCATCTTCCTCATTATGGAGATTCATTTGAAAATTCCATTTGTTGATCAAACCATATAAGTTGAAATACCTAGAAAAAATAATATGTTGGCAGCGGCGTATAGCTGAAAGTCTCGCCCCCTCCCTCCCACAATATACAGAGTACATCAATAAAAACTCAAAGGCACAATATTTCCGAGAATAATATAAATATTTGATTTCTCCAAAGGTTAACTGCTAGAATGAGTAAATGCCTTCAGTTTTGAATACAAATCATTTTCTAATACGTTAAGATGTACATAGCGCTGTGCTGCAAAGAAATTTTTGGATGACAACAAGCACTTTGAAATGGGGAGCAACCGTTTTCGAGATATTTGAGTTTAAATATAGTAATTTTATGAAAACTAAAATTTATGTAACAGATTTTAGACGATTGGCCACTGGAAACTTTCTTTGTGGAAAGTTAATGAGAATCATGCTGCAATAAATCAAAATTTACAACTTTTGGTTTAACGGGAAATGACTGACTATGGACTTTTAAATAGGACACTCTGTATTTTATCACGAAATATTGAAGAATATTTTATTCTAAGATATTTCAAATAAACTAAAACTTAGCAGTAAAGAAAATATGAAATACAAATTATCACTACTACCCATTTCAGAACAAAAATGGTCTTTTTAATAATTAAGTTATGCCGGCATTGAAGTGAATGCATTTTCTAAAATATCTCGACAAACCTAAAAATTGTTATGGTTGATATTTTCTGGCGCCTTGAGTTGTAGTAAGCCAGATATTTTATTTTGATCGGGTAATACCCGTTCCCCTGATCCTCTCTTCCTTAATGTATCTAACCCTATCTCTATAAAGTCATTCGAATTTTTATAACAACTGACGTCTGAATTTAATAACCATACTCGAGTACGATCAGACAAATTTTCCGTGGAGAAACAATATGCCCTTCTATGATAAAAGTTGAGTACTCACCTTAGAATAAGACTCATGTACATAAAGTTAACAAAACAACTTGTTCGACTTAGGGCCGGTTTATCAATGTAAGGTTAACTCGTAAACAAAGGATAAATGTCAAACAAAACAATAGATACCCATTGTATCGTTGGACATTTAGCCTATAGTTAACAGTTAACCCTGTATTGATAAACCGGCCTTAAAGAAGCAACCGACTGATTTGCCGTAAATTAAATGTGAAAAAAATATATTGTATGTTTTCCTTACTTTATATAAAGTTAGCACAACAACTAATGTAATTGTTGTTAAAAATTATTATTTTAAACAACCATACGCATGTTAGGAATTTGCCGTTAATTTGTCGTCACAGAATAGCTATATGCTCAAAATTTATCTGCGCTTTTTCTTCCCAAGTTACTGGCAATTATTCATTAGCAAATAGCGAAAATGTCATAGTTCGTGAACAATTCCTAAACAGATGTATACGGCTCAATTATGAGGACCTACAATGAATCCATTCAACGAAATGCTGAATTCATATTGTTACGTGTTTACTTCCTCCAGTAAACACCCTGTAGGTTCGATAAATTGCAACAACAATTTTCACAAACCACTACTTTATTAATCACTTAAATTACAATAATTAATCCTTAAAAATAACACACTAATAATAACTTTAATCTAATATAAATTCACTACTTTAAATCGCAACTTGTTACTGTTCACTGTTCTTCATTTCATCCGATCACTTGTCATCTCATATCTAACTCTGAACTGAACTGAACTATCTGCTGGATTCAACTCTTTATATACACACTTTAAATGTACTCGAATCTCCTTCTAGAATCCATAGAATATGCTGGAAATGTCAGTACTTTTCTAGGTGCTAAATAGCGGTTCGTCAATTGGCCCACAGATGGCGCCACCCTACCCTGTTCAGGGACTAATTACATCTTTCTCCGTTATAAGTCCCCAAGGAATATTCCCAACTAGAAGTCAGTGTGCGACGACTGCGACGTATGCAAAACGTCGTATTAATTCAAATCTATACCAAATTGGTCAATAAAATATGGGTTGCTACAACGTCGGAAACTGACATATCATAGACGCAATTGTACGTCTTACGTCGCTAATATTCGGGTCTCAATCTGGCAAGACTGTAGTAAAACCAAACAACTTTGTCTACCTTTTTTTTTTTTTGTGGAGGGGAAATCCTTTTCGGACACCCGCGAGAAGATGTCATTTCGCGGGTAGTGTTGGACTTTCATCAACTAAAACCCCTCCCTCTCAGTGTTCCCAAGCACTCTGGCACTGCTTGCTTCCCATCAGAGTAACTTTGTCTACCTAACCTACCGTAATTTGTTTAGAACGTGGATTGGATATATCATAAAATATGGTTGCCATTTAGAATAAAACATTAATTTTAACTTGAAATTTCGTGTGAAGGGAAGACCAAAATTCAAACAAAACAAATTTTATTGATAAATGTATGTGGGCTAGGTCTAAATAAAATAGTGACCCTTTAGGAATTACGTTCATCTTAAAAGTACTAAAATACTTCTATTTTCGTTCAAAAGAAATGAAAATATTTTGTAAAAAAATACTTTGAAAAATATCGCAAGGAATAAATAAATGATTCTCAGCATTTTGTATTTTCTATACTATAAATTTAGTGTTTCTAAAATCTTTGCAACGTTTATCCAACATGGCCGCCTATTCTTGATTTCGATAAAATCAATAAATATGGCGAAGTCGGTAATACGTATACAAATTTACGAATATAAAAATGTATTTTATCAACATCTTACCAAGGTCTAACTGACGTTGGTAGGTTACTGAGAAATGAAAGACTTATTTAGGCAGTCGCCAACGTTTAATTGACGTTGGTAGATGACTAAACAGAACTAAATCTGTTAGGCCGGTTAACAACATCTAATCGACGTTGAAAGGTTACCCATAAGTTAACCAGTTCAGCTACTAACGTCTAATCAACGTTGTAAGATTACTTAAACCCAGGTAGAACACTAATATTGGTTTAATAGTACAAAAAAGTTGGCTCAATGTAAAAAACGCAACATTCAACCAATAAAAAATGTGAACATTTTTGTATATAGACTCAATTTTGGTTAAGCTATATTCAACAAATATTTAAAAAACATATCATATAATATTTTATTCCAATATAAATTATTAAGTATTTGAAATCATATATTGGCCCAATATTTAATAAAAATTTAGCATAATGCCCAAAGATGGTAAAGTTATTTCTTGTAATTTTCATAAAGTACAATTTTTTAATAATAAGTGATTGTAGTAAAACCTTCAGCTGAAATATATAACCTGCATATGGTAGGTACAACTACGTCATCTGTAAAATTATTAAAGTCATCTTGAATCTTGGGCCTTTGTTAGTACAGATTAGGTGAGCATCACCACGGTGAATTTTTCTTTGTCATTATTGAATCACATTGCTTGGAGACCCTAAGTCAGAAATTGTACGCTTGTACAAGCATATTACAAGGAGAGCCATCTATGCAACTTATTGCCTAGGCGCAGCATGACTATCCAATATAGATATAAATCGGTTAAATAATATTATTTAAAAGAAAGTTTAACAATATAATCTCAATATGAATATCAAGATATTTTAAAATTAATATTTGTCATTATCAGTCGATGTTTGTTGTGCAATATTAATAAAAAGTTCAATGACAACATAATATCACATACACTTTCCAATATTGGAAAATCAATATTGATTGGTATTAGAAAATATTCCCTAAAAAATATAATTTTACATATAAATAGTTGACAAATATGAGTTTCCCAATATTTTAGAATCAATATTTATCTTTATCAATCGATATTTTTTGTGCAATATTATCAAAAAATATAATAACAATATAACGCTAATATAGACTTTTCAATGTTGTGAAATTAATATTAATAGATATTTTTCAATATTGTCTGTGTATATCTGGATTGGAATGTGTTAAAATAATATACTACCAACATAGGCACACCGATATTTTAATACCAGTGTATGTTAATATTTGTTCAATATTTTGGCTACAATTTCAATGTATTTATATTGATTCAATATTGAATCACGGTACAGCCAATATTATGTTCTACCTGGGAAACCACACCAAATCTAAATAAATCATTTTCTGACGTCAAGCCAACGTTGGTAGGTGTTCCAAACTAAAGTAGCAGGTTTGCGAGGTCTAAGCAACGTTGTTCCGAGTCAAGTCATAATTAGAAGATCTAAGTTACCATCCGTACTATTTGCACTAATTTTGATGTTGGAGTTAGTTAAAAAGTAATCGGTAAAATGTTGCTGGGACCAGCACATAACAATATCGTATATATTTGGGGCACAATATCGAACCCATCCCTTGTGTGGAAGTTTGTTCGTCTAGGAATTTAGAAAAAATCGATCGATAGGAATTCATTAAACGACAATTCGTAAATACGGGCCCAATGACAAATGATCAATGATCATATGTAAGTGAACTCGAAGTGATCAACCCACATTTTTATCGAGGCTATTCTACCAAAAACCACTAACAACCAATATTTACGCGAATAATTCACAGAACTCCGCCAAGACAAAATCTGCAATGCCAAAACTAATTCATTTGGCCCACACGGCAAATTCCCATAACAAATTCGAATCAAAAACATGTAACTCTACCCTACAATCAGGGGTGTTTTGTCAGAAAATACGAAAAAAGTACATCTTCGCGAATAATTCGCGGAATTCTGCCACGGCAAAATCTAAGGTAGGGTTGCATGCTTTTGATTCGAATTCGTTATGGGAATTCGCGGTGTGGGCCAAATTAAGTTGTGGCATTGCAGATTTTCTCAATCTGGTCGTAGGTAGACTTTTTTACATTTATTTAATTGTTATATATTATTGGTAATTAAATTTATCCAAATAATTAGAAAAGAGGTCCTAAATTTTTGGCGTCATCTAAGTTATGAGGCCAGCATTTTAGTCCTTATCAGGTGTTTATTGCTTGATTTACAACAACCTGTCTCATCTACAACATTAAATCTGCTGAGATAAATATATTTGTGTCGGCTTGTTTCAAAATCTTGCTTACTTAAAATTATCTGGATATTATTGTTATCCTTTTATTCATAAGCCATCAGTTCAGGCATACAGTTATGACACTTAAATTCCATTGTCGTATTTATATATTTTTTAATTTCTTGAAATAACCGATTAATAAGTTTATGTTTCTCATTTAAAAACTTTTATAGACATTATTTATTATTCCTGTTTACAAAGCAAGCTTGTTCGTGAGACAGATATTTATCGCCATCCGTGAAAATAATTATTAATTCAACTACAAAAATATTGCATATATCTTACTTGAGATCAAATATTTAAAAAAATTATTTATTCTTAAGGTGGGCATATCCAAGAGAGAGATCCGATAAGGAAATATTTATTATTTTTGGCCATAACTTTTTTAAAATACATATATTGGTAAAAAAGTATAGGACTAAGTAGTATATCACAGGTGTAGTGATATGAATTTTTACTCAATAATTTCAATTGTTTGCGAAATAGTTACATTTAATCTTAGAAATTATGTCAATCTTCCTATTTCCTAAATTTAAATCTAATTATTTCGCACATGTTTGAAATTATTTAGTGAAAATTTCTCTTGTTATAGTTCTACTTAGGTAGTCTTATAATTTGTTTGCAATATGTGTTTTAGAATAAGAAGTTATGGTCAAAAACAGTAAATATTTCCCTATCGGATCTCTCTCTCTCTTGGATATGGCGACTTTAAGGTATTTTTTCTGTCACTGATATCCCAAGGAGCTAGTCGCTGATACAAAATATGAAAGCGATAAAAATGTAAAATAAATGAACAATTGGAAATACTGACAAATAAATTCATGCTATACTGTAGTATGCGAATTTTTAGCTTGTGTTTTAGGATTTTCTGCAAAATTTGATTTGATGTCTGTACTCTGGATATCTGAATAAAAAGATGTAAGCAATAACACACACACACAGTATCGGCCCAATGGAATTTCGTTTAAGTCAGTTATGTCAATTAACTTATTTATTTTTTATTGGTGCGTATCACAATGACATTGACCAGCGACGGATTTGGGTTTTGTGCCGCCCAAGGCATGGTTAAATTTGCCGCCCCTGAAGAGCCAATAGTATCAATAAAATAAAACTTTTTTACTTTTAATAAAAACGCTGTTAAGGTAAACGTCCACTGATCGGCATCGCACAGACGGTACGCATCGCACGAATCGGATTTATTTTGTGGACTGCGTTTACTGCTCCGGATCATGGCCAGCATCGGCATTTTCCCTCCGCAGTTAACGAGCTGGTTAACGCGTTATGTCGTCAGTTATTAATGAAGAAGATGTTATTATAATTTGGGTTAATTCATTTTTCTTCCAATTTCATCCCGAATATTATCCCTACGAAGGATATTGGAGTATTCCGAATACTTCACATAAATTTCTTCATATTCCTGTACTATCGTGAATAGTGTTACTACATCCATGATTTCATTTATGCTGCCCAGACGAACGCCAAAAATCAACAGAAATCAGTTATATTACCCTCTAATAAAATCTTGATAAGAAAATACCGATGACCTGCGTTCACTTGATGTCGGTATTGATATTATCAGCATCGGCAGTGTCGGTACGCAACGGATTTTGATTTCATCTTCGGAATCCCGATCGGAAATACCGAAGCGGGATCCGTGCGATGCCGATCAGTGGACGCTTACCTTTATATATCATTTCGCGGAACATCTTGCGGTAATTTTCACAGTTATTTTATATTGCTACCGACCTGAATTTTGCCGCCCCCATCTTGCTGCCGCCTACTATGCCTGTTACTAAATCTGCCACTGACATTGACACTAATGAAAATAGGTTTATTAGGCTAGTGAGTGATGTTACATATAAGTAACGCAAGAAAAATTTAGCCCGCGAGCCCGACGGGCGAGTGGGCTAATTTTCTTAGGTGACTTATATGTAAGAACTCACGTGTCTAATACAACATTTTATCAAACACTTTCATATTAATGCTTTTTCAGTGATAAACAATAAAATTATTAAAATGTCATGTCATCGATTTTCTTGTCAATGTCAAAGTTAACAGTGTTTCTCCCTAAAATATAAAATGCAAGTAGCTTATTGCCAAGTAGATTCTGAAAGGATGTGCCGAGAAAGCTGTTGTTATCCATTTTGGTTGTAACCAGGGGTTTGTTTAATAAACATTGTGTAATTAGCATCAAAATGGAAAATTGTGAAAGATATAATATGGAAATTCCGACCGATATATTGCAAGAAGCCAAAGAAGCTACGGCAAATTTACAAGATTGCTATTACTAAAAAAATAAAGGAAGAGCAGCGCAACGAGTCGGGCGATACAGACGTCGTTACTAGTATAGAGAAAAATTGTATATTGTATACAGGAGAGCAGTTTTCTTTGTCAAAAATTTAATATGATGACAATAAATGTTAACATAAATATATAATAAATATGTGTTAGTGGATTCTTTGTTTTCTTAATTTTCCGTATAATAAAGACAATAAATACACTGCTCGGACTTTTTTTATATTAAAATTACTCTTCAGTGACTAAATCACTTTACCTCACTAGTGACTTATAGGCCACTTTATACCTTTAAAATATCATCAATAAAAATCACTTTATATGAAGGTGTTGGATAATAGTACATTATTCAACGAGCGGTAATGTAGGTAATAACTCACGCAGATGAAGTTTGCATCAAGTGAGTTATTATCATTATCGCAAGTTGAATACTATACTTTATCTACGATTATAACATAAATATTAAATTGCAAGGGGAGTCAAAACCGCCCCTTTGAGGAAAAAACGGTCGCAACTGATTTTTTCGCGCTGTTCGAACGGAATGTAACTAAGGAAAGGTCGAGGAGGATGAGGGAGGTAAAATTCAACCACCCACCTCTTTTCTCCAGTCAAGGAGGTAAAAACTACCCCGAGCAGGGATTATAGTCACCCTCAATTTTTCTGTCGGTTTCCCAAAAGGATTTCGATTGGGAGGTGGTGATCCCAGCGGGAGGTAGTTTTCACCCTCCTTGACTGGATGAGTTTTACTTCCCTCATCTATTTTGACCACCTCTCAATCAAATTCCTTTTAGAAAACCGTTAGAAAAATTGAGGGTGCCCGTGATCCCTACAGCGGGTAGTTTTCACACCCTTGACTGAAAATAAGAGGTTGATGGTAGATGGTTGATTCTACCTCCCTCATGTTCCTCGATCTTTTTTTAGTTATATTCCCTCCGAACAGCGCCAAAATTCTCCACCCTGAAAAAAGAGGGAGAAATGTCTTTTAGCCTTGGGGTAGTTTTCACCCCCTTGACTGCAGATAAGGGATGGTTGGATGATTTTACCTCCCTCATCCTCCTCGATCTTTTTTTTAGTTACATTCCCTCCAAACAGTGCGCAAAAATCAGTTACGAAAGTTTTTTGCTACAAAGGGGTGATTTTCATCTCCTTTGATCAGAAAAAAGTTCTCACAAAAACTTCGCCTTCACTTGCTACAGCTTTTGGGGAGCCAATAGGGGATGAAGGCAGGTTTTTCATCCTCGGGCCCATCGCAATCGATTCTTCACCCCAAAACACGGCAGGAGAATTGTTTTTAACCCTGGTCCAGAAGTGTCTAACTTTCCGTTTATTTGCCTGGACAGAAGGTAAAGGAGATTGGTACTGTACCTAGTGAGTTGTTATAACTCACGCTATTTGTTTATAGATACTATTACTTGTTCAAAAGCAGTTCATTAATGAATATATTATAATCTAATATGAGTAGATAATAATTATTTATTGTATAAGTGTTTTAGATAGCGTTTTATCCACGCAAGAAAGTTTAAAGTCGAGAACGAAATTCGAGAGTTTTATTTTCTTGAGCGGATAAAACGCGACTAAAACACTTATACAATACAACGTTTTATCCACAATCACGGTCATTTAGAATCAGATTACATCAAAAAATGATTTGACATTTCGCTGTTAGCGGCTGTAACGTAAAAAATTATTGAAATTAATTTAAAAAAACTTGGAAGGTGTTGAAACTTCGACAAGCACTAGGCGTTCTGAAACCCATGACACCTACAAGTTTGTTATTAATGGAAACGAAGTGAAACATGATAAAACAAATAATATGGAAATGTCTATTAATATAAATGTTAGTATTAATATTATAAGAAATAAATAAAATGTAATTGATTTAAGATTGCGTTTTTCATTCTTCCACTAGTGGAATAAAGTAATTTCATTATTCCACTAGTGGATAAAGTGGTACTTTATATGCTTCATAAGTGTGGATAGAACTCCAATTATAATGTGATTGCGGATAAAATATATTATGATTGAAGCGTTCTTCCATGGAGAATTGTACTTTAAATGTTGAATATGTATTACTATTGTGTTCGGAATGAAATTGAGATTCATTTTCATTAAATAAAAGTAGGGAGCAATTTAAAAACAAAAGTTCAAGGTGGTTATCCTTATTAGAGGTTGAAAACCAAGAAGGTTTTACCGTATGCAATCAGCAAGGCTTCCCGATGCAATATAAAACAGTTGTTGAATCATCTCATCTATCAAATAATGGAGATAGCTATAAAAGACACTGTGGGACATCTGGTATAATTGGGGTTAAATTTTGAGGCCAATATTTTTATAACTTACTTTATTAGAAACTAGTCCCGAAGGATAGGTATTTACAAGACAATTAGACAAGATTAATTTCGTTATAATATAGTTAATTGAATTATGAATATTTATGAACTTTTGGCAGATTTATTTCAAGGCAGAGGTAGAAAGAATTATTTGTAGTTATGGATGTAATACTCAAGTAATCCTATTTACAGGAATTGTTACCAGTAGTTGAGTAGTAGTAAAGGTAAACAAGCTTAGACATTTTGCAGGCGACCCTTTGTGTTAAATTAGACATCATTAGTTGGGAGCCATATAATTTGAAAATTGGTACCTAAATACCGACATCTTCTATTGATGTAGACATAAGCGTTTCCTATACCAATAAATATTTAGTGTTTTCGGTAATCCCTAATTTTTCTTGACAACGGTTACTGAGAAAACATTTTCAAAAGGCATTGCAAAATTTTACGACCATTAAGAATTCATCAAGAATTATTGAAATCCAGTGTCACCAACCTGAAAAAAGTAAAATTTTATATGTGTTCCCAAAATTTCAACCCGCTCTGAAATACTTCTTCCAAATTTTCCGATTTTATTGGAATTTTTTAAGTTTTCATTTATAAATAAAGAGATAAGTAAACAACCACAATGAATAATTATTTAATATAAACTATATAATTATAGAATATTGTAATTGAGCCCTGTGCCTGTTAATATCATAATAAATAAATAAATTAATTATGAGCAAATAAATGCATAATTTCAATACGGAAATTAAAAATACAGCAATTGCGATACACCCCGGGGCCTAGTACCGCAATGTTCACTTCTATTTAATAGAAATTGAAGAAATTTAATTAGTATGAAGTCTCACTGATACCACACAGCGATACCCCTCACTTTATTCTAATTTTAAATATAAAATTCTGAAATTTGGGAAATCAACTATAGGTATCAATGGCCACATTTTGACCATTCGGTGGTAACAAAATCACTTCCGGTATGGCCGGAAATTTGCACAACTTTCTTATTTTACATTGTACCCTGTATATTTAAGTCACTTTTCTCATAAAGTTGTAATTTCTCTTTCCAACGCTTTTCTCAGATTAAAATCGGATGAAAGATAACTTAGAACATGGCATTTATTTGCTATTTCTAGTTGGATTGGAATTTAGGAACAGATTTAAAAAATTTCGAAGTAGATTTTGAATTTGAATAAAAGGCTATTTCTCAACAAATTAAATGTAAAGTTGGCCTATTTTGTTCATTTGCTTGGATTTAGAAACGTGTTTCCCATTTTCCGTTTCAATTTGTCATAACACCAATTTTTCAAATAGTACCCTGTATGTTTTAATTTTTTATCAGATAGAGTGGTAAATTTGCTGTAGACTGGTTTTTCCCGATTAAAAATCGAATATAAATTAAAATAAATATTAAGCTTTTTGTAGAAGCGTTTCGAATTGTCTTCATATCTTGCAGTAAACCATGAAAAACGGATGAAAAATTGCACACAGCATCTGTCTAAATGTCATTAATGAGTGAAATAGAGACGTATTTATTATTTGTAAATTTATAATTAGGTGCTTTATTCAAAATAAGACACAATTTACGATGCAATATACACAAAATGAAAAATTACGTTTAATTTATGGCGACTGTCAGAAAAATGCCCATGCGGCAGCATGTCATAATATGAAAGATATCCCGATCGTCGTCAGCCATACCGGCAGTATTTTAAAATTTTAGAAGTCATTCCGAAATGCAGAACATATAGAGTTTGCAGAGGACAGATTTATAGTAAACGAAGAAATTGAGACAAATGTATTGGTTTACACACATGTCTACCCAAATGTTTCTACAAGAGAGCTGGCAAAAAAGATAGATATTGGTCGTGAAACAGTAAGACGTATATTAAAAAAACGTGGTTTTAAATGCTACAAATATCGGTTGCATCAAGAATTAGATGAAAACGACGGAAACGGAAGATTAATCTTTTGTAATTAGTTTACTCAACACGTAGGTATACTTAAACAAAAGAATTTCATTTAGTGATGAATCTCGTTTTACGAATAATGGCATATACAATAGACGTAATCTACATTATTTGTCTAAAGAAAATTTACACGGAATGTTTGAAGGTAACCACTAGGATATATCAGTGGCGTAACAGAAGCTGAGTGCCCCCCCGGCAAATGTTTTCAGGGGTCCCCTCTCTATAACGAATGGAAAATGATAATTCTTATCTTCATTACTATTAGGTTCAGGTTTATGAATTTGTGAACTAGTTAATCGTGTAGTAATTTAATTGGGGTCAAACCCACACTAAGTATTAAATACATAATAAAACACCAAACAATTCGAATTTATTGCATAATCTTAGGTAGATTTGCAGACATAACATATAGGTAGTTATTAAGTCATTATAAGTAATATTCAAGCAAACATCATACAAAATCAAAATTTTAAAACAGAATAATGTTGGTTACCATGTATAAGTAGTAGCGGGGGTAGAAGTGATCGAACCACATAGAATCCAAAAGACAGAAAACAGTAAAACACATAAACACTCAACAAATCAGCACAAACATTATGTCACAAAGTACTATAAGGTAAGGTATTATAAAAAACGACCAGATCGTCAAGAGTTTCTTTTGCAAAATTATTTATAATTTCGTCAATATTTAAAGTTTTAACAAACTCCTGTTCGATACTGATTAAGGATAAGTCCGAGAGCCGTTGCTGTCCCATGGTATTACGTAAATAGGTATTTACTATTTTCAGTTTCGAAAAAGATCGTTCCGCTGATGCCACACCAACTGGTAAAGTTAGAAATAACATCACTGTACTAGATAATTCTGGAATATTTATGATTTTTTATTAATAAATGATCCGCAAGTTCATACACTGTTTTAATTTTGTAATATACTGTCTCCAAGTTTCTTTCTGAGGCTTAAAATTAGGAAAGTCAATGGACAAGTATTATGGTATAATCCAAGTAAGGACTTCCTGAGACAAAAAAAATTAAACAAAAACTTTACAACATCAACAACCGGCGGTATGCCTAACATCAAACTATCAAACGACTCGCCGCACGTTAAAAACGAACGAGATGCTTTGCGGTCGAGGGCCGGTCGAGGGCCGGTCGAGGTAGCACAAAAAGTAATGATATTTTAATGAGGTCGTAAAGTTTTTGTTATGTTTTTTCTGTCTCAGTTTATTTCTACTTGAACTATATATTGTTTGTAAATTGCGCGCTTTTACACACAATTCTTCACTTAAGTTTGTGCACCATAAACCGACAATATGTTTTGTTCTTTTGATTTGTTAATTCTTATCAGCACGCCAAAATTCTTTTACGTTATTGTGTCTACTATCTATAGGTTTTTAAGTTTTTATTAATTAAAATGTAATAATCCAATAATTATAAAAATAACATTAATAATGAATTTAATTAATTGAATTATGAAATGAAATGAATATCTGTGAAAAGCAAAGCTGGCCGCAAAGTTTTGAATGAGGGTGGGTCATCCGTCAATGTGGGCCCCCAAAACTAGCCGGCACCCGCGCGGTGCGAGGTCTGCGGGGGCATTTGCTACGCCACTGGGATAGATTTGGAGTGAATATGTGGGCTGGAATATTCGGTACAAGAATTATTGGTTCCATACTATTTCAAGGATCACTAACCGGCACGCGTTACTTAAGCTTTTTGCAAAATGAAATAGAAAACGAACTGGATGAACTTTCCTTGGAAGATTTTAGAAATATGTACTTCCAACAAGATGAAGCACCGCCGCATAATGCTGGTTTTGTGGGAAATTACCTTAGTGCAAAGCTTGACGTCTATGATGATCTATGATCTATTAATGGAGCTATTAGAAGGCCTGCTAGGTCACCAACCTAATTCCACTTGATGTTTTTCTTTGGAAAACAACTCATCTGTTTTTCATAGATTACTGCAAGATATGTAAAAGATACGAAACGCTTCTACAAAAAGCTTAATATTTATTTTAATTTATATTCAATTTTTAATCGGGAACACCAGTCTAAAGCAAATTTACCACTCTATCTGATAAAAAAATAAAACATACAGGGTAGCTACTATTTGAAAAATTGGAGTTATGAGAAATTGAATTTCCATGAAATGGAAAGATGGGAAAAACATTTCTAAATCCAAATAAATGAACAAAATAGGCAAATTTCACATTTAATTTGTTAAGTAGTCTCCTTTTATTCAATTGAAAATCTACTTCGAAAATTTTAAATTTATTCCTGAATTCCAGAGTCAACTAGAAATATCAAATATATGCCATTTCCAAGGTTATTTTTCATCCGATTTTAAATATCAAAAAAGCATTGGAAAAAGAAATTACAGCTTTATGAGAAAAGTGATTAAATATACAGGGTGCTAATAAGAAAATTGTGACAATTTTCGGCCATACCGGAAGTGATTCTTTATCACCGAATGGTCAAAATGTGGCCATTGATACTTATGTTTGATTTCCAAATTTAAGAATTCTATTTTTAAAACTGTAGAAATAAGTGGGGGTAAGTACTTTCTGGGCCACCCGGTATAGGCATCATTGGAATTTTCATTTCTTTACATAAAAACTCTTTTCTTGTGATTTTGTTTAGTAGATTTTTTAATGAATTGTAATCTTTGTTAGGTTAAAATCGACAGTAAACGATCACGTTAGAGACCCATTATACCCAGATGAAATTTTATGTCGATCAGACATCATGAAATTGAAATACGAGTGTTTTCAATGAATCCCATTCCCTTCACCTATTCAGTAGATATCATCAGGTAAACATTTCAAGTTTCACTGAAATCCAATGCCACGAACTAGAAGGGAGTACAGTTTTATATATGTGAATATTGTTTCGATATTTAGGCATCATTAAGTGATGCGATGTCCAACACCCATTTGCATTTATGTCGAAAAAAATGTTTAGTTAATGTTAAGGGATCATAAAAAAAGTACTTGGTCTGTAACATGTTGATCCTTAACGTTGATAAAACTAAATTTCTAACATTCTCCATTTGAAGCGCTGGTGCTCTTAATAAAAACACAATTACCTTGTACAGCTCCTGTAAAGCCAATGAACTGTAACAGCACCACAGACGTTATAAAAGTGTCAACAATTAAATATTTAAGTATTATTATTGATCAGCGATTGAAATGGAAAGATCACATTGAGTATTTGGTTCCAAAAATTAAAAAACTATTTTTTTGATTCTATAATTTAAGTAGTATTTTAAAAAAAGACGCACTGACACTAATATGTATAATGCCCTGGCTGAATAAATTCTTCAACAATCTATCTGGGGAGGAATTTACGATACACGCTTAAAAATTTTGCAAATTTGTCAAAATAAACACTTGAAAATTACATTTAAAGTTAATTTTAGACAACCCACGAATCTACTTTATAAAGACACAAAAGTATTATTTATTCGAAATTTGTATGTCATCACATGTCTTAAAACTGTACATTGTTGTTTAACGTCTCTATGAAAACTCTATAATCATGAATGTTTTACCCGAGCTAACTTGAAAGTCTCCTTGAAATACTTAAGTAGTATTGATTTAAGTCTTTATAAATGATTCTCTATCGCTGACATATTGTATTTCCCAAGTTTTGTTGATATCGACAAACACGAGTTTTTCATATACTCAACTATCGACTAACATTATTTCGTAATGAAGCAAATATTTGATGTATTTTGTCAAATAAATTATATTCATTCTTGGCCTTGGTCTTCGTCTTCCTCTTACTCCAACTCCTACTCGTACTCGTACCCATACGGGTACCCTTACCCATAGCCATTTAGCCTTAACTTTAGTCTTTGCCTTAGCCTTAGCCTTAGCCTTAGCCTTAGCCTTAGCCTTATCCTCAGCCCCAGCTTTATTCTTGCTCTTCTTCCTATTCCTACATCTACTCCTACTCTTATTTCTATTCCTATAGCTATTGCTATTCCTATTACGATTCCTATCCCTATCCCTATTCCTGTTCCTATTCTTATTCTGATAATTTCATATTTTCAATTTGAATTTATGTATAAAATCTTGAATATAAAAATTAATTACTTGCTGTATTGTTGCTTCTGCCAAATTTATTTCTTCCCTTTCACCCTATATCATGCAGATTTTCAGGTGGGTTATTTGTTAAAATTCTTCTTATACAATGTTGTGCCGCCCAAATTAGCTACTTAGTTCGTTAATCTAAAATTTAAACTAATATAATAGCTATTCTGCCATTGTGCAGTCTTTTCTTTTAATAGATAACAAGAAAAAAACATTTTACTCTTAGCACAGTTATAACCATAATATACATTTCTTACTGTTCATAAAGATCATGGAATGTATAATATAAAGCAATGATAAAAAAAACTGTTTTTAACTTACCTACAATCCTACTAAAAATTCTTCCATTTTCTTCAAATTGTTGTGCATATTAAAATTTACATACCTAAACTTTAGATCCTGTTGTTTTACTTTTCTTGTTATTACAAAAAATGTCTTGCAAGTTGTCATTCGTGTATTTTATAACTGTCTGCATTAATTTGCTTTTTATTTTCTTACATACGTAGTATACAGAGTGTTCAATTGAGGACGAACCCCCGTATATGTTAACCGACATTTATTAGTTTAAGAGTTATTTAGGTTATCGTGCTCCGGTTTTGTTCACAAAATTCGTCGTTCTGACTTAACTGTTAGTTTTCACGTAAGATTTTTTCTCCAATCGTAGTCTAATAGTGAGCCTATCAACTTAAGAAACAATTTTACTGTTGGAACCGAAATTATTTCGACAAAATAATCGTAAAATTTTGTTAAAACAAAAAATTATTCCTTAAATTTAGAAGACTGTTGTGAAAACTAAAAAATGAAGAAAACTGTTCTACTTTACTGGCAATCAATCCTAAAAATTCATTTAGCAGCCCCGTGATTTCATATCGAAAATTTTTAATTTTGGGCGCAAAGTGTAAGATGCGAAAATCCCATTTTTTAAATTTTACCTCAAATATTATTCGAATTGTAATATAAGTTGTTGTGGATGCCACTCAAAGTCTAGTCACTCGTGGTATGCAATATAGTAAGTAGGCATTATCCAGACCAAATGCCAGAAAGGCTCAAACTCGCGGACTGAACGTTGGCCACTGAGGTTATATAACCTGATAAAATCAGATGGACAATTAGTAAATTCCAACCACTTAAATCTCTTGGGATGGACGAAATATATCCAATTTTGCTCCAAAAGGGGCTAGAGATATTAATAACCTTACTTATGTAAAATATTCAGAGCCTGCTTGGCCTGGAAATACATACCAAAAATATGGCGGAAGGTGAGAGTCATCTACCTGCCAAAAATAGGTAGATTATCGGACCAAACGCCCAAGTCATATAGGCCTATAAGTTTATCCTCTTTCCTGCATAAAACGATGGAAAGACTGATAGATAGGTACATTAGAGACGAACTACTAAGGGAAAGTCCCCTGAGTGAACGTCAATGTGCATACCAGCCGGGGAGGTCGACAGACCTTGCGCTGGATGAATTAAACAGACTACTAGCAAAGTCCTTAGAGTACAAGGATATGGCAGTAGTTACATTCCTAGACATAGAAGAAGCGTTTAATAACGCGACAACGCACTCACTAGCGAGCGCATTATCAAACAGAGGAGTCCCAACAACGATCTGTCGGTGGGTTAAAGCCAGCCTAGATAATAGGATTATAATATCCAATCTAGGTGAGATCTCGATTGAGGCGAAAGTGAGCATAGGCTACCCCCAGGGAGGTGTACTATCTCCACTACTATGGGCAACCCTGGTTGACGAACTTCTCCGGAAACTTACCACAGAGTGCTTCTATTGCTTAGGGTATGCTGATGATTAGCAATAGTTGTTAAGGGGCGATTTGCGAATACAATAACGGAGCGTTCTCAAAGAGCCCTAAATGTTATCAACAAATGGTGTTGTAAGGAAAGACTCTCTATAAATCCCCACAAAACCACAGTCGTCAATTTTACACGGAGAAGTTATACTCGGAGATGAGGGCAGATCCCATTCTAGGCATGCCCATGGATGTAATGGTCCCAAGGTATAACTTCAACAAGAACTTTTAGACTATTATACCAGACAGGGAGGACTGGAGAATCAGCACAAACAGTCTGGTACACTGACGGCTCCAAGACAGAATAAGGAGTCGGAGTCGGGATTTACGGGACAAGGTCAAAAGCCAGTATCCCGATAAGTCTAGGGAAATACGCAACGGTGTTTCAGGCTGAAATGATCGCCATACACTGTTATGCAAAGGAGATAATAGGACAAGGTACTGTTAACCAGTCGATTGCCATTTTCTCAGATAGCCAAGCGGCAATAAAAGCAATCAGTTCTATGCAAATCAACTCAAGATTGGTGTGGAACTGCTTGACGGCCCTTACAGAGCTGGGAAGTCAGAACAGAGTGACCCTAGAATGGGTACCAGGACACGAGAGACACAGAGGAAACGAAAAGGCTGACCAATTGGCCAAGGAAGGCGCACTTGAAACCCCAATAGGACCCGAGCAATTTTGTGGCGTGGCAAAGCCATTCATACGAGCAGCCATTAAGGAATAGGTGCAAAATAAATCTCTGGAATGGTGGAGGAATCTCCCAAGACAGAGACAGGCCAAAGAGTTCATTAAAGAACGTTCGGCCAAATTTACTGAAGATCTACTAAGCCAGAATAGGAAGGTCATCAGAGTAATAGTAGGCCTTCTAACTGGCGACTGCCGGCTCAATAGACACATGAGTCTAATGGGCCTGGCAGAGGACGCGACATGGAGATTCTGCCAAGAGGAAGAGGAAACCTCAGTTCACGTATTGTGCCACTGTGAAGGCCTGGCGAGTCTGAGATTCCAAGTACTCGGAGAAGAAAAGCCAAGCTGTGGAGTCTAGTACAAAGGACAAAGCTGGATGAGGTACTATTATAAGGAAGCTATTCTGGGAGCATCACAATAGACCTGAAAAGGTCGCGGTGGTAAAGGCTAAATAACCAGCTCCTCTGTTAATCTAATCTAATAGTAAAATCAGGTAATGTTGAAAAAAGATGATTACCATCCACATCACATTAGAAAGGTTCAAGATTTGCTGCCTTGCTGGCTACTGATTATGACAGATGGATTGATTTGGCGAAGAAATGTTAAGAGTTGTCCGATTTTTCAACTTTGGACTGATGAGTAACAATATCAAATTCAGGTAAAAGGATAATTAAAATATTTTCCAAATAATCTAAACAATTTTTACAATCAGCATCCGGTGGTTTATACAGAGTACCTAAACAAATTCTCTTACCTGAGACTTCTAGGGAAATCCATAAGTTTTCGAGAAAGTTTTCCACAACATCTAAATGTGTATCTAAAATTTTAAATTAAATTGTATTTTTGACAAAAAAGCAACACCGCGATCTCTCCTATTACGATCGTTACGAATAACTTTGTAATTAGGAATTTGCATACCACAGTCTGGAAAAGTTAAAGATGGATCCAACCATGTTACAGGCTATCCCAAAACATCAAAAGACTTCTCCAGAACCACTTCAGAAAACATGTATACCTATGAACCTATCTTATGTTAAAATGTGAAAAATTTATGTTTATTTATTTGTGCCTCTCACTTAGCTGCTATAAAATATAGTGTATAAGAGGTAAAATATATGACATTATGTAAGTGTGTGTAGTGTCTGAAAGACAGACATCGTATATTTACACATAGCCTGGAGGATGAGAGAATCTAACTTGCATTTTATACTCAAGCGTTGAAATTTGGTACACTTGTTCGTTAGACCCTACCCTTCGATATGAGAAATGTTGCCATGGTCAGAGCCTACGCGGGGCAACTGTTACAGCATTACCTTCAGGGGCAAATCCGCATTTTCGCTTGTTTTGGAGCTAAAAAGTGTCGTGGAGGGCTGAAATTTGTTACACATGCGGCATTTTGCATGTTTAAGGTCACAAGTAAGTGTCCCAGGGCCCACGGCCCAGATGATGACCTTATATATGCCATATTTTCTTTTTGCTACCTGAAGTAAATCGTAGCGTAATTCGGTTAGGTCCTCAAAAAATTATACTTCAGATTTTTATGAACGTAGTCCAACAGTGGGGCCTATGATCCTAAAAAAAGTTTTTAAATTTTTTTTATTGAACACTGGAAATATATGAACATTGAATAGAAATAAAGATATTTTAATTGGTAATTGGACACCATCAGGCGCTATTCTGGATGTCCATTTTATTCATAAATGTCTACGCTGGATGTGGATGTCCATTGTACAGAAAAAGGCGGTAATGTCCAGGATATTGAAGATGGCAGTTCAGTAGATAGCCAATGGCCCTACAGGTAACATTCCTAGTATTCAGTATGATGGCAAAGAAAAAACAACACTACTACAAAATTCACGAGGCCTGGTATGAAATACATCCTGTTCAACTGTTACGAAAACAGCGAACCTATCGAATGCCGTGAAGAAACGTCAATGGAGATTATGTCTATCTTTCCTTAAACCATCCAAAATATAATGAACATGAATACAGAATTTTCTACTCTCGATTCTATGGATTTGTTTATCTTCAAGTAGAATGACCAAGTTTGAATTTGAATCGTACAAATTTAAACCAAAAAGTTACAAAAAAATTATGCCAGCTACTGACGGAAAATCCCGTGAGCTATTTGGATGCATTTTTATTGTTTTAACTTATTGAGAGACTCCTAAATAGTTATGATCTGAGTTTTCATATTGCTAAATGTGGTATATTTTTTTTTATCATTATTTATACATTTGAAAGCGTTCAAAATGAAACAAAAAAAAAATAGGTTAAAATCCATATGGCTCACATATGATTGTTTTTGACTGCTTGTATGACCGGTCTCAATATGTATATTGTAAATATGAGATATATGGAATATAAATTAAATATATCAAAAGCAATAAATTTTACTCAATGGAAAATTAGTAGCTAATTGAAATTATATATATAGGAAATGATGTAATATGATATTGATTTTACATCTTCGAAATAAAGTTTGAATGAGTAGAGGTTCTCTAAAGTTATTTATTGTCTATTTTAATTTGAGTTATTTATATTAAATTGATCTTTTATGTATATATACATTTTAAAATATACGAGAGAATGATTTTTATAATTTATTTTATAAATACTATATTATCTAGAACAGAAATAATATTAAGTTTTTGCCATAGTTGAATGGACATTTTTCATTACACTGGATTGGCAGAAATAGTTCATTTGAATTCTAAATCTAGGTCAATTAACCACTTGACAAGTCATCTTCAATTTTCGTTAGAATATGTCTCTAATTTTAGCTGATCACTGACTCATTCTGTAGCGACTCTTGTGATTGACAAATTGAAGCAAGTCTTAATCCTAAGAAAGTTCATGTATGACTGCATTGTCCGCACCCAAAATTCACTGCTCATAGGATTAACAGAAAAAGACAAAGGCCATATTTGATCTAATTTCTATTTTTACTGCGGAACATTCCCATTTGCATGCGGTCCTGTGAGTCATCTGCTCTAGTCTGTTCTATGTTCTCTACATTCACTTTCCACTTTCCCACTATTTTTTTTTCGTCTTCTCGTACTATCTATCCCGTTACCCATCACCCCACCGTTTTCTCACCTTCCCGCTATCTACTCTTACTTTTCCACAGTCTTTTACTTTTCCACTATTTTCTCTACCTTTCACCAATCATCACTTCTTCAAAATCATCCGTTACCTATCCACCATTGACTTTCACTATTCTACTACATTTTCCCTTATCCGCTAGATATATTATTTTACTTTAGTCACATGTCATATGCAGTATAGAAACTACTTTACTTATATTAGGTAATTTGAAAATAAATATGCGAAATACTTTAAGTTTAAAATGGTACAAGCATAAGCATTCGGCAAGCCAAGTAGATGAATGACTGCCAGTCGCCAGACAGCATGCGCTTAATGCCTCATTATGATATGAATCGTGTATTTTCTGTGGAACGAGAACACGTTGAAAAATTACTTGGAAGAATGAACATTGCTATTTTATGGTTTGACAACCAAAGAGTGTCGAAAAATTGCATATGAAATTGCGTACATAAATAAAATTATATGCCCTAAGTCGTGGGAGGAAAATAAAATGGCTGGGATTGACTGGTTAAAAGGTTTTCAAAAAAGATATGTCACGAGCCTACGATGAGCTGGCTACGTTCTGGGAGAACTATATGAGCTAACCCAAATATAAGCAAATACAGAACGGTAGATTTTTATCAGAATTCTGGGTGTTTAATTCTGGTATACTCGCAAGTTCGTCATAAGGTCCGACAAATCCACAAAACTACTCTGAATTCGGCCGATGCGCTTTCAAATGTTTAATATACCACACATAATGTTTACCGTCAGAGTTTTCCAGTTCATATTGTCCATGGTGAAAAGACTTTGCTAATAGTAAAAGCATCCACGAATTTTGAAACCAATTTGACTGTAAAATAATTCGTAGAGTCCAACTTGGCATGAGAGCGTCTCTAAACCTTTTATTTTAACACAAATTTATCAGGTCGGCGTCTTAGGTTATAACGTTGTTCGTTACTCTTATGAGCCTTCAAAATTCTGCTCTGAACATCACGGTAAGTTCTAGCGAAAGCGAGCTTACGATTCTCCGGATTTGTTACAGAAAACTCAGACTCAGAAAGGATACATCTTTACTACGCGGTTTACCCTTTCGGTCAAATTACATTGGAGATCTTCGTTACTTGATGTCTTAAAATTTCTAACTCAATCCAACAGCAAGGATCGTGATCATTTTTCGCTTGCAAATATCCCCAGTTGTGGCCATTGCAGCACCTATTTGTTCCCAAGCATCTTGTTTTAAATGTTTTTTGTAATACTATCCATTGTTATGTGCTGCCCTCTAACGGGGGGATATGTGATTAAGTCCCTGGTCAAAGTGAAGGGAAACCTGTTATTCTGTTGATGACCGGTAGGTGGGGTGGCGCCATCTCTGAGCCGATTGACGAACCGCCATCTAGCATGTAGTAGAAAACTATGGAGTATTCCAACCTGTTCTAGAATATTATGGAATGGGATTCTGGTACATTCTAAGGGTGTGTATATAAAGAAGTGAAGTTGAGCAGGCAGGACAGTTTTTTTGTTGTTAGATAATAGTTGACAAGTGATTTAAAAGTAAAGTACAGTTGTGATTTAAAAGTAGTGAATTTATGTTAGATTAAAGTTATTATTAGTTGTGTGATTTTTAAGGATTAACTATTGTAATTTAAGTGATTAATAAAATAGTGGTTTGTGAAGATTCTTGTTGCAAGTTATTTGAACCTACAGAGTGTTTACTGAAGTTTGTAAACACGTAACACTATTTTTCGAATTCCATATTACTGGCATATTTGTATAGTTCTCAATTAAAGCGAGAACTTTTTCTTAGCCTCACTCGTCCATTTTACTCGATGTTCGACGCAACGTAGACGTACACATTCACGAATGAACCTAATCAGCATCCACGAACCAGCCGAGAGAGCTTCTTTGTGTTCGCAGTAAAAACCGACGATCTGGCGATCTCTGTGAGTTCGAAGTGGCTTCGCGAGTTCGATTCGCAACGTGTCCAAATTGACGAATTTTGGTTGCAGTAACGGTTGCAGTTACAGTTATAGTTCGCCTGTGAGTACCCCGCTTTAGAGCGCCTGAATCTTCTTTCCTTCAGAGATACAAAACTAAAATTACATCATGGAGAAAACCAATGGCCGGGTCAAATCCTTCGTCTTTAAAGTACATATACTTTAGAAATCTGCACTGGATATTTTTCAGATTATTTATGTACCTACACTGTATATGATGGACACCAGACTATGAACAAGTATTCCAGGCGCGATCTGACAAAGGCACCGTTCAAAGGATCACCGTACTAGCATGGGCAAAATCCTTGCTATTTCATATTATGAATCCAAAATTCATAGGCAATTGTTTATATTACATAAATATGTTCATTGAAAGACAACTTACTATCGAATACTATTCCAAGATGTTTTATAAAGTTAGGACGAGCTAAACATACATTATTTATCTGATTATCTGATAAGCAAATACTAGAGGACTTAATTGTCTACTGGATGATATCATGTTACTGTTCTAGACGTTTAGAGGTAAATTATTTGCACCAGTTACTAATATGCTCCAGTGCAACCTGTAACCGAGCACATTCATTATAGGAGTCCATCAGAAAACCGATATTAAATTCATAGAGGAGTTTATATAGTCTAGAAATATATTGAACAGGAGAGGTTCTAGTATTGAACCCTGCAGGAGTCATCATAACACCTCTATATTTTCTGGCTTATAACCATAATACTACAAGTATTGTATCCTATTCTCGAAGTAAGATCCAAAAAGACTTAAAATATTTACTAACATGCCGTACTCAATAAGATTTTTTGATCTAGTCGATCAAAAGAATTAGAAAAATCTATATAGACGACATCCTCTTGGCTTTGTTTATCTAATATATCCGAGATCGAGATATACTAAGTAATGTAAACTAGGTTAGTCGTGGTTGACCTAGCACTCATGAATCCATGTTGATTAACGTCAATTATATTTTTTACAGTTTATAGGCTCAATTTTATCACGATGCAGATGACTCCGATAAATTTTAAAGTTGGACAAAATCACAACGTGACGATAGTTGCAAATATCGTCTCGTTAACCTGCTTTAAAGATAAGATAGAGTTTCGATATTTTCCATGCACTCGGGAATTTACATGTCTTTAAAATTAATTTTCGGAAATTTACATGTTTTTAAAATTAATTTACAAATGATTTATGGCGGGTAAGAGAAAACAAAAGCACAATTTCTTACTAAAAATGCAAGAATATTGTCAGGATCCATAGTCATTTTTGCTTTTAATTTCCGAATACTTGCTACCATCTGTTCTTCAGTAACATTTTTTACTATAAATATGTTAGCAGTACATCCCCCTACCCCCTACAAAATCAACTAACAACTGGACGCTCTCGCGCTTGGCCCGAAGATGACCGATCAAGTAGCTCGGTCAAGATGCGCGATAGCCTAATATAGTTAGTCACACTTTACCTCTGTGAGAGAAGTTACTCAATAAATTTGTAGTGAAATAAATTTTTGTTTCTTTTGGGGTAACTACCCCACTAACATTTACAAGTATATTATTGCTTTATTTTTTATTATGATTTTCATAGAGAGAGGTAAAATCAGCATGACGAAAATTATAGCACATGTGATCATTGTGATCTTCAAAATTTGAGTTGAGAACCATTGTTATGTTTAATTTTGAAACTTAATTCGATATCAAAAGCGGGATGGTACATATCCTCCTTTAGAAGTAGGTACATCACATGATCTGTCAACTATACATAATTTGGAGCAAAAGACTATATATAGCATATTGTTTTGATTCGTCACGTTATTATATTGACTGAGGAAATAAAATTCGCATATATTGGTCAAACTATAGACCTGCAAATTGTTTGACTGATTATGACTGATGGTCGAGAGGTGAGCACACTTGCCTCTCACCCAAAAGTTCTGGGTTCGATCCCCGGTCGTGGCAGTGGAAAATACTGTGAGAGGGACTTTTCCATTATACACGGATATTGGGTGTGTGTCCCTTGTCTCTAAATGTGTAGCCCCCTCCCACACAAGGCTCTTCTAGAGTCTTCCGGGATAAAGGGGGTTGTCGTTACATGTGGTGTATTTATTATTATTATGGTATCTTGGTAAGTTAAAATCGTCAACTAACAGTAAGTCTGGACTAAAATTGCACTCGAGAGATATATAAAAAATCGAAAAATACTGAAAGTATAAATACAAAAATATTTATGCAAATTTCACAAGAATATTTACTGACTTACCTTAGTATTACGTATAATAGTATTTTATACACCAAGTGGCTAAAATGGTGTTTTTTACAAATGGGACATTTATAGTACGAGCCAAAGGCGAGTAAAAACACATTTTAGTCCCGAGTTATATATCTTTGTATCGCCATCCGAAATTAGAAAACGATATACAAAAAGTACAAGCGTTACAAAAAGTATTTTTTCTAACGTCATATCCTGATGACATTTATTCATCAGTTTCAATGAATCAAAACAGTATCATTATTGACAAGTGAAAAAAAAAAGTGTGAAATAAAGAAATTTTATATCGCAGTGTAATGAGATAATCCACTGCGTTTATGATGCAATTTTTTAAAATATTTTTCATTACGTTTTAACCTCTCCACAATAAAATTGTGAGAGGTTACTAAAATTGGTTCAAAAACGAAAATTGAGATAACATCAAATCTTTACGTTTTGAGGTCCTAGGAACCCAAAAAAGTGGTTTTTGAAAAATGTCTGTGTGTGTGTGTGTGCAAGTGTATTAGCACGATAGCGCCGAAACTACTGAACGGATTTGAATGAAACATTGCGTGTGCGTTTCTTTGGTGCCCCAGAAGATCTGAAAAGGTTTTGGCTGAGATCGGATTACGTTTAGTGCCATTTTGACGCAACAAGTTGTTTATTATATAATTACCTTCAATTTGCAATGAAACCATTGAAAATCAGTTAAAATTCTGATTTCAACGATATATCACACTTCCACCCTTTCGATTTTATTTCCGTGAAAAAAATTAAAAACAAAGCAAATATGGCATAGATCGCATTTCGCATGACATGATCGATGCGCGTAGCCGTTACGTCGTGAAAATCGTCACATCACCTGTCAATTCACGTGTACGGGTTTCTTCACTACTCTAGAAGTAGAGAGGATTACGTTTAGTGCCGTTTTTAAATATATATACAGACAAATCGAAGAATTAAACTACAAATATTCCTCTAAAATCTAGTAAAATTACTGAAATGCTAATGTTTCATTTAACAAAGACAGCCGCGAGCGATCGGATTGCAATGAGCAAATTTTGACGATTGTCATTGTCATCGTTTGTCATCCGATAACGTTGCTGTCATGTCATGTTAATAAGATTTCGGCATATTTGTAACTTTTAGTGGATTGTCACAAACTGTAAAGGTAGATGTAACAATATCAATATCATATGCTTTCTGTACCTTCGTTGGTGAATTTATTATAGATTATCACTTTACCAATTTTCAGTTTGTTGCTTTACAAATCTGTAGTATTTAGGATAACTAGACTTTCTTAGTCGTTCAAGTGATGTTAAAGTTGTTAATATCCTAATAGTATATTATTCAACGAGCGATAATGTAGGTAATAACTCGCATAAATGATTGTAAATTCATTAAGTTGAGGGTTTTTTTAGTGCCCCAGAAGATCTTAAAAGGTTTTGGATGAGATCGGATTACGTGTAGTGCCGTTTTGTCACACAATTTAATGATCTTTTCAGCTTCAAAGATCCACTGAGTGGGGAGGTTCCAGCCGCTTCCAGCAGCTGCCGATTTTTTTGTATGAAACTTGATAAGTCTTAAGGGTGCGTTACCAAGGTCAAACAGTGCGTAAAATTTCCTTCTCTTCTTAAAAACGAGCCAACAGAATTCAGAATTGATTTCATTATGTAAACTAGCAAACTTAAGACAAGGACCTATTATATTTTATATTGTAATCCTAGGTAAAATTAAATTTCCAGCATTTTCTCTTTCTTGATTATTTAGCGCAAATGTACCTGCCATTCGTCCCAAATCGCCATAAATTGTTTGATATTCTACAAAGGGACTTTTAACAAAATATAATACGGTGTAGTATAAAATAAAATAATATGAAAAAAAGTGAAAAATCTGCATAATATTTGCTCCTATTAAAGTTTAATGTCGAACACGAATTTGTTAAATTTCATGTAAAATAGTTCAGCGTTTTGCTACTAGAGACAACATCATAGCGATGACATTGCTAGATGTGTGTCAAAGCAGGGTCTGGCTCATAATTTTTCATTTAGCCTTGAGAGCTCCGAATGGCGGTATCATACGTAAATAAATATGTTATGCGTTCTTGATAACAAAATTCGGTGATTTACTAATATTTCGTCTACTATGCCAACTAAATACGCGTAACTCACAATACTTCAAGATGTTTTGTATCACCGAGGTTTTGTTTTTAACTGGTGCATATAAACATAAAATCGCATCGCGATTACAGTATGCCGCCTAGACTAGTGTGGCTTCTGTGTTATCGACAGGACGATGTAATTCGATTAGTTACAATTTTACTCGCGTTTGACTGGTGCGTGCAAACGCACTATTAACAAACATCCTACAAAAGTTAGCAACATGTGATTTCAATTTTTTTTAAGTATGCCCTGTTCATGTTTTCTATTAATTTTTTCGTTAAAAGTTTATAACGTAATGCATGCCTGTACAAGTATGCTTATTAATAGTTGCCTGCAAGCAATTAATCTACAGCATCTCATTTCATCATAAAACTGATGGAAGTTTCACTTATATCCATTATCAGTTTATTCTCTGAAAATCTAAATAATTTTCTAACATTAGTTTCAAAATAACTGTAAAATGGCTGAGTAATAAACCTTAAATTATTCAGCTTTAGGAATCTCCATAATTGTGCTTTTTCTGCTGGTTTTACATATTGAAATTATGTTCCAAATTATATACTCCCCTTTTAATAACAGCCATAAAAGGGCGGAGTTTATCTATCAATGTAAATTTTATATCCCTAGCAGTAATGGCCTTTATCCGTATCTTCATCTGATATGTTTTTTAATTCATAAGCTTGTAGTTATTAAAAAATATACGTGGAATATGATAAAAAAAATGGCTATCACAAATTAGTAGCTTGATAATCACTTGATAGAACATATCTGATAACTATTTTAAACGTCATGTTATTTTTTTATGTCTTAAAAAAACAATTCTCCTTTGTTTTCTTTACAACATTATTTTTATGTTTGGCTGTTGTTCTGAAGCAGGTTATTCTAGGTAGACATACTTATACTGATCTTTAATAAACCGGGGTTGCTTGAAAAACAGTTTCTGTTCTATTCTTATTTTCTTTTAAATCAAAAAAAAAAAAAAAATCCCAGAAGTGAACAGCACTTCTTCATTTCTATGGTTGCTTGACAAATAAAATGGTTTGCTTTATTATTAGCCTTTATAATGCTATTTGTTTATTAATTATGGTCAATAATTTATTTGCATCAAAGTTATTGTGTTATATAAAATTTAATATCACATAAACTTTGTCTTCAAACCCGTTACAAATATGAGGATAACTAAGGGATGACCAACATAGTAAAAAGGAAATACTAATTACATAAGAATAAGTGAGGAAGTTGGTGAATACTCTAGAAGAAACTTGGTAAGGTATGTGCAGAAAAATAATAATGTAATGGTTTTATATGAAACGACCCCAACAGAAATCTACAACATAATAATTTCTCTAAAAAATACGGCAGCCGTAGGTGCTGATGATATTCCAACGAAGTTACTAAAATATAATATTGTGCTAAAGAAACATATACGTATCTATCAGAAATATTTAACATGTGTTTTAGTGTAGCCAAATTTCCAGACGATCTGAAGAAAACAATAATTAAACCAGTTTTTAAAAAGGCAGTAAGAATGATATTTCAAACTATATATAGGCTCATTGCTCTGATTTCTATAATTGCCAAAATATTTGAAAAAACACTATTCAATCGACTGAATTTCACAGAAAAGTATAACATAATAACGGAAATGCAAAATGCTTATATAAAAGGAAGATTAACTGACGTCCCTGAAGTTAGCTTCAGATTTAGATTTACTTTTTCCTCAGATTCATTTTATTACAGTCGACCAATCAAATAATTGTGAAAAATATAAAACAACGGTATTTATATTCCCAAGCTGTATAGTTACGAAAAATAATATATAAAATGAAACAAGAACACATGGAGTCACAAATCAAAACACTGAATTAATAAACAAATATAAAACATTGGCTCCTATTCAAGTAGTTCCATCAATAATCTGCTGTTTGTTCAGTATGTCGCCAATTGAACAGTAGGACATAGTTAGAAGAATAATGTAGCGAGGGAATTCAATGCTTGTAAAACACATATTTTTTTAATTACATAAATTATAACTCGCTAATTGTTAGAATAACGCACTGGTCTTAGAGTGAGTTATGGGGGCTTCGTTGCTCATGCATTCATAAGTATTTATATCGATATATATGTGTCCTTGAACTACCATGATTATGTAATATATTCCATAGTTAGTCTATTTACGACTTGCGAAAATAAAATAAATGTGTACTTGGTTTACCGAATGCGCCAAAATTCGGGGAGCGATTTTATAATTATGAAAATACAAACTCATAAAAACAAGCCCGAAAATTAAGTTTATTTAAAAAAAACTCCTTTCGTTGTCCACCATTCTGACTAACAGCTGCTAATTGTAATAAATATACTTAATTTACTGTATTCATAACATATCCCAAATAAATGTCAGGGCGGAAATATCGATTTTAAATTTTTATTATTAACGTATCGCCAGATCCTCCGTCATTTTCTTTAATATCTGAAAACAACCAACGAAATGAAATCGATTAAAAAAGTTTCTTTTCGTTGTCCACCATTCTGACTAACAGCTGCTAATTGTAATAGATATACTTACTTTGCTATATCCATGGCATATCCCAAATAACCGCCAGGGCGGAAATATCGCCCACTACACAATTTAGAAATGCAGTTGATTTAAAAAACTTTATTTTCGTTGTCCACCATTCTGACTAACAACTGCTAATTTCAATAGATATACTTAATTTACTGTATTCATGGCATATCCCAAATAACCGTCAGGGCGGAAATATCGACCACTATACAATTTAGAAATGAGATTGACTTAAAAATTCCCCTTTCATTGTCCACTATTCTGACTAGCAGCTGCTAATTGTAATAGATATACTTACTTTACAGTAACCATGGCATATCCCAAATAATCGTCAGGGCGGAAATATCGACCACTATACAATTTAGAAATGGAATTGATTTAAAAAACTTTATTTTCGTTGTCCACCATTCTGACTAACAGCTGCTAATTTCAATAGATATACTTAATTTACTGTATTCATGGCATATCCCAAATAACCGTCAGGGCGGAAATATCGACTTGAAATTTTTATTACTGGCGTATCACCAGATCCTCCGCCATTGAGAAAAAAAAAATTTGAAAACTACCAACAAATTTAGAAATGAAATCGACTAAAAAAGTTTCTTTTCGTTGTCCACCATTCTGACTAGTAGCGGCTAATTGTAATAGATGTACTTAACTTAGTGTATCAATGGCAATTCTCAAATAACCGTCAGGGCGGAAATATCGACCCCTATACAATTTAGAAATGAAATTGACTTAAAGAATTCTCCTTTCGTTGTCCACTATTCTGACTAGCAACGGCTAATTGTAATAGATATACTTAATTTACTGTATTCATGGCATATCCCAAATAACCGTCAGGGCGGAAATATCGCCCACTACATAATTTAGAAATGTAGTTGGTTTAAGAAACTTTATTTTCGTTGTCCACCATTCTGACTAACAGCTGCTAATTGAAATAGATATACTTAATTTACTGTATTCATGGGATATCCCAGATAACCGTCAGGGCGGAAATATCGACCACTAGATAATTTAGATAGTGGTCGATATTTCCGCCCTGACGGTCATTTGGGAATTACCATTGATACATTAAATTAAGTATATCTATTACAATTAGCCGCTGCTAGTCAGAATAGTGGACAACGAAAGGGGAATTTTTTAAGTCAATTTCATTTCCAAAAAATAAAGTTTTTTAAATCAACTTCATTTCTAAATTGTGTAGTGGACGATATTTCCGCCCTGGCGGTTATTTGGGATATGCCATGGATATAGTAAATTAAGTATATTATATCTATTACAATTAGCAGCTGTTAGTCAGAATGGTGGACAACGAAAAGAAACTTTTTTAACCGATTTCATTTCGTTGGTTTTCAAATATTAATAAATGGCGGAGGATCTGGTGATACGTTAATAATAAAAAAATTTCAAATCGATATTTCCGCCCTGACATTTATTTGGGATATGCCATGAATACAGTAAATTAAGTACATCTATTACAATTAGCAGCTGTTAGTCAGAATGGTGGACAACGAAAGGAAATTTTTTTAAATCAACTTAATTTTCGGGCTTGTTTTTATGAGTTTGTATTTTTATTAGTATAAAATCACTCCCCGAATTTTGGCGCATTCGGTAAACCAAGTATACATTTATTTTACTTTGGCAAGCCGTAAATAGGCTAACTATGAAATATATTACATAATCATAGTAGTTCAAGGACACAGATATATCGATATAAATACTTATGAATGTATTAGCAACCTACTCACTCTAAGACCAGCGCGTTATTCTAACAATTAGCGAGTTATAATTTATGTAATTAAAAAATATATGTTTTATAAGCATTGAATTCCCTTGCTACATTATTCTTCTAACTATGTCCTACTGTTCACTTGGCGACATACTGAACAAACAGATTTATTGATGGAACTACTTGAATATGAGCTAATGTTTTATATTTGTTTATTAATTCATTGTTTTGATTTGTGACTACAGGTGTTTTTGTTTCATTTTATATATTATTTTTCGTAACTATATAGTTTGGGAATATAAATACCGTTGTTTTATATTTTTCATAATTATTTGATTAGTCGACTGTAATAAAAGGAATCTGAGGAGAAAGTAAATCTAAATCTGCAGCTAACTTCAGGGACGTGATTAACTGTCAGGTTAGTATATTTAGGAATATGCAATATACTGGAAGCTATAAGCAATAAAGAAAAAGTCATTGAACTTTTCTTGGAGTTATCAAAAGCTTTTAATAGCGTAGACCGTGCGATACTTTAAAAAAATAGAAATAATGAGCTTCAGAGGAAATACATATGAAATTATAAAATCATATCTGCACAAAAGAAAACAATGTGCGTGGTAATCGACTCTGGCTTATATCTATACTCAGATTGCTGTCTTGGTTGAAAGGGGCGTGCCCCAAGGCTCAATTCTGGGACCAATTATATTTCTACTTTATATAAATGACTTACCAAATATTAGTAAATATCTGATAAATTTATTTGCAGATGATACTTCATTAGCAATTAGAGCTAATACTAGCGCAGAATTAATAACTGAAGTTTCAATCTCACTTGATATTTTAAATGAATTGTATACCAAGGAACAATCTAAAACTAAATATTGATAAAACTCACCTAATAAGATTCAGCATTAAGAAAGAGTTAACATTGTGTATTGACTATAGCAATCAGATGTTGACATCCACGGATCACACAAAATTTCTGGGTATCGCGATTGATCCACAGCTAAATTAGAAACATCATACCTTGCTGCAAAGATTAGTTATTTACTTATGTCTTACGTATGATAACTGAATATGTAAATGAGGCGGTAGCTCTAGCCTCTTATTATGCCTATGTTATATTCAGGATATGGGATCATCTTCTAGGAAAATTCAGTAGAAGCTGACATAATTTTCAAACTGCAAATAACTTGTATAAGAAGTATTTTTCATTTAAAATGATAGTTCGTTTAACGAACGTTTAGTATATTATTTAAACAAAAATGCATACTTACTCTTCAGACTCCTCACGTGCATGAGGGTGCCTGTTTTGTGAAAACAATTATCTATAATTTATTAGCAGATATGAAGCAGATCATTTCTATAATACATGTGACTATACAAGTGCAAGGATCCCAATAGTCATGTACAAAGAAATGTTGCGACACAATTGATTAAAATCTACAATCATCAATCAAATAGTTACAAGGTCTTACTTACCTTCCAAACATTTTAAGAAAAAGTAAATCTTTTAAGAGTTGTTCGGAGTGTATTAGTCATCCATACTTCCAATTTTAATTGTAAATGATTTCACGTCAATAAAATGGCGCAGCCGAATGTACGGTATGCTTGGAAAGAGAGAGATGGAGATGTAATAGAATATGACATTGGACAAATTTATTATACCTAATCTTTAAATTTCTCGGTACATTTGAGGACATTAGGGCTAATTTTATTTTAGTTCTACAAAAGGGAAAATGTTTATTTTAATAATACCTATGTGGGATGGTTAGAATTATTTTTGCAAATCGAAAATAGAAGAAAAAAAAATATTTTTTTATATATAATTTTTTTTTCTCCCAACATCCCACATTGTAACATGTTTTTAATGTCTTTTAGTGAAAGCCGTTTTTTAAAATAATGATTTATATGAAAGTAAATTGAACCGTCTTTCCGGTTTATATCCGAAGCGCTCTTAACATGGCTCATAGTTCCAAAAATATTTAATAACACACACGTCAGTTGGTGGTTCATCATTCGCCAATTATATTCAGAAAACCTTGAAATAGTGAAAATCGACAATACTAAATATAAAGGCACTAGAGACGTAAGGGTAATTCCAAAGTTGATACTTTTTTTTACTGTATATAGAACTCATTAAAGTAAATACATTCTTCAAATAACTTTATTTAAATAACTCAAAAATAAGAAACATATAACCTTCTAAAGTGTATTATTATTATTTTTAAATACAGTTAAAGACATTGCTCAAAGTTGTTACCATTCTGATCTACACAAAGCTGCGCGCGACGTAACCATGACTCAGTTACGGCGTGTAATAATAGTTCAATAGGTTTGTCTCTTATTGTTGCTTCAGCATAGTTGATGTGTTCAATCAGTTCCTCTTGTGTGTTTACCGGCGTTTTAAAAACTAAACTTTTCATATAACCCCAAATGAAGAAATCACACGGAGTTAGGTCTGACGACCTCAGTGGTCGCGCAACTGATCGAACCCGATTTATCCACCTACTCGGAAAAATGTCGTTTAAAAACTGCCTCATTCTAAAACTATAATGGGGAGGTGCCCCATCCTGAGGAAGCCACATATTTTGCCTGATATTTAACGGCACATCTTTTAATAGGCCCGGTTAATGATTTTCCAAAAAAATCCAGGTAGCTTTTGAAAGATAAACGGTCTGGCAAGATGTATGGTCCAACAAGTATTCCATTAACTTTTACTGCCCACACATTTACCAAAAATTGGTGTTGAAAATGTGTTTTCTTAATAACATGTGGATCTTCAACAGATCAAACAAGAGTATTGCGGAAATTTTGAATTCTATTTCTGGTGAATGATGATTCGTTCATTACTCAAATTTTATGATAAAATTTAGATCAATTTCGTGCTGTAATAGCCATTTACAGAATGAACTCTACGGGGGTGGTCTTGAAGCTGTAATTTTTTTTTTATATATTTATTTAACGTCGGCCTATTTCCGCTACTGAGGCCTAACACCGACGCCTGTAGACGAGCTACCCCCAACCAGGAATTTTGCCGAACCTCTTCCCTTAAGACGAGTAGGGATCTTTTACTTGCCTAACATTTAATAGACAAGGGACCGACGGCTTTACATCCCCTTCGAAGGATGGTATATCTCCTATACAACCCTCGCCTAAGGTTGTATAGCTTCCGCGCATACACTGATATACAAGCCGCTGGAAGATGTGTAAGGCGGTTTCCGTTGGAATGGTTACCCATCCAAGTACTAACTGCGCCTGTCGTTGCTTTACATCGCATACCGAAGTATGTACGCTCGCCCCTTGAAGCTGTAATGTTTGTGCACATTGAGCATGATAGGGGTGTCATTAATTTTCCCGTAATGTTTTCCAAATTTTACTTGGAACTGACGTGCAATTAATTACCCGAGTACTTGTTAGATCTTCAAAGATAAGATTTAAAATATCTTCTTCAATTCGTACATTGGCAGCTCGTCTAAGTCTTTCAGTGTGCCCTCCACGATGTTCTCATTAATTACCTGTATCTCTGGTCCTTCAAAGAACATTAAAAAATACCTTAGATGTGAGGTGTACCCTTAATAGAAAAAGTCGAGCGTATAAGCGCGATGCAGCAGCAGCACTTTGACTACACTTGCCGTAAATTAGCAACATATCAACTAGTTCAATATTTTCATAAACGTGAGCCATTTTAACTTTTGATGCAATTGCAAATTAATAAAATGATTACGGAAAAAACCAGTGCAACTGATTAAAAGTAAACTGACATAGAGATGACGTGACACAAATTTTAATAAGTAAGTTTTAAAATGAAGACATAACCATATTAAAAAATAATAATAGACTTTAGAAGGCTACATCTGTCTTATTAAAAGCTTTTAACTTGCAATATTTGTTTATTAGTTTGTTTAGGTCAAATCTTCCAATGAAAATTTCGAGTAGTACTAATTAAGCTACAGCTTTGAAATTTTGCACATGTGTATAAGTCCGGTGACAATACACTACCTTTTCATATAAGAAAAAACAAGATGGCGGAAGACTTTACAGTTTATGATCCAGTTCGACTCAAAATCGATATCTGGGGATTTTCAAGATCGTCAATTATGAATTCTTGGTCAAAATTTAGAAATTCAAAATGGGGGCGCCAATATGACGGACGACTTTTGTATTTATGGTCCAAATGGATCAAAATCGATATTTGGGGGTTTTTGCGTTCGCCGATTACGAATTTAGTTCAGGATGGCGACTTAAAGATGGTGGACAACTTTACCGTTTAAGATCCGATTCAACTCAAAATCAATATCAAATCTGGGGGTTTTTAGGTTGCAGATTATGAATTTTTAGTCAAAATTCAGAAATTCAGAAATTCAAAATGGCGGCGCCAATATGGCTGATGACTTTTGTCATTTAGGTCCAAATCGATCAAAATCGATATCTGGGGGTTTTTGGGGTCGCGGATTACAAATTTCTAGCCAAAAGTTTAGTTCAAGATGGCGAATGAGTTTACCATTTATGACCCGATTCGTTTCAAAAACCATATCTGGGGATTAGAGCATATCAAAAGACTAAAAGTAAAAAAATAAAATTATATAAAACATATTTTAAAAAAAAGCTTTTACTTAAATGCTCTAAAAAGTAGAAAATAAGCTTTGAAGTAAATCAAACCCATCATTTTGTTGAGCAATCTCCTTTACACAGGAAAATCTCACGACAAGCTTTTAATTAATTATCTGGAGACATCAATAAAAATATAGTTCACTCGATTTTTGCTTTATTTTAATAACAATATTACATATTTTTTAGGCAACTGTCACAAAAAATGATGTTTGTCGGATCTGACAGCATTCCTAAAATGTCATCTCTTTGTATTCATTTGTCAATCTTACTTTTTTGGCCCCTTTTTGCTTTTTACTTTACAGCCTTATTACACAAATAACTATATGATAAATATAACATTACTATGGAGAGATAATCTCAGTAGAAAGTGCTCTTTTTTAGGAATTTAAATTGATGGGAGACTAGATTTAACATCACACATATCATTTGTGTCGATACAAATATTTTTCAGTGTTATCATTTTTTACAGCTAGTCTCGGGAAACCATTGAATTAACACACTTGTAAATTTTAATAAAATAAGAATCTAGGCAGTCTCTGTTAAATCCGTTTGTGTGAAGCCGGTTCTAATAATGCACCCAAGAAAGTGACCGAAGGTCACGGAAATTGGTCACATCTGTTCTATTGTTATTTTACGAGAGTTACACTCCACGGGGTATTCAGTGTATTGCCTTGTATCATATACCACATACTCTGACCTAAGTGGATTTGGGATTTTTTATTAATGAATGTAAAGCTGCTCTGTCATTTCACATTTTCTACATTGTTTTCCTATTATATAATAAATACTTAGATAATTATTATAAACAGCGTGTTTTCCAATTTATGAGTTATGGGCTCAGAACGGTTATAATACTGTAATGAAGTATATTGTGTAACAGCGTATACGTTCATTACTGTTCCGTACCTGTTCCAAGCCGGAACCGCGTGGGTTGGTTTTAGTATGAAAGATCTAGAAACACATCACATTGCAGCAGTGTGCATCGAGAGGTGACAGAGTGCAGACGTACCGAGCCAACAAAGTGCACAGTGAAGTGGCAGCCCCACAGTTAGTGACGTCGATATTTTTTCTAAGAAGAGGAAGTACACACGTCTTTTTCAAGACGGTGTGCTAAAAAAGATAAATAAGGTCTCCCTCCTTTGGAGACACCATTTACTAATTATTGTTTTTCTCTCCTACTAAAACATATAGGTATTCCCTTACAGGTTAAAGGCGACTATTTTACCGTGGAGGACGGTAAAATGAACCTCAGTGACGACGAGTCGTCCCGGAGCGGGAGCTCCAGAAAATGCACCCCCACGCCGGAGGAGAAAGACGAAACTATCAGGAAACTGATAGCTGAGAACCAAGACCTGAAGCGACAGATCGCGGAACTCAACGGCCAACTCGCTAGGATGCAGGACACACAACGCATCCAACATGAGGAGGTGATGCAAGCGATTAGAAGAGACTCGCAAACAAGGAAGCGAAAGAACCCTGCCGTAACCTCGGATGAAGAGACCCCTAAGGCGGCTAAAAAGGTGGCTGAAGAGCCCCTCGAGAGCCCCCCGGAACCAGAGACACCAAGGAGAAGACCAGAGGCCAAAATCCCCCAGCAGGAGGCTCGAACCCCGCAACAACAGGAGGCCGAGGCCCCTCAGAAAAGCCAGAGGATACCCCCTGTAGTCCTCAGGAACAAGGAGACGTGGACAACAGTAAGCCGCCGTCTAAACGAGGGGCGAATCAACTTTAAAAAGGCCAAGGTGACCGGAGAAGGCATTTCTATAGAGCCCTCCACAGCAGAGGACTACCGGAAAATGACCAGGATGTTCGTCGCAGAGAAAAGGGAGTACCATACATATTCCCTACCTGAGGAGCGTCAATTACGCGTGGTAATCTGAGGAATACCAAGCGGAGTGACCCCTGAAGAGGTTAAAGAAGACCTCATAGAACAGGGATTCAACCCATCCTCCGTGCAGAGGATGACATCAAGACGAACAAAGTTAGAGATCCCTCTAATGCTCATCCTAGTCCCCACAGGACCAGGATAAAATACTGCAAGTAACACGCTGCTGTTCACTTGTAGTCAAGACGGAGAGACAGCGGGCTAAGCTTGCGGTATCTCAATGCCACCGTTTCGGTCACGGGCAAACGAGATGTACAGCCCAGCCGAAATGTGTAAAGTGCGGCGAGGCACATAGGACGATGGAGTGTCGTAAAAGAGCGACACTCCTGCCAGGTGTGCAAACTGCCAGGGAGCACACCCGGCCAGCTACAGGGGCTGCCCCAAGTACCCCAAAACAGCTGGCGCAACACAGAAGCCAGCACAGAGGCCGACGACGGCCTCTACACAAAAGGGCGGCGTAGCGCCAGGAACAAGCTACGCGAGAGTAACCCAAGGCAAGGCAGGGCAGAACACCGCCCCTGCCGCAAAACAGCAAGCATCGCCAGAGACCAAAAACCTCACCGCGATGCTCGCTCAAATGCAACAAATGTGCTCAGCAATGAGTGCATTTTTTGCGCAAATGCCAATTCTAGCTAACCTGTGATGCCTTTACAGGTTAAACCGGAAGTCCTGCAGATGGCGGCCTGGAATGTAAACGGCCTGCAACAAAGGAGACTTGAAGTCGAAGAGCTCCTGACAAGGTACGATATAGACGTCATGGCACTGCAGGAAACCAAGATGACTCCGCCCAAGGAGATCAACTTCCCAGGATACTATACATACAGGATGGACTGGGTAAACATACCTCGGCGACCCGCATGAGGAGTGGCTCTGCTTGTTAAAAAGACCATAGCCCACCATCCGATAGTACTGCCTGAGCTGGAAAATATGAACGCTACCGCCGTAGTAGTGTCCACAGCACGAAACGGCGACGTCCAAGTGGTTTCATGTTACCAGCCACCCCACAGCACGCTTACCGAGGGGGATCTGGACGCAATTCTGCCCGCCAGGACACAGGTCGTCGCAATTGGCGATTTCAACGCCAAATCCCAGCAATGGAACAGCGGCATAACCAACACTCGAGGACGAGAACTGCTGCGGTTCCTGGGACAGCACGCCGGCGAACTGCTGGTGGTAGGACCAGACCAGCCCACCTTTGACAACGGTAGAAATAGGCCAGACGTACTGGACATAGCCATCCTAAAGGAGATGACCCTCGGCGCGGAGATCACCACCAGAACGGAGGGATCTACCGAGCACAACCCGATCTTCCTAACGCTAGGAGGACAGGCGGGTGAGGACAACGCCACCTTCACGAAGAGACGAACGGACTGGGAATCGTACCGGCAGCACCTGCAGCAGTACATCGCACAAATTCCCAGGCTAGAAACCGTGGAGGACGTTGAGAGGGCCATCATTACCCTAGAGGAGCAGATGCTGGAAGCGATAAGGGCCAGTACGACAGAAACAGAAGTAAGAAGACACCCAGCACCGATGGCGAACCTACTAGAGGTCACCAGGCAGCTGATAAGGGACAAGGGACAGAAGAAGCGCCAAGAGACGGGCTCAGAGGACGAGGCTCCCCGCCGACAGAAGGGAGTATAACGTCCTCAGCCGAAGAGTGAAAGCCGCCCTCCAAGAACACCGTCAGGAGGGGTGGCAACGCCACCTTGAGTCACTCGATCCACAGGACAGAAGTATGTGGAATACCCAACGTGCCCTGCGAAACCGGAGGAAACCTATACCCCCGATTCACGGAGAGCGAGGGATCGTCTACACTAACCAGGAAAAAGCCGAGGCGTTTGCCGACAGCTTAGAACTGCAGTGTAGAGAGAACGAGCTCGATGACGAGGACGAGGACTGGGTGGACGATGTCGAGCGCAGAATACGTAGGATCCACCGCCTGCCTGATGACGACCACATCCGCCCGACTACCCCCGAGGAAGTCAAGGAAATCCTGAGGAGCCTAAAGCCGAGAAAAGCTCCGGGATGTGACAAGATAAAAAAATAATAAATATCGCTCTCAAAAAGCTATCCAGGAATGGAGTAGCGGCGCTAGTCAACATCGTAAACGCGATGTTAAGGTTACGGCACTTTCCAGCCAGGTGGAAAAAGGCCGACGTCATTATGATCCCTAAACCAGGGAAAGAACTAATTTTTCCGTCTTCTTACGGCCCATCAGCCTCCTCCCAGCCATGAGCAAGATTGCAGAACGGGTCATCTTGAAGAGGCTTACAGAAAAGACAGAAGAGCTGAACATCATCCCGGATGAACAGTTCGCGTACCGAACAGGACATTCCACCGAACTCCAAGTACTTCACCTCACCGAGGAGATTACTAAGGGGTTCAACCAGCGTCAAGTCACCGCGGCGCTGTTCCTAGACATCGCCAAAGCGTTCGACAGGGTCTGGCACGACGGCCTCCTAGCTAAAATGATGAGTATGGGTTACCCCATCGAACTCATCAAACTAGTGAAATCCTACCTGCGCCGCAGACAGCTAAGGGTGAAAATCTCGGACCAACTCTCCACTTACAGGACCGTGGAAGCGGGAGTCCCGCAAGGTTCGGTGCTGTCACCGCACCTGTTCGCTATCTACACCTCAAACCTCCCCAGGACCGACCACACAGCCCTGGCGCTATATGCAGACAACACCGCACTAATTGCCAGATCCTGGAAAGCCAGGAACGTAACCAGAAAACTCCAGGAAGCGGTCACACTCCTGGAAGAATGGTGCACGAAGTGGAAAGTCGCCGCCAACGCCGACAAGAGCCAAGCCATTCTCTTCAGACGAGTGCGGAAAGAAATTCCCACAGGACACGTCTCCATGAACGGCGAGGACATCCAATGGCACGACACCGTCAAATGCCTTGGCGTGGTCATGGACAGAAGCCTAACGTGGAGACAGAACACGGACGCTATCACAGCCAAGGCCCGACACACGAGAGCCTTCCTCTACCCGATGATGGGAAACGGGAGCCGTCTCAACTTGAGGAATAAGCTCACGCTTATCAAGACCCTCATCAGGCCGCAGCTGACGTACGCCTCGGCAGCGTGGGGCTACCAGGCAAAGTCTTACATGAAGAGAATCCAGGCAGTGGAAAATATCGCCCTCAGAACGGCAGTCGACGCCCCATGGTACGTGAGAAACGCAGATATCGTCAGAGACCTGGAGTACACCACGCTCACTGAAGTCATCCGGGAACGGGCGAAGAAGCTGTACGCCCAAGCCGAGGAGCATGGGAACCCGCTGATCAGACAGGCCACTGATTACGACCCTGCCGACGCCCCGAGGCACAAACGGCCGAGGGTACAGCTTCTGGACAACGGGTGAGTATAACTTATATTTCCCGCTAACCGATCTGTTTCAGATACCCCAGGATGGACCACCACTACCAGAGACATGACGTTTTTCTACCCTAACCCAACCTCCTTGAGGGCGTCGGACAACATACCGTCCAACGCCCGTTGTCCTACCTGCTCCGTGGAGTTCAAAAGTGCTAAAAAAGCACTTAGGGTCTCCACACTCCCGAGCTACACAGCTCATATCCTTACCTTTCCGATGATCCGGGGTAGGACACACCTTTACTGTGTCCTACGTACCGGCAGTCAATCCCAGCCAAAACTTCCTAAAACCCAACTAGACCGATGACTACCCACGGGGGTGACAAACTGGCGAAGAAAGAAAATATCAAGACAAGAAGAGCGCCAGAAGAGACCTCTGCCAGCGAGGTTGAAGAGCCAGGACCAGGGGAGGTCCGCAGAAAATACCACGACACATCTCGCATTGGCGAGCTGGGTCTGGTAGAAGTAAGCGGGCCCACCTATCACGAAGGCCGGTCCAGGTCTACAGAGATAATCTAGGAGCAAAGAGTAGTAGTCCTACTCGGCCCTAGTTATCGAGACCGTCATCAAGCCAATGAATATTGGCGCACATTGCAGCAATGGCTGCGTGATTGATGAGGAGAACGGCTGGTTGCACAAACAGAACGTGACTTTATGATAAATAAAGCTGATAGTCACTGTAAAACAAATAGATATTAGAAACACATAGCAGATAGTACAGGGTATTCTTTAAATGCAGCTATAACAACGACTGGTCGTATTATAAAAGTACTTGGGGTTTAAGATTGCATGTCTTAGTTCGCGGAGGAATTAAGCAAGGTTGCACAATTTGCCTTTTCCTAGTTAAAACACATGGAATCTATAAGTGCTGAAATTAATTTACGGGATGTCAGTGAAAGAACTTGTCATATTTGCGAAGAGGAGTTTAAGGTAACAGATAAAAGTGTTAGGGGCCACTGTCATCTCTCTGGAAACTTCAGAGGTTTTGCTCATAATAAATATGATTTAAATTACAAAAGCATTGAACGACTGGATGGTTACCTGGGCTGGAAAGTTACCTGAAGTGAGACACTTTTACAATAAGCTAAACAACAAGCAGATAGAAAAAACTGATTAAGCACATGCATAAATCGTTTGGAAGAAATTCATTATGAGAGCTCTAGGTGATTACAGTGATCTCTATATAAAAACCGGTATCATGTTATTAACATGTATTTTCAAAACGTTTCGCAGTACTTGCTACAAGCTACAAGACGTACAACCTTGATCCCGCATACTATAAAACGATTCCAGGGTACACGTGGGACTGTATGCTCAAATATACTGGGCGTAGACTAGAAAAAATGGAAGATGTTGATATGCTAACGTTTATAGAACGAAGGTGGGATAAGCCAATGTTGTAATCGATGTTCTCTGGAAAACAAGAAGCATTTAGAAAATTATGACAGTAACCCTCAACATACCTTATGTATTTTGATGTAAATAATTAATGGCTGGGCCATGCGTCAACCTCTTCTTTATGGGGGATTTAAATGGACTGATAACAATATTGATATTACTACTATCCTCGATGATGCTGAAAAATCACGTATTATATTCGATAAACCTCTGTATATCGGAATGGCTCCATTATGATTACATGTTAACGAAATTCCCTGTGAAAAGATTTAAGCTATTGTACACTGACACAGACAGTCTGGTATACAAACTTCAGTGCAATGATGTATATGAAGAGGTTATCAAAAAAGACATTCATAAATTTGATACTAGTGATTACCGTCAAGACAATCGATGCAATATTACATTTGTAAACAAAAAATACCCAGTCTAATGAAAGATGAAAACAACAAAGTTAATGATGCACTTTATTGGGTTACTTCTTAATTAATTTTCTCCCAAAATCAAACCAAACATGCTAACATAAATTCAAATTAGTCTATCAATCGACACTGGGCATAGCCTTAAAATGCCTTGCAGTTTGTTTGGATACTTTAATTTATTGTAGTCCAAGTTTATATTATATATAAGATATATATATAATTTTTTTATTTAATCTTATCAAGTTTATGTCAGTAGCAATTATTGTAGATTCTGTTTTTTGTAGAATCTGAAGTTTTGATTTTGTTAATTTGATAGTTATGTCAAACTTTTGACTTTTTTATTTTCAAATGTAACTATTTTAAATGATGTTGCAATTTAAAAAGATATCAAGAAGATATCAAAGGATTTGTCGTGAAAATTCGTATTAGTAATTACAAATTAGTGATTTCGGAAATTTTGGTCGGTCGTAATTACTAAACCAATTCGAAAAATCTCACGTTTGCATTGGTCCATTAAGGTGATTTGAGTGAATTCACGGTACTCTATATCCAAAAATAGAAATGGCCGTAGAAATCAAGTAGTCTCAAAAATTTCTTGAAACTTCGGTATCCAAAAATGTAAGAATATGCAGGGTGTTTAATTCCATTTCCCGGGAAAAGATGGAATAGTGTCAGATAATGAAAAGTTGATAGATTTTGGCATATATTAGCCCTGCTAAGTTTGAGTCACATACTTTGAAAACTCTAGAAACTATGGCTTCATTAATTATTCCGTTATCACTCGGTATAAGCGCAATATTTTGACAATTTACTGAGCAGCACACATTACCGCCTCATATAACGACTAGAAAAATACTTTTCTTCAACCTTACTCACATTCTCGTGACTGCAGATTAATGTCCATAACAGTATGTGGAGTTCTTCATGAAATACAGACATGATAATTTAATTTTAAGAACTACCGATGGGGCGTAATTTGGTTGTATTTAATAATGTTGATAATACGCATTTAGTAGACCCCACTTAATGAAGTCAATATAGTAGTCAAAAATTTAATATATCAAAACATTTATGAATTACATTTTTTGGAACAGATTACAATTTAATAGAAAATTGAAATCTGCTTGTTTATATAACAATGGTCTCGCCAAACTGGCAAACGAGCAGGTATATGAGGATACCTTGGTGTCCGACCATTTTCTTATTAGAATAGAACTTGTTCAATTTTAATAACTTAACCAATTTAATTTTTTCGAGCACTAGATGGAAGTTTTAAAACGCTATGTTTTCAGTTAAATAAATATTTTCGATACTCCTTAGACGATTCTACTTAGGATATGTATAAGTTCTTTACTAGAGGTGTCAGAGACGATGCCGATAAAGCTTTTGGTCAGAATTTTCTAATCTAGATAGGCAAATTATTTACAATCACTCCTAAAGACCAACAACCTGTCGTACCTACTAAATTTGCATACAGGTATTAATGGGCGTGCCAAACCCTTATCTTTTGAATGTTAAATCTGTTTTGTAAATATTGTTTAATTGATAATAAGGACTGTACAGAGTGAAATTTTTTCGCAGTAGGTCGGAGCCGTTCCCGGTATGAAAGTGTACCTGTTCCAAAAATCTATTTACTTCAAGACCGGAATAGTCATTTATTTGCCAGTCCTTTTCTCACCGCATTGCCCAGCTCCATATCGCTACTTACGGTGCACACGCATTTGTAATAGAATCACATCGCGTAACATCAGGAAAACATGAGTGTGCAGAATATGGGCGGTTCCAAGCTTGTTCGTGTATCGTCTTGTAGGGCGTTAACATATTTTAAGATTCTCTCAATACAGAATGGACAATCGTGTCGTACAGATAGAGCGATCGGAAGAAAATTCGATTCTCTTAATTGAACTATATCACGCATAAACATCGTTGTGGGATGCAAAGCATTCGCGTTATTTTAATAAAATAAAAATTAAATGTAGGAGTCACTGGCTGACAACAATTGCAGCGTTATTGTAAGCCTTTCCTGAACACTTATAGCCTTCCCTCATGCGTTTTTGATATTTTATACCTTAGTTTATTTATTGTCCGTGGTTTCAATAAACTGTATGTCTTCATCTCTTTTCTAAACACAACTGACCGGTCTGCTAACAACATGAAAATCAGACTGTTTGCGACACAACGGAGGTCTGTGTCCCTTTAGAAAATCAATAGTTACCCTGCTAAAAATGTCTCATCAATATTCAATCAGAACTCATAAAGTTTTATTATTTTTTGTAATCATGCATGAGTTTTCATGTTTCTATGAGCCGAAAGTGTAGGCTCCTTACAAGATTTTTGAAAACTTTTGAGAGCGAGAGAGTTTTATGAGTATTTATTATGATTTTACTCATTTTTTCCACGAGTTTTAATAAGAATTGAAAATCAATATTTTTATCAAAGATTTCACAAGAAATTGCCTTAAAAACTTTATAGGCATCTAAAAGGAATCACAAGCAGAGTTTCTACAAGATTTGAAGTTTTAATTTTTTGATGTGCTTTAAAAGTAATTATAAGTTCTCAACAGGCGCAGGAGTAAAACGAATCTTTAATAAGAATTTAATGACATTGGCTTTATATGCATTTGTAGGAGTCTATGAGCAAAGTATATAGACGACTTCAAGAGAAATTGCCCACGAGACTTCATGAGTATTGAAGGTATTGCAGTATAACAAATATTTTACAATAATTTCCAGTCGAGTAACATAAGTGATTTTGCAGTTCTGTGATTAAAAGCTTTCACATGAATTTATGAGTGAAGTCTGTATCAGATTTGAAAAGGTTTTCATTATCACAGTTTTTACGAGCATTCTAAAGAATTGAAAAGAGCAAGTATTTTACAAGAAATTACAGTCAAGAGTTTACGATCTTTTACAAGTATTTTTGTATAAAATATTTGAAAGTTTCAAAGAGAGATTCCATGATATTTCTTAACAATATTTGAAGTTTTAAAAGTACTATAAATAAACGTAACGTAAGCATTTGTTGATAGAGTTTTCATAAATGTTGAAAATAGGGACAATCAGGTACGACAAAAACCTGAACGTTATTATCCAGCAACAATTCTTTATGTATACGGACTATCGGAGAAGCTACGCCGTATAGCCGACAAATTTGATGTTAGGACAGCACTTCAAACGGGGAACACTGTGAGATCTATTTCAACAAAAACAAAACCGATAAACCGGGAGCAGAATTCAAAAAACTGTATTTACAATATCCCGTGCGAATGTGGTAAATGTTATGTGGGTGAGTCATCCAGACCTCTCAGCGTGAGGTTGGATGACCACAAGAATTACATTAGCAAGAATGAAATTCAGAAATCAAAGATTTGTGAACATTCTTGGGAAAACGGACATAGATAAATTGGGACTCGGGCAAAAATTTTAACAAAAGAGGCAGATAACAAAAAAAAAATTAATAATCTTATTAAATTAAGATAAATGCGTATCGAATTGTACTGTAGATATTTGTACAACCTGGCTACCAATGCCGAAAGAAAAATTTAACAAATTCAACATTATCTAAAAGAGAATATCATCAGTTCTGTGTAAGTAGTAAGTATCTATGGAAATAACATAAACAGAATCTTAAAGCTGTGTATTTAACATACACAAAAAATAAGAGTTCTTCGAAAAAGCTTTGAAAACGGAAAGAGACTACTTTCCGAAATATCAGCAAATTTCTGTGTTTATTCCGATTTGTATTATTTGTAAAACATCCTCTGACTGTTCCTTTGACGTAAATTTCACAGGCGCAGAGGTTTTTTTCCAATAATTGTATTATTTTGTAGATTCGGTGATTTGATTTTGAAGAGGATAATACATGTGGTAGAAAACCCAAATAAAAGGAAAGAATATTCGTAGAATGCCACAAATAACTTTCAGACAATAACAAACGTAATCATAAACATACTATATATGTATAATAGACAGCTCCTACATCTAATGCCAAGACTGTCCCGAAGAGAGTTACATTTATAAAGAAAAGCTTGTCCATATACATTACTCATCGGTATTCCCAGTGTCGGAACTGGGGATAGAACCCAGTATACGCTAGACAGTTAATCAAGCATGCTCTTCACACTCTTTAGACCACCGGGCCACTGTACCAATTGATAAACAATACAAAAACAAAAATGTTAATATTTACTTAAGTATCTATACGATTTATTAATGTCCTGAAAGTTATTCATCTTATCGGGATATGTGCAGGGTGTAGAAGCCGAATTATATGCGTTGCTTACAAAGCCAAATGATAACGCACTTTGTGTGGCAAGGTACATATAATTTGTTATGGTTTAAGGTTTCTATCACTGTGTTGCTCTTGTGAAGAAATACTAAGAATCTACATTCATTTAGACCCCAAAAGTTGTTCAATACTTTCCTTACTATGTTTTTTTGTTTGTGAATTACAGAACAAATATGCATTATTGACCAAATGTTTATACATAATTTTCTTTTTGTTTTGTACCCCTTTACGGTTACATAATTGTATAATGCCCTGTATAATTTTGACCAGATTGTCATTTGCATTACTTTGCTTTAGGTTAAAATATTTGTATACCTACTATTACTATTTGTGTACCGCATATCTATTCAACACCTAATTATAAACAACTTTGTTTAACATCTATAATTACTATACCCTAAGAATAAATAATGATCGTTAATACACCTTTCAGTGACGACCTTTTAACTCAAACATAAACAAAGGTAATTATGTTTCTAGGTAGCCGGATGATACCTCGAAGCATCATGCTGAGGTATATTTGTACTACCCTGGCAAAATATAGCAAAAAGAAAAGCACCTATTGAAATATCCTTTTTCATTCTTTTTACAGAATAAACTAAAATTAAGAAAAGCGAAGGTTTATCCCATTGTACACAGAAGTAGTCTTTAAGGTATTTCTGTTACCTGTGTCTAAGTCACATACAATAAGCTTACTACTGCGCATGCTTAACATTGTCAAAAATTATATTTTACCGCCAATTTTGAAAAACGATATAACTCTATGTAATTTGTATGTTACGTGATGAAATAACCACGTGGGTTCCTATACAATTTTATCTATTTAATAGATCTCTAAAACTTAATAAAAGCTCAAACGAAACTGATAAATTAATCCTGTTTATCTAGTTTTCTAATCTATTTCTATGAAGAATTCAGAAGAAAATCAGAAAAATATATACTATTAGGAGATGCAAAATAGTGTTCATTTTAGTTGAATAAAATGTTATTTTCTTTTAAAGGAGGTTTTTCTTTATCTTGCAACTAAACTTCATATTTAAGCTTTTCTTCATAATAGAAAAAAACTTTATTAAATAACATTTTCATTAAAAACGTAAATAAATAAAAGGCAGTTTGATTAAAGTCGATTTCATATTTTCTAATTTTGAGAATATAGTGTTTTATAATATAAAATATCCCTATTTATTCCAAAACGTCATCGTCAGTACTAGTTCCTACAACAATTATTGATTAAACAGTAATCATTCATGTTATTATAAACAAACGTCGTTAGACTGAATCAAAACAAAAAAGGGGCGATCTTTGCGTTTTTTACAAAACACACTATGAGAAGTAAGATGAACTTTAGGCAAGACGGTACTCGGAGACACGCATAGGACAAACAAAGAAAACTTCAGCGTACGGTGTTCTACGTTCTATAAAAGCGAGGAAATGCGTTGCAAATAGGAGAATCATGTTTGAGGCTCCCTTCTAAGCAGAGGCCCAATAGGCTCACGACGCAGCAAAGGGCATTAGCTGTTTCAACTTACTGTACTTTTCATCGATGTATTTGTCGTAGCACGACTGTTCTAACTTGCCTCGACACATAAAGCCTTCTTTTATGCGACATTTGGTGCAGAAAACGATTCCTAGTGGAACCGATATATCACTTGAATTGTGTAGGAGCTTAGCAGGTTGCAGCTGACCATCGAAATAAGTGATACTATGCGGTTGGAGGTTTTTATTGAGCTACGCAGACTAAAAGGTTGTAATAAATTTCTCATAAATTACTTGTATATTTTAATAGTTGATAAAATAATTGAAAATATTTTAAGTTGAAAATTTCTATCATTAATTTTATTTTTATTTACAAATTTTATTTTAAACACCATTATCCAAATTATTTAATTTTTACTATCGTATTTATATGTTAGCTAGATAGGGAATTTTATTTATTTTTATTTGTATCGCCTATGATTGTGCTTGCAATACACTGTTCAATTTGATTTGAATTTGTTTCATTTGATTTGTGTTTCTATATCTGTGTCTACTTTCAATGGTTCCGAACTTACGACTTTGAGATTTAAATTAGAAATTAATATCGGTGATATATTTAACCGCCCTTCAGGCGGATATCATAGCAAAATATATCTTGATATCAAACTGAGATAATTAATTACTGTCTGGGATTAAGCGTTTTCCTGTCGCTTAACGATTAGGATTTACCTAGAAACATAAAAGGAAGGGGTAAGGGTGTTTCACCCTGTATAATTTACATTAAGTTTTGCAACTATTTATGACCTCCCAAAGAATGAATTTTTCTCGGCAAATCGAAAACAACAAAGTATACACGAGTGCTCTACCCCATCCGGGAACACACTGTCTATTTTATTCATAAACATATACAGGTAAATAGATAGATAATTTATTTTAATGTATAAATTAATACTTACTATAATATGTATATAATTTAATAACCTAACATTTATACCTTAACCTAAGTAATAAAATTAAGAAAATTGGCAGTCTTTGAGAAGCAGACATATTTATGAATGCATAATATATCACGACAATTTTATTCAATGCACTAAAATAATTTCTTTGTTTTGACAATATGCTTATTGGAATTATTGTTTTATAAAAAAAAATTTTTTTTGAGCAACCTATAATTTTTCTACATGAATTTATATATTTATAATGTTTCGTTCTCCAAATATGTAGGGTACACTAAGTTTTGTCTGTCGTAAAAGCTGGTATTTGTAAATGAGGACGCAATGCTTCCAGTGAATCCTGGATGAAAAACCTTTATAGATCAAAACCATAGCACCAGGTAAATTAAATTTAAAAAATTGCAATTTTCAATTAAAAATTTGTCACTCGTTCTTCCATCTCAAGTTCGGATATGTAAGAAATTGTGCAGTAAGGAGAAATTTGATACACATACAATTTGAAATTTGTTTCATGGTGTTTATAATTCACCAACAGCGAGAAGCATTTACAACATTGGGAGGAGTTTCTTCTTCGAAGCAATCTATAATTTAGCCGGGTGTATATTTACTGGGCAGATAAAAAAATGCAACAAAAACTTTACTAGCTAATTGTTAACGCCAGTGAACGGTTCGGCATGGTCTTACCAAGCAAAAAAATCTATAAAGATAAACGATTCAATTTGCAGGCGAGATAGTACAGAGAGTAACGGTATTTTAGTGAGGTCGTAAAGTTTTTGTTGCGTTTTTTGACTGCCCAGTAAATATACACCCGGCTATAACTACTACTCGAATACTAAAAATGTTCTTGAATCATGCCAGAACATTTCGTTGCAAAGCTTCTCGCTCTGGCCAATATACTAGATATTTGAAACTGTCATAAAATACATCAAGAGCTTTGTAAAAAGTTTTTGATGCAGTAGTTGGGCTTACAACAAATTTATAGGAAATATAGTTAAAAGGCGAAACTTCATAAGAGTAAATATTAATTGCTGAAAAGTAGATAGAGTTTTATTGGGGTGAGAAGAAATAAATAAGGAAACATAAACATGGACTAAATACAGCATACTAGGCTTTTGGAAATTCTGTAAGATAACATGTTTTCAGGTCACCATTTTTAAAGCAATCTTAAATTTTTTAAATTTACATATTTCCAGTTTTATTTGTAATATGTAAATTTTAGAATTGCAAAAATTCTATTCATTAAAAACATACTCAAATATTTCTCAGTTAAATCGGTTTGAAACGACTCACTAACGCAGTTTTCACGAACTTGTCTCGCTGAAATTTATTCTTGTGATTTCCATCAAAATAGTCTGTAGGACATTGTGTGTGTGTTTTCATCAATAGCCCCAGTTTCAACCTAAAAATAAATCAACAAACCTCTGCTTCCAACTTAACTCTTTTTAAGGATCTTTCAAATCTTGAGAATGCTGATCGACTCGGTTGACACTGGAAACGTTATCGCAAATTCTAGTTGGTTATCCAGTCGGTATTAGTTTTATCCCCTAAGGATATTTTCCTAAAATCAGATATATCTATCAATGTTATATCATTTAATTATTATGTCCTTATAAAACCTAAAAAGAAATGTACAAAAATTAGGTACTTACTTAAAACGTTTTGAACAAATACGACCGTCTTTTAGATATCTTTCACTTAGGAGACCCCGTGTGAAAGCTTTTTAATACAAGTATTTCTTCTTAGCAGGAATTAGAAGAAACGATACCTTATTTTTTCAGCATGCACGCATTGAACATTTAACAACACTCCACAAATGAGCCATTTTCTATAAATTAGAGCAAGATTATTCAACGTCGCTATCTGAAACTTGCATCATACACAATGGACAATGTTTACCTTTCTACCTACCAGTTTTGCACAGGACCAGTTACTAAATAGATTAGGTTTTATAATCCTACAAGACCGCAGGAAACTTGGATCTCTTCAGTTTTTGCACAAATAATTCGCAATCTAGTTGACTGCTCAGATATTTTGAATACGCTGAATTCTCATACCCCTGCATTTGAAACACGTAATCACAAAACCTTTTATCTTCCCACCCCACAAACAAACATACTGAAATTCTCACCTTTATACTTTATGTGGTAATGGCTATAAACCGCTTTGGGGAAAAATAAAAGATGTACAAGTATTTTTTTTTTATTAAAAAAATAACAGAAAATGAAAATAAGATACAACAGAAGCCAATAAAACGAAGTTTTCGACGCGGACCGTGGGGGGACAAAACAAGAATTTTATTATTGCATGAAATATATTTATTTATATCGGGTGTCGACAAGATCTAAGATCACTAGCGTCTCGCCCCACTTTCAGTCATAATCACGTTCGATTTTTGAGTCCGTTTTCAGCGTCCGGGATCCCTTAACATCGGGGTTCTGGGCTCCAGCCCCTAACGCCCCCCCCCCCATTGTCTGCCTTTGGCTTGTTATATTTCACTAAAACATTGCAAATATTAAATGTATCTCTGCATCTGTTACCTACTTAACGTAACGTATATTTATTGTTCCTTCATTGTCTATTGTATCTACGCATGTATATTGAAACTTCTCTACTATATCTTTAAATCGTATCTATTGTATTTTTCCCACCCAGTAATTGGTTTTTAATGTGGAGTGGTATACTTACCTAAGTAAATAAATAAAAACAAATTAATGACAATTCTGTAATATTAAACATTCCCTTCAATATTTGTTTACTTAGGTACTCCCATTACGTTGGCATACTGTTACGGCGTAAAAAAAATAAATGAGTATACAATAATAATAATGATAATAATTTATAACTAAAAAAATAAATAAATGAATAATATATAATAATATTAATATGACTTAGTACTGTAATAATAAACTAAAGCAAAAAAAAGCAAGGGAAAAAAATAAATCAAACTAATTACAGTGGCGGTCCCAGAATTTCGACATGGGGGCATCAAAGATGGGCAGCACAGCTGTATACACGTAGCGTCAGCTGCAAGGGTATTTAATGATTAACGCTTAAATAGTTGGAGACAGGACAATAATAAAAAAATATAGGTAATTCTGTAGTTTATCCACTTCTCGATTTTTGATTTTTTTTGTGAAAACATTAATAAGAGAGTTATGTGAAGCGTTTGTGATTAATGAAATGTTGCGCAAATGTTTAATAATTGAAAATATCGAAGAAAATGGTGCGAATAGAATGCCGGATGTGTAAAAACGTGTGGAAATACGATGTTTTTAGGTCATTTTGAAACGATTAGCATTGAAAAAGTCATTTTAGCGCAAGGGTAAACAAGACTTGTGGCATTTGATTGCTTATTACCGCAATTCATTGATTTCATTGAAGTTCCGTCGTAACCCAATAAACATTGAAATTTGTCATGATGCTTATTTTCCGTTGCACTGAAGTGGCTGTTTAAATGCTTTTGATGTGAGTGACCTGAAATTCTCGTGTTTTATTTCTTTTTAGATCCGTTAGGTTAGGTTAGACGTATTTAGTAGAAATAATGCTGTAATGCCTCTTATCTTATTTACCCTTGCCCTAAAATGACTTTTTCAATGCCAATCGTTTTAAAGTGACCTAAAAACGTAGTATTTTCACTCACTTTTCCACCCAGCACCCCAATTCGCTCCACTTTTCCGTCAATTTACTCCATAATTATACATTGTGCAACGTTTCATTAACAACAAACGCTTCATATGACTCTTTTATTAATGTATTCACAATAAAAACTCAATAATCGAGAAGTGAATAAACTGCAGAATGATCAAAATATATATTTTGTCGGCGTTTCGTGTATTTGGCACACACTTCTTCAAGGTTTAATAGTTACAATTCAACATTTTTAAGCACAACAATTTCATCATTATTAATGTTGAATATTGGTGTTGATGAAATTGTTATGCCTACAGATGTTGCATTATAACTAGGGTGACCAGGTTTTTTCCAGAAAAACAAGTACAATGATGAAAGTAGCTTTTTATCAAAGTTAAGGGTGGATTTTTCAAGGTCAAACGGCCTTAAATTAAAAGTAAGAAGTTTTATTTAAAATAATATTGTCTTCGAAATGTAGGCCTCGTGGACGCAAGGCTTTTTTTTTTTTTTATACATTTATTTAACGTCGGCCTATTTCCGCTACTGAGGCCTAACACCGACGCCTATAGACGAGCTACCCCCAACCAGGAATTTTGCCGAACCTCTTCCCTTAAGAAGAGTAGGGATCTTTTACTTGCCTAACATTTAATAGACAAGGGACCGACGGCTTTACATCCCCTCCGAAGGATGGTATATCTCCTATACAACCCTCGCCTAAGGTTGTATAGCTTCCGCGCATACACTGATATACAAGCCGCTGGAAGATGGGTGAGGCGAGGACGTGGTCTTCGTTGGAACGGTCACCAATCCAACTACTAACCACGCCTAACGTTGCTTTACATCGCATATCGAAGTATGTACATAGTAAAGACGCACCTACGCTCGCCCTCGACGCAAGGCTTGAAAATATAAAATACCAAATATATTTGTATCAGGTAAAAAGATCAAGTATTCTATATTCTAATACAAAATATAACAAAATAACAGACGTGCTCTTCAATTTGCCCTCGACGTACCTGCAACTACAGCACTTGAATCGTCACGTTGGTATGATCGCACTTTTGGGAATTTGGAATTGCTTTTAAAATTTGCGGTCTGGCTTTTGGAAACTGAAACATTTCGCTGCAACTCTCATCGATATCGTGCGAACTTGCATCACAGCCTTTAGTATGAATATCTCCATTTACGATTTTCTGAACTCCAATAGTTATTAATATTGGAGAACATTCGCTTAATCCACGCACTTGTGTCATGAAAACAAAAAATAAACTCCCATAAAATCTTCAAATTTTTTAATTTATTTTGATTTTATCCAGACTCTCGAGACAGGCCAGCATTCTTCAGTGCGATAGTGCAAATATTTTTGGAATTCCAGTCGGCAATTTTATCTTCTGCAACGTTGGCTTGCATTAGACCAACTTTGCCGAACAGTTCGTCTTCATTCAATACCAGACATATGTAGTCCATAACAACCTCACATGAACAAAGAAAAACTTGATTTCATGAAACTTATCTTCTCAATTTCACATGTTCAAAAACATTCAGTTTGTTTAAGTTCGAACTCCAGTTTTGCAAGAAGTAAAGGAAAATTTAAATTTCGAATTTTTGTATCTCAAGAAAAAGAAGTACATTTAGGTGTACTTAATGAACCTTTTACAGATAGTAGGACATTATCCGAAAAGAAAGTACTGCCTAACTAAAATAAGTACATATGGTCACTCTAATTATAACTATTAAGCCCTGAAGAAGAATGTGCCAAAATTGCCAAATAACCGAAATGTCGGTAAAATAGTGTGTTTCTTTTTTATTGTCTTCTGTCTCCGACAGGACTAACACAGCACTACTGGACATATTTTATTGTGATCTGTTGAAAGTAAATGTAGAGTAGAGAGATCTTAATAATTGGTAATCGGTAAATTTACAAAGTTCAAGTGTCCATGGGGAAGCCCGGGCCCCTATGCCCCCCCCTAGGACCGCTACTGAGTAATTAGGGTGAATGAGAGTGCAAGAAAATTAGCGATAACAAAATTTATTTATTTAGTGCGCCACTTCGGTGGCTCTTCTCATTCACGAAGAGGCCCACTGCACAGCCTAGCTCGAGCTGGGGTGGGTTTCCTTGAGCCCTTGATGTCCCAGAATTAGAGGGAGTGTGCACACATAAACAGAATTGAAAGGGAAAAAAAGGAAGAATAACTGGTTAACAAATTTATATAACAATATAATTTTACGATATACGTACAACTTACTTAATGTGTGAGAACGACGAATATAGTTGACGGTTGGAATGCTCTGCTCGTTGTGCGGCGGGACAACCACCAAATTCGCTTGAAAATTTCACACCTCTACTTTTTAACCAATAAGATACCTTAATTTTGACTAGTTACCATGGCAATTAAAAAAATTTCCGGAAATTTTTTCGAGGCGCCACGATATTTAAGTGAAAATTTTTTGACAATTGAAAAGGTAAACATATGATCTACAACCATTAAATAATGTAGATGTACCTGTGAATAATGCAAAATTTCTGAATTAACATTATTATTTATTATTCGCTATAAAGTTTCATTAAACAGAAAACACAAATTTGTTAAATTATTATGCATTAACAATTTATAATTAAAAAAACGTAGGATGTACAAACATCGTAAGATTTAAATGTTGCTTGAATTCTAACCCATCCTCTCTTCTTAATGGTGAATAGGAAGGTGACGAATTAATTAGATGTCTGTGTTTTAAGACATATATGTAATATTTTGAAACAATTTTGTTCAAATCTCTTTTACGCAAAAGGCCATATTTACTTGACATCTATAGCAGACTTTCTTGGATTTTCGTAAACAAACCATTCGACTCTAACACTTCCTGGTCGCAATCTTCCATTAAATTCGTTAAATATATTAATCTTGGATGACATATTTGCGCTTGACTCAACTCTTTGCAGTATTTACATAAATTGTACTTTTCAAAGCATTCCATTTTCTCAAATTGTTTAACGCAAATACTTACAAGAAATGTTTTACATAAACATATCTTTGTTTGCTGGTTTACTATATAGTAACTTAATGTAATTTACCAATATAAACCTCATCTGTCAAAAGCATTGCCGCCTATATCACGGCTACATACTGCAACAAACCATGTTAATATTATATTTTTTTAAATTAGAAGTGTTATGGATTACTTTAACAAAAAACACATTTCTACCACCTTTAGTAACCTAAAATTATGAAAGGGCGATAGACTGAACTAATACCCATCTGAGTTTTAGCATTTGGTGTAACTAAAGTTGGTAATTTTTTTTTATTTAACGAAATATGGTGGATATACCTATATGATTTTTTTAGAATTTATTTCATGTTGAACTAATATCTTCATTGGCAAATCTCTAATGATATCGACTAATAAGCAAAATAATAACGAAATAAATTTAATTATTATAGGTTTTACTAATATTAAAAGCACAATTATTATAAATGTTTGTGGGCTGGCTTGAATTAGTGAGTTGAATCTGGGTACTTTCTGTTTTATTTTGCATTGTGCTCTGAGCATGATTAAACTTGCTAGTACTTGATGAAATTCCCCTCATGGATTCAATCATCTGATGATGATGTTCAACGTCCAATTGTAAGTAAGATTTGATTGACTGACTATTACTGTGTCCAGTAATTTTAATCAGCTGTTGTTCACCAACTCCTTCCTTGGCCAATTGCGAAACAGCTGTTGCTCTTGCAGAATGATTAGTTATTTTTACTTTTTTAGTGTCAATTCCTATATCAGAGGCTGCTGATTTAAACCATGAAGATACAATGTTCTTACCAACTGGGCTATTCTTGTACCATCCTTTCGAATTGGGTTGACTCCAGTATGGGTTTGGTGTTAAGAATAATCTGGCGATATGAATAAGATTTCCCCTTTTTTCCATCAACTTCTTAAACAAACGAACCGGACACATCTGTGGATTGTCGAAATTTGTAATCAACCATTTACTATCCGACAGTTTTTTAGAACCACCTTATGTGGTTTTGGAGAATATTGGATTATATTCTATCCGACCTTTTGGGTTTCCGAAATTATCAGTTTCTTCTTTGAAGTATTGGACACACGCAGAATATCCTTCCCCTCTTCTCCATGCCAGCTCATGTGAAACTATGTGAAAAAATTTACGCTGCAATCCATCTGGAGTATTTTCATCCCACATTTCAATAATTTTTTTGTATTCGTCACTGGTTAAGGCTGAAGCACTCACTTTTCTTTTTAATGGGTCTCTCTGTAATTTTTTGCGCGTAGCATCGCGTGCAGCTCTGGCGGTCGCAAATTCCACATCAGAAAACGGATTAAATTTTATTTTATATTTTTCGTAATAAATTTCTTGTAACTGCTTAGCAGTAGAGCTCCACATCACTTTGACCACACTTTCCTTATAATCTTCAAAATTTTTCTTTTTCATATTAAATGCGTAGTCCTCCAATATAGTAGTCACCTGTACTACACTCATATACTCATGAATATTACACAACTTTTCGTCACAAAATTCAACAAACTGTTTCCATACACTTGATTTTGATTTTAGGGTGTTATCTGGTGTTATATTTTGAATTTCTTGTCTAATTACTTGTTGATTTTCTTTACCAAATCGCGACATTTCGCTATACATTTATTAAACTCAACGTACAGATCTTTTAAACTAGTAATTATTAAGCTTTGTGACAGAACCAGTTAAACAAAAATGACAAATCAACATATGTCAAAAACAACAATACCCTGGCCAACTTGACAAGTAGTGAAAATAATTTAAAATGTCAGGTTGGATTAATAATTTTTTTCCAAATTATGGTGTGAAATTTTCTTACCGAATACCACGCAAGCTTAAATTATTCCTGGAAATAATTTAAGTTCTTGTGATATTATAAGTGAAAATTTATTTTATTAAAAATAAAAATGAATTCTTTCGAAATTTGGAATGGCAAATCAAACTCCGTCCTGCAGTTAAACATGCAGTCCCTACTATAACGACCACGCGTAATATACTAACACTTTCTGAAGATGATGAGCAAAAAAAAAATTAGCTGCGAAACTCGCTTTATCAGCTTTTTGTAGATAGAAATTTAAAAAATACGTTCCCCAATATGGAGACACTACTAAAAATTTATCTTGTAATAATGACCACAAATTGTACTGACGAGAGATCATTTTCAAAACTAAAATTGACAAAAAATAGATTAAGATCGTCTATGAGCCAAGGTAGGCTCCACCATTTAAATAGTATAAGTATCAATAATATCTTACGAGCGTTGGACTTTTCCGCTATTATTGAAGAATTCGCTAATCAAAAATCTCGAAAGGTCAATTTGGTGTAGGATATATATTGGTATATTCGTTTATAAGTTTAATGTAATATGTAAAACATTTCTACGTTTGTTACCCTGTAATTACCAATAGTTATAAATATAAAAACATTATTAAACAATGTGTAAATAAAAAGGTCCTTACGATTTACACCCCAGATTCAAGAAAGCTATGGAGGTTGATTTTCCGGAAATCACCGGTCGTAAGCAACCGGTCGTGAGCAAGCCTTCACCCCAATTTAGCCTACATACCCCCATCCATGTTCATCCCGTCCTGCATCAATTTCTGGTGTTCGGTTGTCACTTTTGTTCACAGTAGTGAGTCTCGCGGTTTTAAAGTTTGAACTGAAGTTGGTAAGTGCGTACATGTGTGGAAATCGCCGAGCATGCTCGGTTTGAAGTTGGGTTCGATGTGATTTCTTCGAGCCGAGCATGCTCGAGCGTGTTTGGAGGGGGGAGGGGGAGGTTATAATAAAGCAACATTAACTGATTACTTTTCCTTCATTTTTTTATACATTCAGTGGCATTTTGGCCCGTAACAATACTTACCTATATTCTTTTCTATTATTTGGGTTTTCTACCACATGTATTATTATCCTCTTCAAAAACAAATCACCGAATCTACAAAATAATAGAATTATTGGAAAAAAGCCTCTGCGCCCGTGACATTTACATCAAAGGAATAATCAGAGGTTATGTTTTGCAAATAATATAAATCGGAATATACAAAGAAATAATGTATTTTGCTGACGTTTCCGAAAGTGATCTCTTTCCGTTTTCAAAGCTTTTCTGGAAGAACTCTTATTTTGCTGTGTATGTCAAATACACTGCTTTAAGATTCTGTTTATGTTATTTCCATAGATACTTACTACTTACACAGAACACAGAACTGATGATATTTTCTTCCAGATAATGTTGAGTTTGGCAAATTTTTTACTTAAAATTATTGATCCATTATCTGGAAATACCGATTCATATATTAAAAATAGTAAACATTTTATAGAAAAAAAATTATGAAAACGATATTCATGAATCACACCTGATGGTTAGTTTTTTACCAATGTTCCGGCAGATGAAACATTCAAAATAGTTAAAGACAGGTTGCCAAATGATAATAATTTGGAAACTAGGACAAAATTAAGTATAAATAGCATAATGGAACTCTTAACAATGTGTATAAAAACAACCTATTTTTAATTGGACGCAATGAGTTCTATCAGCAGGATTTTGGTATGGCTATGGGATCTGCATTATCACCAATTTTTGGCAACATATTTATGGAGAACTTTGAGAACACACATGTTCAAAATTGTATAAACAAACCGGTTGTCTGATGGAGATATGTTGACGACATCTTTGCAATTTGGCCTCATGGTGTGGATTTACTAGATAGTTTTTTGGAAAATATAAATAGTAAAGAACCGTGTATTGAATTCACATTAGAAGTAGAAAGTAGGAACGAACTACCGTTTTTAGATGTTTTAATTAGAAGGGTAAATAATACAATTGAAACAAGCATTTATAGAAAACCAACACATACTAATAGATATCTAAATTTTAACTCAAATCAGTCAATAAATGTTAAAAGGGGTGTTGTAAAATGTTTATACGATAGGGCCAAAATAATTTCATCTAATAATGAAACATTAAATAACGAGAAAAAATTTATCAAAGAGGTTCTAGTACAAAATCAATATCCTGAAGCCTTTGTTGATAGAGTTTTCATAAATGTTGAAAATAGGGACAATCAGGTACGACAAAAACCTGAACGTCATTATACAGCAATAATTCCTTATGTATACGGACTGTCGGAGAAGCTACGCCGTATAGGTGACAAATTTGATGTTAGGACGATATTTCAAACAGAGAACACTTTAAGATCTATTTTAACAAAAACAAAACCGATAAACAGGGAGCAGAATTCAAAAAACTGTATTTACAATATCCTGTGCGAATGTGATAAATGTTATGTGGATGAGTCATCCAGACCTTTCAGTGTGAGGTTGGATGAGCACAAGAATTACATTAGAAAGAATGAAATTCAGAAATCAAAGATTTGTGAACATGCTTGGGAAAACGGACATAGAATAAACTGGCACTCGGTAAAAATTTTAACAAAAGAAGCATATACCAAAAAAAGAAAAATTAAAGAGTCAGTAATAATCTTATTAAATGAAGATAAGTGCGTATCGAATTGTTCTGTAGATATTTGTACAATCTGGCTACCAATGTTAAAAGAAGAACTTAACAAACTCAACATTATCTGAAAGAAAATATCATCAGTTCTGTGTTCTGTGTAAGTAGTAAGTATCTATGGAAATAACATAAACAGAATATTAAAGCTGTGTATTTGACATACACGGCAAAATAAGAGTTCTTCCAAAAAAGCTTTGAAAACAGAAAGAAACTACTTTCCGAAACGTCAGCAAAATACATTATTTCTGCGTTTATTCCGATTTATATTATTTGCAAAACATAACCTCTGACTATTCTTTTGACGTAAACGTTACGGACGCAGAGGCTTTTTTCCAATAATTCTATTATTTTGTAGATTCGGTGATTTGTTTTTGAAGAGGATAATGATACATGTGGTAGAAAATCCAAATAATAGGAAAGAATATTCGTAGAATGCCACAAATAATTTTCAGACAATACTTACCTACTTTGCCTAATCGGATTGTTAAATATACCACTAAATATAAATTTAAAATATTTCATTAAGTTTAATATAATAAGCGGCCTATAATTATCCTAAACACTATAATCTCTTTACTACACCTAATAACCCAACAGGTATCAATTATTCTGAAGTGAGAAAGCTAAACTAGGATTATAACATCCCAACAGTAGTGGATATTAACTGAAACGATAATTTCACACACAACAAAAATGTATTTTATTTTATTATTGATTAATGTATAGGGACATTTTGTGGCAAATAAAATAACATTTCTATATACGGGGTGTTTCAAACAAAGATTTATCTTAATAATTTAATTATAATTTACTGATTAATCTGTAATATAAGGACATTTTGTGGTAAATAAAATTACGTTTATATATACAGGGTGATTTCGATGTCTCAATACCGTTTTTCTAAGAAGGTGGCAAACAAAAAAAATCGACCTGGGACAACCCGGACAAATTTTCCCATTTAAGAATATATAAATTTTTATATAAATAATAAATAAATACTAAATAAACACCACATAAATTAGACAATCCCCCAATTCCAGAAGCCAGAGGTTTGTGCTAAAGGGGTTACACATTGGCAAAATGCTGACATACAGCCATATCTTCCCACAGTGCCAGTGCCGGGACTCGAATCCGGTGGCGCGATACCTGTGATTAATCTCGACTGCCACGTTGTGCCTTAACCAACTCGGCTATCGGCCAGACATTAAAAAGTTTATTTGAAATAGTTGGAAATCTGCGGAATTAAGATGCCCTGCCCTGTTCCCGCAATACATTTTTATTTTATAAAATGTTCATAGTTTATCAATTAATCTTGATAAAATGTTAAATACACAATTTTAAAAGGAACGACCTTACAAATACGAAGAGGGGGGGGGGGGGGGGTTTGCCGATTTAAATTTTTTTGAACTTTGAAAAAATAATTTAGTTGGGTCGTCGAAATGTAGTAGAAAGTTGGATCTTCGAAGTGGAATAGAAAAGTTGAGTTTTGTAATGTAAAGAAAAGATAATTTTTTTGGGTGTGTGGTGCGTGGCCCAGCTCCCCTCTGCCAGGGGTGGCTCCCGGAGGGTTACACTGTAAGTAATTCATTTGTTTTATTTTTAATTATGTAGTTGAATAAACTTGTATCTTGTTGTTTTTACCACCTTGTTTTATTTAACAAGTATTCACCTAGCCCATAGTTCGATATATGGTGGAGGTGCCGGGCGGAAATTTTATATATATATATTTTTTTCCTATTCTCATTTATTGTATAAGAACTTTTACTTGGGCTATTATTTGTTTTATGTAATCGCACCATGGCAACGAGGCACATATACTACAAGAAGGCAACCCCAATCAAAATCCCCCAGAAACGAAGAAACCTGTAAGACGTGATGATGACTAAAGCCCATTTACTGTTAAATTATAGATTATCAAATTATCAATTTATCTCTTCATCAATAATTCCCAAAGTAAATTTCAACAAAAAACCACAGCTGCTTCATGAACGAGTTCTCCTATCAGTCAGGCAATAAGGGGTGAACATCTAAAAGGCAATATGAAATTCCATTCACACAAATGCCAATAAAATGGTTTTATGGAAAGCGACGGAGAATATATGAACAGGGGTTATGTCCTGATGGTTCCGGAGCATGGTGTAAACCAGTCTCGAAAACTCCAAGTACAGGGAAGATGATAAAAATCAGAGCTGTCAGTCATCGTACGCTTGGTATGGATATCTGTAGCTAGTCCCAAGAATTCAAAGGTTACCACCCATCACGGTTACAAATATGGAACTAATGGTTTATCGTGCCCGAGTGATAAAAGACATTCAGAAAATATTTGGACGAGGGAGGACAATTAGTGTAAGTGTGGTAAAACAATATGATAAATTGAACAGAGCCGAACTTAAATATTTTACGCTATAACAGTCGTGTGCAAATTAAAACTTATACAGTGCGAGAAATTTTTTTGTGCCCAAATAATATTCTCTTTTAGTTGAAATTTCTTTTTTTCAGTACATTGTAACTTATTCGTTTACTTTGTTAATTTTATCGATTCGATTTAATTATGACGACCTGTTTTTTTGCGTTTTAATAAATTTTTGTTTCTCAGTTTCCAATTTTAATTCAAGGGTAATTTTCTATAGTTCACGAGGCAATAGTGCCTGCAGTACAACATTTAAATAGAAAATTTGAATATTTTTTTTTTGTTGTTGCAGAACATTTAGCATTAGCGTTAGCATATTTTTTTGAAATTTGATATACTTCCATCTGCCTGACTACAATTCATCACTGCATGTAATTAACAATCTATAGTAGAATAACGATTTAATTAAATGATCAATTAATGGGCTTGCAAGTGATAGAATTGTAATCCCTTTAGATGATTTTTTTGATTTTAATCTTGTTGGCTGTCGAAATGATTTTAAATTTTTCTTGTGTTTTATCGAGTTTTGTGGATCCCTCCACATAATATGTTAATTATTGTTCATTTTTTAATCTTTTTGTCATAGTATGCCTTTATGTTTAAATTTTGTCAATTTCTACCAGTGAAAATTGGGGGCCAGCTTTCATAGGTGAGAGGGGTGTGTCACGCAATAGTTGTAATTTATTTTATCATTCATTTGAAATAGTATGTTACTTTATTCTTGCGTAGAAATTGATATCTATAATAGTGGAGCGAAAACGATATAAAATAACATCAACTTTTTTGTTTTAGGTATAACCAGATGAAACCTTCGTGACATCATTAGATAGGTCACTGGATATTTGAAAAGGTCATTTACGACTTTTTTAACGGTACCAATTTTTTTTATTCAAAAAATGTGTAAAATCTGTGATAATTAAAAAAACATACTTTTTATTACTCACTTTGTCATATCTTCGAAACCGTATGACAAATTTTAATAAACTTTTTTTAGTTTGAAAGCAGACACATAAGCGCAGATGACAGTCTAAGAATTATATTAATAAAAAAATTATTATAAAAAATAAAAGAGAATATGATAGTTTCATTTACCTGGTAATGACTTTCTCATGAATTGAAAAACTTTTTTATTTAAAGGAAGAAAAAATATTGGAAAATTTTTTAAAACAAAAATCAACCTTCTGTGGCAAATAGTTTTGTACTTATCGTCATTTAAAATTATTAATATTCGCGCGCGCGATATGCTTGGCGGAGACGCCATCAAATATCGCACCGTGCTGCGCTCTCATGTGTTTGGAAAGCATTCTTGGGTTTGCTAGGTTTGCTCTACACTCAAAATTTTTGTTTAAGATTCCTGCAGTTCCATGCAAAACTTATACTGGGTCAATTTTTATGGTACTTTGTATCATAGGCGAATAAATCCTCATAACTATATAGCTTGAAAATCATATAAATGTCCTCTCTTTTTTTGACAGCTTTAATTATTTTTTCGTGTGTATTCTTACCGGTGCCCGAAGAAGACATGTTACGATAATTAAGTGGCAATCAATATAATTTTGGAATAAATTGTATTTTGATATGATACCCTCTATTAAAAGATTATAAAGAACTAAACCATATTAGCAGTAGTAATATAACAAGGGCAATAAAAATTATTGGTAATTTTTGTGAAATTTGCTTAAATGCCTTTTTAGTTTAAAATGCATAAGCGCAAATTTGTCAAAAATTACCGATTTATTTTTATTGCATGTGTTGTATTTTATTAGGGAATTTCAAGAATCCAATTTTAAAGTTATCTAAGAAATAAAAATAAGTAGACATATTTATATATTTTTGCAAATAAAAATTATGTTTACTTTTAAATTGTGTCGCAAATGCAGATGAATAAAAATCCCAAAGAAAGGAATTTTGAAAAAAATTATGGAATTAAATAAAAAGTCTAATCACTTACCGGTTTGAATAGAAGTTAACTTCTGCTTTCTCTCACTCCAAACGAATTGCAAATTAAACATTTTCTTCGTATATCAAAAACAGTGTCACTATTTTTTTGTTTTAGAACAAGAAGGAACATTTTCATTTATATCGTTACTCATTTGACAAGCAGAGAACATATTCTGTCCACTAGTATATGATACGCCAGGTGTGCTTTATCTCGCGATCGACAAGCACATCGCGCGCGCGAATATTAATAATTTTAAATGACGATAGGTACAAAACTATTTGTCACAGAACGTTCATTTTTGTTTTAAAAACTTTTCCAATCGTTTTTCTTTAATTCATACGCAGATACCATGGCAAAATTCCTTTACATAAAAAAGTTTTTTAATTCATGAAAAGTCATTACTAGGTAAACGAATCTATCAGACTGTCTTTTATTTTTTCTAATAAAAATAATTTTTTTATATAATTCTTAGGCTGTCACCTGCGCGTATGTGTCTGCGGTCAAACTAAAAAAAGTTCATTAAAATATGTCATACGGCTTCGAAGATATGACGAAGTGAGTAATAAAAAGTAGGATTTTAATTTACTAATCTTACACATTTTTTTATTTAAAAAAAAATCGGTACCATTAAAAAAGTCATAAATGGCCTTTTCGGATGTCCAGTGATCTATCTAAGGATGTCATGAAGGTTTCATTTGGTTATATCTCAAGAAGGAAGCGTCTTTTTCTTGACTTTTTACTGCGCTATAATTCCTAATATAATATTTCAATAGGTGCGTTCACCTATGCCATCCAGTAACCAGGCCACTTGATGGAATTGCTGACTCGCGAAAATCGGCTAGCAAAAGTAAAGTAACAGCTGGGAGAACTTTGAAAAAATAATTTAGTTGGAAAAATAGTTTAGTTCGAGATGTAGTAGAAAAGTTGGGTCTTCGAGATGGAATAGAAAAGTTGAGTTTTGTAATGTTTACAGAGGAGCTAATTGCCATACCTAGTAGGTGCAAAAATGAAACAAAGGGTAGCTAATATATCTAAGAGAAAGAGTGAATCGGCAAAGAAGTGGGCTATAGAAAAGCTTAAGGGTCAGGGAACGCAGCAAATGTACGAAGAAACTATAGAAAGTAAAATATCAAATGAAGGACCCTGTGGCAACCTTGAGGAACACTGGGAGTTTATAAAAAGTACTGTCACAGCTATGGCAGCGGAGGTCATAGGTGAAAAAAGAGACAAAGGAATGAAGACTGGGATGATAATGAGTGTAGATAGGCACTAGGAAGAAAAAATGAGGCAAGGCTGAAATGCTTGCAGCAGGATACAAGGGCGAATAGAGCACAGTACATAGATGTTAGGAGAGAGGCAACAAGAATATGTAGAAGTAAGAAATGAGAAATGATGAATAACAAAATAGAAGAAATAATAGAGCATAATAATAAAAAAGACGCTTGGATGTACATCACACGCAGTCTATGTCAAGACGAGCGTTGATTGGTGTAAGTTTAAATCTCGAAAAGCAATTACAGGAAATTATAATTAGCGCACTATTGACACTTGGCTGTTTGGAGAGGACCTTGAAGCAAGAATATCTAGGTTTAAAGCAGTACAGCGATCCTCTGCAGATCTTAAACAAAAATCAAAAATATTGCAAACCATTTAAAGTACAAGAGTCTGCCTCGACAACAATATCCACGTCAAGGCAGACAACAACAACAATACCTTCAATTTCGGAACACCAATACAAGGCACCAGAGCTAGAATACGAAACCAACCAAATACAAAGGCAAGACCAACAACAACAACAGGACCTACAATCGGCAATAGTAAGCATACATGCAGGAAGATTAAGGTACTATTTTCAACAAAACTGGCAACAAATCGCGAATGATCCAGTCGTAAGTCAATGGCTGTTAAGGTATAGATTCTCTTTGCTAGAACAGTAGTTCAAATAACGCCACCCGGGGAAAAAGATTGGTCTAAGACAGAGTTTGAGGTAATTCGCAAATTTTTTTAAATAAATTTGTTAACCTTGGCGCTGTATTTAAGTGTGAAACTGTTAGAGACCATTTTTCTTGTGAACAAGTCAGACGGTTCTAAACGGCTAATCTTAAACTTAAAATCCTTAAACAAGTCTATTGACACTGAGCATTTTAAAATGGAGAATTTTAAAAATGTAACCAGGGTTGTTTCCTCTAACTGTTATATGTCAACCGTGGATTTAAAGGGTGCATATCTGCTTGTTCCCGTACATAACAATTTGAGAGAATATTGAAGATTTACCTTTAATTCTACCTTATATCAATTTCACGCATTACCATTTGACCTATCGACAGCGCATTTTGCCTTTAGTAAGGTGTTGAAGCCAGTGGTAGCCTATATGAGATTATCGGGCCTAATATCGGTTGTTTATTTGGACGATTTCTTCTTGATCGGCAACTCTTATGACGAGTGTAAGAGAAATATATCTTTTACAGTTGAATTACTTAAAGAACTAGGTTTCATTGTTAATGTTAAGAAAAGTAAGTTGATACCATCGCAAGAATGTAAATGTCTTGGTTTTATAATTGATTCTAAACATATGAGAGTACAATTGCCACAAGAAAAACGAGATACTATATCTAAGTTCGTTCAAGAAATAAATAAAAAATTAAAATGTAAAATTTGCCAAGTTGTTAGGCTCTTTAGTAGCTATTTGCCCTGCAATTGAATATGGTTGGGTCTACACCAAACTTTTGGAGAGGGAAAAATTCTTAGCAAGAAAAAGCAATCATTGGTGTTGAAACCTTACTTAAAATCACATTTTCAGTGTAGACCAAAAATATTCAAACAGCGAGTTGTTTAATAAGAGATTCTAGCTTTTTATTAGAGATTTTTTCTGACTCATCCGGTAGAGGGTGGGGGATTGCATGTAAGGACGAAAATTCTCAGGAAATTTGGTCCTTGGAAGAAGCGTCCAATCATATAAACTACTTAGAACTACTCGCTGCATTTATTGGATTAAAGTGTTTTGCAAGGGACCTAACGGATTGCCAAATATAGTTTATTTAATGGCCAAGGTTGTTGTTGTATTTGGGATTGCAGGAACTTGTCGAATTTGATTTTGATGATTTGATTAGATGATATTGATGATTCTGGAACGTTATTGATTGTGAAACTTAAGCAAACAAAAAATGATGTAAACAGGAGATTTGTAGTTACTGAAAAATATATTAATATATATAGTCCTGCCGCCTGTTTTATGCTTAACGCAATGGAAAATGTATCAATCAGGTCGGTGGTAAAAATCAATTTTGTAAAATGTCTGAAACAGTAGCCAATTATCTTTCTACTTGAAAATGGTAAGTCATAGTAGTCAAAATGTATGTCATATATTTCCAAGATCGTCTGCTAAACTTTTAGTAGAATCTGGAGGAGACTTGATGGCATTAAATTAACATGGTGGTTGGAAGTCATCAACGGTCGCTGAAGGGTATGTTGATGAATCGGTGGCGCATAGGACAGAAATATTTAATAAAATGTTTAGAACGTGTGGCAGTGCATTAGCTGAAATAAGACCAGATCTGCGACCAGGACCATCAACGGCAGTTGTGCCAATGGCAGAAAATATGATTTCAGCTCAAGAAAATTCCACTGTAGCAGACATTCCCAATCGTTCTAGGAATATGTCTTTCATGTAATGCACATTTAACAACTGTACTTTTGACATTAAGGAAATGTAAATTTTGTATAATAAAATATTCTAAAATCAAATATCCCCGTATTCTTATGTGTACATATTCGGTAAAAAAGTATTAATTTTTTTCCCTGGGAAAAAGTAATTTCATAAAAAGTGACATTTTGTTACCCGTCAAGAGAGATAAAATGTCAAACTTTTTTGCCGTCACAGAAAAAAATTATTTTCTAATTATTTTTCTGTTTTTCAGGGGTTTACTCCCCCCACATTTGAGATAGGGTCGATTTTGCGATTTCGCCTCGAGGTGTGACAGTATTGAATATACATGTAAAATTTGAACAAAGTTGATCCAGTTGTTTGAGCAGACGGCAGACAGATATTTTTTAAAAACCACTTTTTTGGGTTCAGGGGACTTCAAAACGTGTAAATCCATCAAAAACTCAAAATCGAATGTTTGCACGATCAACATATTTTCCCATACTACGTATATATACTATGCATATGGGAAAGCAAAAATTCAATAAAACAACCTTTTATTATTTATTGAACATATTAAAAATTATTCTTTTAATTGATTAAATTAGAAAACATTAAAACCGACATTTTATTATTATTAGTCGATTAATATACAAGAAAATTAAAATATTTGTATTTGATAGTTTTCATGAAAAAATTCATGTTTAACAATAGAGAATTTATTGGACATATAAGTGTAATTAACAACAACTTTATTATTTACTTTAACAGTATTTATTATGTTTGTTTTATTATTTATACAGGCCATAAATATATGTAGCTTATTCTTGACTTTAATAAAATAAATTCAAATAATTTATATACCTATAAATGGAGTATGAAAACGATTATTATTTCGCCTGTTCCTATAATAATTTACAAAAAGGAATAAAATATGTAATACTCGCAATATAATAAATACTATTCTAACGACACGTAATAAATGTTCATTCATACCAAACATCGAGGTCTAATGAGCATGATCTGAGGCTTTCTAGGCAGATGAGTATAAAGATATGGATCAAATATATTTCGGAACATTGATCAAATACCAAATTTGCATAAAAATATTTTTGAAATCTTGTGCTGAAATGTCAACTTTTATTACGAATATCAAAATGGAGGGCCCCTCCCTATTGACCCTACTAAAGTGAACAATACAGAAAATCATAACGTTTTATACTTTCGGAATCCACAAACTTATAAACACATAAAAATAAAATACGGAAATAAAAAAATATTCTGAGGTACTAGAGAAAAAAAAATCACAGTGGTGCTCGTTTAAAGCGGAATTTTTCTTGCTTTCATTCTTATGAACTTATCAATAATAACAATTGTACATCATTTTCTATAAACATGAGTGACAAATTGCTGAAATATAATTGACTTAATGAATTACATAAATAATTCTTAACCCGTTTAAGTACGGAGAAAGAATGTTGACCGCTTGCATTAGAGATAGGCGTCGTCAAGAAGATTCTCAAAATAGTTTCTATATTAGAAAATGTTGACTGCAGCCCGTCAATTAACAATTAATAGTTATCGACAGGGTCGGAAACGTTTTCTTCCTTAGCATATTGGATGAAATGGAGAACTTCATCTTTGAAATATTTAATGTCGATACCATTGCCGTATTTAAAGATCTATATACTATCAGATAGCCAGGCAGCATTAAAAACTCTAAGGTCCTGCCCCTTTGAGTCTAAAATTATGGGAATGTAAACAATTTCTGAAGCAACTGGCCAACAACAACAGGGTTATCTTGATGTGGGTGCCAACGCATGAGGGAGTACAAGGTAACGAACTTGCTGACAGCCTTGCGAAGAAAGGAGCTATAGTACAATTCATTGGACCTGAACCGTTTTGTGGCCTGGCCAAAGGACACATAATGGAGATGAAAAAAGGGGAAAAGGAACAAAAAAAATCCTACTGGAGGAATATTCCAGGCCAAAGAAAAGCCAAAAATTTTATAACTTATTCGACAAAGAATGCCACAAGGCTTCTCGAACTTAAAAAGTCCGAATTAAGGTTGATAACAGGCCTTCTAACTGGCTACTGCCCCTTGAGATATCATCTCAAGAATATGGGCAAGGCAGTAGACGACAAAAGCAGATACTATGATACTGCAACTGAAACTGCGGAATATATACTTTGTGAATGCAAGATATTAATCCCCACTAGGCTAAAGTTCCTAGAGCAGGTGGAACTAAAGCCTAAATAGATAGGGAAACTAGCCCCAGGAAAAGCACAAGCTTTGTAAAATGTCTTGAAATTCTAGACAATAACTAGTTGTAGGGTTATTCACAAAAGATCTTTTAGGTCGAAGTGGAGTAAGGCTAAACAACCCCTGCAACAATCTAAAATTGCAGTATTTCGACGACAATCTATCCATACATTCAATAATTTCATCCCTACTCATTTCCTCCTGGATCTCTTGGGTATTGTCACGAGCTGGGGGAAGCTTGACTTGGAGTGGTTAAATTTTATAAGTAAAGTAAAGATGTAAAACAGAAATATACCAACATTTTATTGAAGGTAAAAATAACAAACAAGTCCATAAAGGAAAATAGTTCAATAAATAATAAAATATAAAATAAAAAGATCTTACCAGTCTATTATGATAGGGGAGATGCGTCAGGTAGATGCTCGTTGACTGATTGACTACTAATGAGTAAAATGTGTATCAATTCTGGTCTATTTATATGATTCCCAAATACTTATTCAACAATATTCCTATAAATGTAGACTTACAGTTTATGTCTCAATGCGGTTACAAGCTGAGATTGAAATACGAAACTTTACATCCACTATAGTGTAGTATACTTTAACTTGGCGTGTGTATGTATGAGTTAATATTTCCGTACTACTTCATTTTCTCCCATATTGTACACAAAGTTAAAGCAATAGTCCAGAAACATTGTCTACGTGGACAATATTTCTGGATCTTTATGTACAAGAGAAAATGAAATCGTACGGAAATGTTAACTCATACATACACACGCCAAGTTAAAGTATACTAGACTATATGCTCGTTAAATAGGGAATTTATATTGTAGAAATAAAATATGAATGATAAAATTTTAACTTGGAAAGAATGTCGAATTTATTTATTGATTCAGTTTTGCAGTTTATTGAATTTATTATTGAATATTTGGAAATTATATTTTGTAGAGAATATGCTAAAAAGTATTTTGGTTAATTTTATAGTGCAGAATAATTACTACTTGACAATATCTCAGATATGAGTACGTCCAGGACAAAATTCACAAGCATTACAATAAACTAGAAGTTCACACCAACCCACTACTGGAGATGCTACTACAACCGTTGATGCATTAACAGAAGGCTGAAGAGATGCTGGCCATCAGACTTAATGGACACTGAGGTGGCTTTGGATTTTCACCTCTTCACGCCACCAATGCAAGCAACCACAAACACTTGCACAATACAACACATTAGCTAAAAGATGTATCTGATTGTTAATAAATAAACTTAAAAAAAATCACATATATGTTAACTATAAAAGATTGCCTACCATCGAATTGTGTTTCATTATGGATGTTTCTTTAAACTGCAATTTTGGAACCGAATTGGATATCTTTTTCTTGTTTAATTTAACATGTTTTTTTTTTTTAATTGGCATCAAGACCATTTCCTAATACACGCTATGAAAATAGGTTTTAGAAGGTATTCAAATTTGCCTACAACAATTATTTTATAATTCTCATATTAACAGACTATAAATATTTAATTAATTTTGGTTTTTGAGGATGAGGCACCCAACGATTCTGAGGCTCCCGCTTTACTGAGACCCCAGGCACGCACCTTATGACCTGTGCGGTAATCCACCACTGCTTCTCTTGTTACATAACTAACTATTTCCCATATCAATTGTCATTAGAAGTAATGTTTCCATCTCTGGTAATTTCAATACAAAATTTAATATTATGGATGAACGTGTTGAAAGTACATTAAACAATAGTATAATTTTTTTCGATATCTTCAACGCGATACAAAATATTGAGAAACTTTCCTATTCACGAGGTCGCTCTAGGATGGGGTTACATCTGACATTTAAGTTGACTACTGAGAAATGCAGCTCCTGACGTTCTACCTCTGTACCAAAATTCAAATCTCTACTTCTAAAAATAAATTAAATACAGGGATGTCTTCATCTCAAGCATGTCACAACTATATATGCCTAATACAGTAACGATCCTTCAGAAGTACATGTAAGATATGAAAAAAATCCAGGACCGGAGTCAGTATTATGTTTCTGCTCTACCTCTAAAAAACATGACTCTGTATATATTTTTTTCGAAATTTCTATACGATATTCGAAAAGAACACAAAAATAAGCAAAATGGCCTATTTCATTTATTGTTAAACCTTTGTGGTCATTTAAATACGGTGTTAAATGCACAATAATATGGATTCAGGAAGATATTAAATGAAATTCACATGAAATAAATAATTTTGTAACTAAAATTTGCAATTTGCATTCTATTGAGACTAGTAGACCACAAGCCCATGCAAAATTTTTGAAAATGACAATTTTTCATGTTTTTCCTGTTTATCTCTATTCACTCGTTTTCAAAACGATTTTGTACATACGCCAACATATTCAAAATTTGATTCTCTTTAACTTTTATTAGATATACTATATGCGTACGATCTATCGTTTTCGAATTTTTATCGATTTTATCATAAAACAAGTGTTCTGATAGAGCGCTATAAAGATGTTTAAAAATTCATATCTGCCAAGATTGATCGAATGGAAATGAAAAATAACAGAAAATTGTTCGTAATCGAATTCTCTGCAACTTTCATTTGAAACGATTTGCGATCCAAACGACCATTTTTGAGATTTTAGCGAAGAACGCGCGCGTTTCCGTTACGTCGCAAAATTGTCAAAATTTAAAAAAAATCTGCCTCGGGTCCAACTAACAAAGTTGCTCTATAGGTTTAAAATAATAAGATAATTTTATTTTATTACTATTGCATTACTGTTCTGCAAAAGTTATTTTGTTTTTGTTAAAACTGCCAAGGTGATTATTTAGTCTTCACAACTAAATTATCATATAAATAAGTGCTAAGAATGTTCTTACAGCTAAATTATAAAGCATTTTGTAGAATTTGTTTATCGCTGTTTTATAAACGTTTATACGGCAATTATTATAAGATGTTTTTGCTCACGGAACAAAATTGATTTATAATAATGACCCCTAGCACTTATTGGCCAATTGACGAATGCCTATAAAACTATTCTGTAAAAGTTTAGCTAAGCAATAATAAAGCAATTTTATTAGGATTCTTCATAACACATATTATTTCAGGGAACATATTGTATTCTGCTGTAACTGCTAAACAATTGTTATATAAAGGAAGCCACGCATTGCTGTCATAAAACACATAAAATAATTTATAAACTAAACATTGTCTTTAGAGACTATAAAATGTTCGTTGCCATTTTTATAAAACATGGGTAGGTGTTTATGCGTCCATCAACGGATGTCTCACATCTAAAGTTAAATCTATATATGTAGGTACACAATATTACATACTAACCTGGATTAAAGACAAACACACAATTATTATATTTATTTCCACTGTTAATAAACAAGTGAATAAAAGATTCCTGAGATACAAATTTGTTTATTTAGCTCGACTAAGAAGTGCTTCAGAATGTATTGCTCTATAAGTATTGCAAATAGAGTTTTTGTAAAACATTAAAACATGTTGCTGTATATATGTTTTATAAGATGTTCTTTCGGAGCAATTATATTTTTTTAAACTTCCATAAGCACTGCCTCCGAGACTGTCAGTTTATTGATATATAACAGTTCTTCGAAAAATATCTTTGTTCTATAAGTGTTTTTATAATTATAACTATGCTTTATAAGATGGACGCCATAATTATGTTTGAACTATATTTATAGCGGCCATTTTGGAAAATAAAAATAGTTTAAAAATAAAAATTATTGTGATACAACCATTTTAGCAATAATCTATTATTGTGAAATACGTCTGCGAAACACAATTGGTGCAACACCACAAAAAGATAAAATACAAAAAATTTATTTTCACTTTATTTTTTTAATTTTGATAAATATTCGTTATTTTTAAGGCGATTAAAAATTTCATTGTATATATACCATATACTTCACAGATAAATTTTCTTAGCATTCCGCTTTGCTGTTGGCGAAACGAAGTCTTAATCAGTTAACTTTTATCTCATGTTTCACTAAATATGTTGTTAGTTACGCCGCCATATATAGTCATATAAGATCTAGCTACCTTTGTAATATTTTAAAACTATTTTGAGAATTATTATTGTCTGCAAAAACATTTAAAAAATAAATAACCTCTGTTGTTGTTGCTGCACATAACAAAAAAAGTAGCAATGATGATAATCACCCAATGCTTATAAAATTTTATAATTGATATATTACAAAAACAGGTTTAAATTTTGTAACTGTTTGCTATAAAACTATTTTATAATTATCGTCTACCATTTTTTTAAATTGTATGTAAACGTTTACACAATTATTTTATAACACCTGTAAGAGCCATAATAAAATAAATTAAAGAACTACATTATTTTATAAACTGTGCCCATTTTGCGTCTATAAGCGTTGCATAAACGTTTTAGAAATGTTTATATCAACAATCTTGTTTTATAAAAAATGTTCCATAAACATTCTTCCAGCTTCTACAAAAAATCAAATTGCTGGGGAAGCTTTTAAAACAAAATTGTGCGGATTCTCTGGGTCGTATGTCAGAAACCAAACGCTTTACAAAAAACTAACCACACTGCTAGAACGTTCATAATAAAGTGCCTTTGGAAGGTTAAAGTTTTATCTTCTTATGATTGTTCGTTTTTCAGATTCTTGACAGAAACTAAAATACAAAATTTCAATTTCTTGAAAATAACTCGAAGACGATCACAGTTATCCATGATTTCTCGACGAATTCGAAATCAGCATTAAAATTACCACAACTTTTCTAATTTAACCGCCTCTCTATCTCTTATAGTTTCCGATATCCCAATGATGGGGATCGAATTTGGGACACACTGTATATATTTATATGTTATTCATATTGACAACTGCGCATATTCGTAATGCGCTTACCAATCCTTTGTTGTCTGAAAGAGTGAGCCTTTCCCAGTGGCTACGTGCAATTTTTTTCTAGATAATTTAAGAGGCAACTAAAAAAATTAAACATTTTGTTCAAATAATATTCGAAAATTTGCCGGATGCGCTGGTAAACATTTACAGTATAGCCACTCACTAAAAAGAACGAAAATGTTCGTTTCCAAAAAAATGAACACTTAAAAAGACATTAAAAATTATGAAAAAGAATTCCTACAGTCATCTTTGTTATCCAATATCGTAATATCGATATTAAAGTCGTAAAAAACAAATCCAAAACTAAGCGTGCACTATTAATCGACTTTAAATCGATCTTATCTAAGATGGTATAATTATTTAGACAACTGGTTACAAAGTTAATGAATGAAGTTACTATTGAAAAAGGTCATCAGTAACACTATAGGTTTTGGTAACTGGTGATCCTTACACAAGGGTTTAGTATTTATTTATTTATCTACAATTGCTATTTTACTACGAAAATGTATGAAAAATTAGTAATATGAATATGAACATAAATATCAAAAATAAATTGCACTCATATTATATCTTGTAAAAAATAAAAGCAATTCATTATCAATTATTTTTCTACATTTTACGTTATTTGTTGTGTTACCTCGATACTGGACTCAAAAAAATAAATAAATAAATAAAATTAAATAAATCAAAATTATAATGATCAAGTAGATGGTCGCCTAACCAACTTTAGTTGATTAGGGAGAGACTCTTGATAGTTAGCCTCCTAAAGCAAATGTAACAAAATAAGTATTTTTAGTGCCCCTTCCGTATACAAAATTTATTTCGAAATTTAAAAAAAAATGCGGAAGCGACACTGACTAGCTCCGTGGGCGGTGGGGTGAGTAAGTGGTCCGCGGGGTGAGTATCTAATAAATAAAGTAGTAGCCTTATCACAAAGATCTCATATATATTACAGTACTCAATAACAGTTTTTTTTTGTTTTATAAATATCCGAAGATACAGGTTACGTTATAAGGCAAAAAAAAATATTTAGCAAGAGTATATATCTACAAATCAGAAATAATCAATTTAAAAGAGAAATAATGTTGCATGCACTATTGGTCCAGGCAAAACTGGTATTTACAAGCGAAATTATACCGCAAGCGATCACTTTTGGTGTACACGACGAAACTTAATAATATTTCAGCAGTGCGGTTCAGATATTATATCAAAATTTAAAAAAAATATATGTATACAAATATGTCTAATACAAACCCTTCCTGTATTTATAGAACTCAGTTATTAAATAGATACTAATAAAGAGAAAGAGTAGTTTAATTGTATTTCAAAAGGGGCCAGATGGGCAAATACTTAATTCAACACTTAACTTTTGCAAACTCAAATGGCGGCAAAGGCTCTTCCGCTGACGATGACAGTGACGTGGCCCGAATTTTCAATATGGCGGCAGCCAGGGACTTCCGGTAATTTGTACACGTTTGTTGCATTTTCGGTATCCACCCAAAATGCAACAAACTTCAATTCTTCTTAAATTTTTCTCCGCATATTTCCCAAGTGACATCCAACTTCGAGACAGAAATGATACGATACGTAGTATACACCAATTTATACGATAGACCCTTAGCACCACAGAAACGGAAAAATATGTACAACAGCAGTAACAGGAAGGAACGGTAGGAGAAATATATATATACACATAATTTGAGGGGCAACGATTACTTAAACTTCAGTTAAAAAAGGGAGGTATCAAATAAATATTGGCTTCGATAATAAGCTCTGGAAATTAATATCCTGAATGTAATATTAATTTAGCACACCTGTAGGTGTCAGGCGGGCTGTAAGTGAAATTTCGCCTTTCGCCTTCAGTAAGCATGATGAAATTTTCTCCCAGCAATGGACAAGTCTGCGGCTACTGTCGAATGCAATCTTCAATGCCCAAAAGCCACAACTAACAAATTGTGATGAAATCTGTTTTTCTTCCAAATTGGAAATTAATATAATTGCTTAAATTACACCACAAATCACCTTCGCTATACCGATCGCACGGCGTTGTTCATCAGAAAATAAAAATCAACCAATCTCAAAAGAAACCTAACAAAAAAACCCTTTTTTTATTATTGCCACATACGTTTAATTGTGCGATATCTAATTAGGAATAATTAATGGTATTAAACTAACATGAAGAAGGAAGTATCTCTCGTAAATTAGCAATTAAGTTACCCCAATATCCTAACAAAACTACCCTCATGAATATTAAATTTAATAATAAGTTTCTTTAAATAATTTGAACAGAAGGGAAGCATGCGCCTCAGTAACTTAAGTCTACAGCACTGTTTTGGCGAGTACATTTGCTCCTACGTAGTCAGATATACCAAACATTTTCCATAAAATGATAAGTTCTAGTATCAAATAAAGTGAATATTAGAATGGTTATCTAAATATGATGTTATGTAGACAAAATTGTAATTCCAGTAATCAGAAACTCTGAAAACAAATTATACATAACCAAGTTAATGACGTTGTCGTTAGACTAATATAGCGGTTTTCAGGATACTACCAACACAACAATACTACCGACACAACAATAGCCATTAATACACGAAAAGAATATTATGATGAAAATTTTTTGACAGTTCTAATAACCAATTAAATTTTGTTATTTCTTGTCATGTGACACAAATCACCTAATCATTTTAACGTTACACTGATAACACCATTCACGGAAATTTCCAATCACTATGACAACAAAATTATTTAACTTTGACAATTTCATAATAAATTTCAAAATGTCACGTTTTGGCAATGCCGATTTTCAACCTATAAACACTCTAATCAAAGAAAAAGTTCCAATAATTACTACAAAAAGTCGCAAATACACATGGGGGGGAATATTTATGGGTTTTTTTTTCAGTTTCTTTTTCAAAAAATTCTCTGAGCGAATGTCGTTCTAATTCGTATCGAATTTGGCGTTAATAATCTGATTAAAGCTTGAGAGATTTAGCTTGAGGGATTTAGTCTTTGATTAGCCGACTTTGATAATAGCCGATTATTTATCAAGGTCTTGTTATATTACTATATATATATATATATATATATATATATATATGGGTAGTGGTGAGAGGTAAGTGAATCCTCTCATATGGTCAATTGCAACTATACACCATAGATGTCTCCATGAGCGTATAGCGACTTGCGATTCTGCAAGTACCTGAGAGCGGCGACCCTTCAGTCCTAGGTGGACTTAACCTACTGTTATAATATATGATTTGCAGGAAACAACTACTCAGCGGGACTCACTTACCTCTCACCACTACTCAATTTACTATAGTTTGTATAAAACTAGCAGGTTGGCCACTATCGTTTGTCTGTTCCATGACCTATGGCATACTGATGAGAACTAATAAGTTCGAAACCGGTCTATGTCTGGTCGGGGAATTGACAAATGATATTGGCTACCACTCTTACATGATTTGTAGGTGTAATTCAATGCAGGTCGGGGTATTTGCCCGCTGAGTAGTTGTTTCCTGCAAATCATATATTATAACAGTAGGTTAAGTCCACCTAGGACTGAAGGGTCGCCGCTCTCAGGTACTTGCAGAATCGCAAGTCGCTATACGCTCATGGAGACATCTATGGTGTATAGTTGCAATTGACCATATGAGAGGATTCACTTACCTCTCACCACTACTCAATTTACTATAGTTTGTATAAAACTAGCAGGTTGGCCACTATCGTTTGTCTGTTCCATGACCTATGGCATACTGATGAGAACTAATAAGTTCGAAACCGGTCTATGTCTGGTCGGGGAATTGACAAATGATATTGGCTACCACTCTTACATGATTTGTAGGTGTAATTCAATGCAGGTCGGGGTATTTGCCCGCTGAGTAGTTGTTTCCTGCAAATCATATATTATAATATATATATATATATATATATATATATATATATATATATATATATACATTTATTTAACGCCGGCCTATTTCCGCTACTGAGGCCTATCACGAACTACCCCCAACCAGGAATTTTGCCGAACCTCTTCCCTTAAGAAGAGTAGGGATCTTTTACTTGCCTAACATTTAATAGACAAGGGACCGACGGCTTTACATCCCCTCCGAAGGATGGTATATCTCCTATACAACCCTCGCCTGAGGTTGTATAGCTTCCGCGCATACACTGATATACAAGCCGCTGGGAGATGTGTGAGGCGAGAACGCGGTTTCCGTTGGAATGGTCACCCATCCAAGTACTAACTGCGCCTGTCGTTGCTTTACATCGCATACCGAAGTATGTACATAGTAAAGACGCACCTACGCTCGCCCCTTGTTATATTACCCTTGACTATTTTCAGCCAATGCTTCCCGTTGCTATGTAGAGTTCAAAATAGCCTCTGATATTCCTCGTTTCTAAGGAATTTCAAATATTGTGATTGGTTAAAAAAATCGATTTGACACATGAAAGAAGTAATCTCGTACATTATCAATCTCCTAGGAATATTATTATAATTGAAAATGTCTGTTCTTCATTATTTCGTTACCCATCCGTAAATAAAAATAGAGCAATTTTTCATCATCTCCTAGCCCCAAGGTATGATTAAGAATGGATTTATAGACATGTATTTTACGTTCTTTCAAAATTATCGGAATGTGTGATTTGCTGGTACTTATCTGAAGGAACCGTCTTATCAAAGAAATTTCAGATTTCTTCTATAGCACTGAATCCAAAACTAACAGAATAGCAACAGCTTCATCGTGTACTACCTTTTATTTTTTCTTTAAATTGATTATGAAACCAGTTTTAAAAGTTTTGTTCGATCAACTTTTATGAATCTTTTCTTTAAATTATCCTTGTACATAACCAGTAACTATTTCCCCTATAACATTGTATTAAACATATTTCTTGCTGTAGTGCCAACATATTTGGCAAGAAATATTAAGTATATTCTTTTAAATCATTTCTCACATTAAATTAATATTTGACATTTCCAAGCGAAAGCCAACTAGATACAGTAAAAGTTTATAAAAGTGCTACAATTATGACAAAAGTAATTAAGTTATAAAATAGATTTTAACAATGAAGTTTTAATTATAGATTTTTCCGTTTTAAATCAAGTTAGTGGGATAGTTTTAATAGTACTTGCAATCTTAGCGGGTTTTAGGTTTCTAGGTGAAAAAAAAAGTTATATAGTACGAACAAAATATATTTTACAGAAATCTGTAATAAAAATTAATCTAATAAAAATTACATTAATGAAATTAAATACTTACACTAATGTTAATGTGTCTACCCTAAAACGTAACGTAATCTAAAATAATCGATCCACTAAAAGCTATATACGCTAACACTTAAGGTTAAACAAGATTTAATAAATTAGATATGTTCATGGTTTACTGAAAATTATTAAATTGCCAACAAATATCGAAAATCAATCTAAAACACACTGACTCAGAAATGTTTGTATTTTGCTACACTAGATAACTACTACACTATACGCATCTAGAGGTTTGGCATTTACAACTAACTATTTGTTAATGTATCCTTCGAATCCTCTGTAGTAGCAGCTTGGCAGGCCTGGAGATATGGAAGAAAAAGATCATAAGCTAATAATAATTCAGTAATAATAAATTTATATTTTTAATAATATGGTATCTATATAATCCTAGTCTATTTAATAAATTTTTCAACTTCATTAACAAAATTAAAATTTCACCTAATAATTGAAAATTTAAAATCTAATTAATTACAACTCAAAAAATAAAATAATATTATTTGTATAACCGCACAAATTTAGTTAATATTTTAAATTATACCTCAATGTAATTTTCATTAATAAAAATCTAAACTTGTTATGTCATCGTCAGTGGCAAACTGATTATTATTGTCAAAAATTTCTCTAAGTAATTGCTGATCCGGCAGAAAATCATCAACAAAATTTGCATGCAGATTTAGACAAGGATTTAGATGTACTTGGTTGAGAGCATGGCGTTATCAACCGTATAGTAATGCAGAATTGTTATTAATATTAGTAACTTGTATCAGAAGAAAAACCAGCAATTAATAACGTAAAATATTTGATGTAGAATCCACCTACGCGTCCACATACAGAAATGGCGCAGATACAAACTGTATCCGTAAGTCAAATAAAAATAAATAGAATTTTTACCAGAAAATAGCGGTAGTTTTAAATATGCTATATCATAAGATGATGTAAACATCTATACCTGTTTAATAAGTAAACAGTATATAAACATGAAGTTAATTAATATTGACCTAAAAATAATATACGCTATATAACACGATGTATTATTTATGTAACAATTTTACATTAAATTTTACATATTCCTAATGCAAAAAATATGTAAATTTATGTAACGTATAAATTAACAAATTTTGTCCAAAGTGACTTATTCCTTACATATTATTTATATATATTTCATATAAATATTTTGCGTAAATATGTTCTTCTAACCTTACTTCTCAGAGAGATAAAGTTACATGAATGTTTACTGGGTGCATTTAGGGCATTTTATTAGTAAATTCTTTTACACATAAAAAATGCTTTGAAATATAATTCAACGTACGTAAGTGTACCTACTTATTATGCAAAGAATAAAATTTAAAGGCCTTGAAGTATCTATCTAGGGACAACAATTTTAAACCTACGTGTAGAATTTCATAATAAAAATAGAATTATATCCCATTTTACATACTTATTAACATGAGATATTTATTTTCTTGCGACCTTGAATATCATTGTATTAGTTCGGTAAATAGGTAAATTATTATAACATTTATAACACTAAACTAAATATATTTAGTTCACGACTTTACACAATTTCCTTACTGCTGGAGGTGAACAAAATATTGTTTACCTGCCAGCATTTCAAAATCATATAGTAAGTAGGTAGACTTATTGACAATATTAAATTTAAAATATTACTTTATTAATATCGAATATTGATTTGTCAGTAAATTGATGTATATCTTTCTTAAGTGGGTACACACAAAAATCTTTTATGTTGTGCCGTCGCATATCAAAAAAGGAAACAAAATTATAAACCATGTAGATAGGCATAATACCCTTAATACAACAATAACAAAACTTATACATTCACTCATTGTTAAAAGAATTACAATTATAGGTATAAATTATGCTCTCTCACATATACCTACACAGCACATCCATTCTATTTTTCGAAGCATTACAAAATATACATAACAATACCCCAAAATAAATACATTAAAATAACAAAATGAAAAGAACCGTAGGCGTAAAAATTCAGGATCACACTGTAATTAATTAAATATTGCTTAATAATCAGCTTGGTGTTTAAACTCTATTGGATTGGCGGGCAGAGAGGTTTGCAGCCATCAACCGAACGGCGCTGTGCCATTGGAGGATTAGAGCCATGCTGCTCCGCCCCAACGGTTAAACCTTATCGCTTTATCTACATTAGGTTTTTCCTTTGTAGTGCTACGGTGGGTAATCAACGTTTGAACGTTTTAAAAGCACATTATCAGTGAGTCGTTCGTGTCGTGAAGGTGTTTACTTTTTAGTAACTACAAAACAAACCTTTTTACGTGTGACGTCATAAAAGAATTGTTTTTGTGTGGATAGTGATATAGACACAATTTTGTGATGATAATTTAGTGATCCTGTTAGTAAATCTTGACAAATAATGCACGAGCATGGTGTCGTATTATAGCCCAGCAGCCATGTACCGTCATCAGCAACAAATTTCCGCATCAAATGGACATTTTCAGCCTAATGCGCCAATGCACCCCTCGTGGTATACTACTGGGTATCACCAAAGCCCCCAAATAGGTACAGCACCCCCTTCAAGTTACTGTGTACAGGACGAGCAACAAATGTGGCATCATCCCGCGCACCCCCATAGTGTTTTCCAACATGATTTTCCAGATTTTGTTCATACGGGAATACCGCCCTTGCAACATCAACAGCAAATAAATCCAGAAAATCAACTACCTTCCCCACCGATAACGGTATCGGGGAGCGACATGTCTAGTCCAGGCGCTCAAAGTGGGAACATTTCTCCGCACCAAAGTCATTCACAGACATCGAGACCTCCACCTGCGAGGAGTCCGTATGAGTGGATTAAAAAAACGTCATACCAGTCCCAGCCAAATCCCGGTAAGTGATATGTAAAATAAATATACTTGTCTAGGTATCTAGATCAGGAGCGTGCTGGCCCGCCGGTAAACGAGAGCTTCCCGGTGGGCATTTGCAATGTAACCCAGAGCCTAGGTGAATTTTAAAATTTATTTTAATGAAAATTTAACCCGAGGCCCTTTATGAATAATTTTCCCGGGACCTAAAATTCTAAAATCGTCTCTCAAAAACGTGTTGTTGGAACCGATTCATATTTTTCAAAAATATTTTGCCAGAAACTTCCAACTAAATATTGGTAGAATATGTCTAGGAATTAAGGGTGTCAATCCTAAGATTTTCGAGATTTAGATTATCAGATCCTGGTTTTGTGAGCAAAGACACTTCTAACGCAACTTGTTGAAGTCATTAATATTTTGTAGTAACTTAAAACCAAAACGTTGGGGCTCAGATACGGTCACAGACTCAAGTTCCGGTTAACAAATCAGCACGATTGTCAATTTGCTAATTTTGTTTTTCGCCGAATCAGCATTATCTAATACCGCTTCAAATCATGGGGCAGGAGTACTTTCTCCTCACGACGAAAGTGGGCACAGTGGTGGGTAGTCAATAAACCGAGAACAGTGGTTTGAAGTCCACGCAAAACATTAGAACACAAAATGGCAAAATATGCAATATGTTGTGCGTAAAATAGTATATTATTTTATTAGGAGTAACAGTCATATTTTTGTGACGAGGCTGTAGGTTAATTACAGAGGAGCCACAAAAGTGGCTTTTACTCCGAATAAGACATGTTATTTTTTCTTCAAACGCCGATTAGCTATAAAAATACAGATAATTTAGCCAGGCGTTGTCATTAGCAACGGAAGTAAAAGTCCGCATGGGCGGAAGAAAAAGTACTTTTACTTCCATTCCCAACTCTCAAAAATTTTTCTCCTAAAGCACCAACCAAAAACCCCTAAAATCCCCACAGGTACTGGGGAATTCCTCTAAAAAAATATTATTGTTAAAAAAATAAATAATGAAATATTATTACATAAATAATAAATTATAAATATTAAAATATCATTAAATTAAAAATAATTAGTTAATAATAAATATCATTCAGCAAATTTTTTAAATATCTTTTATTCATAAATTATTTAATACTTCAAGTATAATATCAGTTTCTTCAGTTTCTGTTTTTTTGAAATCATACATATTTACACTAAATAACTTTAACATTTTTGCTGACGGATGGAATGTTGTACAAGACCCACCATTTCGTTGCAGTGTGAACCGAACCATCATCATACTTTGTAACATCGCAATAGACAGTTTATTGTTTATTACGCAACTTATTCTTGACAATGTTATAGATTGAGAACGCACGTTCAACACTTGCATTTAAAATCGGTACTGTGACAAATGCTAGTCCAAATTTCGAGACATTTTCAAAACGCTTAGAACCGGCTGCGTCTAAATCATTATACACTTCATAATAGAAATCTGCCGAATTGGATACATTTGACCACTGTTTATTACTTAATTGGTGCCACTCAGACCCGACATCATTTTTATTACCGTAGATATGAGTTCGTTGTATATGATTTAATATTGCTTTGATAAATATTCGAAATTTAAAAAATCCCCAAAAATACCTCTAAAAAAATAACACCTCTAAAAAAATCCCATTCGACTTTTTTACGCCCTAAATCTGGGGGGAAACCCCCTAAGTTGGTAACGCTGCTGGCAACGCACGGCCGTCTGAAATGTCAAACTTTAATGTCATGAAATGGGTAAGAAATGTCAGGTTTTTTTGACTTTTGAACAAAGAAATTACCGTGTCTAAGGTTTCGTCTACAACTTGAAGGGAACTAGTGGAATATCTACCTAATTATCAAGATAAGTACCTGCCAGGACTGTACACTAGTAGAAGCAGTTGCCATTAAAAACTAAGCACCGCAGGAATAGCCGAGACACAAAAATCATGCTTCCACGTAGAACAATAATAATAATATTTATTTCTCCATTGAAAAGATATACAAAAAAAATGTACAAAAGATCAACGAAGAAAGTGTCAAAAAGAGAAAATCATTGAAAGGAGAAAAATTGATCAAATATTTCAAACGTATTTGCACATACAAACTATTTTGTACACAAGTCAAGTTAAGAAAAAAATAACATATAAATAGATAAAACATATAGACAGATATTCCTTATCCTATATCTTTTTTTTGCAAATTAACTAAAAAACTCATCAATTTCTCGAGTAACAATCTTTTGAGTTTGTGTTTGAAAATGTGTATACTGCCAGATAGTTTAATGTCTTCATCGAGAGAGTTGTATAATTTACAGCCCTGGTACAGAAAGCTTTTCTGGAACATACTTGTTCTATGAGAATCGGGCAGTAAAATATCTCTGAATCTTGTTTCATGTAAATGTCTGACTTGATTTCTTACAAATATAGATTTATTTTTATGGACATATAAACATACCTCAAAAATATATAGGCTAGCAACTGTTAGAATTTGTAACTGTTTGAAGGCATCACGAGAAGTTTCTCTGTAACTCAGACTGGACAAAATTCGGACAGCATATTTTTGTAAGAAGAATACTCTATTTACGCTTACACTATTACCCCAATTCATGATTCCATACCTGAGATGGGAATGAAAATTGGCATAATAGAGCGTTTTAAGAATGTCTTGGCTGCAGTGTTTTGACATGAATTTTAGAGCGTAGCAGCTAGTTTTTAATTTTGTGCACAAATTTTCAATATGGCATATCCATTGCATGTGTTTGTCAAAAGTAACACGCCAAAGTTTATTAACGTCACAGGTTGCTATTTCAGAGTCAGTCCCCTCAAAGAGTTTGAAGGTTTCGGTATTGTTACTTAGTGAAAATTGAGTTGAAACGGTTTTTGTTTTGTTTAGATTTAAGTTATTTTTTTTTGCCCAGCATATTATTTCGTCATATACCCTTTCAGTGGTCATCTTTGCCTCAGTTAAGTTATTTCCTGTAATTAAAACATTAGTATCATCGGCATAACAAACAACATGAACATTAGGTATTTTTTGTAAATAATAAATTATATCATTAGCAAATAGTATATATAGAAGTGGTCCCAGGATTGAACCTTGAGGAACTCCTTGGTTCATGCCACAAGTTTTACTTTCCACTCCCGCTTCCATTTTTACTTTTTGAAACCTATTGTCAAGATAGGAGGTAAATATTTGCAACGCCGTTCCTCTAACACCATGCTTCAATTGTCGAACGTGAATTAAATCGATACTTAATGCTATTTGTTTTTTAAATACTTTTGTGCCGCTCGTGAGCGGAGGCAAGACTTTTAATGTCGCTCAGATGGAATGTCACAGAAAAGATACTTTAAGTTCACGAAACTTATAACTAATGTCATGTCATAACATTGGAGAAAAACATATTTTTCTTCAAACGTCATAAAAACATGACTTTTACAAAAAAAATCTCGTGATTAAAGTATTTGAAGAAAAAAATTAGAGTATTTATTTAATATATATTCAATGTTTGGAGAAAGATAGCATGTTATGTGGAGTATTTTTTCTTGTGTCTGCGTAAAGTGGGTAGGTATAATGTCGTTCAAAGATTCCCTGCAAATAAAAAATGCAACAAAAACTTTACGAGCCCATTAAAATACCGTGACTCTCTGTACTATTCCGGCGGAAACTTGAATCACTTACCTTTATAGGTTTTACGTCGGCTTGTTTGATGGCACCATATTGACTGTTTCGCCAGCGTAAATAATGACCTTTAAATTTTTTTGATGCACTTTTTATTTGCAGGGAATCTTTGAATGATACTATACATCTTCGACAAAAATTGCCACTTGTACTCCATATAAAACAATATACTATTTTCATATATATTTTTTTGTACGTGAGGCATTTCTATATAGTGATACTGAAAGCAGTAAAAAGCGTGGAAAAGCGGAATTGTTTCACTCTCGCATAGTGTAGTAGCCGAATCATAAGAATTCCACTGAAAACAACTTAAGTCGTCTCACGATCTGAAAATCGTAATCGTTTCTAGGCAACTAAAAATATCAAAATTTAGATTTGTGTTTTTTAATAATTGTAAAATTGTGAAATTTATTAAAATATGGAAGTTGAAGACGGTCGTAGAAAACATATTGTTTGAAATTCATGCGCATAGGATTGCCGCTTTCTCCTACGGCTTGTAAACAAATATTATTTTCTTTAGTGCATTTGTTGCAACTAGGTACTAATTGTTTAGGGTTATCCGATTTTCTATAAAATGCCAATTTCTGAAATCAGGAATAATCACTGGTAATTATTTAAATATAAAGTATTGTCAGAAGTTGTTTGAACAGTTCTACAAGTGATTTTGATGTTTCGGATGATTCTAGAATTTGTAAACACGAAATACCTATCAAAATTTTAAAAATTGAAAGACTCTTAGTTGATTATTTTATTGTACTGATTAACTATCCAGCAATCACATTTCTACAATACAAATGGGAAAGATATAAGTAACCCATTATTGCATCTAAGAACTAAAACAGACGAGGAAGTTTATGTGGGGTCGGCCTCCGAATAGTACTTACTGGGCGATGTTTGCACAACATCAATTTTGAGCATCGAAGGGAGCCATCAATGTAGGCAGAATATAGTAAAATAAACCTCAATATACAAGTAACATTGATGTTACTTTTTCTCGTCTCGAAAAATCGACCGGCTTGAAATGCTAATTAACAGATATTAGCAGATATGAACGCTACGTCTTGGAAATGAATATAATAGCTGTTTAGAATTTTTGCAATTAATCTTATATGTTTACTATAGAAACTAGAGACAACGTATATATTTTCAATATAATACGAACTTGATTAATTTAAATTATTAAGTCTTATATCTTCTTAGAGTATAAGATATAAAGGCAAAAAAAAATCTTAAAATATGGAGAAAATTAAAATTCACAATATTTCAAATAGATTTATTTTAGTTAGGTACGTTTAAATATTAAAATATTCATATAAATTGAAGTGTAACTTTATAAATTAAATAAATAGAGACTTCACTTGTGAAAAAAGGGTAAAAAATGGGAAATTTTACATTTGCCGAGACGAACGAGATCTCGACCTCGAGACGAGATTTTGGGTAGACGAGAATATGTCGAGACGAAATGACTGAAAGATATCGTCCCGACAATGTCGAGACGAGACGAGGAAAACCAATTTCTCGACGAGACGAGTCCCGCGGCAACACTAGTCATTTTCCTCTCCGAAAAAAACGCGAAACCGGCTCTCGGTATGTTCCCGCCGCAGTGAAAAATCCGTATGCAAATCCATATTTTCAAATCGCAATATCTCGGGAACCGCTGGACCGATTTCGACGAGTCAAAATTCAGTTTACGCGCATTTGCGCGTGATACACTTTTTCGATCCGAATCAAACTAAACGAGTTATGTCCGAAAAACCGATTTTCCCTATCTCTACATGTAAATTTCCTCCCCTCCCCGCGAAAACTTTGACCGGAAAATTTTCCGGATGATAGGGGTCCGACTTCATAACATCACAAAAAAAATAATTAGAAAAAACGAGTCCTTTTACAAATCCAGATCGACCCCATTAAAAAGGTTAAAAATTTGTCCCATTTTTGAAAATTTTTTGTTCGAGATATAAGTAGGTACATATAAAAAAAATTGAAATATTTATGTTTACCGCTAGAGTAGGTAATCCATTTCTTGAAAAATAAATGCAACATATGGCTTGTTTACCATTACTATATAAGCTTTTAAAATGTGAAAATTATTTCTTCAAACAATCAGGAACGGCTGTGTCAATCCCGTTTAATAGTTATCTATTAACTTCTGTACTCCAAGCCGCCAACTCCTAGGCCTATATATTTTTTTTTATCTCGAATCTACAAAAAATAAGTACTATTTATTTTGTTATAATTTAAAATAATCGGTCTAGGTTGTGTATAATTTTAATATCTGTATAATAAATTTTATAATTTTATGAACTCTTTTATTACATTGTTTTAATTATTTTATTGTCCTCAGTTTATAAATTAAGCGACAATAAATGTATTATCAAGAAATAAAATAGTTTCTTTGGCAAATAATCAAATGCATATACAGCTAAGGATTAAAACTAATCAGGATAATATCCATTTCCGTCATCGCTAACCTTTAGTTCAGAAACGTTTAAATAGCTAAAAACATGATTTAACACGAAGCAAATTAGCCGCTGTATTATTTAATTTTTACAAAATAGTATCAAAAGCTGATATCGCTGAAGAGTTACATTTAATCAAGGTTAAGGTGAATGTTCTGCATAATGTAAAATAAAATTCTTTTCACTTCATCAAATTCAAATGACAAAATATCTGATCTTATTAAAACCCGTCCAAACATTGTTACGCAAGCGAACGAACGATTTTACGCATAAAAATGTTATGTGTGCGGGTGAAAACTTGCCTTAACATATAGCCATTATAAGGAGTACTAGCCGTCGGTAGGTTGTCTAGAAAACATAAGGAAACTAGGTATTTGTACACGTGCTGCACATTGCTCAGTGTGGAGAGATTTTAGGAAAGTGTCCGTCTTTTTGCACTTTGTACACAGCGGCGGTTCTAGACTAATACTCAGGGAATTTACGGCCGATAAAAAATAAAGTTAAGGCTGATCGTGCTGCTGCCACGGGAGCAGTTATTCAAAATTTGGTGTCCGCTCAGATCAATCATCGAAACCCTCAGATATAATGGCGAAAAAATCATGAAAATGATTGCCATTTTGTACTATACTGTCAGCTATATCTTATATCTTAGATCTACTGAATGACGAATGATTTAAGGGTGTGGAGACTTTATGGGGCAACGACGATGTGGGGGCACCCTAATTATTTTGAAAGATTATTTAATATTTGCTATTTAGCCAATAAATAATTTATTGGCAAAGCAAGTGTTCACATCCAACAACATATATTGATTATATAAATTATAAAAAATAAATGAAATGCTTTTCGCTTAGCAAAAAGTACTTTATGGCCTTTTTTAACGCAAAATCGTCAATGATTTCGGTGAGATCCACTTCCCGGAGTAAATTACTTGCAATATTGAGCAGATTTGTGGAGGTCCCGCTCATATGGAGGCTCCGGGGCTTCAGCCATGGTTGCCCTCCCCTAAATCCGGCCCTGCCGCTACACAGAAACCTTTTTAATTTTTCTGATGTTTTATAATACTCTGTGTATAGTGATTATGAAAACTAAGAGAAAATATTTGATACGAAGATAAAGAAAATAATAATCTATGTAATTTATAAATTTATTAGTTATAGCTGAAAATCAAAAAGTAAAGCGGATTAGGTTCATTAATGAATTTTATTAACATATATTTCGGCAAAAAATTAATTACCGGAAAACTGAAATTTTCAAAGTGGATTTTTGAACGAACGGAAATATGAAAAAAAATGTGAATTTTAAATCCGTTCTCATTTGACTATGTATTAGAATTAAGAAAATCTGTTTAGCGTCAAGATAAATAGAACAATAACCTACTTCTATGGATTTGCTTTTTGAATTTCAGTGTTTATAACTTAATAAATTAGTATTGAAAAAACATTTTTAAAACAGTATTTTATTTAAGTGCTCTAAAAAGAAGAAAATAAATTTTGAAGTAAATTAAACCCATCATTTTGTTACATTATATAATTTTTTATGATATAAAAGCTTGTGAGGAGATTTTCCTGTGTAAAGGGTGAGTTTGCCCAAATTTGTATGGAGAATAGGCCCCCAATTTTTTCATTTGTCCATTTAGGAAATACGATAAATTTACATGAATGGTAAAAGAAACCACATAATTATTTAGATCTAGCACGGCAGCTACGAATCTTTTTTTTCAAATCACCTGATTTGATTGATTTTCTGAACAAAGTACCTAATATTTTTTTAACTTTTAAAAAAATAGAATATAAATAATTTAAAAAATTGTTGTATTATAGCGGATTTATTTTGGGCAATCTCCTTTCACTTCTGCCAAGATATATTCTCGCGCCAAGCTTTTATATCATAAAAAAAAATACAATGTAACAAAATGATGCTTTTGATTTACTCCAAAGTTTATTTTATTCTTTTTAGAGCACTTAAATAAAAGCTTGTTTTAAAAAATGCTTTTTTATTATTAATTTAATTATTAATTTTTTAGTTATCGCTGGACATGTTTCTAAGTTTATTCATTTCAATTAATGCGTCATTGTTGCACGGTCGCTTGCCTGTTAATTTCCTGCAGTCTAGTTCTTCAATAAGGAGACCTGACTTGTGACTTGACCCTACTTAAAGTCACATATGCTTGGCCAGCAGCGAAGAGCTTTAGCCTAAATAGACAACGGCATAGTCGACAGTACTACCCTGCATTTTGTGTACTGTACATGTACAAGCTCAGCATAATATAATTGGCAACATTCTTCGTTCAGCAGTGCCATGACTACATTTTGCAGGACCGTATCACAATTGAACGCTTATACAAAATTTCGTGTCTGTGCTGTTAACCGTTGAGGAGGTCAAGTGGGTTGAAAAGAAAATATTCACTTTATCGTTTTCTAATCTTCAAGCCCTTTCATTTGATACCCATATTAATTCGATACCTATATTAAGGAGGAGGTTGACGTCGGCTTGTTGGTGTGATGGACAGTGGCGCGTTCTCTCTCGCAGATGGCCCGAGTTCAAAACCGGGTCACAGCAAGTCGAAGATATATAGTGGATGAGCGGATCTGCTCGCGTCACCATCTTCCGAAAGAGATGTAAAACTGTGGGTTCCCTGTATCTACGATGTGAGCACGTCAAAGATCCCTACCCCACGGCAAACTGTGGGGGTTCGGTAAAATTTCCAGGTTAGGAGTCCCAGTGCCTACCACTGATGAGTGTATCCCCTGGCGTCGGTGATCTTGTGGCGACGGCCATTTTAAAAATATTACAATATTGAGTGTTGCATATTGTATTGTCACCAGAACTAAAGGGTATGCAAAATTTCAGCAAAATGGTTAAGAGGAACTGATTCTAATTCAGCTTCCAAGATTTGACCCAACAAACAAACATTGCACGTTGAATAAAAGCTTGTAAAAAGAAAAATATTTTCATAGAAACCTGAATTATTGCTTTGTTTATGTTGGTACCTATTATACCAAGCATCTTAATTTTCATAAACAGCCGAATGAGAAGAGGTTTAGAATTTTCAAATCTCTTAGATTTCGGATTTCCCAAACCTGCAGAAGTTCAGGAACTCCGCTATGAAAATTCTATTTATAACAATTAATTTTTTACAGAAATATATGTTAATAAAACGAATTAATGGACTTCTGGTTCATTTTATTTTTGATTTTGAGCGTTTATAACTTACGAAAATTAAAAAAAAGGGTAAAAAAGAAAAGATGAATCCACAGATACATAGTTTTGTTTTCGTACTAAATATTGTTTCTTGGTTTTCTTAACAGCAGAATGAGAGATGATAGAGGTATGCTAAGATTTCGGCGATTTCTGGGCTCTTAAAGTGAATGCAATTTTAAATTTGTGGGCAACAATGGCTAATGCAAGATACGCATAAAAACAGGAATCTTCGTATGTTTATATGTATAATGGGAGAACCTGGTCATATTTTATTCTAAATTATTCAAATACATTCTCGCGCATAAGATCTGTAATGTTAATGTTCTCATATTTCATGTTTTATAAAAAATGTTTTTTTAAAATTATTTCTATGAATGTATTTTGATGTGAAGAAGCTCGCTGTAACATGTTATGTGTTCTTTATCTTCATTCATTCTTCATCTAGAATTTTAAAATACGGTGAATAACCGTATTTTAAAATTCTCGATGTGATGTTTTTTTTCATATAAAGGAAAAATAGGTTCTAGACTTAGAACATTCAATCTGCCGTTTGGCTCTAATAAACTGCTATTGCGTATACCTTTCAATATGCTGAAAATATTACCAACATACGATATTGGTTGTCTCCTTATGGTCAGAAATTTATACTACATAGCACAGTAACACAGCACACAATGCACCACGTTACTAATTTGATTAAGAATGCATCATAGACAACAAATATAAATTAATTTACTGTTACATGAAATACGCTAACACGATCAAAACACCGTGACAGAGATCATGACGGACTTTAAATTGAGCTTACAATTTACCATGTTACATTGATGTCAAGAGCCATAATATTTTTTTATTTTAGGGACATTTTGGAAAATGCCATTTGGATATTAATAAAATGATTGTCGAAACTCTAGCGTCTCAATTAAGATAATTATTCTTTCTCATTTTCCATCTATAAATCTGTAAAAAACTACAACGAAGCTGCAGATAAATTATTCAAATTCCTCAGTGGAGAATTATGAGTAAATCAGCAACATAATTAGGGCTCGACCAAAATTTATCAGACCTCAATAACGTAGGAAGTGTTTTCACGAAAGTACTAGCAGTCCATTAGAGGTTCTAATTAAATCCATGTATCCTAGATATTGATGTATGAAAAGTATTTTGACTATTTCCTGTGAACTAAAGCCTCTTTTTCTTCTTTTTTAGAACTAAATTGTTCAGAACCCACGCTTCTAGATTTTGCTGCACACGATAGTGATGGTATGCTTTTGTGTACTGTTTTATCTGCATTTTTATATTGCATGCGTATACTGTACGTTTACTTGTTTTTTCATAAATGTATCTCTCTAGTCTTAAATTTAAATAATCCTTCCTCTGGTTATGGCATAGTCGAGCTCAGATTTACGACCTCATTAAAATACCGTTAAACTATTCGCAAAATTAATTGCGCCTAGGAACGCATTTGAAATATTTAGGTCAGCAACTCAGTCGTTCAAATTTAAAAGCGCGTTACGGTCTAGTATTATTAATATGTACATTCTCATACATACGAACTTCGGCTCTGTACTATTTCGTTAGCAAATTGACTCGCTTACCTTTATAGGTTTTTGATGTGCGTCGGTTTGTTTGATGACACCATGCCACATGGTCCAACGGCGATAATAATGAAGTCGTAAAGTATTTGTTGCCTTTTTTGTGTGCACCGTAAATCAGAGCTCGACTATAAGCTGTAATTTGGCAGTGCATTATGAAAGGAGTTATGGCCAAGAATAATAACTAATAGACAGGCAAAAACCAGTAACATGTTTACGATCATGTCTGGAAAAAGGGTTCAATAATTCAAAGACTAAGTCGTTGTGTATACAGCATGAATAATGCTAGAAGATTGGGAGGTGGTAACTTATCAGGGCTTCTTAATGTGGGATTTAATACATCAATTAGAAAGCATTTTGAAATTTAAAAATGATGAATTGTAGGTATGATCAAATAATTCTATCTAGATAGGTACGTTGCCTATCGATATTTAATTAAACTGTCTGTAATTAATGAACAAATAATAGAAATAATCTGCTATACAATTCAAGCGGATATTGTAAAAATATGGACTGTTGTTTTTGCTATATTTTTTGAAAGAAATAGTTATCTTGATGAGGTTTTTGTAATTATTAACGAAATTAATTTATCAGCGACCGCCGTTATTAAACGAACTTTTTATTCTTTATGGTTGTTTCTTTTATCTGCAGGCTGATTAGTCAGACCCTTATATTGTTGCTAAATATCGTCGCCCCTCCAAGTTAAGAATAAAAAAAAATGATGTTTTAACGTGTTAATTAGAATCTATAAACAGTACTGTCGAAAAATTTCGTATTTATTTAGTTATTTCTACTATTATAGTTAGTGGAAATGAATGCAAAAAAAGGGTATTAGTTCTTAATCGTTACTGAAACATTTTGCATTATGTTTAATTTCGGTAACATATGAAATGTATACCGTTGAAAATTAGTGCACTCACCTCGGGGGGGTTGCAGTCCCCAGTTGTCAACGAAATCGGCTAAAATTCATATTATGGAGATTTTTGGGTTCGCTGATTATGAATCCGAAATGAAAATTTGGAAATTCAAAATGGAGGATCTAAAATGGCGGACTATAAGAATTATTTCCTGATTTACACGATTTCTATTGATTTTACTGAAAAATGTATAAAGTGAAAAAGTGTTTAGAATGCCATTTTCCATATATTACGTTTTACGGGAAAAAAATATTGAAAAAGTTATCTGGAAAATTGAAAGTGCTTTTTGTGACAGAGACGAGTCCTATGCCACTAACTTGATCTAATTAACAATAAATAAATTATCATTATTATCTCTCTCAATCCCCTTATATCAATATACAGTATATATAAATGGATTGGGCGGGTTTGCTTTTGGAGCTCTTTACCAGTATGGGGCGCATAAGCAAAATACTGCAATTTGAACGTGCCCATTTTGAACATAATATCCACTATACGAATTTCTAGATTCTCTAGAGGTAGCTCGGAAGGCAGTTCTTGATGTGGGTATCTAATATCAGGATAAGTCTCGCCATCCGTAACAAATGCAATTTTAGAAATCGGGACTATATCCTTTCCAAATTTTGTATGCACAGGGCCGTCGTGACGTGACGGGGGGATATATTTAAATTAGAAGAGGGGTGGACCATAAGAAGGGTTGCTACTCATTATGGACTAGATAAAAGCACTGTTCTGCGAGTAAAGAAGAGGTGGGAACAAGAAGGGACCGTGACTAGCGCGCGCCAATATCCATTGGCACGACACAGCTCACAAATGTGAGATGTGTCGTGGTATTTTCTGCGGACCTCCCCTGGTCCTGGCTGTTGAACCTCGCTGGCTGAGGTCTCTTCTGGCGCTCTTCTTGTCTTGATGTTTTCTTTCTTCGCCAGCTTGTCACCCCCGGGGGTAGTCATCGGTCGAGTTGGGTTTAGGAAGTTTTGGCTGGGACTGACTGCCGGTACGTAGGACATCAATTGATATCCTACCCCGGATCGTCGGAAAGGTAAGGATGAGCTGTGTAGCTCGGGAGTGTGGAGACCTAAGTGCTTCTTTTAGCACTTTCGGTCTCCACGGAGCAGGTAGGACAACGGGCGTCGGACGGTATGTTGTCCGACGCCCGCAAGGAGGGTTGGGTTAGGGTTGAAAACGTCATGTCTCTGGTAGTGGTGGTCCGTCCTGGCGTATCTGAAACAGATCTGTTAGCGGGAAATAAAGGTTATACTTACCCGTTGTCCAGTAGCTGAACCCTCGGTCGCTTGTGCCTCGGGGCGTCGGCGGGGTTGTAATCAGTGGCCTGTCTGATCAGCGGGTTCCCATGCTCCTCGGCTTGGGCGTACAGCTTCTTCGCTCGTTCCCGGATGACTTCAGTGACCGTGGTGTACTCCAGGTCTCTGACGATGTCTGCGGTTCTCACGTACCATGGGGCGTCAACTACCGTCCTGAGGGCGATGTTCTCCACTGCCTGGATTCTCTTCATGTAGGACTTCGCCTGGTAGCCCCACGCTACCGAGGCGTACGTGAGCTGCGGCCTGATGAGGGTCTTGATAAGCGTGAGCTTGTTCCTCAAGTTAAGTCGGCTCCCATTTCCCGTCATTGGGTAGATGAGGGCTCTCGTACGTCGGGCCTTAGCTGTGATGGCGTCCGTGTTTTGTCTCCATGTTAGGCTTCTGTCCATGACCACGCCAAGGTATTTGACGGTGTCGTGCCATTGGATGTCCTCGCCGTTCATGGAGACGTGTCCTGTGGGAATTTCTTTCCGCACTCGTCTAAAGAGGATGGCTTGGCTCTTGTCGGCGTTGACTGCGACTTTCCACTTCGTGCACCATTCTTCCAGGAGTGTGGCCGCTTCCTGGAGTTTTCTGGTTGCGTCTCTGGCCTTCCAGGATCTGGCAATCAGGGCGGTATCGTCTGCATACAGGGCTAGGGCTGTATGGTCGGTCCGGGGGAGGTCCGAGGTATAGATGGCGAACAGGTGCGGTGACAGCACCGATCCCTGTGGAACTCCCGCCTCCACGGTCCTGTAGCTGGAGAGTTGGTCCGAGATTTTCACCCTTAGCTGTCTGCAGTGTAGGTAGGATCTCACTAGTTTGACGAGTTCGATGGGGTAACTCATACTCATCATTTTAGCTAAGAGACCGTCGTGCCAGACCGTGTCGAATGCTTTGGCGACGTCTAGGAACAGCGCCGCGGTGACTTGACGCTGGTTGAACCCCTTGGTGATCTCCTCAGTGAGGCGAAGCACTTGGAGTTCCGTGGAATGTCCTGTTCGGTATGCGAACTGTTCATCCGGGATGATGTTCAGCTCTTCTGTCTTCTCTGTTAGCCTCTTCAAGATGACCCGTTCTGCAACCTTGCTCATGGCTGGGAGGAGGCTGATGGGCCTGTAAGAAGACGGGAAAATTAGGTCTTTCCCTGGTTTAGGGATCATAATGACGTCGGCCTTTTTCCACCTGGCTGGAAAGTGCCGTAACCTTAACATCGCGTTTACGATGTTGACTAGCGCCGCTACTCCTTTCCTGGGCAGCTTTTTGAGAGCGATGTTTCCTATCTTGTCACATCCCGGAGCTTTTCTAGGCTTTAGGCTCCTCAGGATTTCCTTGACTTCCTCGGGGGTAGTCGGACGGATGTGGTTGTCATCTGGTAGGCGGCGGATCCTTCGTACTCTGCGTTCGACGTCGTCCACCCAGTCCTCGTCCTCGTCATCGAGCTCGTTCTCTCTGCACTGCAGTTCTAAGCTGTCGGCGAACGCCTCGGCTTTTTCCTGGTTAGTGTAGACGATCCCTCGCTCTCCGTGAATCGGGCGCATAGGCTTCCTTCGGTTTCGCAGGGCACGTTGTGTGTTCCACATGCTTCTGTCTTGTGGATCCAGTGACTCAAGGTGTCGTTGCCACCCCTCCTGACGGTGTTCCTGGAGGGCGGCTTTCACTCTTCGGCTGAGGACATTGTACTCCCTTCTGTCGGCGGGGAGCCTGGTCCTCTGAGCCCGTCTCTTGGCGCTCCTTCTGTCCCTTATCAGCTGCCTGGTGACCTCTGGGAGGTTTGCCATCGGTGCTGGGTGCCTTCTTACTTCTATTTCCGTCGTGCTGGCTCTTATCGCTTCCAGGATCTGCTCCTCTAGGGTAATGATGGCCCTCTCAACGTCCTCCACGGTTTCTAGCCTGGGAATTTGTGCGATGTACTGCTGCAGGTGCTGCCGGTACGATTCCCAGTCCGTTCGTCTCTTCGTGAAGGTGGCGTTGTCCTCACTCGCCTGTCCTCCTAGGGTTAGGAAGATCGGGTTGTGCTCGGTAGATCCCTCCGTTCTGGTGGTGATCTCTGCCTCGAAGGTCATCTCCTTTAGGATCGCGATGTCCAGTACGTCTGGCCTGTGTCTGCCGTTGTCGAAGGTGGGCTGGTCCGGTCCTACCACCATCAGTTCGCCGGCGTGCTGTCCCAGGAACCTCAGCAGCTCTCGTCCTCGAGTGTTGGTTATGCCGCTGTTCCATTCCTGGGATTTGGCGTTGAAATCGCCAATTGCGACGACCTGTGTCCTGGCGGGCAAGATTGCGTCCAGATCCCCCTCGGTAAGCGTGCTGCGGGGTGGCTGGTACCGTGACTAGAAGGCCGTGTTCTGAAAGACCCAAAATTTCAAACGCGGAGCGGGATGCAGCATTTTTGGATAATTTAAGGGAAAACCCTTTCAATACAGCCCGACAAGCGTTGAGACCAACTTTCCAGGATCGTGGGTGATAGCGTGCCGTCGCGTTAAAAATTCAGAAATTATAAATTTCGCAAGTGCAAAGAAAAATGTATTAACAGAAGAAAATAAGCAGTCCCGGAGAATATTTTGCCTGAATATATACCGACCTATAAATTTTTGGGTTACTAATATTTTATGACGAAAAAGTATTTAAATCATGCAATGATAGTCGTTTACGGGCGTATCGACCAGTAAATTCAAGATTTTCTGAACGATATGTTTCACCACGAAACAAGTCTGGACGATTCTATGTCAACGTTTGGACTTGGATAGGTATTCTCGGTCCAAGAATAGCCAGGCGCATTGATGGTCGTTTTAATGTAGTAGCTTACATCTTGCAAAGTGTTATCCTTCCTTCTTTGGAACAATTATTTCCCAATGATTTCATATTTCAACAGGATAATTGCCCTATCCACACCGCTCGGATAATAACACAGTCGTATCAAAATAACAATATTGAAATATTACCATAGCCGTCCTGTAGTCCTGATATGAACCCCTTAGAATGGATTTAATTGTCAAGAAAATTTATAAAAGCAACTTTAGACCTGCAAATGCTGAAGAATTGTGGGAAGTTATTCAAAATGCGTGGGAAGAGTTGAGCGAAGACCAAAATTATTGGCAAAACCTTATAGAATCTATGCTCAGGGGATTGAATGCAATGCTAGAGGCTATAATGGGGGCATGACAGAATATTAAAATCTTTTTTAATATATTTGTATTTATTTTTATGTTCGTTTTAATTTGATTTAAATTAAATGTCAATGTCATATTTACCTAATCTCAGAATTATCCGTTCACAAAGCTAAAATTTTGCAAAATCGTTGTTATTTATTTGAATGTGTACGCAAAAGTTTTGAAAGCAAGTGTAAGTACTATACTCCTAATTAGGCCAAGCTTTATTACATGCGAAAATTCAGACAGATACACCTCATAAATTTTTTTTTATAGAAACTCGTTCGAGTGCATATCCACTCCTCACTGGAACAATACCAATTGTTCTTTTCTATTTCATTATCTTTAATTGACTGCTATTTTTTTTTCAAAAGTCGAGAAATAATATTTAATTTGCAATCTGCCGCATGTTTGACAGGATGATCCATTGTCAATAGTGAACGTGTCATGTCATACTTCAAGTTAAAAAATCCTATGGTCTTAACTGGGCCAACTACGTAACAAAATATTTAAATCCGAATAACAATTGGATTTAAAAAAAAGCCTTTGAATTCGCAAACTTTTATCTAGGGACCACAATAGAATTTCGCAGCCACGTTTCAAAGGACACATCAATTTCTCTGATTCGTGAACATGACAGACGAATTAACCAAAAGCGTCTTTAAAAACGTACCTTTAGATATCTAAAATCATACTTCGATTAACCATGCATTACAAAATCGTAAAACTTTAATAGAACAAGGTGAAACGTCGGTCTACAATTTTATTAAGGAAATGTCAATCTAAGCCGCGAATAGTAATAATCTTAAGCTGCATATCTAGTGTGAAATATCAGAGCCACATGATGCTTTTACGGTTTTAATGGAATGCGAGAGAACTCATTATTATACGATCTTTATCATTGTTGAGTTATACCAAACTCCTTCCACTTAGAAATTATCGTTGTCGAAACTGTGTAAATCAGTTAGAAAAAAAAGCCTTATTTTTTATGGGTAATAAAAAATGTTACTAAGTTCATTTAAGCCGTCGCGTGGAGATTTTTTAGTTTTAAATGTATTTTTATGTTCAAAAATGTCATAAACTGTAACATAAAACTTCTAGAATGAGTTTATTTCCCTAATTTATTTCTTGACATGTTCATCATTGATTTTAGTTTTATTTTCTCTATAAATTATAAACGCTGAACAGTGAACACTAAAGTCGTTTTGTCGTTTTATTTTAAAACTATAATAATTGTAGGTACCTATTATTTGTGACATATTTATATTTTAACGTATATGGAATTGGCTGGAAAAGTGAATCTTATTAATAAAATGAATATTTTGGATATGTACAAATTGTGGAAAAATATCTTGTCCAATACTTACCCTACGGGAGCGTGTTAGTAATTTATACCACTATGTTGGCACCTAGCCCGTTCTGGCCTCTGGCATAACGTGCACGCGTAATTGCTTATTTAACGTATGAAGAATATACCGTAGCACAGCACCAAAATTAGGTACGATTTAGAAATAATGTATTTTGCTGACGTTTCGGAAAGTAGTCTCTTTCCGTTTTCAAAGCTTTTTTTGGAAGAACTCTTATTTTGCTGTGTATGTCAATACAGCTTTAAGATCCTGTTTATGTTATTTCCATAGATACTTACTACTTACACAGAACACAGAACTGATATTTTCTTTTAGATAATGTTGAGTTCGTTAAGTTCATCTTTTAACATTGGTAGCCAGGTTGTACAAATATCTACAGAACAATTCGATATGCACTTATTTTCATTTATTAAGATGCTGATTCTTTAATTTTTCTTTTTTTGGTATCTGCTTCTTTTGTTAAAATTTTTGCTGAGTCCCAGTTTATTCTATGTCCGTTTTCCCAAGCATGTTCACAAATTTTTTATTTCTGAATTTCACTCTTTCTAATGTAATTCTTGTGCTCATGACTCACCCACATAACATTTATCGCATTCGCACAGGATATTGTAAATACAGTTTTTTGAATTCTGCTCCCTGTTTATCTGTTTTATTTGAAATCATACCAAATTTTTTATGTTTTAAGTAGGTACTGCTTATGAACTTTTTGATATTGCAATAAAATTTACTTTACTATTTTGTATATTGCGTACTAGCCTTGTATTAACTAATTTGTGAGATAATTTCAAACGAGATTGCGAGAAAATCGTACCTTAAAACCATATCACCTTTCTGCGCTTCAGGCATATTTTCCACATTACGTCACAGATTAACGACAACACCGAATTAAGGGTATACTTTAAAGTCAAAATACGCCGCCTTATATTTTTGATATTATACCGCAGCGTAGTTCCATAGAGGCGCTACATAGCGGTATTAATTACCAATACGCCTCTACGGAGCACCTTATTGTTAACATTTTTTTAACCTCTCCACAATAAAATTGTGAGAGGTTACTAAAATTGGTTCAAAAACGAAAATTAAGATAACATCAAATCTTTACGTTTTGAGGTCCTAGGAACCCAAAAAAGTGGTTTTTGAAAAATGTCTGTGTGTGTGTATGTGTGTATGTGTGTTAGCACGATGGCGCCGAAGCTACTGAACGGATTTGAATGAAACTTTGCATATGCGTTTCTTTAGTGCCCCAGAAGATCTGAAAAGGTTTTGGTTGAGATCGGATTACGTTTAGTGTCATTTTGACGCAACAAGTTGTTTATTTTATAATTACTTTCAATTTGTAATAGAACCATTGAAAAGCAATTAAAATTCTGATTTCAACGATATATCACACTTCCACCCTTTCGATTTGATTTCCGTGAAAAAAATTAAAAACAAAGCAAATATGAAGCATAGATCGCATTTCGCATGACATGATCTATGCGCGTAGCCGTTACGTCGTGAAACTCGTCACATCACGTGTCAATTCACGTGTGAGGGTTTCTTCACTGCTCTAGAAGTAGAGCGGATTACGTTTAGTGCCGTTTTTAAATATATATACAGACAAATCGAAGAATTAAACTACAAATATTCCTCTAAAATCTAATAAAATTACTGAAATGCTAATGTTTCATTTAACAAAGACAGCCGCGAGCGATCGGATTGCAATGTGCAAATTTTGATGATTGTCATTGTCATCGTTTGTCATCCGATAACGTTGGTGTCATGTCATGTTAATAAGATATTGGCATATTTGTAATTTTTAGTGGATTGCCGCAAACTTTAAAGGTAGATGTAACAATATCAATATCATATGCTTTCTGTAACTTCGTTGGTGAATTTATTGTAGATTATCACTTTACCAATTTTCAGTTTGTTGCTTTACAAATCTGTAGTATTTAGGATAACTAGACTTTCTTAGTCGTTCAAGTGATGTTAAAGTTGTTAATATCCTAATAGTATATTATTCAACGAGCGATAATGTAGGTAATAACTCGCGTAGATGATTGTAAATTCATTAAGTTGAGGGTTTTTTTAGTATCCCAGAAGATCTGAAAAGGTTTTGGATGAGATCGGATTACGTTTAGTGCCGTGTTGTCACACAATTTAATGCTCTTTTCAGCTTCAAAGATCCACCGAGTGGGGAGGTTCCAGCCGCTTCCAGTAGCTGCCGATTTTTAACCACGTTTTTTTCTAAATTTTTTTCGTTTTGTTATATTTGTCTCATCGACGGGATTCTTCGCAATTAAATTTCAAATAAAACTAGGGTAACTAAGAAAAGTTGTTAAGTTTGTTAAGTTGAAAAAACAAAAATGAAAAAAAAATACAGTCTTTTCACTTTCTATTTTGTGCAACTTTATAAATTAACAGAAATAACTTTTACTGTTTAAGATTTATTTGAAACTTAATTGCGAAATAGCACAGTCGTAAAAATTCTGTAAAAAAAAGAAGAAACGTGGTTCAATAAATCACGCCTTGCTTTTCTTGCAATTATTTTTTACTTTTTATAGTGCGACTTTAAGAAACACAAGTTTAAAAAAAATGTATTCTTTATTTTCTACTTTTTAGTCATACTTTAATTAATAGAACCAATTTACATAAATTTATTCATTGGAGCTGGGTTCCGAGGTATAAACCTAACGGCATGCCATTATGTCGCCGGAACTAATCGTAGCATTTGTATGAGAAAAAACGGATGTAGAAGTCTCTGATCAGGCGAAAAACCTTTTGTATTCTACGTTTTACCGGAGGTGCCGTTTGGATAGTATATTTAATGAATTTTCACTCCTGCACAAAGTAACACGCGGAATACTGCATTGTCATCCAATCTTAGTAACTGTGCAAAATTTCATCAATTTCATCAATGTCGGGAAGTGTGTTAAATAAAGGATGCAAGATTTGAGGACAAACGTGAAAACTTAAAAAGCATTGTGAGTGTTTAGCTATCGTAAAACTCGAGCTATCAAAGTCGGATCCATTATTGCTTCATCCTGTATGTATTTATAATATTATTTAATATTTTAACTATGTCCTGTCTATGCCTTCCTAAGATTGACTCCATTTAAATAATGCAAAATTCGACAATTTGAGGACGCTTTATTTGAATTTTAAAGTTAATCTTTGGAGATATATATACCTATTATTAGAACAGGAAAATAAAAATATTTAGTAGTTTTAAAATATTTGCCGCCTATTGTAATGTTCCTCTAGGTATTCTAGCTATACTCGGTCAATAATTGCCCTAACTTAACCGTCTCTGTGAAGTGTTCCGAAATATCTAAATCCTCAATAAAACTTAGGTTATTTGACAATAACGGTTTAAGGTTATTGGTGCCAATTTCACAGAAATTCAAGTCATAAATGTACGGGTCCGACAATTTAGAAAATTTACCTAGACGGAGGTTTGTGTTACGATATTATTTTATTTTGTGTAAGTCTAACATGAACTTATAAGTAAGCGGCATGCCAAACAGGCTGAAATAAAATGAGAAACATGAGATACAACAAAAATTAAAATTAACATCTGGAAAATAAATATTAACATCTGAAACTATATAAACAACGAAACTGATGTTGGAAAATAGAGCAAGAAAGTAATATAATTGATCTTACGAAAAATCTGTTTAAACAACATTTTCGATATCTATTTCACAGGAAACATGATTATAAATTGGCGCCATTTCGCTATTAGGTTCATGAAATTAAAAAACGCTTCTGTATCGGATTCGAATTACTGATCTCTCGATCGCCGATCGAACAATAAATAATAAATATGCAGTGTCATTAACCAATATTATCGATATTGTATCTCGTTTAATAGTAGAGGAAAAGAATGCATTTCGCTCTTAATCGTTACTACTTCAACGTAAAAACTTGAAATATTTTGCATTATGTTTCGGCAACATATGAAATGTAGACCTTTGAAAATTAGTGCACTCTCCCTGGAGGGGAGAGTGCACTAAGTGGTAGACTTTGTTACTAACATTAAACGTAATCAGATTCTTGCCTCGAAGAAATTATCAAAAAATAGAGGCACTGCTATTTATGAGCATCTCACTAAGAAAAAAATATCAACTTCTACAAGCAGCCAAGGAGAAAAATGGCAAAACCAACGCATGGTCTATTGGGAGAAGTATATATGTGCTGCATGACAGTGAAAAGTGTTTAATTAAATATGTATAAGATCTATAGCATTATCGATACGAAACAGTTACTTCTTAGAGTCTTAATTTGAAGTCTTTTTTGTTTTTTGTCAGCTCTTTTTACTGTATAAGTACTTGATATAAAAATGTATGTAAAATATATTCACAACTATTTTTATTTTTATGATATGATTTGTCCAGGTTGCATAAAAACTAGTAGAATAAAAACTCATTTTTGTCAATAATATGTACTTTTTGTCAGAAGTATTTATCTTAATTTGATTTTAATTTAACACCAACACCTATTTACATTAAACATAACTATTATACTTTTCAAGCAAATATTTGAATATTGAAATACCCATTCATTAATTTACTAAAACAAAAACTATAAATATTTCTGTTATACTCTTAACATATATTCAATCTGGCTATTTATCTTCTTGTATTAAATTAAATTACGGATTTATTAGGCAGGTGTACCTAGCAGGAAGTTTAAAGGTTTATTTACTAATGTATTTTGCAAATCTTCATTTATTCCATTTTTTCTTCCTAATCATAAGTTATCTTGTATGGGCGATAGGTAGACCATGCTTATTATTATGCTTATTATTAATAAATAATAATATAATAAATAAACGCCACAGAAATTAGACAACCCCTAATTTCAGAAACCAGGGCTTGTGCGGAAGGGGGTTAAACATTGAAAAAACGCGGACATACAACAATTTCCTCCGACAGTGCCGGTGCCAGGATTCGAACCCGGTGGTGCGATATCCGTGTGATTAATCACGATTGCCACCTCGCGCCTTAACCCACTCGACTATCGACCAGACATATTATGCTTATTATTATACTTATCTAATTATAAATTCAGCTGCCCATGCAGTGTGCTCTTCAATACATTTCCAAACATAAACATGTCAAATAAACGCAAAATGTTTAGTTTCATACATTTTAATATAAGATCAATCTTTACTGGGTTTGACTTGTTTTCTGATGTTGTGGCTAGGGAGGGTTATTCAATTATTGGACTTTCAGAAAGTTGTAGATTATAGATTGTTTTACGGGGTCGTTTGGCTTCGAACAGCCTTATTTCACTTCGACCTAAAAGATCTTTTGTGATTAACCCTACATCTAGTGGTTATCCCAGGATTCCCAGACTTTTTACAAAGCTTGTGATTTTCCTGGGGGCTAATTTCCCTATGTGTTCCGGCGTTAATTCCGCCTGTTCTAGGAATTTTAGCCTAGTGCGGACTAACACCTTGCATTCACATAGTATGTGTTCCGCAGTTTCAATTGCAGTATCGCAATATCTGCATTTATTATCTACCGCCTTGCCCATATTCTTGAGATGGTAACTCAAGGGGCAGTGGCCAGTTAGAAGGCCTGTGATTAGCCTTAATTCGGACTTTTCCAGTTCGAACTTTTTCGCTTATCTTTGGCCTGGAGTATTCCTCCAGTAGGACTTTTTCTGATCCTTTTCCCATTCTTGGATCTCCTCCGCTATATGTTCCTTGGCTAGGCCACAAAACGGTTCGGGTCCAATGAACGGTGCTTCAGCTCCTTTTTTTGCAAGGCTATCAGCAAGTTCGTTTCCTTGTATTCCCTCATACCCTGGCACGCACATCAAGGTAACCTTGTTGTTATTAGCCAGTTGCTTCAGGGATTGTCTACATTCCCAGGCAATTTTAGATTCAAGAGCCTTTAGTGCTGCCTGGCTATCTGATAGTATATAGATCTTTGCCCTTCGGATGCCTTTATTTAGGCATACCTGGACACACAGATCTATGGCATAAATTTCTGCCTGGAAGATGGTTGGGGTGTTACCGAGGGCTTTCAGAAAGTTGGTTAGATGCAACAACTCCCGACAATGTTGTACAGTTACCAGGTTATAAGATCGCTAGAAAAGATCGAGGGGCCAGAGGAGGTGCTGTAGCATTTTATGTTCAAAATAGTATTAAGTTTAAAATCTTAGACACGCCAACTCCCCACGACTGTCCTCTAGGACAACTTTGTGGATAACCACAAAAAATATGAGGTAACGGTGTATGCTTGGGAACATTATATAGGCCACCTACAGCAAATTTCAATTATTGTATGGAATAGAATAGAAAATACATTAACACAGTTTCTACCAGAACACGATATTATATTATTCGGTGGGGACTTTAATGTAAACTTTTTGACTCTAAATGATGGTAACAGCAGCCAGCTCATCAGTTTTTAAATAAGTATCGTTTAAGTCAATTAGTTACATAACCTACACATAATACAGAACATGGTAACTCTGTAATAGATTTAATAACATGTTTGGTTGAGAATTTTAGTAGATAATACTAATGTTGTAAATATGGAAGGTACTTCAGACCACTGTTTAGTTGACTGTATATTAAAACTGAAAAGTAGCAGCAATTTTTTTTACAACTTCAGGGATTTTTTAAAATTTGATTATAACAATTTTTTAGTAGACTTGCTGACTATCGACTGGGCTAAAATTTATTCTTATCAATCGATAGATGAAATAACTGATTCTTGGAATCTAAATATTACAGACTTATTTAATATTCATGCACCTTATAAAACTGTAGGAATATCAAAACCACCAGCATCATGGCTAACCGAAAGTTTTAAACAGAGGTTTTACTATTTGGGAAAAACAATAAGGCTTTAGCACGTGATCCTACATGTAAAATTCGTATTAATAACAAAATTTTAAAACTTAATGATTGTTGTTAAAACCTTGGTATTTTGTTAGACGTGGACTAAAGATTCAATAAACATGCTAGTAATCTCATTCAAAAATCATATTATAAACTAAAACTTTTATACATGCATAAGGAAGTTCTAACTTGAGATTTAAAACTTAAACTTTGTGATACTTTAACTCTGTCTTCTTTTCTCTATTGTAATACTATTTATTGGCCGGCTCTGTTAAAAAAAATCAGGAAAGTTTACAAAGGTCCAAAATTCTTGTCTAAGATTTAGTTTGAATATCCGAAAATTTGATCACATATCTCTTAGATGGCTTGTCTCGTATATAATTTAAATTAAAATGGTGAACCACTATATTTATTTGAAAAGCTGGTAATTGCAACACACGCTCTTGTGACCTGTATATTGTTCCATACCACCGCTCAGTATGAAAGGTCTTTTACTTACAATCCTCAAAAATTTTTAGTAATTTACCATGTGGAATAAAATATCTCCCTAGTATTACTAGCTTTAGAAGAGAAGTCAAATCCTTACTTCTAACAAATAGAAATGAACTAAATATGTTTATGTCTTAGGCTTTGCATAATTCTTATTATCATTACTATTACTGTTATTACTGATATATTTAGCTGTGTTTTATTTTCAATTCAATCTAATTTATCTTGTGAAACAGTCATATTTATTTATTTATTTAGGTACACCACCCCACAGTAAAAACCAATTACGGGGTGGGAAAAATACAATTTAAGATCAAACAATACAATACAATAAGTTCAATGCAATATGAGAACAGCAGATTCAGTACAAAAAGAGTATAATATACAATATACAGAAAGGTAATAAAAAAACAATAACTTATACTTTTAATATTCGCTATAGTACAGTGAAATATATGAAGCTGATCCTCTATAGACATTGTTGCACATAAAGTACAAAAGTGAGAATTTCAGTACGTTTGTTTGCGGGGTGGGAAGACAAGAGGTATTATGATTACGCATTTCAAATATAGGGGCATGAAAATTTAACATACATAAAATATTTGGGCAGTCAACTAGGTCTAGTCTAGTCTAGTCTAACATGGTCATGAAGGTCGAGTAAGCTACCAAAGCCGAATCTATTTAGTAACTGACCATGGTCAAACCCTATTGCGGGATATGCGTTATCCAATTTGTATGATGCAAATTTTAGATAGCGACGTTGAATGTTCTCGAAACTATTAAAATATTTACTATAGCCGGGATTCTAAATAAGTGAAGCATATTCTAACCTGGATATAACAAATGCAATATATAACAGATCCAACAAATCAATGTCATTAAAATCACTTAAATTTCTGATCACAAAATCCAAGTTTTTATACGCAGACAGAACAATATTTTCTATATGCTTGTTAAAATTTAATTTCGAGCCAAAAAGCACACCCAGATCCTTGAATTAATGTGATCTATTCAGGACAGTACCGTCCAGTTCATAATCAAATATTAATGGCTGCTTTTTCCTGATGAAAGGCAAGACGTTACATTTGGGGATGTTTAAAGGCAGATTATTATGATGGCACCAATCATTTACATTATTTAGATTCCTTTGGAGAAGCATGCAATCTTCGACCGTATCAGCAGTACACTACAATTTCATGTCATCGGCGTAAAGCAGACAGTCGACATCAACACATGTAACTATATCGTTAATAAACAAAATAAATAATAAAGGTCCCAGTATTGAGCCTTGGGGCACTCCAGATGTAGCCAGGAATTTCTCAGACTTAAAACCACGGTACTCTACATATTTATTCCTGCCAGTTAAAAAAGAGGAAAGCAGGGAGGTTAACAAATTCGAGAAACCAAATTCTTTAAGCTTATGAAGAAGGATAGCATGATCAAGCCTGTCAAAGGCTTTGGAAAAATCGGTGTATATAATGTCAACTTGTTTACCCTTATCAATAGCCTCAGATATGAATTGGATGACAATAAATAAATTTGTAACGGTTGATCTACCCTTAACAAATCCGTGCTGGGAAATACTGATCTGTCCTCGAATATTATTATAAATTTCGTCATATAAAGAAATTTCGAACACAGCGAAATTGCAGATTATAGTAATAGGACGGTAATTTTCAACGTTAAATTTATCCCCTTTTTTGAAAATCGGACACACCTTGGATAACTTCCATCGGCCAGGAAATACTCCTGATTTTAGATATAAATTAAAAAATATCATCAAGGGGCAGGTAAAAGTGTAAGCACAATCTCTAATAATGAAAGCAGGTATATCATCAGGACCCTTAGTGAACTTAGGCTTCAGGTTTAGTAAGGCATGCATTTACTTCACTGAACATATTTATATTCAGGAAATGGAGTGGGCATCAGAATTGTTGTTGTTAGGCGTGTATGAAGTTTGAAAAAACGAAGCAAAAGCATTAACAATGTCTAACGGGTTTCTATGTTCAACGTCATTGAACATAACATAATCGGGTATAGAGGCAGTGTTTCTTTTAGAGTTTACATACGACCAGAACCGCTTAGAATTGGATTTAATGTTATTACTCATCGTAGGACTCTACATTATTATATTCTTTATATTTCCTCCATAGAATCGTTTTTCTCTTGATATCCAAGATAATACTGTTTGTACTCCAGGGCGGATATTTCCTGGGACGTGGCACGCATTTTGGGACATATAATTCAAATACGCTAATCAGCTGGTCATAAAACTTGTCATTCATTATATTATATTATACTATATGCTGCTACTTATTATTTCGGGGGTTACGTGGAAGAGCAACATAGTTGAACGTCACCCTCATACTACGTTATGTAACTTGTACCAATTATTGAACGAAGTAATAAAGACATTATTATTATTAATATACACCTTTAAAAATAGTTTAAATCGTGTTTAAAGGGCGGAAAAGCCAACGATTTCGTTTTGAAAAAAATATTTTTTGGCTCACATTGAAAATATGAATTAAAATAGGTAAAATCAAAGCAAGTGTAAAAAATTGGACAAAGCAAGTGTATAGAAAAACTAGATAAATAAAATACAAAATAAATGCTATTGTACAGAGAGTTATTCACTATATATTGAGCCCCCTCCCCCCCCTTTATTTCTATATCCTACAACTTGCAGGTACAACCAAAATCAAATAAAATTAATTTTCTTAGCGTACCTATATTAATATTTAATTAAACTTGTATAAATCTGTTTAGAATTTTGATAAATCGTTAATAATGGTATAGAGTACAAGATGAAAACTTGCATAGTGTTTTTAATCTTTGAATACTTCACATTAATTCGAGGTATTCATCTAAACTTTTAATGATTTAGCGAGGAAGATATTTTCTGTAGCCCGAGACACTTAAATTATACCAAAATTTTTTTAATTTGATGTATTTTTAGTATCTAAACGGTAAACATAACATTTGGAATTTATATGGAATTTAAGCTATAAAATATCTGTTTCGGGAGGTGTGTAATGGGACGTGATTGGTCCGTCGGCCGAAAACGTGAGACCGTCATAAAGAGTCGACCGCACGCTTTATGGCCTTTCTAAGCATTCTGATGTCTATTTAGTCTTTACAGCAGTCAGGAGGCTGCATTATCACTTTTATTGAATAAATCACTCCTTTTGATGTCGTTGCGCCATTTTGAGAATAAGCTGTAACGATATACACATAAAAAATCATCGTTTAATACCCACCTTAATAAAGTTTTATGAAAGTTGAAAATACTTGCACACATGCTCCTTTATTGAAGGTGTGTATCTTCATAGTGTTTTTAAACATCCTTGAACAAAATTTTGTAAACGCCTAATGAGGTAAAACTTTTGCAAATTTGTCTTGTTTGTTAATATAGAAAATATTCCACGGTTTTCGCATGCCAAAACAAATTTATTCGCGCAAAAATTGTAAATATTTACGTTGGTTAAACAGGCAGTGTAATTTATAATGAGTCGCAAAGTACATAAAAGAAAATTAATTAAAGTGCAAACAAATTTTCGGTAAATCGCTATCACATAGGACACGGGCTACTATAACCTTGTAGTACGTTTAAATAATTTTGTTACACTTGTTTCATGTAGTCTATAATAAAATAAAGCACATTTAAAATGGGTATCCTATATTACCAATCGTTAATAAAAATCAATCTTATAACTGTATTCAATGATTTCAATGCTAGAAGAGGTTTTCCAAACTCGCGTCTTTTGGATTTAAAAAATATTAAATCGAATTGAAAACGGACAACAACGCGAAGAAGATGGATGAATATGATGTTAGTGTGTTAGCTGGCGTGTTAGTTTGTTTGTTTTTCTTTACCTAATTTTATGTTAGTATAAAAAAATATAGTAAAAAATGGAATAGTGAGAGAAATTCTCAAAAGTACAAACTGTTTCGCGTGATGTTATTAATTCTTTTATTTTATTTAATTTTTGTGCGATTTTGTGTTGTGTGTGTTGTGTATCGGTCAATCAAAGAAATATTGTAAGCGGCAGTAATCATCTTCGCAACAGCCTCATTGTAATGAAAAACTTTACGACTTCATTAAAATACCGGTACTCGCTGTACTATTTGTTCGTAAATTGACTCGCATATCTTGATAGGTTTCTAATGTGCGTCGGCTTGTTTGATGAAAGCAAGCCGCTTAGCTCACGGCGATAATAATTATGACCTAAAGTTTTTGTTGCGTTTTTTGAGTGCTGATAATAGATGAACTCCACTATACCTATGTTATAAAAATTAAGAATCCAACAGGTAGTAATCTGACAATAGTTGTGAATTATTGACAGTTAGCACTGACAAGTTCATCTTTTTTTAAATCTAGTTAGTAACTAATAATTAAAACGATGATTATTCAGATATTTTTATTTGTTATTCACTTGTAAAATGATATTTATTAAAACAATATATAAACATTGAAAACCACTCTTAACTAGCTAATGACAGTGTAATATTTTTACACTGGCTGCTGTCAATTTTACAAGTTGTAGTGTTGATACTAGAAAATTGTGTTTTAAAACTTAAGTCCCACGCTCGGGGCTTTATCTAAAATAGCTTTCGAAAAAGTATTTAGAAAATGTATGACGACATATGATTTTTATTATTTCATTTATTACTCGTATTACGTCACCTGGAAAATCGAAAAAAACAAAAACAGTAGAAACGGCGAAATAGCCGGAAATTTCAACGAGTAACTTTGATATACACTCTATCTCGATCTAGTCGCATAAATATGGGCGGCTACGCCAAAACATTCCACTTTAATAATTATCAATATGATTTTACAGGTAGAGTTTTTAAAGTGGGAGTTGAAACACCTCTGTTACATTCCCCTGACAAGTAAATTTTGCTGGTTTTCTATACATAACTTATGCATGTACGGTTGTGAGCAAAAAAAATAGGACAAGTCTTATAACGGTATTTTACTAAAATCTAGTTGTGTACATCTAACTTTAATTTCTATGACATTGTCAGTTAGTTGTCATAATTTATTGCAAGTGTGCAGAAAATTAATGTGCCTCATATAAGCGATTTAGTTAAATCTAGAGTTATTGCTAAAGCAGGAGATGATGGATGGTCAATGAGACAAATTCCACTGCGTCATAATATTGTCAAAAATTCGGTATGTAACGTTTTAAGAAAGTGGAGAATAAACGGTACGATTAGTAGAAATCCTGGAGTAGGGCGACGAAGGATATCAACTCAAAAACAAGATTTGCAATTGGTAAATGCTTTAGTAGAAAATCCATTTTACTCAGTTATTCAGGCTGCTGAAGAAACGAATTTTCCTAGATCGAGTAGTACTGGTCGCCGGCGAGTAAGAGAATCGAAGCCATGCTGTCATGCAGCAGCACAGAAATACTTACTTAAAGCTGAACAGAAAGAAGCTCGAGTAGGATTTGCACTTGAATTTTTAACGCATGATGTAAATTTTTGGAACAATGTAATCTTTACAGACAAAAAAACTTTCCAGTCAACACACAGTGGTCGTATTCGTGTTTATCGCCCTCTGGATACTCGATATTGAGGAATGATGTAATAGTGAAACGTATATTAGGATTTTAGACAATATTATGCTCCCTTCAATTGTTTCCTAATAATGAGTTCATATTTCAACAAGACAATTGTTTCGTTCATACTGCTCATACCTTAACTAATTGGTTTCAAGATAACAACATCAATGCTCTTAACTGGCCCAGTCATAGTCCAGATCTTAACCCTGTGGCAGAAGTATAGGGACTACTCGTAAGAAATATCCAAAAACGAAATGTGAGACCAGGGAATGCCGAAATAATGGTGCAATAACGAAATATTAATAGTTAGTTTCTTGTTAAGTAGGATATCCTTTGCTCTTTGATCCAGGACTTCTACTAATCGTACCGTTTATTCTCCACTTTCTTAAAATGTTACACACCAAATTTTTGTTAATATTATAACGCAGTGCAATTTGTCTCATTAGCCATCCATCTTTTACTATAACAATAACTACAGCATTAAAATAAAAAATAAATTAAAAGTGATATCTCTTTTATTTCGGCTACTCATTACATATTCAAATAGAGACAGATTTACATTAGAAAAAAAAGTTGTCCTATTTTTTTCTGCTCACGACAGTACACACACACACACACAGACATTTTTCAAAAACCACTTTTTTGAGTTCCTGGGACCTCAAAATGTAAAGATTTGATGTTGGTGAGGTTAAACGGAAACAAAAATTTTACGACCCCATTAAAATACCGTTACCCTCTATACTATTTCGAAAATTGAATTACTTGCCTTTATAGGTTTTTAATGTACGTCGGCTTATTTGATGACACCATACCGAATGGTTGACAGGCGTTAATAATGAGCTCGTAAATTTTTTATTGTCTTTTTTATCCGTACTATAAATCCACAGGTTACTATGATTATTCGGTTTTTAATTTTTGCGTGCGACGTAAGAAGAATTTTTGCGAAGTAGGTATGTAAAATTTGTGACATAAAATAGTTAACAACAATTGCAAATCACAAAAATTAAAAAAAGAAATCAAAATGTCTTGTAAACAAAATAATTAAATGTATGAATGCGACAATCAAATGCCCATTTTTTTCATTCAAAACAAACTAATCCGAAAGGGCCAGGGGCAACATTACATAAATCGTATGTATAAAATTAGCACCGGCTAACCGCCATGAAACATAGTATAGTTGAGGGAAATAACCGCGACACTGTAATAGCGACAATGGAGCCCCAGGGAAACATAACCTCAAACTGCGGGGGTTGAGATTCAACCCTGGCAATTATCAAGCAATACACTGAGGCTGCCTTCACGCCAGGACTTAATGTATTGCGTGGCTATGAAAATAGGAATATAAATACATACAATGTTCGTGTAAATATCAACTGCAGGTTGTCGTACGCACGCCGTTCATTTTATGAAATTGTTCATGATAACATATTTCAGTGAAGTAAAATGAATAAATATTTCGATTATGATGTGAACTAAATTATTCTCCTCGTTCATTACGTTTATGTACTCTAAATAGCATGTTAAAAAATATAATAAAGCAGGTAATGGCAACTGGTTCTGTAGTTGTATAAACTAGGTATTAAAATCTCCTGTAACCGTAGTCATAGGTCAATGGTATGATGTATATTGTGAATTTTAAGTTACTGGGTCATGGAAGCAATTATATAATTGGATATTATTGAATACGTATTTATATATTTTTGGTATCACTACTGCATATATTCGTGGTATTGTTAAGCATAGCTGATACATTTTATAATTAATCTTAAAATTATCTAGACATCATCAGTTTAACCTTAATTTATCGCAATGGTCTAGACCGAGGTCTAGATTCTAGAGGACAGAGAAAAATGATTCGGTTGGAGATATCAGTATTTTCTAAACATTTTTATAATAGGTATGTTAAAACATCGACATAAAATTTACATGTAAAGATAGACAAAATCAGATTTTCGGACATAACCCTTTTAGTTTGGTTCGGACCGAAAAAGTGTAAAAGGGATAAAATGAAGGGCTCGCGAATACGCGTAAACTGAATTTTGACTCGTCGAAATCGGTCCGGGTTCCTGAGATATTGCGATTTGGAAGTACGGATTTTTCGCTGCGGCGAGACACGTTTTCGCGATTTTTTCGGGGAAGAAAGTGACTTGGCTACTTTTTATTTCTTCCCCCGATAGACACTCAGGAACTTTTAAGTCGATAAGCTGTTTAGGGGGAAGGAGGAAGGATAAACGTAAATGAAATTAAAACTGCTGTAACTTCCGCAATTTTTTCCGCAAATCACGTTGCAAACGTGACATTGTGTATTAATGTGCCTACTTTGAGCTCCGCTCATATATTTTCAATTTTCGCCATAAATAAACAAATGGTTGCGAAATAGCCGATTTATTGTTTTTTTTATACATTTATTTAACGTCGGCCTATTTCCGCTACTGAGGCCTATCACCGACGCCTGTAGATGAGCTACCCTCAACCAGGAATTTTGCCGAACCTCTTCCCTTAAGAAGAGTAGGGATCTTTTACTTGCCTAACATTTAATAGACAAGGGACCGACGGCTTTACATCCCCTCCCAAGGATGGTATATCCCCTATACAACCCTCGCCTAAGGTTGTATAGCTTCCGCGCATACACTGATATACAAGCCGCTGGAAGATGTGTGAGGCGAGAACGCGGTCTTCGTTGGAACTGTCACCCATCCAACTACTAACTGCGCCTGACGTTGTTTTACATCGCATATCAAAGTATGTACATAGTAAAGACGCACCTACGCTCGCCCCCTATTGTTATTATTTTTAGAAATAGTAATTTCTCACCAGGAAGGAAAGGGGTGGGGGATTTTATTTTCCTCCATCGAATGTGGAATTTCTTTCTCTTCGATTTAAGCTTGTCCAGATTGCGATCGGGTAGTTAGGAGAGGCGAGGGGGCCCGCAAAGTTTTTGCCCTGTAAGGGAAAGGGAAAGAGTTAGGGATTTCGAGCCAGGCTCATTTTCAAGAGCATTCAATTTTCTTTCAAGATTTTTTTACCCCGAAGCTCTAACTTCCTTAGGGTATGCACGTGCGCGTGATACATTTATAAAAACGGACGAGCGGAGTGGGACGTGTAGTTGTGAGAGAGAGAGAGAGCGGTAGGCTCCCCCGACATCTCGCTGCACGGCTGCTGAATTGCCGCACTCGTTCTGGCATTAGCTACCCCCTCTACCACTCCCCATTGCCACCCCCACCCCATTAATAAAGGGAGTAAATTCTTCCAAAATTTTTTTGGCATCGGTCACCTCCTCTACCACCCCCATTGCCACCCTCACCCTATTATTAAAGGGAGTAAAAATTAAATTGGGATTTAATGAGTGTATGAGAACCAAGGGCCTTTAAAATTGATTTTGGCATTAGTAACCCCTTCTACCGCCCCCACCCTATTGTTTAAGTTAATAGAAAATTAATTTGGGATTTAGCGGGTATACGAGAACCAAGGGCTTTTTTACATTTGTCACCCCCTCTATCTCCCCCACTCTATTATTAAAGGGAATAAAATATTACATTGGGATTTAGTGTGTATAAGACTTGGCTACAAAATCTGGATGTGGAAGTAGTGATTCCTTGGGCAGCGGTTTTTATAGTAATGCTTTATGATCTCTAGTGCGAATAGTTCTGTGATATAGTCTAGTACACTTTAACTTGCCGTGCGTATGTATGAGTTAATATTTCCATACGATTTCATTTTCTACCATATTGTACACAAAGTTAAAGCAATAGTCCAGAAACATTGTCTACGTGGACAATATTTCTGGATCTTTGTGTACAAGAGAAAATGAAATCGTACTGAAATATTAACTCGTACATACATACGCCAAGTTAAAGTATACTAGACTATATTCATAACGTTAAATTCCTTGTCCAGTATTTCCATTGAATATGTAGAGGGTTTGTTGAGTATAATTTTAATAATTCGCTTTTAAAGTATTTCTATGTTATTAATTAATGTTTTGTGTGTGTACACAATGGTATCATCTGCATAAGAGATAACTGTACTATCACTTATTTGAGCAAATAAACTATTTACATATAAGATAAAAAGGAGTGGTCCTAGGACAGTTTCTTGAGGGGTGCCTGTTTCCACAACAAGAGGGAGACTTTTTTCGTTTTCGATTTGGACTATTTGTTGCCTATCTTTCAGTTAGCTTGTGAAAAGATTCAGGATATTGCCTCTAAATCCATATTTTTGAATACTACTTAATCATTTTTTATGGTCGAATGTATCAAACGCTTTGGCAACGTCAAGAAAAATACCAATTGATGCCAACAGCTATCTAGGTTATGATAGATTTTTTTTACTATTTTGGATATAGCGTCTTGAGTTGAGAAATTACTGCGGAATTCATACTGGTTAGGAGATAATATACTTTATACGAGGATAATTGGAACTGGTCAGTGTTAAAGCACAGGGCCGTGCGCACTGAACTTGATAGTTTGTCCTATATATTTAGCAATGGTATCGAGATTCGAATGGTAGTTGAAACTGTGCAGGCGAGTCCGAGACTCGCAATGTAATCAGCCTGAATGAACCATCTACGACTGCACTGGTTTAAAGATAATAAAACGGACAGGCCTACTAGCATAAAAAAACTCGTAAATCGCTTCTCAATAGTCAAAGGTGGACTTCTGCTGTGCTGTTAATGTGCTGTTAATGTGCCAGTGCAGTGCGTAAATACCTGTTATAATATCAAGCGTAGGAGTTTAGTTAGTTATTGTTCATATTTATAAATATTTACTACTATATAAAAGGTAAAATATTTTAATTATTTACTAATTTACCATAGCTTTCTGGAGACCATTTGAAACAGAGGATAATATAATAACGCCCGAAAATCTTATTATTTTCTTATGACAAGCATTTCTATTTACCTCCGCCCATGTACAATAAAGAGATGCCCACTGTTTTTGCCGGCTTTTAGTTTTTATACGGTTTCAATTAAATTCGTTTACACTTTATATTGTGTTTATTTATAAAATTTTCCATTCTGCTCTTGATAATTTTTTCGTATATTTTACTTATTGTGGATATTAATGATATTGGACGGTAATTTTCCATATTTGTGACAGGACCGGGTTTATAAAGAAGACTTAATTATTGCAACTTTTAGAGGATCTGGACTCAAATTAATTAGCTTTGTTAACGGGCGTATTACAGATGCAGATATACGTTTAACTGTTTCCGCAGTAACTCCGTCATACCCAGGGGATTTGCCATTTTTTAAACTATTTATATGAAGCCCTACCTCTTGCTCTGTTGTATTTTCTAGAAACATTCTCTTTTGTATTCTATTTGAACTTGTTCTAAACTAGTTCATTGTGTGGCTGAATTATTTCTGCAATGCGTATACCAACTTTTACGTAATGTTCATTAAAGTTATTTGCGATTAGTTTTTTATTGTATATAATTTCATTATTAATGTTTATGATTTTTGTTATAGTTTTTGCTTATTTCTAATACCTGTTAGTTGCTTCCTTCGTTATTTGCCATATTTTATTTATGTTACCGATATTATTTTCAACTCTGTTTCTATAGTTAGGTTAGGTTAAGTTGAAGAGTGGGTCTATATCTGATCCTCCACCGCGACCAATCGGTCTATTGTGGCTCACTCCTAATTTATATTTCACCCAATAGGTTCAGCTTTTTAATAAAGCTGATAACCTTGTTGGGTGTGTTTCTATAGTACGCATATTTAACATTTTTTATTAACGAGGTTAATTTATTTCGGTTTTTTTTATAAGAGTTTTTGAGGTTTATATCATTGGGATTTCTAATAACATTTCTGTGCATAGTATTTTTTGTGTTGATTGAAGCCATCAAACCCTCCGTTATCCAGGGCTTACCTTTATTTTTCTCAATAGATAATTAATTTTTTTTATTGTTAGGATAGCTTCTATGTTTATGTTGTCTACTGGGGCATTTCGTATAGTAAGACTTTGTAGGTAATGACCAGAAATCGTATCTTCATATATTTCATATCATAAAAATTTTATGTTCTACCTGAATTTAATAACTATTTGTAACAAAGGATCTAAACTCGATTTAGATTATTTGTGATAAACTGAATTTACTAAACTATTAGTGATAGCTTTTTTACCCTTAATTATTAGTAGTTATGGGAAATTATGTGCATTTGGCCAAGGAAAACTTGTAAAAGTAATGAAATTACAAATGAGAAATAGAGTGGCAACCCTATTACTACGAGTTCAATCAATTGTAGTCTTAATTGTTTCCTCTGTTTTAACAAAACTAATATCTGTATCCTCTAATAAACTCATTGAGCTGAGGTACTGCTATCTTTTGAAATGTATTTTATGGCCTGGAAACAAACAACGCCACTTTCAACCTAGGCGGCGCCTATTGTAAGATCTTTATCGAAATGCCAAAACAGGAAATCAAAACGTTTGAGCCTGTAACAAATTGTCCCCTTCGCAAATTAAATGCTTGACAGAACAACTGTTATAATTTTGATTACCGCATCCAACCCTCAATTTGGCCACCGTTCGCTTTTATTGAATGTCATCTGCTTCGAGTTCATGGCTCCACGCTCAATCAATGTTAACTAGTACCTAATTTTAATCATTCAACAATAACAAAATTGGAAGATCGTAATGTAGTACGAAGAAATTTTAATTTAAGGAATTTAATAAGGTTAATTAATTTAATAAGTAAAAATTCAAAATAATCGAAAGAATCGATTAATATTTTACTAACGATTGCGACCGAATACTACTTGTGAGACTATTAACTTTACTTATCCGGAAAATAACTATAAATCTAATTTCCAACTGTGAATTGAGTTCTTGTGGTAAGTAGCATTTGAAACTTCCGAATATTTCTTAAAACAATTAGTGTAATGCCATATAATAAAAGATATGGTAATACTCGTCGTCGGAAATCAAATGTAAGGATAGGAGTAGAATATTAACTGTTCGAAAATGAAACGGACGACAAATTTTATTCGAGTTTCTACTTTTAAAATTGTATTGAATGTTTCTTGTGGACATATTGTTGTAAGGAATATTCATATTTTATGGGAAAACTATAAAAGAGCTTTAGTAGGTTAGGTATGGAAACAAATTATTTTTCCAAATTCTAAATTATTATCCTTTGCAATAGATAAATAGATAATACGTTTACTTAGCCCCTTGCTATAAAACTCAAAAATACATAGTATAATATCTGTTTTACTATGTGCATACTTCGATATGCGATGTAAAGCAACGTAAGGCGCGGATAGTAGTTGGATGGGTGATGGGTGGATTGTACATACTCCAACTTTCCAACACAGTGCATAAGTTCCAGAAAAGTTATATACAGAGTGTAGCGTTGGATCTTAACCAAAATCTCAAAAAGTTTTTTTTTCTTTAACCGCAGAGTGCACGATGTACATCAAGAGCCTCAAACCACGCTCCAACACATTATTTTTTTTATCACCGTAGTATCCCTCGTGTTCACAAGGAAAACCGCACCCTTGCCTCACATCTTCTAGCGGCTTGTATATCAGTGTATGCGCGGAAGCTACGCAATATTAGGCGATGATTGTGTAGGGGATATACCATCCATCGGAGGGGATGTAAAGCCGTCGGTCTCATGTCTATTAAATGTTAGGCAAGTAAAAGATCCGTACTCTTCTTATGGGAAGAGGTTCGGCAAAATTCCTGGTTGGAGGTAGCTCGTCTACAGGCGTCGGTGTTAGGCCTCAGTAACGGAAATATGCCGACGTTAAATAACTGTATAAAAAAAATCTCTGTTTCACATTAGAAACCATATATAAACAAAAAAATATAAACATTTAAAATAAAAACAAGAGAAAATATATATATAATCTACATCATAGTATCTTTTACTAGTCTTTTGAAAGTATTTAGATCAGTTCTACGAAAGTCGGTATTCAATCGGTTATACTCAACAACTCCTATATAAGAAATTGATCTATATTGGCCCTTTTAATTAGAAAATTTTCCTTTCCTCGGGTGTTATAGCCATGTACTTCTCGTAATTTTCTTAAGATATTTTTTTATGTCCCACCACGTTATAAAGTACTGTTTATGATATAGTTTTGCGGTTATAAAGTACCGCTTTATTGTACTAGTAAAATAAAGTTACTTTATTTTATTATTGTATCGGATTTAGACGTTTTCAAATTAATATGTGCAACTGTCACAAAAATGACAAAAATGTCATTAAATTAATTTTTTTCGTTAATAAGCCAAATTTAGCAGTCGGACATAAACTTTGTAAGCAACTCGTCCATAATAAGGCTTCATTGAACTCGCCCTCTTTATTTATATATGGACTTGTTCAATAAAGCCTTGTATTATGGACTTGATACATAAATAGCTATTATGTAATCTGAAGCTAGCTCCTTGTCAATTTTATGTATGAAAATTAAAACGTTATACTTTAATAAGTTCTTTATATTCATCCAACTAAAACATTTTAACATGTCATCCATCCTAGTGTATATACTGCATATTAATATAACTCGCATCGTTCTGTTTTGTAATCTTTGTAATCGTTCTACATCTATCTGATTAGCCATATACAGGATTGTGGTACAACAGTTAAAATGCGGTAGTATTATATCATTATAAACAGTTTTTCTTGCATTTATTGACAGGTACCAACTGACACGTTTAAGAACACCGATTTTTTTTGAAATTTTTTTACATGTAAAATCCACATGACTTTTAAAATTTAAATTGCAGTCAACAATAACTCCAAGATATTTGATTTCCGAGACCAATGACAGATTTACTCCTTGAAGCTTGAACGATAAATTTGCATTTTTGAACCTTTTGAGATTCTGCTGATTACTTATGAGCATACTTTTTGTTCTTGTGATATCCAGTTTTAATTTATTTGTTTCCAACTATTTAGAAACATGTTCTCAATCGTGAATTACTTTCCGTACCAACTCTCTACGATCATGTTCATCAATGTAGACTATAGTATCATATAAAAAATGGTATTTGCAATTTTTAAAGAGTCTTGACACATAATTAATATATATTACAAATAACAGAGGGCCAAGTATGCTCCCCTGATGCACTCCCATGTGTATAGGCAGCTAACACATTTTCACATTTCACACTTTGTCTTCTGTTTTTTAAATAACATTCAAACCACTTCCATACTACACCATCAATTCCATACTTGCCTACCTTATCTAATAAAATCTCTCTATCAATTTTCTCAAATGCTCTTTCAAATCTAAAAATATTACTCCTGACATTCTTCCTTTGTCCTTGCTTCCTTCCACTCATTGACAATATATTGTAATGCACTTTCACAACTAAAACCTTCCATAAAACCAGACTGATATTCACTAAGTATTTTTTCCCTATTACAAAATCTATAAATTGCAGATATACTTACTTTAATATTTTTTCAAAAGCTGGTAACATATTTATAGGCCTACAGTCTTCAACTTTAATGGTTTTAAGTATTTTTCTTACAGGAATTATTGTCGACACTTTTAAAGAATTTGGCACAATACCACACTCTAATGAATCATTAATTATATGAATCAATCAATCAGATAGAATGTCAAAATTATCCTTATAGAAAGCCATATTGTCACGACCCCCCTTTTGGGAAGCCGTAACTGACGGCCACTTGGCTTGTGAGAGAGTGAGATTAGGTAACCAAAGTAGAAGTAGAGTTTAAAACATATATAATTTATTAACAAAATAACAGCAAACAGTGTCACAGTATCAACAGGCACAACAACAATAGTAATAAATGGGGGGCTCTTACCAATATCACTGCTGTGGGGAGATGCGTCGGGATAAGGAGTCGCACTTCTTAACACTTAAGAATAGGACTGTCTTAAGAATTCGACTGGTGCACGCGTTAATAAAATTCGTAATTTTATTACATGCTTATTTAGCAGGTTACCTCCTATTGAGTGCAAGTTGGAATTTATTGTTTGTTTTTAATAATTCAATGTCAGGTCTCGTTCTCAATATTTGTTTAACATTATTGCAAAGTATATCAATTTAGAATTTGGAAAAATAATTTGTATCAATATGTAACCTACTAAAGCTCTTTCAAAGTTTTCTCCTCAAATATGAATACTCCTTACGTAACAATATCAATTTCATCCGGATTACTCTTGCTTGCTAGATCAAATAAATACGATAGTTTTTAATTTAATTTTTGTCAACAACTAAAAATTTTGCATTTTTGCTCCTCTTACCTCGACAAGTTCAGACTGATAGTTGCTATAAAGTATACTATGCATTATGTCATTAATACTAGATATGTAGAATTCATTAAATTTTTCAGGCAATAGTTTTGTGTTTTTACACATTTCATTTTCGAATTGAATTTCTTTAAAAGGATCGTCATGTTTACTCGATACTAAAGACTTCAGAGACTGCCACATTTTCTTCGGGTCGGTCTTGCATTTATCGATTTTTTTTCCTCATAACACTTACATTTTCTTAAACAAATATTAAGAGCGAAGCAATGAAGTGAGGTACCGTCATCGGTTTAAGCGCTGAGATCTCTATCGGCGAAGTTAAGCAGCGTTGGTCGAGTCCTTAACGGCATCTCATTTCGCCGTCCTGGTTGAGTGGAAGAGTAGCTGTAGCTAAACTCCGCCAGGACGTAAATATAAACAAAGCATTAAAATAAAAATTTTTAAAAAACCCTGACATTGAATTTTTAAAAACAAACAATTAATATGAACTTGTACTCAATAGGTAGCCTGCTAAATAAGCATGTAGAGAAAATATAAATACGAATTTTATTAACGCGGTTGATACTGGAATTCTTAAGACAGCAGGGTTGGCATCAATTATGGACCAGAGACGCCAAATTCTAATCAATAGGTTCATGATGTACTTGGTGTTAGACTGCACTAGCGATTAACGTTTAACACTTACATAATCGAATCACTACGAAAAATCTACTTTCTGTTCAGAAATCCTATCCATGCTCTCATGCCCAGAGGTAGTAAAATAAAAAACTGTTGTACACGTCGGTGATCAGACTAGCCATAACATATACGCAGCGTCGTTGAATGAATGAAGAAACTAAAACTTTTGGAACAGAAAATCGGCCTTGTTTATAATTCTGACAAGGGAGGCACCCTCAGAGACTTATATGCACGTTGCCACCATATTACCCCAATAGCGGACTACATCCGGAATATATCCAAAATATTTTATATGCTTTCATACTCGACGATAGCCTACTAACCAGGAGCGTAACACAAATTAGACTGTAATACATCATTTCAAATTAAATAAACCCTATCTTACCAGACGTTACCGATTTTCCAGCAGCATCTGTAACCAATTTTCACCTATAAGTTTCGCCTGCCCTATCTATCCACTTTTGCTAAATTTCATACCTATAAATCTTTAAACCTTTTTTCTATTTGTAATTTGTTGTTCCTGTGTTCCGTACCTTTTTATTTCTTTCTTCATTTTCAAATTAAATCCTTATTCATTATATCATTAGAAATTAAAACTGAAATAAAACAATATTTGGATGTACCATCTACTACGAAATTTAAAAAAGTGTAGTGCGTTTTTTTTTATACATTTATTTAACGTCGGCCTATTTCCGCTACTGAGGCCTAACACCGACGCCTGTAGAGGAGCTACCCCCAACCAGGAATTTTGCCGAACCTCTTCCCTTAAGAAGAGTAGGGATCTTTTACTTGCCTAACATTTAATAGACAAGGGACCGACGGCTTTACATCCCCTCTGAAGGATGGTATATCTCCTATACAACCCTCGCCTAAGGTTGTATAACTTCCGCGCATACACTGATATACAAGCCGCTGGAAGATGTGTGAGGCGAGGACGCGGTTTCCGTTGGAATGGTCACCCATCCAGCTACTAACTGCACCTGTCGTTGCTTTACATCGCATACCAAAGTATGTACATAATAAAGACGCACATACGCTCGCCCCTAAGTGTAGTGCGTTAACACAGTTTTTATTTTAAAGTTGTTTTGATGTTAGTAGGCATAGCGTCAGTTAAGACTGGGAAAATTTTGATGACCGTGGGAACTTTTTTATTTTTGGCAATTGGACCATTTCCGAAATGTTTTTGGCAATTAGAGAGCAGCCGTACCTGTACAATACAGACCAGCACAAAGCCGTACAGGTACGCCTGTTCTTTAGACAATTTTCTGAAACTATTTTCGTTCTGTACTGACAATAGTTTTTTAAATTTTAACAGGAATTTTTTTCAAACAAATTTATGGTTTAGGAATGGACAATTTTCTTTCACCAATTTGTTTCGATTTAGCTATGTTAGAATTACAAGAACATTGTTTGAAAAACTTATCTTTTCCGGTTTTTGTGTACAAACGATATGTTGACGATATTTTCTTGGTAATTCCAAATGAGTTATTTTACACTTTCAATAATTATCACAATAAACTTTAATAATGGAAATACAAGAAGACAAATCAATGACATTTCTGGATACACGAATTATCAAAACAAATGATAATACCCTATAGATTGATTGGTATACCGTAATCCTACTTTTTTGGAAGACCTTTGAATTTCAATTCACAACATCCAATGAGCCAAAAGTTAAACATCATAAGAAATCTTTAACAAAGAATAATAAAATTATTTAGAATTAGAGATAAAAATATAAACTTATTAAGAACTTTTCTAATAAAAAATTAGTATCCTATATCTCATATAAACAAAATATTAAACTCACAAACTTCTATAACTAATAAATCTAGTAATGAACAACAACACCATACAAAACTGCCTTATGTGAAAGGTCTGTCTGAAAAGTTCAAACTTATATTAGTCAATGATGGTGTTACTGTTGCCAATAAGAATGAAAATACAATAGGAAAATTGCTTTTTTCGAAATTAAAAACAAAAACATCTTTGGAATATATGTCAAACGTCGTGTATCAAATACCTTGCTTGCGATAAATCTGATGCTTAACAAATGGATAGATACGCAAAAATCCGAATTAAGGAACACGAAAGAGACATCAAAAGAAGATATATTAAATCCTACGTCATTGGTGGAACACTGCAACAATTTTGGACACAATTTTTCATTCACAGACACTAAAGTAGTTGGAAAACAAAATATATTATATAAAAGGACTTTCCAAGATGATAAATATTAAAAAATACAAAACAGTAAATTCGAGAAAAGATACTACATCAACCTAATAAGTAAAATAAGAAAATAGCATCCTGTATGATAATACTTTATTTCACTATAAAACATTTTTAAATACATAGACAATTTTGCATAGTAAAAAGAAAATTGAATATTTTTTATATATAATTTTTTTAATTCTTAAATGTTTTTTATCCTTACTTGTGAACAAACCTTCGTTAAGAGTGGAATTATCTACAACATTTGTCTTATTAACAATTATTTTACTCCCGAAGACTGTAACTGTGACACCTGCCTTTTATTTTACGTTAGAATTTAATCCAATGGAGATAATTAAAGATTGTATTAATAGTAAGTAACTATAGTTTCTTAAATAATTTCCATATCATAATTTTTATTGATTGTTTTTGTCATTTAATAGTTTCATTAAATTAATGTAATAACAATCACTTTAACGACTTTTAACTGACAAGTCTAATCTATGTAAAATTTTTATATTTTACAATTCGTCTATTGTTAAATTATACTTATAATTTTATATATATTGTAGGCCGTGAGGAAGGCATAATATAATATGTATATAACGTTAGCTAACCATTTTTAGCAAAATGCAAAAAAAAACTATTGAATTTTGATACTTTTATGTTGCTATTTTGTACCACTAAAATTAGTTTTGTACCTTGAACCATTTACGAGAAAAGTAAAAACTGCTAACGTTAATTTAACGTTTGTAGTGACCGCCATATCTCAGTAGCCATTAACGCTAAACTAAAAATTTTGGTGTCAGAATTTGCTTTCAGATACGTTAATTTAACGTTAGCAGTACCGCGATATCTCGGTAGCTATTAACGCTAAAGTAAAAATTTTAATATCAGAATTCGTTACTTTCAAAGTGCTTTCAGATGTCAACGGTGTATTTTTGATTAGACCAATGTTTAGCCAAACAGTTTCCGGTCAATATCTAAAGAACCTTAAAGGTGTAATAATAATACCACATTCAGCAAAATACAAAAAAAAAATCATTGGACATGTTGGTACTTTCTAGTTGCTATTTTGTAGCACCAAAATTAATTTTGTAGCCCGAACCATTTTCGAGAAAATTAAAAACTGCTAACGTTAATTTAACGTTAACAGTAACCGCGATATCTCCGTAGCTATTAACGCGAAAGTAAAAATTATAGTGTCAGAATTCGTTACTTTCAAAGTGTTTTTAGATGCCAAGGGTGTATTTTTAATTAGACAAGTTTTCAGCAAAAAATTTTCCAGTCAATGTTTAAAGAACCTTAAAAGTGCAATAACAAAACTATTTTCAGAAATATGCAAAAAATATTACTGCACCTTTTTTGCTTTTGTGTTGCTACTACTCTTGTTTGGTTTTAAAAAAGAATATGGTACAGTAGATGCTATACCGAGCACAGTAACAGACATTTAAAACTGTTTCTCAAAAATTGATTATCTAGGAGCCATATGTTTAGATATTGCCTATGATTCGGTGGATTTATTGATCCCAGGAAATAAACTATGCCGCTAACAATACCGGCAAGTGCGACGCAAACTATTGTCAAGTTATTTTTTAATAGAAGAGTTATTCTACGACTTCTGACAGTAGCAAAGTAAGACCTCGGTATGCATGCTCGCCATGCTCAGATCTACCTCAGGGATCGGCACTTAGTCACTCTTTGTTTTTTATCTACATGTGGTATAAATGGTATATAATAAATAACTTAATGCAGATGATTTTTGTGTATGCATTTATAGGAGAAAATATGAACAATGCATTGATACTTTAAATTACGCAACAGTGGCTAACAGGAAATAATTTTCAATCAGTGGTTACTATTTTCACATTCCTAATATATCAAATATTAAATTTAGCACCTGTTAAAAGCAATGTTAAACACCTGGTTATAATTTTATATAAAGTACACACAGCTCTACATACACTTAAAAATGTTTGTAATTTTTCAGAAAAAGTTATGTATATAAATATATCTTTTAATGTAATTTTGATTTTATCGCGGTTACTGTTAATTATATTAATGTTAGCAGTTTTTAGTTTTCTCAAAAATGGAGCTACAAAATTAATTTTGGTGCTACGAAATAGCAACGAGAAAGTACCAGCATGTCCAATGATTTTTTTTGTATCTTGCTGAATGTGGTTTTATTATTATCCCTTTAAATTTCTTTAGATATAGACTGTACAATTTTTTGCTAAAAATTGGATTAATCAAAAATACATTATTGGCATCTGAAAGCACTTTGAAAGTAACAAATTCCGACACCAAAATTTTTATTTTAGCGTTAATGGCTACTGAAATATCGCGGTCACTGCTAACGTTAGATTAACGTTAGCAGTTCTTACTTTTCTCGAAAATGGTTCAAGGTACAAAACTAATTTGAGTGATACAAAATAGCAACATAAAAGTAAGAAAATGTCCAATAGTTTTTTTTTTGCTTTTGCTAAAAGTGGTTTGCTAACGTTATATACATCCATTAATATAATGCCGAAACGGTGGCTATTTAAAAAATATAGTTTACTTTAAAAAATAGACCTTAACCCAACAACTTCCTATCTGCAATCATAAAAACAAGCCATTAAACCTAAATTTGGTATATTCTCTATCATTCATATGATAACGTGACGATTACTTCTTTTGCCATGCCCTAAGTTTTGTTTTTCTATATGGGAAGAACAGTTTATGTTTAGAATTATCTAACCTGCACCTCACTTCCAGTCGTTTTTTAAATAATGACAAGTAGAATTTCTCAAATAGGAAGAAAGCTGTGTTTTCAAGTGTGCTTTAATGCGAAAATGATAAATTTAAAAGATTATTTCTGGTATAATAGAATTAGAGCGTGCCTTTTTGACTAAATCAGCTTTGTATACAGATGTTAAAATACCGTCTATATACAATGTTTCGCTCAGTGTTAATTTCAAATCTTTGCCTAAGCTGTGTCTATACGTCATTCCTTTCAATAGAGATGTCGAACACTTGTTAAAATGTTGCCTAACAAATCCGACCGTAACATTTTCGTTGACAAGCATGTCAAAATAGTAGCAAATAACGATAAAGGCCAATGGATAGAAACATGCCGAGTCCTTATTTATTTGTCCTTTTTGACGTGCGTCGAATGCAGAACATATCTTTGGTAATCCTAATTGTTTACAAACACTTCCTAAGTTGTAAATATCGCTAGAGATAACAACGAAAATTGATTTACATTTCACAAATGAGGGGGATGCAATGTTATTAATTTATAAATATTCTCATTAGTATTAGTTGTAATATTAAAAAATATATCCTAGATTTATGATCCACAAATAGTAATTCTGCATGGATGATATTTGCTACGTGTTATTCAAAGATTGTATGCAAGATGTTGGCGAGGGTTGTTAATGTAAAATGTTTGTTGTTTTTTAATTCATTTTTAAGTACATTGCAAAAGTGAGCGTGATCTTATACTGTTTTCTCATTGTATCACCCACTTTGTGAAACCTAGGGAATTGATCTTATAAATAAATATGTATTTCTTTACCACTTAAAAACATTTCACAAAAAGCAAACGTTGTCCGCAAAATAATAATTGACAATTTAATAAAATCGTTACGAGAGGAAATATATTTCATAAATGTATATCTCTATTTTTTCATGCAATTAAAATGTTTTTCAAGTTCCTTACAAAATTTATAACGCTATCGATATTTTTTTTTGCAACCCCATTTATGATGTTGCTGTTCTCTGCAGTTTTCTATTGAAATTTAAAATTTAGTTTTGTCCATTTTTTAACACGCTTTTATTACTTTCACCTGTATGCTTGTTTGTTTGTAAAGGAATCTTTGAACGTAATTCTCACCTACTTCAAAACGTCAGATTAAACTGAAACTTTGCACATTTATCAAGGACCGATGACAGTACAATAATTTGACAACTTTGTCCTAATGTCCTCACCAGGATAAAATAAAATTACAAAATGACTAATCTATTGTCGACATTTTGGCAGAGGCGCCGCAGTTAATGATGTAAATTCTAACTAATAATAAAAGCGTGTTAATTAAATGATTTTTTAGTAGGTTTAAAAAAATTATAGTTTAAAAAAACTAAAAAAACACGCTTTAAAAACCGAACTAAAAAGTAAAAAATAATAATGTTTAAATATTAAGATTTTGTTCAACAGCGATATATTGTAAAAATAATAAAAGCGTGTTAAAAAGCGTGGGGTGGTTGATATCAATTGTTATAAATATTTTATTGGTAGCTATCGCTGTTGAACAAAATCTTAATATTTAAACATTATTATTTTTTACTTTTTAGTTCGGTTTTTAAAGCGTGTTTTTTAAACTATAATTTTTTAACATCATTTGTTAATGCCTTAACTTGGTTTTTAAAATTTTCTTTATTCGGGGTATTTAATTTTATTTCTTATTTCTCATTAATCAAATAAATTTGTTTTGGTTTATCATTGTTCTGGTTTATCATTCCTATTTTAAATAGTTACTATTTTTTTAAATGGAATCAAGGCTCAAAACCGTACAGCCAAAAATCTAACTATAATTTAACATGTATGCTATTTATTCCTATATTTCTGTTAACTTGCATAATACAGTATGTATGTACAACTTGGTCATTTTTATGAGATTTATATTATGGGGATCATTATGAGACATTGTGTATTTTGCAACACACTATTAATAAATCTAGTTAGTAACCTAGTACCCGCACCGTCCTAAAAAGTATACGAAATTTGTAAATTAGATCTGTTATTATACCGTCGGCTTATTTTATGAGGGCCACACCAAATTTATCTCGCTTAATATCTATTGCAGAAGAATAAAGTTTTAGAAAGAGTTGTCCCATTTTGTGTGACCTATATTTCAGTAAAAAAAAAATTGAAATCCGTAGCCTACTTTGTAAAATATATTACAAAGACCTGAAAAATAGGAAAACCACAAATGGTTATAGCTTCCTTATTTGAGGAGATACGAAAAAAGTTAAAGGGATTAAAATTGACGGCAAAGGCAATAAGAATAATAATGTGTGTCAAAAAATTCTAAAAACGCAGTTAGCTTTAACATGCACTCTTATGCAAAAATGAAAAGAACAAATCTCAAAGTAGGCCATGAGATCATTAATTCCGTTTATTTTTTCTCTTTCCAACAATATAAAACGTATCAAAAAAATTTTAACTCATAGTGTCAATATTTAATATTTTACGAAAACGACAATTCATATCATTGAATCGTAAAAATCAGCTATATCATAATTAGTGAATAACAGTGTATACAGTTATTAACAAATTTGACAGTGACAGATTGTCACTGTTGTATGTTGCGTTGTCGAGCTCTAAGACAAGTTTTATGTCAATAATTATGGTGTACACCAATAATAACAAATTCGATATGAATAGCATTTATTTTCATAAATAAAGATAATCACACAAACCAGGTTCAACTGGATGCGGCCGAATATTACGATCGAGGATGATAATATAGAAGTGGTAGAGAACTTCACGTATCTGGGCACAATTTCTCACTTTCATCAACATTTCGATCACAGGACATGCACCGGAAAACAAAATTACGAATATACAAGACCATCATCCGGCCAATCCCATGCTATGGGTGTGAAACGTGGACACTCACTCAGAAATCGGCGGACGCAATCAACGCATTTGAACGAAAGATATTAAGGCGAATATTCAGGCCAGTGAACGACGGCGGTATCTGGAGGATACGATATAACCACGAACTGTATCAACTCTTCGAGGAGACATCTGTGGAGGTCTATGTGAGATTAAAGAGACTGCAGTTGGCAGGACATGTAGTAAGGATGGAAGATGGCAGAGCTCCAAAAAGGTTCTCAACGGAAAAGTAGGTGGTAGAAGACCAAAAGGAAGACCAAGAAGGAAATGAGAAGACGGAGTTAAAGAAGATGCGCACAACATCGCGCAAGTAGAGCGATGGAGAACCATAGCTATGGACAGGACAGGAAGAGGAAGCTGGAGGAGGCCAGGGCTCGAAGTCGGGCTTAGCGCCATAGGAGGAGGAGTCCTTGCCGTCAACTTTCATCCCTTTGACTTTTTTCGTGTCTATTCAAATAAAGAAGCTGTAACCGTTTGTGGTCTTTGTAGTTTTCAAGTTTTCGTAATATATCTCACAAAGTAGGCTATGGCGTTTCAAATTATTTTTACTGAATTATAGGTCACAAAAAAAGGGATAACTGTTTCTAAAACTTTATTCTTCTACAATAGATATTAAGCGGGATATTTGGCGTGGCCGTCATAAAATTGATAGACGGTATAAAAAGTGCGGTTTTGATTTTTTGATCGTGGGAAATTTATTTTGCAAAACACACTTGTGAAAACACTTGTGTGCTTTCCTCTCCGTTTCTTTCCTCTTCTCACTCGTGTGTTAAGTACTCCTTTTCATGTTTGTTATGCAATACAGTAATGGTGTTAATGTCGTACTGTCTGGCACTAGCACATGAACATATTTAGAAAAATATTTTTCTTTTGTTGCTTCAGCAGCCTTCGTTATCATAGATGAAATAACAAACTCATCAAAATTAGTTACTGAGCTGCCACCACTAGATATATATCTAGGAGAAGTGGCTCTGTCCCTACCTCCCCGATAGTCTCGTTAGCATTATTCTTCACCGTCCTAGGTATTCCCGTTACCACGCGTATCCCAACATTGATACGCCCTCTGGCATAGGCACCGCAAAAATCCCATCGAACATTACATTCCACAGAGTCGGTCGAAGTACCGATCCCTGTGGAACACCACTTGTCACCTCCCCGATCTCTGTCACTCCCTCAAGCTCGATCTCTCTGAATTCGAGATACCCCATCAGCACCCTTATTAGATATGGTGCCACCTGTTTTTCCTCCAGCGTCCCGATTATCTTATTCCACGCCGCAGTGTTGAACGTATTCCTCACGTCCAGCGTCACCACTGCACATATCTCTGGCCTACTCTTAATGTTTCCTCGGCTATCTGTCTTAGCTTAACCAGGGCTCCCACGGTGGATTTCCCTTTTCGGAATCCATGCTGACTCTCAGACAACCCCCCGACGCGCTCTATTTCCCTCAGCAGCCTTTCCAATATCATATATTCCAGGATCTTTCCCAGACAGTCTAGCAAACAAACCGGCCTATACGAGGATGGATCCTCCACTGGCTTATTACCCTTTTTTAGTAGTACTAACCTGGCCCTTTTCCACCTTCTCTGTATCTCGCCTATTCTCAAGGTTGTATTCATAACCTCCAGTACAATTTCCGGGCGGTCCTCAATAACCGTCTTTACAATTTCTGGAGAGATATTGTCCGGCCCAGGGGACTTCCCGTTTTTGAGGTTCCCTGCTGCCTGCTTCAGCTCATGTATCGTAAACAACTCACATTGTCCTTCTATCGGTCTCCTCCACACTATTCGCTCCCGATCCAGGAAGAGTGCTTCCACAACTTCTCTCACCCTTACCATAGATACGGTGGGCGGATAGTTTCGTAACCGCTTCGTGACGATTTTATATCCGTCGCTCCATACATTCTCCTCTACTTCCTGACAGAGCTGCCTCCATTTTTCCCTCCTTGCCTTCTTCATCGCATCCCTCAAGGTCTTTTTCGCCTCCCTATATATGTCTTCCGTCAGACGTTGCTCAGCTTTAGGTATTGGACAGGTATTGTTAATGTGATGTTTCCAGTTCATATCAGTGTCAATATATATGCCAAGAAATTTTGTTGTTTCACTTCGAGTAATAGTTAACTGATTCAATGTAATATTTACCTACCAAAAAATTGCAACAACATAGTTTTATCTGTGTTGACAATTAATTTATTAATATCGCACCAGTTAATAAATTGCTGAAATAGTATTAGGCTTACCTTGCAATTTCTCAGGGGAGTGTGCCTCTTCTGCTATGAAAACGTCATCCACGAACAGCACAACGCACTTGGTACTAATATGGAGTGGTAAATCATTTATAAACAGAAGAAAAATAAGTGGCCCTAATACAGAGCCCTGGGAACTCCTAGATTAACGCCATACGTCTCTGAACTAATTTTACAAAAAAATTTCTAAAGCTGAGATACGATGTTATTCATGAGAGAAAGTTACCCCTAAGTCCTATTGCATAAAGTTTATCAGCAACGAATGTCTCCTCTATAGAGTCAAATGTTTTGGACAAGTCAAAGAAAAGTGCAGCAATATATTTTTTATTATCTAAGCGATTATACACAAACTCCAAAAAGTCCGTTGTTGCACTTTCGGTTAACCTACCAGGGCAAAATCCATTTTAAGATCTGGAAATTATTTGATATTTTGTTAGGTAGGGGAATCTCTTTTAATTATTTTGGATATTACACTGAGTATATGATGGGTCTGTAGTTATTACTTGTGGATAGTTACTTTTGTAGACTGGAATTACTTTCCCTATTTCCAACTTATCTGGAAATTGCCCCAATTCTACAGATAAGTTGACAATATGGGCTAGTGGCTCAGCGATAAATTGAGCAATCGATTTAATAATTTATTTGACATTCGGTTATCAAAATGATGTTTTATCTTATTTGAGACTTCGGTAGAATAGTGCTTAGCAAATGAGTTGATGATTTTATTAGTATCATTTACAATTTCGTTGTTAATTTGATTTTTTATTGGCTGTGTGGCCTTAATTTTGCCAGTGCTCTTACGCACTAAATTCCAGACTAGTTTTTGTCTAGCTTGAATGCTATTTTTACTACTTAACGTATTTTGATAGTAATTAAATTTGGCCTTAGTTATATTTTTTTATGTTCCTTTTTCATATCATTATATATAATTGCCAAGTCACCATCCATTGAATTTTTCATCAACAAAAACATAGCCTTCAATTCTCTACCTTTTTTTTTATATCTCTTGTGATCCATATATTATCAGTTTTTTTATTTTCAGTCGATATTTTAATTAATGGACACGTTAAATCTATAGCATACAATAGAGCGTATAAAAAGATTTTTTCTTTTTCAAATTTTTTTTTCATGTTTAAGTTGTCAAGTTATCGACGCATAAAATGACATTTTTAAAACGGCTAAAACAGTTATTAAGAATAAGGGTGAGTCTATATATGAAGGTCTTGATGTTGCCATTAGGTGGCCTATAAACATTAACAATATAATTATTATTATTGCCATTTTGATTAAGAGATATAGCGCAGCACTCAATATGCATCACTTCAGAGAACTATTTTATATTATTAAGTTGCTTATAGTCAATTCCATTTTTAATGTATATTAATACACCGCCATGTATGTGGTTTTGTCTATTAAAACAACTACCCATACTATAGTCATCCAAGCATACTGTCTCAATATTTTCTTTAGTACACCAAGATTCTAATATACACAACACGTCAACATTTTCAGTCTGCACCATTCTTCTTTGGAAAAACTCAGAACCAGAATTAACTAAGGTAATCGATTGAAGTAACACTTTCTAAATGACCTAATAAATGTTGTTAATTTGGCACATTTTTGAGATAATGGTACTTGCCAAAATCTATTCAACGCAACAAATCCCTTAATCCCTTAATTTGTGCTAAGCATCCCAAGTAATAATTTAAATACCTATTAGATTTATTTAGGTTTTATCAGGGTTTTATGATAACCATAAGAAAATCTTTAAGAACTTTCATTAAAACTAAAGAAGTTACTGTGTAATCCTTATTAGTTTATGACTGGTATATCAAGGTGTACGTGAATTCTTCAATAAAACCTCTATAGCCGTTAAGTCAGAGTTAGGAGGATCGAGTTTTATAGAGAGTTAGAGTTAATTGTTTAGAAAGCTATAAATGTTAGGTTATTTTCACACTTAATAAAGACATTTTATTATTATTATTAATTTAGAAAATGTTGTGGTTTTATAATTGCTTTATGAAATTATCTTGGAGTCGCTGCTAATGCTGGACTATAAATCTAATATGCTTTAAGATCACTTAGTTTCAGGTGGAACCTTCACAAAACCAACTAGTCCCAAAGATTTAATGAAACAACAGAAATTCGTAATAAATTATTATTAAGCGTAAATATAATAATAATATATATTAATTTATCTTTTTGTTTACTACATAGCAAAAACCCGATCAAGCTATTTATGTTTTTATTCCCCGTGTATTATCTTACACAGACATATATTTGATATATTTACCTCCCAATTTGGTGGTTTTAAAAAGAATTTGAGGTTTCCAAAGTATATATTATTAAGTTTCAAATTAAAAAATTGGCAGCTGTGTCAGGTATTTTCAATGTGCCTATGATATTTGCGTAAGGTAGAATTTTTTTAAAAAGATTTTTAGTTGTGCCCTTATATAATAATTGCAACTTGAAAATTGCGTATGTTATTGATTTATCCTGAATTAAGCAAATTTTGTTGAAAAAAAAATTGTAGATTTTCGCCCGATTTAACAATAAATATTGTGCATAGCACATACTGAAGCTGCCTTTACAGGATTCTTAGGCCTAGATAAGTGCTTTCTCTGTAAAATATGACTTTCAGTACTTGCTACGTAAATAATCATAAATAGCTCTTGCCGAATTTGTTGAATGCTGGCACTATACATATTATTCGTTGGGCTGATTGAATCTGATCGGACTTATTTTTACTCATGGAAAGAGTAAGCAGCATATGTGTTATGGAGAGCCACTACTTCATTTCGACAGGCAGAGATTCGGCCAATGACCAATCAGAGGGCGTGTCTCCCCTGTACTGGTTTCTATGGAGCACCTCCGTATCAATTTTCCTGATTGTATCTTACTTATTTTAAGGAAATATCACATAAAGTAATTATTTGCGTTGATAAAAAAAAATTGCGTCATGCTTATTCGTGTTGATCTCTAACTATGATGTGTGAAAATTGACATTAATTTGGTATTATCAGTAAAAAATAACTATATTACCTACTATTTTATTTTTAATATCTAGTAATTTTAATACTATTTAAAATTTTAAAGGTCTCAAATCGATTGATATATTTTTTAATAAATAAAGCAAAACATTGGTTCCTATTCTAGTAGTTCCATCAATAATCTACTGTTCGTTCAGCAGACTGAGTTATGTGAGTGTCGTTGGTCATGCAATCATAAGTATTTAAATCGATATATATGTCCTGCTACTATAATTATGTAATATATTCTATAGTTAGCTTATCTACGGCTTGCGAAAGTAAAATAAATGTGTATTTGGGTTACCATATGCGCCAAAATTCGAGGAGTGATTTTCTATTTATAAAAACACAAACTCATATAAACATATAAGCCCGAAATTGCTTATTACCACTCCAACAACAACTAATAATTTTTCAAAAATATGCATACTTAATTTACTGTATCCATCGCAAATCCCAAATAGCCGTAAGACCGAGATTTTTAATATTATACATTTTCTAAATGAAATCGATTTAAAAAATTTCCTTTTCGTTGTCCATCATTCAAACTACCGGCTGGTAATTTTAAAATAGATATACTCAATTAATAGATCGACTGACTTACCTATAAGGAAGAATGATCTTAATTATATGAGCAGTCTCGTCTCGAATTATAACACCATGTAGTTGTAGCTTGCTGCAGAATCGTACGACATTCAAAAATTAAAATTTTTGAATCCTATCCTGGATGTGTGGCTACCCAGTTCACCTCTATATACACTCCCATTTTAAGTTTAGATTGCTTTGATCAGGGGTTGGGATTTTACTTTTTGGGAGGGTTGTTATAATCCTTCGACGAGACTGCTCATATAATTAAGATCATTCTTCCTTACAGGTAAGTCGACTGATCTATTAATTATACTTCGCAGTCTCGTCTCGAATTATAACACCATGTAGATGTTTAAAGGACTATGCAATCTAAACTTAACCTCGTATTTATGTATTGTTTTCCTATTATTAATATCTAAACAATACCTGCCCACAAATATTTAATTAAAACACTTTCTAATACTAGCCAAACACTCTTAAAATTTACAGTAGTCCTACACATAATTATATTATACTTTATAACTTATACTAGCTACTAATACTATGACCAGTTTTCCGCAATGCCATGTATAAAAATTATTAACTCCCTGGCAAATATAACTGAAAGAATTGCTAACAAAACATATTAGATTGCACTGTATCCTGTATAAAGCTTTGTATCAATTCTACATGCCTTTACCACATTCTGACATTCTTAATCCACTCACTTAATATTTGAGTAGACGTAGTGCATATTGGCTTTTTTATTGTTTAAATAAGGCTATTTTTGAAGTCCATGTTTTATAGTTTTGATAAATAATTAAAAATAAAGTTCATGTCAAGCAAAGATTGGGAATATCAATTAAACAAGTATTGGCTGTTGTATCTTTGCTAGTATTATTCCTGTCCTCTATAATTATTGTAATACGATTTTCCAACTGTCATATAGTTTGCATGCTATGCACTGAAATATAAACTAATAAAGTTGCTGGATACCGGATACAAAATTTGACAAATAAACGAACACTGGATGTGGGTCCGATGTTAATACTTTAAGGTTTTATGTTAAAAAAGGCCTTTCATAAACCCCTTAATATATTCTCGTCATCTGTATTCATTAGTAGAACAACAGACATAATCAGATCAGCCTCCCACAGTACTTTGTTTGAAATTTTGCCACCGATAACTGAGTTAAGGCACAGTAAGCCACCTTTTTTTTAAACTGAATTTTCTGAATTTTACTGAATTAGATCCTTACAAGAACTCAGACACAAAAACTCACCAACTAATAGGTTTCTAAAAACTGAGTACTATGGTTTCTATCTTGGAACCACCTCGGTACCTTCCGCCCGATCATTAATAATTTTCTTTGGATATTAATGCAACAAGTGGAAATGCCTGCTGAAAGCATCAACACAACCAAATTCTCCATGAAACTTAATCTGCACATTTTGCATTTAGTTTTGAAGCATATAGGTCCACTTGTAGTACCCAAAATTTGTTGCAACTATCTTCAAAATAACTAGCGAGTAACTCATCTTAGTTTGACTAGATCTAGACACTATATATAATATTATCTTTCGAATTTACATACGAGGGAAAGCACATGAATATTTTTCACTTCACAGTAATTTCACCTTTTTATAATTCAGGTTTTTGTATTTGATTCAACCTATTCGGCTTATACAGCTACCGGTGTATTGTTATCAATTCTCGTACTTATATCACTGAATACATACGTTTTATGGAAAATTTCAAAGTGTTAAAGGCTGTTTTTAACTCTAGATAGTTTATACGTTCATCCCCTTCCTAATAAGTCCTTATAAATTTCTCAAACTCTCTTATAGACAAGATTTCAGTTCTATAAATTATGTACATAATTTGTATATTTTTAGTTGATACAAACATATCCGTGTTTACAGTATTTCAATTAAATCCTTACAACTTACGCCGCTGATTCGGCAATACATTTTTCTTATCAATATTTACAATTTTGTAAAAATGAATGCAGCTGTAGGTACACAGCCTTATGCATACAGTTCAATTCATATAATTCATAAGAAAACTTATATATAAAATATTTTCTAGCAAGTTTATCAATAGTAACTAAAACAGGCATCTTTAAGTTGCACCAAACATAAATAATAACCTTTATGTAATAGACTTTTTACATTGGGATAATCCTCCAATTTCAAATAAGGTGAGGTTATACATTTATTAAGGTTACGCAATTTCAATATAAAATGATCATTTCCATTTGGTTTTCTTTTATTAAGAAATAATTGGAAATACATTCTCCAACTTCCTGTGTATAACGTGATACCACACGGTTTTTACATAGCTCTTGAACTTTTTGCCTTATTTCTTGCTATTTAGCAGGCTTAATAATATTAGGAGGAGGGGTAGAGGATACTCAAGTAAGTTCGATGAACCTGCGAGCAATGCCTGCTGGAGCTTCAGCTCCCGGTAGGGCCACCTTTGCCGGTAAGGCTGTAGGGGAGAAACGAAAATGAGTCCAGGTAGGTGTCAAGCTCAACACATAGCTTCTACACCTACAAGATCATCGTGCGTGGTGAAAAGCCATATCCGACTAGAGGTTTCCCCGTTCTCGCAGAACACGATGGATCTAGGGGAGTCTATGTCAATTATTTACTCGTTCACCCTTTTATCTCATTTACGTTGTATTTGTCCCATATATTAGTGGAAATATCTTATTCTCTTAAATTTTGTTACATGCCAGTTTTTATAGTCTTACACGTAATGTCTCTTTATAACTGGAAAGTGTTTAAAAAAGTCCATACAAAACGGAGCTTTATAATATATTGCAGTGGAATTGTAATGGAATAAAATATCATTATTATGAATTAAAGATACTTCTTTTGGAAAGAAAACCCTTTTGTATTTGCTTTCAGGAGACACACCTAAGTCCTGGTGAAAATTTTCAATTAAGGGGATATAATTGCTTTAGAAAAGACGTACAGCCAATTCAAAGGGCACAAGGTGGTGTCGCAATTTATTTTATGAATAACTTTCAAGTCCAGAGTGTCCCTATAAGATCGAACCTCCAGGTAATAGCAGCACAGGTGTCCTATCCATTTAAAGCAACAGTTTGCAATATATACTTGCCTAACGCTGAGTGGGAATTAGATCAATTGAGGGAGATTGTTTCTCGATTACCTCAACCGGCTCTAATTGTGAGAGATTTTAACTCACATAACCCCATATGGGGTTCGAAGAGGCTCGATGCAAGAGGTTAAGGTTAATTAGAGGGGGTTGAAACTATCCCAAAATAAAATAATAAAAATAATACGATAACAAATTTTAATTATGATTTTGTTTTCCAACTTTGTAACTGATGATATTTACAATGAAAAAATCCCTTCCAACCCCGAACAGGGGTGTAAACTACCCTTGAATAAGAATAAACAGGAAAAATAATTTTAGAACGTATTATATTATGATTATAGAGGAGACGGTAAGGAAACTTTCACTCAAGTAAGAGTACGACCCTTATATTAAAGAAATAAAAAGTCTGCACAAAACGTACTTTTTTAAAACATTGTCCTGCAGGATAAATATGTATATAAATTAAATAAGTTGAATACGATTTTTTGGTACACTGAAGGTCATTAGTCTTCTTCTATATTTACAGGAATATAGAAGGAGACTAATGAGAGGGATGTTTTTTGCCCCAAAAGGGGTGTTCTCGGAATTTCCACCGAGCGAAACTTTTGGATCATAATCAGAGACCAAAAAGACTTGGTTTAAAATATATTTTGTTCCAGTAACTGATTATACAATCTCTCCCCCCGCAATTCGACTGGAGTAATAACTGAATTAGGTCAATTTATTACCGATTTACATAAAAATAAAATTGAAATATATCTAGGGGACATAAATATTAATTTGCTCGACACAAATTCAATAGAGGTGAATAATTACGTAAATAATAGGTAATAATGGTTACATATCATTTATAAATTCTTGCACGAGAGTAACTGAAACTTCAGAAAGTATTATAGAGCACACATTTATTAGACAAAATAAACGTCCAGATTATTACAAAAATCAAACCTATGGTTATTGAAACGGATATTACCGATCATTACATTACTTCAATTATTTTAGAATTCAGAGAAAAAGATATTTACCAAAATGAATCGAGGAAAAAAGTTAATATAACTGTTGTTAAAAATTTGAATTATTTATTAGAGCAAGAATCCTGGGCAGAAGTAATAAATTGTACTCAAATTCAAGATAGTTACAACATTTTAATCAATAAAATTCACACATTAATAAAGAATTCACCAAAATGCATCAATATTAAAAACAAATTCTATAAATTAAAACCATGGATCACCGATGGTTTAATAAACTCCATAAGGCATCGAGACTACTTAAAAAATAAATTATTGAAACACTACTCACCTGAACTGAAAAAACAATACACAGAATATAGAAACATGCTTAATAAACTAATAAGAGATATCAAAAATCAGTACTACAAAAATAAACTCGCAGAAGCACAGGGTGACGTTAAAAAAGTCTGGGAGGTAGTAAATAATGCTTCAAATTCAACAATAACACATAAGCAAATTAAAAGTATTAATATGATAAATAACGAAGGACTAGAAGTGACGGATATAGCACAGAAAAAACTAGCGCTTTTAATGATTACTTTATAAATATTGGCATAAAAATGTCCCAAAAAATAAGTAAAATTGAAAAATTATCTAATAACGTCCTAGAAAATCATTCAATACAATCGTCAATATTTCTTAAACCTATAACAAAAATTGAAATTATTGAAATAATAGGCAGCTTAAAAAATAAATCATCTGCTGGCCCTGACGAAATATCAGTCAAACTAGTAAAATCCACACATTTATATATCATTAAACCATTACTGCATATAATAAACTTAACACTTGAAACAAATATAATAGCGTATCAATGGAAGGAATCAAGTGTAACCCCAGTACATAAATCTGGCGATTATAAAAATTTGAACAACTACAGACCTATCTCAGTTATTAGCAATTTTGCCAAAATATTTGAAAAATGTCTTAAAAACAGGCTGGTGGAATTTTTCGATAAACATAATGTGATCATGGATCGGCAGTTTGGCTTTAAAAAAAATACAAGTACCGAGCATACAGTTTTGGACTTAATTAAAGAAATTGTACTAAGTTTAGATAAATAGAAAAAGTGCATGGCTGTATATCTTGATTTAGCAAAGGCTTTCAATACTGTATCACAACCAAATCTTACTAAATCGACTTCAAAACGTTGGTATACGTGGTCCTGCATTATTGTCTCATAGAAAATTATCTGGCTAATAGAAAACAATGCGTAAGAATTGACAAGATATATAGTAACCCTCTCACTGTCACTATGGGCGTACCACAAGGGACAGTATCGGGTCTAATTTTGTTCCTTGTGTGTATATTAATAGTATTACAAATTTAAAATAATGTAAAGGCCATTTAGTATCTTACGCTGATGACACTGCTATTGTGTTTGTAGAGGATTCATGGGACTTAGTACATAGAAATGCAGAAGAAAGTGTAGCATTAGTTTTCAAATGGTTAAACTTTAATTCATTAAGCTTAAACATATAAAAAGCAAATTTTTAACGTCTACATTATTAGCTAATGATCAACCTTCTAAAAGAAGACTATATATATATAATAGTGTATGTTCGCAACAAACAAATTGTAGGTGCCCTATTATCGAAAAAGCTAATAAAATAAAATACTTAGGAGTTCTGCTTGACCATCACCTAAGATGGAATGAGCATGTATCTTATATCACAAAGGAAATTAGACAAATGACACATAAATTCTATGTTTTAAGGGACATATTAAATAGAAAAAATTTAATGACTATTTATAAATCCCTAATTGAGTCTATAATTAGGTACTATATTATTATCTGGGGAGGACTTTACGACAATGTACTAAAAATTCTACAAACAACTCAAAATTCTATTCTAAAGATAATTTTAAAGAAAAAAAAAACGTATTCCTCCACACTATTATACATAGAGGCAGAGGTATTTAATATAAAAAATCTTTTTGTCTACCAGTGTTTAATACATATGTTTGACGAAAAGACTCCACCAACCCATCCTAGTTATATAACTAGATTTACTGAAAATATGTCTGTTGCTTTGCCATTAGTTAGTAAAAACCATACACAAAGATCTGTCTTCTATTGTGGCATTAAACTTTATAACATTTTACCACTTCACATAAAAAAATAGAAAAATTTAATAAATACAAAATTGAATTAAGAAAATTTATTACTCAAAATCAAGATTGTATAAAGAATATTCTCAATTAATGATTTAACTCGATCCTTACCTGTTTAATTAATTTTGAAATATATATAAAAAAAATCGGCAGCTACTGGAAGCGGCTGGAACCTCCACACTCGGTGGATCTTTGAAGTCGAAAAGAGCATTAAATTGTGTGACAAAACGGCACTAAACGTAATCCGATCTCATCCAAAACCTTTTCAGATCTTCTGGGGCACTAAAAAACCCTCAATTTAATGAATTTACAATCATCTATGCGAGTTATTACCTACATTATCGCTCGTTGAATAATATACTATTAGGATATTAACAACTTTAACATCACTTGAACGACTAAGAATGTCTAGTTATCCTAAATACTACAGATTTGTAAAGCAACAAACTGAAAATTGGTAAAGTGATAATCTATAATAAATTCACCAACGAAGGTACAGAAAGCATATGATATTGATATTGTTACATCTACCTTTAAAGTTTGTGACAATCCATTAAAAGTTACAAATATGCCGAAATATTATTAACATGACATGACACCAACGTTATCGGATGACAAACGATGACAATGACAATCGTCAAAATTTGCTCGTTGCAATCCGATCGCTCGCGGCTGTCTTTGTTAAATGAAACATTAGCATTTCAGTAATTTTACTAGAATATTTGTAGTTTAATTATTCGATTTGTCTGTATATACATTTAAAAACGGCACTAAACGTAATCCGCTCTACTTCTAGAGCAGTAAAGAAACCCTCACACGTGAATTGACACGTTTCACGACGTAACGGCTACGCCCATCGATCATGTCATACGAAATGCGATCTATGCTTCATATTTGCTTTGATTTTAATTTTTTTCACGGAAATCAAATCGAAAGGGGGAAGTGTGATATATCGTTGAAATCAGAATTTTAACTGCCTTTCAATGGTTCCATTGTAAATTGAAAGTAATTATAAAATAAACAACTTGTTGCGTCAAAATGGCACTAAACGTAATCCGATCTCAACCAAAACCTTTTCAGTTCTTCTGGGGCACTAAAGAAACGCACATGCAAATTCAAATCCGTTCAGTACTTTCAGCGCTATAGTGCTAACACACACACACGCATACACACACACAGACATTTTTCAAAAACCACTTTTTTGGGTTCCTAGGACCTCAAAACCTAAAGATTTGATGTTATCTCAATTTTTGTTTTTGAACCAATTTTAGTAACCTCTCACAATTTTATTGTGGAGAGGTTAAAACATATAACAATAAAGTTGCAAAAGTCAGACTTTCCAACATGCGGATAGTTTACTTACATTTACTGCTTTTACTTACAATCAATATATTATTATGTTAAACTTCGTCTCCTAATTTCTCACCTATACAAGCAGTTAACATTTTGTGTTTATGTACTGCTATGTGTTATTGTTTTAAAACCTCACTGTTTCTCTCGTTGCTCCATTTATTATGATATATAATTATTGTTTCTATTCTTATATTTAATTACTTTTTCATTCTTTCAATTAGTAAACGCAACAATTAAATAATGCATCAACTCAGTAATCAAGTTAACATGAAATTCACAATTCAAGCATTCTATGCTTAGGTGTTTTCATATCAGCTTAGTGCTGTTCATCTATATACTTATATATAAAAAAGTATATATCTAATTTGAAATTAATTGTTCTTCTGTTACATTATATTGATACATAAATTATTGTAGACTTTAGTATAGGATGAACCTATGTAAGAATTTCGTATTCTTTTTGGTTTAATAAACTTGAAAGTACTATTACATATACCAATGATGTATGCAATTTTTTTTCTGCCTATCGCAAATGTGTCCTATTTTGTGTAATTCTAATAATTAAAAAGGATTTTGTTTTATTATTATTTTTTTTTAGAAGAGCCCAATAATTGTTAGCAAGCAATAGGCTTAAGCGTTTTTAACAAAACTCAAAATATATTCTTTGCTTCCAAGAATAAATTGAAACATAAATTATATAAGTTTTTTTATCGAGACAATTTAAAGACACTTTATATTAAAAACTTTTAAAACTACATACCTCTACTTTTTTCATTATCAACAAAGGTTGGGATAATGCCTAAAGTAGGATGAAGGGAAGATCACCTCTTTGTTTGTAATGCATGGAATTCTGTCTCTGAAATCGCTTTATATATTTTCTGTATGGCTTAAAATAATAATAATTATTAATTAATTAATTTTATTGACCAAAAGATACACGAGGTATATATACGGTACATCGATACAAAAATAGAAGATATAAAATACAGATACATACACACAAACATATATACATGATGTAATAGATAGAAGTATACAACAATGAACAAGTAATATATACATTATTAAAAAACAATTTTCATAATTATTATTTTCTTCCAATAAGACGGTTACTCAACGATCTAAAAAATCGCATGTGCTATAAAAACCTGTATTTATTAACATGGTTTTTATTTATTTTTAAATATAAACGGATTTTTAATATTCCTAATTTCGGCTGGCAAATTGTACAAAACAGTGCAGTTATAGGTACCTAGGTGAGTTTCTAGAAGTTGACTTTTTGTGAGAGGGAATTCTTAATAGGTGATCGTGCCTAGTATTGTGGTTATGCGTCCATGGTGTTCTTTCTTTTTAACAAATATCAAACATTTAAAAATAAAAGTAAAGGGCATGTCCAGAATTTTTTTCTATAAACACATGCCTGCAGCTTTCCCTATATTCCATGTTAAAAATGTTAAAAACTGTTTATTTTTGCAAAATAAACACTATATTTCTCGAGCACAGCCCCAACTTATTATACTTAAGGAGATATGAAAATATGCCAGGGCATAATAAATATTTAGCAATCCTGAAGAATTAAGACGAATCTTTCATTTGTTTTATGGCGTAATATGCCTTACTTAATTTTGCACATCGAAATTGAGCCTATTTCCTTGATATCAGGTGCTAAATCCATTCATTATGTTAGTAACTACAAATTCCAATTCTTGCGGAGTATCGGCTGCTACAGCGATGGTAGTATCATACCAATAATATTGGATAATATTATTATCAGTTTTGCTACTTTGTATTTGATTTAGCATAACTAAAATAAATATTTACATTTATCCACTCTTTCCAGTTTCCTTGTTTTGAAATCCTCGAATGAGATTAATATTGGCATATAGAATGAAGAATAAAATACTTTCCATATTAGTATAGGAACGGCATCATCGAAAGGGGGTGATAGTTACTTTAAGCGAGGTAGTAGATTTTTTTTATCATCTTATATATATTTTAAAGAGTATGTAGATCCAAGTTTTAGACCTCCAAACTCTTGGCAATTTTTTGTGTGGTCGAAAAAACCACGAATTTTTGGCTTTTTCAGTTTATGGCCTATAACTAAAAAACAATTCATCCAATCGAAAAGTCATCTATTATCAAAACTAAAGAGCATTAAATTTTACTTCGAATGAGTATCTCAAAGTTGAAATTTCATCAAGAGATATGGGCGTAATTGGCAGTCGAATAACAACAATTTTTACCAACTTGTAAAAAGTTCACACTGGGTAACTTTTTTTAATCCAATTGAAAAAATCCATATAATGAAAGTTGTAGAGCATGTAATTTCAAGTTCTTAGATTACCTGGTTTTCCAATTTCGATCAGTATTGAGCAAAATACACTCAAAATCCAAAATGTCCTACATATAATTATATTTATTATTTTCTTTAATTCATTTTTATTTAATTTTTCAACATTAATTTGAGAAAATGGGTTGTCGAAATAAAAGCATAATGTAAAGAAAGGACCAAAGTTTATTGACCAAAAATAAAAATTTACCCAATAGTAGTAATACAACAAAGTGTAAAAAAAAATAAACGAATACAAAGTGCAAGAACAATACAAGGCGTAAGAAAAAAACTGAAATGAAGTAAAAATGAGTTTTGGAAAAAACGAATTATGTGCGTGTAGTAATTATAGTAGTCAAATCCGTTTGGATTGGGGCTGACTAATGTCCTCGTACTGCAATGCTGCATCCTATCTTTCTGATTCATTGCAGTAGCACCATCAACTTCCTCAAGTTCGAAGTAATCTTCTTCGTCGTCTTCGTCCAACTCAATCTCAGGAACGTTCTGATGTGAGAGGCCAGAGCAGCGTTTACAGGTGAAAGAGCAGTTCAGACCTGATTTCCGACAGCTGCATGCTGCAGTGCTTTTTTTGCATGTACACGAAACCACTTTCAGCAGCATGTCGAGTGCAGCATCCTTTGACATTGTTATAGGCAATAAGCCTGACGAATCTTTCTTCCAACCCCATTGGCATAGGTTTGTTACGTTTCCCAGCCAAGTTTGCACTTGGTGGTATGCGCGCATTGAGTGCCAACTTGCTACATCCGATGTTGGTAGCAACCGTGCTAAGTTGAACAATTTTTTTAAGGCGGATTTTATAAAAAGCTCGTATCTCAGTTCGTCCTGAGGCCCACTGTGCATCTGTCCGTACAGTGCCAAGATCAGCTGTTCCCCTGCCTGTTCTATGAAGCCTTGAGAAACAGATGGCTCGAGAAATATAGCTGCCTGTGCTTTCAGGTGTGGATGTTGCTCGATGAGGGATAAAATTTTCCTTTCCCGTGACCAACAAATGATGACGTGGTGTCACACCCGGTAAATGCACGCATGAAGAGGACATGTGTGGGATTAAAGTTGAAGGAAGTGTTTGAGTACCATAAACCTGTTTTTACCCTTTCCCTGGTTTGTGGAAGTACAAATTCTCGTACTTGCTTCCGAGGCTCATTAGGAGAATGAGAACGTCAAAGTCCTCGCTAACAATTGCCACGCTGTCGAATTTTGCTGCTTGGGAAATAGCTGTTTCTACAATTAATAAGTCTTAATCTTCTTCTGCCTGTTGCGTTTGCATTCCTCTTTCCTTAAATTGTTGTATAATCATCAAAATCAAATGCTTCTTGTTACTCTCCTTTGGGAGAAGCTTTTCCTGTTGCACTGTAGCATTTGTTTCTTCACTGAAAATGATGTCTGCTGAAGAACTTGATATCTTCAACCGATTTTTTTACAAGTTGGTAAAAATTGTTGTTATTCGACTGCCAATTACGCCCATACTTCTTGATCAAATTTCAACTTTGAGGTACCCATTCGAAGCGAAATTTAATGCTCTTTAATTTTCATAATAGATGACTTTTCGATTGGATGCATTGTTTTTAAGTTATAAAAACACACACAAAAATTTGCCAAGGGTTTGGAGGTCTAAAACTTGGTTTCTACATACTCTCTACAATATATACAAGATGATAAAAAATAATCTATTACCTCGTTTGTTGGAACTATAAAGTGCCCCGTTATTCAACTATATTAGAAATATTACTTTTTAATTAAATCCCATTAAAAACATTGAGGTAACATGCATTTATTATATATAATACTCTTTTATAAATTCAGATCATTGATAAAATTAATGAATCGAGAGTGTCTGGACGTAAAAGGCTTTCATTTATCATAAAATTATAATAAATGTGACAACTGATAACATCAGTTATGAGTTAATATAAGCAGACTTTTCATCATATAGAAACACCGTAGATTTCGTTTTTTTTTATTATAGCTGATAGCTCTCCGCGAACATTTTTTTTTTTAATAAAAATTACTCTCCCTCTAGTAAGGATTAATATTACGCCTATAACGTGTGCATTTCTTTGCAGAATATTAATGATAATTTTGTCGTTAAGTAAATAAGCAACATCGGTCGCTATTTAGCTATATCTATGGTATAAAGTACGATAAGAGCCGATAGTTGATTAGAGTAGGATTAGTGAGTCGGTAAGATGACACGAAGCGGCGTATTTATTCGCGATAAGACTTATTTCTACGCACCTGACAACATATGTATTGTCCTAATACCAAAACAGGACACGGCTCTGTTCTATTCTCCTTCGAAAAGTTTTGTTTAAATTAGGATTATATATTTTAACATCCGACAGCGAGGAGAGATAGGGAAGTCAGCCTAGTCTAAGAAAACGGGGCTTTATCGCTTCATTTTACCTTAGAGCAAAGAGAAACATATGTAGTTTACACAGAAACAGAAAAAGATTTGTTTTTCTCACAACTGAGACTTTTGTATGTGCACAGGATATTTATATAAATGTCTTATATATAAAGAATTCGAAAAATGTACTTACAAAATGATATCGTGCCTGGTAGTATACCATAAGTTTAATTTATAAATTTACAGGGTCTCATATTCTGTAGTCACCACGGACTTTGATAGTGAAAAGTTAGACAAAAATTTAAAGAATTTTTAAATTTTGAGACAACATTGAAGGAGGTAAAAAATAACAAATCCGGTTTTTGCATCATCCTTTTCCGCCCCTCCCGGAACCTTGTTAAATTAACAAAAAACGTAAATTTGTAATAACATTTTAATAATTACTATACATCTTCTTTCAAGCTTGCACCCTTCTAGGACGAGCGGATCAATGCAAATAGTTGTTTATTTACTTTGATATATTTTGTCGATTAAAAATTGTTAAAGTTATGCAAATGATTGTTGATATGGCAGAATAGGGTTACATAATCCGCTTGTAGTTTTGCATAACTTTTTATTACCCCGGGTCATTTTCTTATCTGGCGCGGCCACGATTTTGTCGGGTTAAACAATAAATGGGGGACTAAACAATTACGAAAATCTTAAAATCGGATTGCGAATGTTTATGTTTATTAAACTGACATAATCTGAATTTGCAACCTTGTAAATGTCCCGAAACTAAATGAAATTACCTATTGTTTAAATAATAAAGTTATGCTTGACTAGGAAAAATTGGAAAATGGTGCAAATTTTATACAACATTCAAATAATGTATTGTAATATTCCTGTGAATTTTCAATCTCACAAAATAACCGGAATATATTTTATCTTTTTCGCTATCCTCCCGAAATATTTTGCAGTTTATTTAAAATTTAATTCGCATAAAAAGGATTCGGCAAAAGTTGCAAATTTGTTTTGTTTTAATTACATCGTTATATAGCTTCAGATCCATTTACAGCCCATTAATACATAACATGATTTAAATAAATAAAATCTCCCTCCATCAGTCCTCGCTTGGCTATTTTTAAAAGCTTTCATTAAACTTGCGATGTTAGTTAGTTTGTTTAAATCAAATGTTGCAATCAAAATTTCGATTAGTTCTAATTAAGCTAGAGCTTTGAAATTTTCCACATGTGCCAAGTCCGGTGACACTTTAACATTTTCATACAAGAAAAAAAACAAGACGGCAGCTTCAAGACGGCGGATGACTACCGTTTATGATCCGATTCGACTCAAAATCGATATCGGGGGTTTTCGAGATCGCCAATTATGAATTATTGGTCAAAATTTAGAAATCCAAAATGACGGCGCCAATATGGTGGACGACTTTTGTCATTTTTGGTCCAAACCGACCATAATCGATATCTGGGGGTTTTAGAGTTCGCCGATTACAAATTTCTAGTCAAAAATTTAGTTCAGGATGGCGATTTCAAGATGGAGGACGACTTTACCGTTTAAGATCCAATTCAACTCAAAATCGATATCTGGGGATTTTCTAGGTCGCGAATTATGAATTTTTAGTAAAAATTCAGAAATTCAAAATGGCGGCGCCAATATGGCTGACGACTTTTGTCATTTAGGTCCAAAATCGCTATCTGGGGGTTTACGGGGTCGCGGATAACGAATTTCTAGTCAAAAATTTAGTTCAGGGTGGCGGACGACTTTACCGTTTATGGTCCAATTCGCCTCAAAATCGAAATCTGGGGATTATAGTATATCAAAAGACTAAAAAGTAAAAAATAAAATTATGTAAAAATATATTTTTAAAAAAGCTTTTATTTAAATGCTCTAAAAAGTAGAAAATAAACTTTGAAGTAAATCAAACCTATCATTTTCTTACATTATATAATTTTTTTTCATGATATAAAAGCTTGTCGCGAGCAATCTCCTTTACACAGGAAAATATCGCAACAAGCCTTTATATCATAAAAAAATTATATAATGTAACAAAATGATGGGTTTGATTTACTTCAAAGTTTATTTTCTACTTTTTAGAGCATTTAAATAAAAGCTTTTTAAAAAAATTTTTTTTTCATTTGCTTGGCATCTATTAAAATTTCGTATATATACATTGCCCCAACAGTGCGTCAAAGTCCAATATAGGCCTTATTAGAAGACTTTGGAAAATTATTTTTTTATGGAAGTGGTATAGTGTTAGAAGGCGCACATTTTAAAAATATTTTGAAATACACAGGGTGTTTTGCGCTACAGCGTGAACACGAAAAAGAGCTCGGGGTTTGGAAAAATAAAATATTTTTCGTTGGAAAGCTTTATGTGAGACTCTGGGAGCCTTTCGTGCACTTAATTTTGTTTGAATCGAAGTTGCAGTGGTTAGTCCTTAAACGGCGGGAACGGCCTAAACGCTTCGCCCTGTATACGTTCAGAGCCAATTTCACTTTTATTTGGGTTGGCAGGGTCAAAGGCTACACCCTGTATTGACTTTTTGCACTAAATTGATTTTTTATTTTAGCTGGCAGGGTCAACGACTACACCCTATATATGCTTCTTGAAATTAAACACTTTGTTTTTAAACGAAACTAAACAAGTATTTATTTAACGTACGAACAGTTGAATATGTTATTTACTTAAAATTAAAATTTGTTTACACAAATAAATAGTTTAACTTATCGACACTTGAAATTTTGCCTTAAGTTTGGTTGGTTTAGTTTGTTAGATTATTTTATAAAACTGAGAAAATTCCCTTATATTATTATGCGCGACGGCGATTTGTTTTATTTGAAATTAATGCACTTGGACGATTTTCATAAAGTACTTTTTTACCAGGATCTGCCTAGGAAGGTGTACGACACTGGACTTATTATCGCGAAATACACCGGAAAACACACTTGGATTTATGCTCTGGGGCAACCGAAGAAGTAACGCGGGCACTGGATTTAATTGTCACGAGATATTCCGAAAACACAACTTGTCGGGGACTTGTCGTGCTCCCTTATTTATATTAACGATGGGGAATGAGCTCGCGGAGGTCTGGAAAGAGCTGGCTTCTCTCTCCGGCCGCTCTATGAGGCTCGAATGATGAAATATTGTGCAATAAATGCTGAAATTTTTTAATTTTGGGCCGAAAATTATATCAAATAAACGGCGATGAAAAATAGAACATTTTGATATAGAAATGTCAGTGGAATCTGTTTTTGTCTTAGAAATATGAATGATAATTATCTGAATAACACGTTAAATTGAATTGGTCCCGTGATGTAACGTTGAGAGTTGTATTTTAATCCATATTTGATGGTATATTAAAGTCATATTGAGGGTATTGTATCGCCTGCGTTGAGCAGAGCGGAATCCAGTTTTAGGGTAATTGAAATGAAGATAGCGGCGAGTGGCTAGCACTTGATGGGGAACATGTAAATTGGACTTATATTCAGATGAATGTTTTATGGGCGGCTTGAAAAGGTGAATGAAGGGTGTTTCGAGATATGAATGATTGGTTGAATTAGAAGTGAATTTGAAGAGAAATTTGTTTATAGAAAATTTTCGGAAGTGAGTAAAAATATTTTGACTTCGGGTTTGGAGAGTGGTATAGAAGTTAATTGAGTTACTGAGGAGGCAGTATTTTTTGGGGCAATCTTTTGTAAGGTTTTGACTGTAATTTGGTGAATATTGAAGTTTGAATGTTTTTGTTGATTGATTCGGATTGTTGGTGAATTATCGATGGTGCATGAATTTTCTCAGGATTATTTTTAAAAAACTGTGGTTTTTTACTATTGCAACTGTCTTAATGACTTTTTTATCGGTTTTTGACACGTTGACGTTAAAGATAGAACTATTTTGAAAATTTTGGTAATTTTAGCAGCGGCCATTTTGTTAATATGGGGAATATACTATAACAAGCGGAGCATCTTCGAGGGAATTTTTTTAAATGGAACACCCTATATATATTTACATTTATAAATTCAGCATAAAATTACCTTTCCAACCTCTCACTTTATATCAATCATGGGCTACTAGATCAGTTCGAAATGAAAAGTATTATAATTTAACGGTTTTTAATGAAAAAGTACAAAATACCTCGGGAAATATTGATTTTAGGTATAGGATATTAATCACAAAAATTATGGAGAATTAACGTGCCAATTTAAAAATACAGAGTGTTCCATTTGAAAGAATTGAGAAAATTCACTGAATGAACGCTGGTATAAAATACACCCTGTATAATTATAATCAATATTTGGTAGTTGTGGCGTTATAGTACATCCCTTGTCTACATAATTGCAAAATAAATATTCTTAATTAATAGTAATACAAACACAGCAAATTAATTTGTTAAACCTTGTTCCGATAAAAATGTTTATATTTTTTCGAATAACTCGTCAACGTCTCGTCAAAAACCAAAATTCTGGCGCGTGTTGGAAAGGTAATTTTACGCTGAATGCATAAACGTAAAAATATATAGGGTGTTCCATAAAAAAACTGACCTCGAAGATGCTCCGCTGTAGCGAGTTACCCTGTATTTTTCAAAGTATTTTTAAAATGTGCGCCGTTTGACACTAGACCACTTCCGTAAAAAAATAATTTTTCAAAATCTTCCAATAAGACCAAAATTGGACTTTGACGCACATTGCGACACCCTGTATGTAATTTTTGCGATTTTAACTATTTTCTTGGGGCGAGCGTAGATGCGTCTTTACTATGTACATACTTCGATATGAGATGTAAAGCAACGTTAGGCGCGGTTAGTACTTAGATGGGCGACCGTTTCAAAGAAGACCGTGTCCTCGCCTCACATATCTTCCAGCGGCTTGTATATCAGTGTATGCGCGGAAGCTATGTAACCTTACGCGAGGGTTATGTAGGTGATATCCCATCCTTCGGAGGGGATGTAAAGCCGTCGGTCCCTTGTCTATTAAATGTTAGGCAAGTAAAAGATCCCCACTTTTCTTAAGGGAAGACACCGACCGACGTTAAATAAATGTTAAAAAAAACTATTTTCTTGCGGCGAGCGCTCTTTTCCTACTCATTTTCATCTTGCATATTTACCCGGGCTCAAGCAATTAAACTACATGTATTTGTCAGCAATTTGGCTTTGGATGTTGATGTTAATTATATTTTAAAATAAAGTAGGTATCGTATAGAATGTTCAACGACATCAAATATTCCTGCAAAGGGTAATTAATATAATCTTTACATTTTGTATATGATAATGAAATTATTAGAGACAACTTTGCAAGGCAAGTTTAAATTAAAGGATTTGGCTTAAATAAACCGGTTTCAATTATAATTTACTTGAATGTACCCCACAATTTAACTATAGTTATTAGCTTCTTTTGGCCTAGAGATTATTTTTACTAATTGGCAAAATTTTGTTGTAGGCAAAACGAGGACCAAGGACAAATACAGGGTAGTTTACACCGACCATCAACGAATCGAATTAGAAAAAGAATTTACATTTAATAATAAATATATTACGATAAGACGGAAGTCGGAGTTAGCCAGTAATTTGGGGTTATCTGAAAGACAAATCAAAATTTGGTTTCAAAATAGGAGAGCCAAAGAAAGAAAGCAAAACAAAAAGCGAGTCGAGGAGAAACATCAAATTGAGTCAGCGAATAGCGCACCTTATTCACAAATTATAAACCAACATCAACAAATACAGCACTTAGACTTGCACAACCAACAGAACGTATTACCCAATATTGTGCCTAGCTCTGCCGTGGTAATGCAAAGGTTTATGGAAAGTAATCATCCAATGAAGTTAGAAAGTAGTGACAATGATCAACTGGGTTAAGATCATATATTGTGAAAGTATAGATCTGGTTAATCTATAATATTGACAATATATTTCGAAAGAACGAAATATTTTATGTTCATTTTTTCGTTAATAATGATAATGTTCTATTCAAACATGGTACTTACAATAAAATATTTCGTTTGTTCCACGTCGTTGTTTGTCCCGTCCCATTTAAGTGCAATTTTTTATTTTTCATGTGCAATTTTATCCTCTGAAAGAGGATTAAGTAGATTAATTTGTATATTTATGATTACGAAAACAACGGCAGAGTGAAAGTATGTGCGACTAAGGGCCGGTTCATCAATACAGGGTTAACACTTAATTATAGGAAAAATGACATTCACCCTTTGGTACGAGTTAACTTTGCATTGATAAACCGACCCTAAAACATCTAACTAAACAATTATATACTGATTCACTTATTCGACAGCTTCCCTTTCGAGTATTTTCAGCGTATTATTTGCTGATTTGGGAAATGTCTGCTCCATTCGCTATCTACCACTTACACTTCGATAAACAATTTATCAACATCACATTTTCCTTTACTGTAAATTCGAAAATCCTAAAGGAAAAAATATGACCCAAAATTATGAGGAATTCCATTCCCTACAACTTTGTTCATTTTCGTTTATCCAAAGTTTAAAATAAACGCCATAATGCATTAATATCATTTCACTACACACTTTCAGGTTGAAATCTAAAAAATCAGTACCCATAAGTGTTGGTGAATGTATCCAATTGCCAATGTGGGTAGCGACTGGAACGGTCTGTTCTCTGGGAATCCACCAAAAAGTACAAAATTGTTTTAAAATTTGAAAGAAACATAATTACATAACAAATAACTGTTATAATGAGAAAGTAATTGCTTGGGTTTAAAAGATTCTTAAATATAAAAATTATTTAATGCCTTAGTATTTATAGTGTATACGACCAGAATTGAAACCGTATAAAAACTAAAAGCCGGAAAAACAGTGGGCATCTCTTGCCGCACTAAACAGAAATGCTTGTCATAAGAAAAACAATAAAGAGATTCCGGCTGTTTTTTCCGGCATTTAGTTTTTATACGGTTTCAATTCTGGTCGTATACGCTTTAATTATTTCAGATTTAAAAAATATGATGCCGTTTTCAGCTTCTTTCTAGTTTACAAAAATAATAACAAACACAATTTTCCTAACTTTAATATAACGTCCTTTTTTCTATATTGGTCCAAATTGTTGTGTACCAATACCCGTATATATCGGTATCTGTCGAATTCTAGTGCAAACAACTAGGTATCAGTGTATAATATATTATGTTTTTTGTATTCTCCAGCAATTTTTTTAATGCTAGGACAAATACAGTGATGAAAATTGACTAAAAGTAAAACATACAGATGTTAAATATGTTTAATTTTATAATTATAGGCTTTTTAAATTAACAATTTGTGTTTTTTGTGATTATATTTTATAAACGTAGGCTATAAGAATCTAGGCATTAAATTACATTTAATTAATTTTTTTTAGTAGAAAATGTTATATCCACAGGGGTCGTTTTCCATCCATTTCTGAATTGTGATAACAGACAAACGCTGTTTTGAAAAAGTTGTCTGAGAACCGCCTTCAATTTATATGGTCCTGGTTGTAACGTTTTCGTATTAGGGCTAGTTTTAACATAATCTTTAGTGTCTGAAAATCAGTTTTTCAAAACGCCAAAACATTTGAACACTATACTCGAATACACTGTGACTTGACGAGCATTTCGTTAACCATGTCCGCATCTTCGGGAGATGAATTAGACTGGTTTTTAGTTTTAATCATCTCTGTATTCGTATGAGGCAGAGCTGTGCAGAACACAGATGAAAAGTGTTTGCGCGTAATAGGCACTCAAAAAAAGTGCCTTCATTTTTCGAGCACCAAACATTGTTAATAGTAAAGTGCTCGCGATTACTAACCATTCTGAAAAGGTCCTTTAAATTCAAAAGCACTAAGCATCTTTAAAAAAACTGAATAATAGAGTATATATTGAGGCTAGTACTTCATTGAATTTAAGTGTTATTTACAAAAAAGGATAAAGGTCAACAAAGACGATCTGGGGTAGAAAAGTGCGTAACATTATGTTGAATGTACCACAATTGTTTTTAAACTTGTCAATAAAAATAATAAAATAGATTAGCTATTCATTCGGTAAATCCTATGTGTTCATTTTCATCAGGTTTAAACTGAGTGTAAGCAATAAAACAAATAAAACTTATAACATACGGAGCAGTATATCAAAAGTAAATGTCATTCAATCGAAAAATGAAAAATTGATTTCGGTAAAATAGTTCTCATTCGAAAACGCCCTCATCCTTGGAATCCTGACCCAGCAGCGGAGGGTTGTCTCCTTGAACATAACTAAGGACCATACAAGTTGAAGGGTATAGCTTTAATTTACTGTGAATATGTCAAATATTTGGGACTTACCGGCTGATCTCTCGACTGAAAATCAAACCCATTTGTATATAACACTTATTACTTATCTGGAATTTGTTCTAGAAAATGTAATACCTTAAGAAATATACTTAAATTTATATATGTACTTAATCCTAGATGTAATATTTCTTTAAACAGCCATCCAGCACGTCGAAGTTTGATTTTTATTCGTGTTTGGTACGGCATAATTAGGGATTACGGATTTTTTGAATTGAATAAATGTAAATGTGGTAAAGACGATATAATTTGAGCAACCTAAGATTTTTTCCACTTAATCTTAAAAGTTGAAGGAGGGATGAACTTTTGTCATAATATTAACATTAATGTTGTTTCCATTATCAGCCAGCTGTAAAATATTTTTAATTTTTCAATGATAAACCGGTCCTACACAAACATTAAACGCGATGCGCATTTTGTCAACCAAATTGAAGTCATCATGAAATGAAACTAAAGAATATACGTGTATATGTATGTGTGTGTGTGATGGTGTTTTGTGTGTGTGTGTGTGTGTGTGTGTGTGTGTGTGTGTGTGTGTGTGTGTGTGTGTGTGTGTGTGTGTGTGAGTGTGTTTGTGTGTGTGCGTGTGCATTTTAGAACTTAAGGTTTCTATATTTTGCACGTTTGCATTATTAACTTATATTTTCCTGTTTGGTTGTGCATTATATTTGTTTTGGTGAGTGTTAGTAAGGTAAGGATTGTTAATTTTTGTTAGTGACTTACGTAACATTCGTTTGATTGCTTGTTGCCTTATTTATTTTTCATGATTTACTTATATGGCGGATTACAACCGTTTATTTATTTATTTATTTAATGCGCTTATGAAACATTTTTATTAGATGTTTTTTAGTTTTATGACATGTTGAAATTGCCTTTTTTGTCCCTCCTTCTTCCGTTTCTGTCCTTCAATCCATTGTTTGAGAAATTGTTTTACACCTATTATGATGTCTGTATGTTTGTATCTTATTGTTTTACATTTTCTATTTTTTATTGTACTTGTTCTTTTATATATTTTTTTATTTCCTCTGTACTTTTCTATGACAATATTCTATACTTGTATTTGCAAGTCTTATGAAAATAAAATATATTATTATTATTATTATTATCATATAAAAAAAATAAAAAATAATATAAAAATAGAAATAAAAAAATAAGTATGAGAAGAGGAACAGAAGTGCAGAAATTGACGATTTATATTTGTATGTTTGCTGGGTTTGCTTCAAGGAATGATAATTTGGGTGTGACTGGCAAGTGAATTTTGAGCAGCGGGATTTGAATATTTCATAGATTGAGTGAATTAGTCCTATACGTTACCAACTGTCTAGTGTCTGTCGCTGTCGTAGTGTACTGTGGTGTATGAAACTAGAAACTTGAGATTTAAGACACTTGTAACAATTACTCTTAAGTTCAATTCTGCCTCGTCATGGTAAACATAGATAGAGACAATTGCACTAGTTTAGAAAGTTAAAATTTGGTGGTACTAGTATGATTATGCTAAACATAATGTACATAATACTCACTCCAATTAAATGGGCTCTACTCTATGCTGCAAAACTTGTTTGTGCAGAATACTATGCATTTGCTGGCTGGACCAGATCACCAATTCGAATATCTACAAAATAACTGATTAGTAACCGGTTGCAAAAGAAAATGAGGATGGCTGGACCATATCCTCAGAAAACTGGTAGGTACACGACATTATGCGGCAGGCCATTGAATGGAGCCCCCCAAGGCCCACGAGGTAGGGGCCTCTGGATAGACTCCATATTATACTTTTGTATGGCAATCAGAGACCACTGCTAACGCTAACATCAGAAGTAGGATGATATCCAATATGCCCGAGGAGTAAAATCAGATTTATAGTGACGACTGTTAGTTCTGTTACTATGGAAGGCTTATGGCGAACAAACGAAATTTGAGTATTGTTTGTAAATAATAGTGCACCAATTATTAATGACACGTTTATTTAATACGTTTTATACGTTGTGTCTTAACAAGGTAATCGACATCTTGGTCTGTAGTATACTTATAATGGATATAGAGTTTCCTAAAGCTTTTATATACTAAATAAACCTAAAGCGACCTCACATCCGTAATATAAATGAGATAAAGGGGTCTCCGCGGCAAGTACAGATACCAAAGATTTGGTTTCTCTATCTTTCGAAAAAGAACATATTTTTTCTCATTTCGTCGTTCTGGTTGACTGGAAGAGTACCTGTAGCTAAACTCTGCTAGGACGTTAATACAAATAAGGCATTAAAATTAAAGAACAATTAAAAAATTTAGAGAAGGCATTTTATACCAGCAGCCACCAAGCAATGGTTAACACATTACCTAGCAAAGGAGTTACGCATATTATGGATTGCACCAATATGGAGCCTGACTAAGAAAATATACACAACCATCATACTACCTACGATGATATACAGAATTAAAAATGCGGCAACGATAAAAGTAAATAGAAGAAGCCTAAGAAGAGCGTAAAGAGACATCGTACAATTACTTGCAAAACCAATAATAGGAGTAAAGAAAAAGCAGAAGGGAAAACAAAATCCAAAATGGATAGAAATGTATACAATGAAGTATGCCCAGAAAAGGGACCCAACACATCTACTGAAGGGAGCGCTTATGCTGAACAGCAACAAACTAAAAAAATAATAGAATGGGGGCGATAGAGGGGGTGGAAAATGTAAAAAAAATTAGAAGCCCTCGTATACCCATTAAATACCAATTTAATTTTTTACTCCCTTTGATAATAGGGTCCCTTGGTTCTCGTATACACACTAAATCTCAATTTAATTTTTTACTCCCTTTATTAATGGGGTAGGGGTGATAGAGGGGGTAGCTAACGCCAGAAAATTTTTTTGAGACGTTTCGTTCTTGTATACACACTAAATCACTTTTAAATTTTTTTACTCCCTTTCATAATAGTGTGGGGGTGGTATTGGGAGTGGGAGGGTGGTTGAAGCCAAAAAAAAATTTGAGACCTTGATTCTTCATTTACCCCCTAGCGCTTCGACGGAATTAGATCAAAATATAATCTAGCTCCAGATTTCGTTACAATACATAATTGTACCAAATTTCAAGTCACTCTCATAAATGGTTCCAGAGTAAACGTGCGTACAAAAAACTTACAGACAGACAGACAGATAAACAGACAGACAGAAAGACCGACAGGAAAATTTTTTTTTGCTCAAATTTAAAATCTCGACGTTTTATGACATTTTAAGCCTATTTCAACAAAAAAAAAAAAGTTACGTGGTTAACAATAATTGGGATAATCATGAACAGTATTAGGAAAGGACCAGGCACATTGGAAACGAGCAGGAAAAAAAAGAAGTAATACCACAGCGCAATACGCGCTACCAGAGTTACAAACGGAGGAAACAGACAGTGCGCTGATAAATCGAATCAATAGAAAATGCTGCAAGAATGTGCGATGGAATGACATCGATTCATAAGAACATTGATAAATTACAATGTGAAAATTATAGAACAATTACAATTCTAAATGTAATATACAAAGTTATATCTGGTGTTATGTACAACAGGTTAGTAGACTATTCCGATGAAATAAAATGAGATAGTGAGTAACACTGAGTAGCTGCATAAAAGCAAGTCTTTCCCAAAACGACTTTATTGAAGGAGACGAGTTCAAAACACAAATTATAAATACAACGGTCATATATAGGAATCAAATCATCTCAAATATGTGCCTATGCTAATGGCGTAATTATTATCAGCAAAAATAAAGCCCACTTAGTGGAAACACATACTCAAATTAATCGAGAGTAAATATATAAATAAATAAAATAAATAAATTAATTAAACACTTCAACTTTGAACGCGTGAAAGTCTTCATTTGTCGGCTTGGTGGTGTGATGGACAATGGCGCGTCTTTTCACGCAGACGGCCCGGGTTCAAAACCAGGTCACAGCAAGTAGTTGAGATACAGTGGATGAGCGGATTTGCACGCCTCACCATCTTTCGAAAGAAATGTAAAACTGTGGGTTCCGTGTATCTACGATGTGAGCACGTTAAAGATCCCTACCCCACGACAAACTGTGGGGTTCGGCAAAATTTCCAGGTTAGGAGTCTCAGTGCCTACACAGACACTAGTGAGCTTATCCCCTGGCGTCGGTGATTGGCCTTGGTAGCGGAAATAGGCCGACGTTAAATAAATGATTTAAAAAGTCTTCACATATCTAGGAGCAAGTCAACAAGGTCAAATCTATAAGATGTGAAATTAAAGCATTGTTGTTACTATGCCTATAAAAAAATAATGACAAGTAAATTATTAGATAGGACTTACTCCCTGAACACAAAATAACGTCTGTTTAGCACAAATGTCAAATTAGTTTTATACTATGGCTGCGAGACATGGAAAGTCACAAGAAACATCACCGGACAGTTGCAGGTCTCCGTTAACAGATGTCTACGCAGACTGATGCGTATATTTTGGCCGGACCGAATCAGCAACGAGGATCTGTGGCAAAGAGCAAAACAAACAAGGGTCGAATTAGAAATTAAGCAGCGCAAATGGAAATGGATGGGTCATATCTTTAGAAGAACCAACAGTGATATTGCCCGCAGTGCACTAGAATGGAACCCACAAGGAGCACGCAGCAGAGGAGGCAGGCCAGAAACAACATGGAGGCGAACCGTACTGGACGAAGCAACCCAAGGTTTCTTAACTACAAAGGATAGTTTATCTGCACCAATTTATTTCCCCAAGGTCATACGCGTTGTGATATCGACAACAGTCCCGGTCTGCTAGCGGCTTGCACCAGCAGCGGTCCTTTTTAAAATAGTAGAAACATTTCGTGTGATGCTGTTTTATTTTTATTTTTTTAAGCTAAATACATCTCAATATTTTATGAACGGTAAATTGAAAATTCCTAGTTTTTTTCTAACATAGTTATCATTTACATATGTATATAAAGAAACCAAAATACAATATGGCACGCCTATTATACCGTAGCAGTAGAGCCCATGGCACAATCAACTACCATCGCACCGAGAAATGAACCGCTTAATACGTCACTAAATGTCCAAACAGAGTGGGGACTGGGAAATGTTACTCTTTTAGATATGAGCAATCCTTTGTAGTTAACAATCCTTGGAAGCAACCTCCATGGGTCTGCAATGGGGAGAAATAAAAAATTTAGCCGGGAACAGAGTCAGATGGAGGCGTCTTGTAGAATCCTCATGTTCCGAAACGGAATGATGAACGATGAAATTATTAAATAAAAACATCAAAACAGAAATATATAAAACCTTAATTAGACTTGTAGCAACATGTGGATGTGGACAAAAAATATGAAGAAACATTCAGAATATTTGACAGAAAGATCTCACTAACAATACAGGCTAACCCAGAACGGTGAGGAGAATAGAACATTCGTAAGAATGCTGAACAAAACTAGCTGAATGAAGGAAATGATGTTCGTCAATATATAAATACCTAAGATGACTCGAGAACAACAAAAATAATTTATGAGTAGAAATCTGTTAGAAGACGAGAAAAAGAGGAGGACTCAAAATGAAATGGTTGAATGATATAGATGATCTGAGAACAATGAATATTCAAGGATAGAGGAGAAAACCCAAAGAGGGAATAGGCTGGAAAACAGGCACAGACTCATCCAGGATCGAGATTCCAAAAGAAGGAGACATATGCCCTCATTGAGTTTTTTGTGTAAAATTCAGTTCTTTACAACTATTCACATTTAGTACCATATTCGCAGTGTATCGATTTAAAGGTTATTAATCGGTTTTGCTTCCCCGTTCTGCGCCCTTTCCTTCCATGTGCTAGATGCGAACTGGTAATTGCTGTGCCGTTGCTCAATTAAGATTCTTAGTCTAAGGAATCGCTTTCTTGTTTATTTTTTGTCATGGTTTCTGCATAATGGCACTGCACAAACTAACAATGATGACTACTTTTTCAGTCTGAGCCTATTCTGCTTTAACGAGAGCTAAAAAGCTCGAAACTAGTCTGCAAATGACTGGACCGAAGCGGCGGAACTTCTCTATTTTAAAAAGATTACCGTCATCGGTATCTGTCACAAACACTTTATTGCTTGCGTTTCTCATAATTGGTAATTAAAATACCATTCAGAAAGCATATCCTAATAAAGACCACGTGCACATACAAGTTCTTCTTGGGCCTGCACTGCGGGACCTGTGGCATGCTGATGAGAAATGTGTAAAACCAATTTTATACAATTTTCGATCCTGAAAAATTTTTATTCGACGAAAAATGTTTCACTCATCCACTGTATAACAATTTTTTATCAAAAGTAATTTTTTAATTTTACTTTTAAATTGGTGTATACTATTGGCAATTTAATTTCTTCCGGTAGAGCATTATAGAATTTGCAAGCATTATGACATAAACCCCTTTGAAATATATTTGTATTGTGTTTGTCTGGATCAAGCAGAGTTTTATTTCTTGTTAAGTAACCGTGATCGCTACCAACTATAGAAAAATTGTTTTTATTCTTGTATACAAAATATAATGATTACAGATGGTAAAGTTAAAATATTTAATTCTTTAAATGCATATCTTGTCATAGAATATATTTCGTATCCTGAAAAAATTAACTCGGAAAAATATCAAAATAAATCCGCCTTTCAGCTCGCCTTGTCAAACTAGAAAAAAAAATGGTTCATATATCTTAAATTATCAAAAAATTATAATTTTTCAAAATAATTTCCGATAAAAATCACTACAACCCGATAATTCCTAAAGACGCCTAAAATAACGTCGAAACATTCAACTTGCCCATTTTACAGCTCAAACTTCTTAAAATAATAGCCTCAAAATTATAGCCCCCATATATTATCAAACCACCCATAAGACACTCCGATACCGATACCCCGGTAAATAAAATTTTTACAAGCCATTCTTCGTTCAATCTAAATGTCTATTCGGTATTACGTCTTAAATATTAAATTATCGTTTATTTTTTACACGATTAATATTTACTTTCGCTCCTTTAACATTCATGTATCTGCACAAATATTTTATATCAAATCTACCGCCCGCAGTACAAATAATTTATATTATCAAAATTTATTTCCATTCGTTCAGATAGCGCCAACCGCGGCACATAGTATGACCGCAGCCTCATGATAAGTGCTCGCCTGCGGAATAGTAATACGAGGGTGAGTCGAAAATTAGTACAATAAAAATTATCAAATAACTTCTTAACTCGAATTTCATTTAAATAGCAAAAGAGGTCATATTTTCAGACCCGAACAATCACGTTACTTTCAGTTTAAATTTCAATCAATTTCAGTTATTGCGCAGTTAGTGCCCGCACTAAATGGTCGGGGAGCTTTAGACCGTGCCCGCACGGAATGGGCGGTGGCTATCCAGCTTACAAAAAACGATTGTGCGAGACTCGCGGTGCACTACAAACGAACTGATGATAGCACTGTCGTTGCTCAATTAAGATTCTTAACCTAAGTACTCGCTTTCTTGTTTATTTTTTTGTCATGGTTTCTGCATGATGGCACTGCACAAACTAACAATGATGACTATTTTTTCAGTCTGAGCCTACTCTGCTTTACCGAGAGCCAAAAAGCTCGAAACTGGTCTGTAATGACTGGGCCGAAGCGGCGGAACTTCTCTATTGTAAAAAGGTTACCTTCATCGGTATCTGCCACAAACACTTATTGTTTGAGTTTCTCATAATTGGTAATTAAAATACCATTCAGAGAGCATATCATAATAAAGACATTAGGAATCAAGAGAAATAAAACGAAACTTGACTTTATTTGTCAGATATATGTACACACTGACGTGTACATACATTCGATCAAAAGTTCTTCTTGGGCCTGCACTGCGGGACCTGTGGCATGCTGATGAGAAATGTGTAAAACCAATTTTATACAATTTTCGATCTTGAACAATTTTTATTTAACATTGTTATTCGACGAAAAATGTTTTTGGCCTGCCCTGGAGCCGCCCCTGGTGCTCTGATGGGGAGGTATGTAAACAGCCTTCTTGTTATAATTTTTAACTTTAAACAATTTCTATTTTAAAGAACAAGATTTTGTTTTTGGGCCCTATCTTGAGCTCTGAACGATTTTTGATTCAACGACACATATTTTTAAGCCGTCCCTGGAGATTAACTCGATACTATTTTACACTCTAAACAATTATTATTTAACATATTCTTAAATTCGACGCCTAGTGCCGCCCCTGTATACCAATTTCATCAATATTAAATGGCATTGTACCTTGCCATAAATCCAAAATTTCGGATTTCTACGTTGAGCCGTTTTCGAGGAAAACTTATCATCCACAGATAGACGGACAAAGACAGACACACAGACGGCATGCCGATTCGGATATATTTGCTATTTTTTTACATGAAAGCATCCTTTTTCATGATAGTCTAGAATTTGGATTTTTTTCACTACATCACTCTCCTTTATTGATATGAAAGTGAGAATAATGTATTAATTTATATCGTTCTTTACCTCTTTGTTGAAATTGTGATTTTTTTGTCGATAAATTAAGAAGAGATTTTGTAACAAAAATATACACTTTAAAAAGCTAATTTTGTATTAAGTATAGGTATTATTCTTATGTTGTTTAATGAAATTGTTGGGTATTTTTAGTGTAAGAATCGATTCAAGGAGAATGTTTGTAAAATATGTAGATAGAAAAGGTTATTTTAAATTATATCGTCCTTAATCTGTTTATTGAAATCGTTGTGAATTTTAGCCGGATTAGCTTTTGTACCAAAAATGTACCTAAATTCGATACTAGAGAAAACTCTCTGGTTAATTAACATATTCCTATTTTAATTACTTAATACTAAAATACAACTAGCTAGTAGTAAAAAAATTATGTTATTTTTTTAAATAAATTATTTTATTTGAATATGCTTTTTTATTAAAAAAGATGTGTTGTTAATTTTTTAGCAATTAATTGAGCTAATTGAGATATACAGGGTGGAAATCAGAGCTGTGCCAAGCACTGACAAATAGCGCTAAGCATTCAAAAAAGTGCTTTTATTGTTCGAACACTGAGCACTTTTTAAAAATTTAAATAATAAAGGATTTATTGAGGCTAGAATTTCATTAAATTTAAGTGTTATTTGCAAAAAAGGATAAAGGCCAACAAAAATGACAATGCAAGAAAAGTGGGTCATCATTTATTGGATGTACTGTATTTTTATTTTAGCGAAAATGCCAATAAAAATAATAAAATAGAGTAACAATTGACTGATTTGTAAAAAAATTTTGGCATTTCCCTCTAAGCTTTTCTACTTAAGCTAATTTTTAATTACACGGGTGTAATAGAAAATTTGTGAGTAGAAGTAAAAATAGTGAACTTGTATTTTAAAAGAACGCTTTTTAATAACAATTGTTAACCAATGTAAGTTAAACTGCCAGTATATCGAAGAATGCTTTTCAAAATAAGACATTAATCAAATTATTTTGCCGAACCTCTTCCCTTAAGAAGAGTAGGGATCTTTTACTTGCCTAACATTTAATAGACAAGGGACCGACGGCTTTACATCCTCTCCGAAAGATGGTATATCTCCTATACAACCCTCGCCTAAAGTTGTATAGGTTCCGCGCATACACTGATATACAAAGCCGCTGGAAGATGTGTGAGGCGAGAACGCGGTTTCTGTTGGAATGGTCACCCATCCAAGTACTAACTGCGCCTGTCGTTGCTTTACATCGCATACCGAAGTATGTACATAGTAAAGACGCACCTACGCTCATCCCATAATCAAATAATAATAATCACCGATTAGTGTTCATAGGAAATATACATGTATCCCATAGTAATGTGTCTTTAATCATTTGTTCAGGAGTTAAAATAAGTAAGTAAAAACAAGCACAATAACTCAACATATTAGCCATGTCAAAGGCGGAACTTATTCTACAACATGGGTAAAGCAAACAGTCCAATCCAATTTAGTCGTAATAGTGTAAATTAGTCTAAAATAAAACATTTGAAAAAATATATAAATAAGTAATCCATCCATGTTTTTGTAAATGACAACAAAGGTGAATAAAGTATTCTATTCTATTTACTCTACTCTACTCTACTCCACTCAACTCTACTCTACTCGACTCGACTCGACTCGACTCTATTCTATTCTATTCTATTCAATATTAATCATTAAATGACAATAATTAGCCCTTCCAATAACGCACTAGTTATAATTTTTATCTACGTACTCGAATTCTGTATCTCATTCCAGACTATTCGGACAACAATCTAGATCTTTCGGGTTCTGTGGTAATGACCGTTCGTAAATTATCCCAGAGATAGTGCCGTCTTACCGGTAGCCAAACTAGGCAGGCTTCCCTCTCAAACGTCTTGTCAAACTAGAAAAAAAAAAGGTTCGCATATCTTAAATGATCAAAAAATTATAATTTTTCAAAATAATTTCTGAAAAAGTTCACTACAACACGATAATTCCTAAAGAAGCCTAAAATAACGTCGAAACATTCAAAACATTCAATTGCCCATTTTACAGCTCAAACTTCTTAAAATTATAGTCCCCATATATTATCAAACTACTCATAAGACATTTCGCATACCCCTGGTATAAAAATTTTATTCATTTAAATAAAATTTTTACAAGCCATTCTTCGTTGAATCTAAATGTCTATTCGGTATTTCGTCTTAAATAATAAATTATCATTTTTTTTATACACGACATTCTACAGGTCTTCATCAATATTTACTACCGCTCCTTCAACATTCATGTATCTGCAAAAATATTTTACATCAAATCTACCACCCGCAGCACAAATAATTTATGTTATCAAAATTTATTTCCATTCGTCCAGATCGCGCCAACCGCGGCACTTAGTATGACCGCAGCCTCATGATAAGCGCTCGCCTGCGGAATAGTAATACGAGGGTGAGTCGAAAATTAGTACAATAAATTCGGACAAATTAATCAATTTCAGTTATTGCGCAGTCTGCACTGACTGGTCGGGGACTTATCCAGCTTTGCCCGCACGGAATGGACGGTAGCTATCCAGCTTACAAAAAGCGATTGTGCGCGACTCGCGGTGCACGACAAACGCAATAGTAACGATATTATAAATGATCGCGCCCGGCGAATCTCGCGCAAGTCAATTCCGATCCGCATTCTATAACCGATCTCGAGTTCTTTCTTGGTAGCTCCAAGTAAAAAAACGACAAATCTCTTCTGCCCTCGCGCATCTAATTTTAAGTGAATTTTTAAAACTATTATAACCGGCACCTTCGCCAAAATTTAATGTTTACAAATCTTGTCAAATTAAAAATCGAGTTAATTTTTTATTTTTCTAAGACAAAACTTTCGCTGTTAATATTTGTCCAATCTAATTTTAAGTTAATTTCAAGTGTATTAAACTCTGTGAAGTGTTATAAAAATAAATATTCTAATTTCGTTTAAACAAGTGTGCTATAGTGTATACGACCAGAATTGAAACCGTATAAAAACTTAAAGCCGGCAAAAACAGTCGGCATCTCTTTATTGTTGTTCTTATGACAAGCATTTCTATTTACCTCTTCAAGCGATGCCGGCTGTTTTTGCCGGCTTTTAGTTTTTATACAGTTTCAATTCTGGTCGTATAGACTATATTTCAAGAAGTAATATACAGGGCAGTCGAAAATACCCTGCCACAGGCAATAAAAAGTGTTTTTTAAAATTCTCACGAAATACCAAGTACTCCAACTCCAACTGCACAGGGTGAAACCTTGACCCTAGTCTAGAGAATATTATTAATTAAATTTTTCCAAAACTTAAACCGATATTCTCCAATCGAAAATAAGTGCACGAATCTCCTCAAGGGTCTTTACCGATCTTTTACAAACAAGAGGAGCTAATTCGTCCCCTTCGTTTAATTCCTGTTAATATGCGAATTGCTCATTTCTGTATAATAAAAACTCTGTGTGCTTATGAGGAGAGACCCCAATGGACAATTCCATATTTTAAGGTGCTGTGAAACCATCCAAATTAAAGTTGACGAACAATATTGATATACTAGTGTTTAAGCACTAACCTTAACATGTAATAGATCTTGCTAATCTTGTCACATACTAGATAATTTACGTGTTCTTTCCAATTTAACTGACTATCAATAATTATTCCCAAACATTTACTGGTAGTGACATATTCAATTATTTTATTTCCAAGTAAAATTGTTCTATTGGGTATGTATACCGTATTTAATTTAATGCAGCACGTTTTGTCCTCATTTGTTAAAAGTTGGTTTTTATCCACTCAATGGCATAATTCTACAAAAATATTCTTTATTATGGATTCCACATTTTCAATGTTACTGTCAGTAGTTATATAATTGATAATCATCACCATATGAAACTTGTAAAGAGTTAAATTTCTCTAGGTGTCTAGCCAAGTCATTAATGAACAAAATAAATAAAGTAGGACCCAGAACGAAGCCTTGAGATATTCCAATATCAATATTTGCTAAATTTAATTTGGATTTGTTAACTCGTACCCGTTGTCATCTAATTGTATGACTCAAACAATTTTAAACATATTCCACGTATACATTACCTCCCCAGTTTAGTTAATAATATCACATAGTTTACGCAATCAAACGCTTTGGTAAAATCAATGAATAGACCGATAGTTGAGTACTTCTTGTCATGATTTGAAGCTATTTCATTGATGAAATTACTTTGTAAATTTTTATTCTTAGGTTTACTACTTTTCTTGGACAAATTGAAAGTAGGGAATGCCGGTTTGTTTGCTTGAGTCTGAGACCTAGTTTTTATTGCTGAAAGAAGAATTCTCAAATAACTTTCGAGTTGAATTCAATCCAATGGTTAATTACTAATTCTAATACTCTTGCAAAGAGGAATTAGCACACAACCTTTCTACAGGGTGTCCCAAGAGTGCGTCAAAGACCAATATCGGCTTTATTAGAAGGCTTTGGAAAATTATTTTTTATGGGAGTGGTATAGTGTCAAAAGGCGCACATTTAAAAAATATTTTGAAATATACAGAGGTCAATTTTTTAATGGAACACCCTATATTTTTTACATTTACGAATTCAATGTAAAATTACCTTTCTAACGACTTCCAGATTTTCTGTCTTTGACGTGGCGTTGCCGAGTTATTCGAAAAAATATGAAAATTTTGGTCGCAACAAGGTTTAACAAATTAATTCGCTGTATGTGTATTATTATTAATTAAGAAGATTATTTTGCAATCGTGTAGACAAGGGATGTACTACAACGACACAACCACCAAATATTTATTATAGTTATACACGGTGTATTTTATACTAGCGCTAATTCAGGGCATTTCGAAGTGAATTTTCTCAAATTTATCAAATGGAACACTTTGTATATTATTGTATTTTTGAATTCGTACGTTAATCCGCTACGATTTCTTAATAATAATAATATCCTATACCTAAAATCGATATTTCTAGAGATATTTTTACTTTTTCATTAAATACTGTTAAATCATATTACTTTTCGTTTCGAACTGATCTAGTATCCATGATTTTGATATAAAGTGAGAATAACTGGGTGCGTCTTGGTTATCTCAGTAGTATTTTTTCACAGTTTAATTCAATCATATTGAGTCTATCTTAAAAATTTATAAATAATCGTTTAATATTACAAAAAAGTGGACATAAATAATAGGAACAGAAAATACGGTATTAAGTAATACAAAAATTGGCACTGTTTTAAAAATTCAAAGTTATTTTGAATCTAATTTAATGAAATAAATAAACCTAGTGTTTATAGGAACTGTTCAAAGTAGCCTCCCAATACGTCTATGCATTTCTGTAGACCATTTTCGAAAGATCCACCGACATTAAAATATCTACAGCAATTTCCTGAAAAATTTCCCTTATTCTTTCTTTCATATTTTCTTTTGTAGTTATATGAGCTTTGTATACTTACTCCTTAACACAGCCCTACAAAAAGAAGTCCATTTCAAATCAGTGTTTCTGGCAGGCCAACTATGGGATCCTCCTCTTCCTATCCAACCAGTTGGAAACGCGTCGTTTAAATGTTTGTGAATATCTACAATGTGGTGCAAAGGTGCTCTATCATGGACGTACCACATTCTCTCCCTAATAGCCTTGGGGACATCATCCAGTAATTAAAATAAATAGAAATAAATAAATTAAAAAATAAATCAAACTTTACGTGCACCTTGTAAAAAGCAGTACAAAAAGTAATTACCATATTCAAATCAGTCAAAACATACAGTTTTTAAAAATGATTCAATATCAGCATTCCCTTTGCAACCAATGTCTTATCTTATTTTCGTTCCACGCGTATCGGGAACATTTTCATATATCTTATTGTTCACCTCACACCTATTGGGAACATTCTCATATCTCATTCATATCTTGCAACCGTAAAACGTCGGATCTTCGTTTCGACTTTGCGGGATCATTCCAAAAACATTTCATTTCCAGATAATAAAACTTCCAAACCCGAATAGATTCAAAATTCATTTTTATATAAAAAATTTCTCCTTTTCAATGCCAATTCTTCTGTATAATTGTTATTTCGAAATTTCACACTTTGTGTGTTGTGCAATAGTACGCAATCGTGCCGATCCAGACTACATGGTACCATTTCCAGGTATAAAACGGGGGTAAAAACTTTTGTGCCTGACTCACGGGGCACGAAAAACGCAACCGTGGTATAGTATAAATAACCGAGCCCTGCAAGTCCAAGTCAAGTAGTTTTCCAGTGGTTTTCTCGCGCTTTTAAATCGTTATACAAGTTTCTTTGCAAATGAAGTTAATTTTATGTACTGTTCCCGGTAGGAAGTATACTAGTATTCTTTCACTTAACGAAATAACTTGAGTAGTTACCCTTTGCCTAGTTCCACTTATCGTCTTTCACGTCGTGAAATTTTATAAACGGGATCTTGAAAGTGCTTTCCAGGCCGCAACCTGGTTGAGAAGAGTAATTTAAATTTGCCCTCGCGCACCAGTGAATTTTTCAAAAGCTAAAACGCTTAAATAAAAATAGAACAATTAAACTAAAAATCTATAAGTCGAAATTTGACTGTCGAAAATTTACCAAATATTAATCTATTTTAAAAAATAATTAAACAGAAATTTTAAACTCTGTTCAAGTAACTAAATGAATATTGTAAATTCGTTTTAAACAGTGTTGTTATTTTAACATACAGGGTGTTACTCTCGACCCTGCCAGTGACTTTAAAAATCACTAAAAAATTAAAATAAATAAATTATTTACAAAAAGTGATACAACAATTCTGGTTATATACAGGGTGTAGCTTTAACCCTGTCCAGCAATTTTGTTTTTTTGTAGAATTCGATGGACTGAAGATCGGCTTATATCGTTTTCTTGTATACTGCGATAAAGATCTTCAATCGCGTTTAAAAATATGACTGCTTCGTTTTCTTCATTTACTATATTTTTGATCCTTCCTTTTTCTCATATTCCACTTTCAAATCTTTGTCAAATCTTTCCATCAACCTCTCAAATGATTTTTTAGAGGGCTGTCTACTTTCTGAATATCGCTCCCTATAAATTTGAGTTGATAGCAAACAATTTTGATCACTCGCACTCAGAACATAAACCACATCGATCATTTCTTCTCTCGAAAAATTCATTATTGGAAAGTGCAAAATTTAAACTAATTTATAACGTAAAATATTATAATCAATATTTGGTGGTTGTGGTTGTGTCATTGTAGTACATCCCTTGTGTACATAATTGAATTTTCATATTTTTGGAATAACTCGTCAACGCCACGTCAAAAACAAAAAATCTGGAGGTCGTTGGAAAGGTAATTTTACGCTGAATTCATAAATGTAAAAATATATAGGGTGTTCCATTTAAGAAAAATTACCTCGAAGATGCTCGGCTGTATATTTCAAGATATTTTTGAAATGTGCGCCTTTGACACGCTACCATTTTCATAAAAAAAAAAATTAAATCGATATTTTTTGGAACTTTCAACTCCTGCGCCCGCCCCGTGTTTCCAAAGCGAAGCCTTTTTAGACACCTGTTTATATGAAATTCTGTTCTTAAAATTAACCAAGGAATACACCCCTAAAATATTTTAATGTACTTAACATATACAACCTGTATATGTACAAAACCTAAACTATTATAATTTTGGGTTAAAATACCAATTTGTTAATTTAAATGTAAAAAGTTCCATATTTCCGTTCCTAAATGAACATTATGCAACTTATTATATTTAACTGTGGATCTCTCAAACTCTTAAGGTACCCATTCATATACAGTTTGCCTGCAGTCCCAGGACTGTACGATCAGAACTGAGGATTTAAACTTCTTCGAGCCACGCACTATTCAGTTAACGCAAACGATGCGGCCCTCAGTTTTCAGACTGACAGTTTTTGAACTGCAGGCGAACTGAGATTTCACCACACACACACAAGCGGTTTGACAGTCCGATCGCTAGCGAACAATGTTTTTCAGAAGAATAAAGCTAGCAGTACTTCTTGTACTTTTAATATTAACAAAATATTAAATATGTTTTTGGGTAAAAAATTGGTTGTTGCAACATGATACGTTATTTCATCTGACATTGGTGCGAAAGTTAAGAAGTAGTGCCAAAGATGACCTTAAGAATGCCTTGGTTTTCACACGTTTTTTAGTTCTTTTCGAAAAGCACTTAATAAATTATTAACTTTCTCTTTAACTATACCTACCAATTGTTGCACTTTTATCGACACTTTTATAAAATTCTAGTAATATTTCGTAAGCTATTCTTACTTTCCCATATACATAGTATATAAGGAAAGTATGGTGATCGTAAAAAAAAAAAGATTTTTTGATGGATTTACACATTTTCAAGTCCCCTGAACTTAAAAAAGTGATTTTTAAAAAATGTCTGACGTCTGCCGTCTGTCCTCTGCCGTCTGTGGTCGCACCTAGAGCCCAAACTACTAAATCGATTTTGTTCAAATATTATATGTGTATTCAAGATGGCCTCACCTCGAGGCGAAATCGCAAAATCGATCCTAGCTCAAATATGGGGGGAGTAAACCCCTAAAAACAGGAAGAAAATAAAAAATATATTTTTTTAAACGGATCTAACAATTTTAATCAAATTTAATACATGAATACTGACTTAGTAGTAGCATAAGGTAACATGACCGGTTACACACAAGAAATGTAGGGAGGGAGATTGCGGGGTGCAAGGAATTCACTAATATTTCCTCTAAAACAGTTCTAATAATTTTGATTAAATTTGGCACATGAAATGGCATGACCATTTGCACCTAAAAAATGTACAGAGGGAGCTCGCGGAGGTAAGGAGTAAAAACAAAATGTTTTAAGTTTCAACAAGAGTGGTTGAGGAGAAATAGAGATTTGAGGATGAAAACATTCGATGCCGAGACCAGGGTATATTAGTTTGGTCTACTTCTAAATGAGAAAGTTTGTCCGAGTTGTCGCGGACCGATTCTTTTCGCATCTATTAGAATATGATTTGGCTTTTATTTTCCAATCGCTTAAAAACGCAGTAGTATTGCTCGATTCTGTCATTTTGCTACAAAATTAATACGAGATCTTCCAACAGGTTTAAAATTGAGAACTTAACATTCAAACTGTCGATTTTTGTCCATACACATCAGTCTATCGTACGATTCAGTTAAACTGCTGGCTCACACCTGTCGACAGCCTTTATGAGTGTTGATAAATTTTAACCAACGATACGCAAATCGGCAGTTCTGAACTATGCATGGGTACCTTTAAAGTATCTATTGACCTATGTTTCTGCTTTTAATCCGAATCCAAAAAAGAAAGAGTAATAGTTCGTTTATAACTAAATATGAAATTTAAAAAAAATGCGTTTTTATTTTATGTTATTTTTTTCTTTATTGACAAAAAACATAGATTAAAGTCTATTATCTAAAACCGAAAAAATCTCATTACTATCAAATGCACTTACAGGATAAAGAATCGAATTTACAACTTTACAATTTGTTATGAGGCTTTTCAACAAATATTTCAATTTTTTATCCGATAAGAGGCACATTTTTACTAAATGCAATGAATATCAGCTTAAAACAATTTAAGATACAATAAATTTAAAAATCAGCTATTTTTTTGCTTTCTATTTTTTGTAAGTTTGCAAATTGACATCTTTTCAAACGTTCCAAAAATTTTATTACGAAGATGCCTGTATTTTTATTTTCCCGATGTTTGTTTTCTTAACCGCCTCTCAAGTTACCGAAGTAACCCCCTGGAAGGTCTCAAGGATCTTGTGTTAGGTAAAGAGAGACGAGGCCCTACAGTGTATTGTGGACTCCGAAACACTTTTGGGGCATTTTTTTAATGAAAAATTGTTTCGACTTGCGTGTCTCGAACCCACTTCACTAGGCAACTCAGTTTGCTAGACAATTATCAACTAAATGTATTTATTGATCATTATATGTACAGTTGACGCTATAGCACACTGAGCTGCCGTTCCTATGACGAATACAACTGAAGAACTTCACGGTAGAACAAGAATAATAAAGAATTATTAAAAAAAGTGTTCGTGTGATGAATTCAATCAAAATTGTTAGAGCTCGTTTAGAGAAAAGCAAAATCTTTCTTTGAAAACTGAGTGTCTTGAATATAAAAATTTAGGGCCCAGGTTTCTTTGCCACTGAAATGCATTTAGGTATCATAGATTTCAAAGGTTATAAAAGATAAACAAACTTTTCCAAACAAGACGTTGTGTACAGTTTCAAGTTAAATATTAATAAAGTTAGTATTTAGTACTTTTGTATATCTGATTCTGGTTACTCTAAATGCAGGTAAAGACTGTATCTTTAGATAAGACTGTAAAAGTAAACATTTTATAATACATTTACAAAATTGGAAAATCCACTTAGGGACCATCCACAAATACGATTTGTCACGTTTCAACACGCCTATCCAGACATGCACCCTCAGAAAAACGGTGCCATGATAGGGCCTCCCTTTTGGCTCCATTTCTATTATAATACTAAAACTATATGTAAGATATAATTAACGAATATTTTGATTGTTTATTGTTGCTAATTTCTTACAGAACCTACTCAATATCTCATAATATGTCTAACTAATTTAATTAATTGTGAGGAAAAATATTTTGAGAACATATTCGAACCACTCTATCAGAGTATTTGCATTACAGAGAAGAGCCATACGAATTGTTTACGGTTTGAAATATAGAGACGATTGCAGGGATGCTTTTAAAAAGCTATCTATTTTAACCTTTCCCTGTACATATATACTTCAATGTCTACTGTACATTAAGCAAAATCAGGTAAAGTATTCTCCTCACAGTGATGTTCATAAATATCCCACGAGGAATAGTAGTAATATATGTACAAATTTTTTACGTCTATCAAAATCTCGTTCCGGAACCAATTATTATGCCATTAGATTTCTTAATTCGTTACCCATACATATTAGAGAGCTAGAATATAACTTGTTTAAGAAAACTGTGAGATCATTTTTGATAGCCAATGCTTTTTATACATTTGAGGAGTATTTTTTGTCAAATTTTAATAATTTTTAATATATATAAATTCACTATCATAATATTAATATATTTATTATATGCATTTGTTCAAAATGGCATTGTTTACAATCACATTTTTATAGTGTTTTTTGTTATAGTTTTTATGCATTTGTGTATCTCGTTGTTTTGTTTTCCTGACTTGTGTAAATACTGTTTTTTGTATGTTAACACCAATAAATTATTATTATTTTTTTTTTTTTTTTTTTTTTTTTTTTTTTTTTTTTTTTTTTTTTTTTTACAAAAAACCAGTCACCCTACTTTGTGGCTCCGACCCTCACAGAGGGGAGCTGGTAATACCAATAGCCACTCCCCACGCCCGTGGGGTGAGTGACTACCGGGTCCGCGAATCGTGTGCCCTGAGTAGACGTAATGAACCGAGGATGACAGCCTTCTGCATTCTGCCGGCTAAGATCTCTGCCGAATCTCGGCATGCCGGTATGATCTTTAGTTCTGAAAGCAGCGTCTGTCTCATTCCACCGAGGGCTCCTATAATCAGTACCACTATTTTAACAGAATGGCCTGGATAAAGCCTGCGGAGTTCGAAGAGCAAATCTCGATATTTTGTCCGTTTTTCCTCCTCTTTCAAGACAATGTTGCTCTCAGCGGGAGCTGAGAATTCCATGACATACATTGTCTTGAGTTGGTGGTCGAGGAGTACTATGTCAGGCTTGTTGGCTTGTATTTGCCTGACGGTGGGAAACGAGTAGTTCCAATAAATTAGGCACTTCTCATTCCCCACAACGGACTCAATATCCCCCGGAACGTAAGGCAGCACTGGTGTTTCGTCTATCCCATACGAGTGCCTTAGATGATAGTAAAGCACTCGTAATGCTGCGTTGTGTCTATGAATATAGGCCGAGACTGCGTATGTCGGGCAAGCCGACAGTAAGTGCATTACAGTCTCCGGCGCCCTGCGGCAGGCCCTGCAGCTGACATCAGGGACCTCCATACCCATGACACGACGTCGATAGACGAGAGTGTTAAATACACCATCCTGGCAAGCCATTATGAATCCCTCGGTCTCAGACTTCAGCCCAGCTGACCTTAAGAAGGCGAAGGTCAGCCTTTCGGATAAGCCGAGGTCTTCTATATTTTTATAGAAGATTCCGTGCAATGGCTTATCCTTATGGAGCTGCAGAAGGATGTTGTGTTCTGCAGCTCTAATGTGGGCTTTTAGTCGAACGGGTTCCAACTCGGTGACAGAGTCGGGGTTTACCCGCTCGACGTCGAAGATGAGACCAAGTTCATCGGCTGCTCTCCGTGCTGCCTTAAAGAGAAAAGCTCCTACCTCTGCATTTTCATGGTCTCGGACCATGCAGAGGAGGGGATCCGAACTCCTGATGACCTTACATGCTCCCTCCAGAACCATCCTGCTATGGAGACTCTCCAAGCTCAAGAGTCCACGGCCTCCCCGATGTCGTGGGAGATATAACCGTGGAACGGACGATTTAGGATGCAAGCTCCTATTGAGATGCATCTTCTTGCGGGTTACTACATCGAGTTGACGCAGCTCTTCTCTAGTCCACTTCACTACTCCGAAAGAGTAGAGAAGGATCGGAACGGCAAGCATATTTGTAGCAGACACCTTGTTCTTCCCCGACAGTTCTGAAGACCAGATCTGTCGGAGTAGGTGCTGATACTTGCCGCGGAGAGCGTTTTTCACTACACTCACTTCTTGGGTGGAGCGTTGCTCGACACCCAAGTAAGTGTACGACTCTCCGGCATCTAGATGGTGTAAGATGCTTCCGTCCACGAGCTGCGCGTCCTCTCCATAGTCACCGCATCGTCCTCTCTTGAGATGGATCAGTGCGCATTTGTCCAACCCGAACTGCATACCGACAGCCTGCGTATACTCCTGTACCACCCTAAGGGACTGTTGGAGATCCCTCTCTCCAGAGGCATAAAGTTTAAGGTCATCCATATAAAATAGATGGGTGACCTTATGCCTCCTGTCGCCGGGGGTACCGCAGTTGTAGCCACGGGTTTTCCGGAGCGAGACGGATAATGGCAGTAGTGAGATGCAAAACAGAAGGGGGCTGAGGGAATCTCCCTGAAATACTCCTCTTCTGAATGTTACCGACTCTGTTTGGACTCTATCGTTACCCGATGTTATGGTAAAGCGAGTCCTCCAGAGTGGCATCAGTTCTTCAATACATCTCACTACGGAACCGGGTACCACAAGACATCGGAGCAAGTGAACAATGAGCTCATGCGATGTCATGTCGAATGCCTTGCGGTAGTCGATCCAGGCCATAGAGAGATTCCGCTTATACTGCATGGAGTCCTGCGTGACACATCTGTCAATCAACAGGTTCTCCTTGCAGCCAGCGACACCTCTCTTCGACCCTCGTTGCTCATATATCCGTTCGTAAACCGGTTCAACTGCGTGGAGCACCCGCATGTACAAAATGCGTGTAAACACCTTGTAACATGCGTTTAGACAGGTTATCGGTCTGTAATTCTTTGGGTTGGACAAATCTCCGTTCTTGGGGATCAGCACTGTCCGCCCCTCAACAACCCAAGAAGGGATTTGCTGCTCCCCATTTAACCAGGAATTAAATATTCTGGCCAAATGGTGGTGGGTGCTCGATAACTTTTTCCACCAAAAGTTATTTATCCCATCGGGACCTGGAGCAGCAAAGTTCTTAGAGCCATCAAGAGCCCTACGAACCTCTTCTGGGGTTATTGGTTCGCACACTTCCTGTGGTTGCTGAAGCCTTTGACAAAAGGCTTCAAAGTGTGCAAGGGCAGGAGAATCTCGGTTGAGTGGAGGCCTCTCCTCGTACAGCGTTTTCCAGAAGTTCTCCACCTGATCTGCAGTCGGCGGATTGTCTACAACACGCGGAGGTGGTTGGAAAAGACGCGAGGGCTTCTCGCGGAACAGTTTATTTTCCGCAAGCCCCCTCGCCCGCCTCACTAATGACTTTTTGCAAGTCACTAGCATCCGTATCCTGTCGAGACAGTGCTGTTTGGTGGTTCGCAGCACTGCCTCATTGAGTGTGTGATAGACGCGTCTTAAGTTGGCGGCTAATCGACGCACTTTAGGCGTGAACGGCCTGTTGGCCGCCATATAGTCCATCACACATTGGATACGGGATGCGTGTTGCCTCGCCGACTGGATCTTGGCTTCCATCTTTTGTATGCGCCGCTGCGCTCTCTCCTGTGGGGAAGAGGTATTTCGCCTCTCCACCTGAGACGAGCGTTGAGCAGCGGCATACACGGCACAATTTATGTGCCAGATGTCAGCCTCTTCTGGTAGCGCTGTACGAAGTTCAGCGTCCACTCTGGCCAGGTCTTGTGGCCCGGGGGTTTTCAGACGGTGTAACCCCCTTCTGGTACTGAGGCCCTCTGGTATTGGCGGAACGAGGAGAGCCACGTCCTCAACCGGTGAATGTGGCGGCTCTTCGGCCACCTCATTCACCGGCCCAGGAGCAGCCCTCACGTAGCCCCTACTACGAAGGTGGGATACATAGTCACGCAGATTTTGTGGCGTGAAGGCGCTATGCTCTGGTAGCCTCTCACACCACAGAGCATGCATCCGCGCCATGTACCCCCTCCGCGCGGGCTCACTGCTTTCATAACAATGCAGAAGCTCATCCCTCAGTTCATCTGTCCACTCAAAGCGTCCTTGTTCATTGCGTACGTCGTCAACGGGCGGTCTATCCGGTTATTATTATTATTATTATTTTTTTTTTTTTTTTTTTTTTTTTTTACAAAAAACCAGTCACCCTACTCTGTGGCTCCGACCCTCACAGAGGGGAGCTGGTAATACCAATAGCCACTCCCCACGCCCGTGGGGTGAGTGACTACCGGGTCCGCGAATCGTGTGCCCTGAGTAGACGTAATGAACCGAGGATGACAGCCTTCTGCATTCTGCCGGCTAAGATCTCTGCCGAATCTCGGCATGCCGGTATGATCTTTAGTTCTGAAAGCAGCGTCTGTCTCATTCCACCGAGGGCTCCTATAATCAGTACCACTATTTTAACAGAATGGCCTGGATAAAGCCTGCGGAGTTCGAAGAGCAAATCTCGATATTTTGTCCGTTTTTCCTCCTCTTTCAAGACAATGTTGCTCTCAGCGGGAGCTGAGAATTCCACGACATACATTGTCTTGAGTTGGTGGTCGAGGAGTACTATGTCAGGCTTGTTGGCTTGTATTTGCCTGACGGTGGGAAACGAGTAGTTCCAATAAATTAGGCACTTCTCATTCCCCACAACGGACTCAATATCCCCCGGAACGTAAGGCAGCACTGGTGTTTCGTCTATCCCATACGAGTGCCTTAGATGATAGTAAAGCACTCGTAATGCTGCGTTGTGTCTATGAATATAGGCCGAGACTGCGTAAGTCGGGCAAGCCGACAGTAAGTGCATTACAGTCTCCGGCGCCCTGCGGCAGGCCCTGCAGCTGACATCAGGGACCTCCATACCCATGACACGACGTCGATAGACGAGAGTGTTAAATACACCATCCTGGCAAGCCATTATGAATCCCTCGGTCTCAGACTTCAGCCCAGCTGACCTTAAGAAGGCGAAGGTCAGCCTTTCGGATAAGCCGAGGTCTTCTATATTTTTATAGAAGATCCCGTGCAATGGCTTATCCTTATGGAGCTGCAGAAGGATGTTGTGTTCTGCAGCTCTAATGTGGGCTTTTAGTCGAACGGGTTCCAACTCGGTGACAGAGTCGGGGTTTACCCGCTCGACGTCGAAGATGAGACCAAGTTCATCGGCTGCTCTGCGTGCTGCCTTAAAGAGAAAAGCTCCTACCTCTGCATTTTCATGGTCTCGGACCATGCAGAGGAGGGGATCCGAACTCCTGATGACCTTACATGCTCCATCCAGAACCATCCTGCTATGGAGACTCTCCAAGCTCAAGAGTCCACGGCCTCCCCGATGTCGTGGGAGATATAACCGTGGAACGGACGATTTAGGATGCAAGCTCCTATTGAGATGCATCTTCTTGCGGGTTACTACATCGAGTTGACGCAGCTCTTCTCTAGTCCACTTCACTACTCCGAAAGAGTAGAGAAGGATCGGAACGGCAAGCATATTTGTAGCAGACACCTTGTTCTTCCCCGACAGTTCTGAAGACCAGATCTGTCGGAGTAGGTGCTGATACTTGCCGCGGAGAGCGTTTTTCACTACACTCACTTCTTGGGTGGAGCGTTGCTCGACACCCAAGTAAGTGTACGACTCTCCGGCATCTAGATGGTGTAAGATGCTTCCGTCCACGAGCTGCGCGTCCTCTCCGTAGTCACCGCATCGTCCTCTCTTGAGATGGATCAGTGCGCATTTGTCCAACCCGAACTGCATACCGACAGCCTGCGTGTACTCCTGTACCACCCTAAGGGACTGCTGGAGATCCCTCTCTCCAGAGGCATAAAGTTTAAGGTCATCCATATAAAATAGATGGGTGACCTTATGCCTCCTGTCGCCGGGGGTACCGCAGTTGTAGCCACGGGTTTTCCGGAGCGAGACGGATAATGGCAGTAGTGAGATGCAAAAGAGAAGGGGGCTGAGGGAATCTCCCTGAAATACTCCTCTTCTGAATGTTACCGACTCTGTTTGGACTCTATCGTTACCCGATGTTATGGTAAAACGAGTCCTCCAGAGCGGCATCAGTTCTTCAATACATCTCACTACGGGGCCTGGTACCACAAGACATTGGAGCAAGTGAACAATGAGCTCATGCGATGTCATGTCAAATGCCTTGCGGTAGTCGATCCAGGCCATAGAGAGGTTCCGCTTATACTGCATGGAGTCCTGCGTGACACATCTGTCGATCAGCAGGTTTTCCTTGCAGCCAGCGACACCTCTCTTCGACCCTCGTTGCTCATATATCCGTTCGTAAACCGGTTCAACTGCGTGGAGCACCCGCATGTACAAAATGCGTGTAAACACCTTGTAGCATGCGTTTAGACAGGTTATCGGTCTGTAGTTCTTTGGGTTGGACAAATCTCCGTTCTTGGGGATCAGCACTGTCCGCCCCTCAACAACCCAAGAAGGGATTTGCTGCTCCCCATTTAACCAGGAATTAAAAATTCTGGCCAAATGGTGGTGGGTGCTCGATAACTTTTTCCACCAAAAGTTATTTATCCCATCGGGACCTGGAGCAGCAAAGTTCTTAGAGCCCTCAAGAGCCCTACGAACCTCTTCTGGGGTTATTGGTTCGCACACTTCCTGTGGTTGCTGAAGCCTTTGACAAAAGGCTTCAAAGTGTGCAAGAGCAGGAGAATCTCGGTTGAGTGGAAGCCTCTCCTCGTATAGCGTTTTCCAGAAGTTCTCCACCTGATCTGCAGTCGGCGGATTGTCTACAACACGCGGAGGCGGTTGGAAAAGGCGCGAGGGCTTCTCGCGGAACAGTTTATTTTCCGCAAGCCCTCTCGCCCGCCTCACTAGTGATTTTTTACAAGTCACTAGCATCCGTATCCTGTCGAGACAGTGCTGTTTGGTGGTTCGCAGCACTGCCTCATTGAGTGTGTGATGGACGCGTCTTAGGTTGGCGGCTAATCGACGCACTTTAGGCGTGAACGGCCTGTTGGCCGCCATATAGTCCATCACACATTGGATACGGGATGCGTGTTGCCTCGCCGACCGGATCTTGGCTTCCATCTTTTGTATGCGCCGCTGCGCTCTCTCCTGTGGGGAAGAGGTATTTCGCCTCTCCACCTGAGAAGAGCGTTGAGCAGCGGCATACACGGCACAATTTATGTGCCAGATGTCAGCCTCTTCTGGTAGCGCTGTACGAAGTTCAGCGTCCACTCTGGCCAGGTCTTGTGGCCCGGGGGTTTTCAGATGGTGTAACCCCCTTCTGGTACTGAGGCCCTCTGGTATTGGCGGAACGAGGAGTGCTACGTCCTCAACCGGTGATTGTGGCGGCTCTTCGGCCACCTCATTCACCGGTCCAGGAGCAGCCCTCACGTAGCCCCTACTACGAAGGTGGGATACATAGTCACGCAGATTTTGTGGCGTGAAGGCGCTATGCTCTGGTAGCCTCTCACACCACAGAGCATGCATCCGCGCCATGTATCCCCTCCGCGCGGGCTCACTGCTTTTTTATTATTATTATTATTATTATTATTATTATTATTATTATTATTAATGAATTGAATTGAATTGAATTGCCTTTATTCATACTTTAAAAATATACATTTTTCTAAGTAAAGAATAGTATCAATTATATTTATTTTATTATAATACATATTGTAAAATATTTCCCTACTAATTTATAATTAAGAAGGAATTTCGCCTAAATTGCAGAATGCAATCTGTGTGCGAATATCCCTCCTCAACAATCGTAAAATGGCAAATGGCAAGTATAAAAATGTACTTATCCCTTCACAGAATATTCAAGTTCATGTATTTATTTTTATAATTTTTTTAAAAGAATATTAAAATAGATAAACCGTGTACTTAGTTTTAAAAATAATTTAAGAAAACATTTAAATTTTGTTGAACATATTTTTTTAATTCTTTTCTATATATCTTACGAGGTTGAGACTTTATCTGGATAGGTAGTAAGTTATAAAATTTTGGAGCAAAGTAGGTAACATATCGTTGATTATGAGATTTCTTGAAAAATGGTAGTGTTAATGATTCATCCGATTTTGATTTAGTTTGGTACGTGTGGATAGGTGTTGGATATAGACTGCGTATTTTCGGGAGATAATTTAGGCAAGAGCAAATATATAGGCCTCTAATGTTTAAAGTTTTAGTTTGTTTATATAACATCTCCGTGTTATACAAACGATCCATTTTGAAAATAATTTTTAGAATGGTATTTTGAGCGACTAATACATTTTTTAAAGAATTATCATATAAACCACCCCAAACGACAATGCAGTAACATAAAATAGGTTCAACTAAGGTATTGTATAATGTTCTCATAATTTTATTACTTAAAATGTCTCTTAGCTGGTAGAATTTATAATACAGTTTTCTAATTTTTGTTGTAATGTGATCTGCCTGCTCAGTCCATTTTAAGTGTTGATCAACCATTTCCCTAAATATTTTATAACATTGGTTCTTTCTATGGATGGGCAGTTGCATTGTGCATTTTTGGTTATAACATTTAAGCAATTATGTATTTTAATATAGTTTTTTTGAGGTTGATCGGCAGCCGTGGAGGAAAATGTTATATATTTAGTTTTACTTATATTTAGACTCAAGAGATTGGAATTAAGCCAAGTTTGTACCGAACTAAGTCCCAGCTCTGCCTTCTGATATACATTTTCCCAAGTGTCAGCTTGGAATAAGATAGCTGTGTCATCTGCATACGAAATGACATTGCCCTCGTCAAGAAGGTTTCCCAATTCGTTAATATATACCAGGAACAGAACCGGGCCTAAGACAGTACCTTGTGGGACACCCGTTTCAATTACTTGATCACTACTTATAGTATTATTTATTTTTACTCTTTGAATTCTGTTTGTTAAGTAGTTTTCAAAGAACTGCAGTGGACCTCCCCTAACTCCGTCATCATTGAGTTTTTCTAGTAAAATGTTGTGACTTACGGTGTCAAAGGCCTTAGCCAAATCTAAAAACACAGCAAGAGATTTTTTATTGTTATTAAAATGGTTCATAATTCCATTTGTTAATTCAAAAACTGCATCCTCGGTACTTTTGTTAGTTCTAAAACCAAATTGTTTACCATAAAGTATATTTTCTTGTTCTAAAAAACCTACAAGTCTGTTTGTTATGCATTTTTCAAATAATTTTCCAAAGTTGTTTATTACTGATATGGGTCTGTAATTTGTTAATTTCCAAGAATCACCTGCTTTAAACACTGGTGTAACAATTGATGTTTTCCAGTCTTTTGGAATTACATTTGTACAAATAATTAAGTTTATTATATATTTTAAGGGTTTTAATAAATATTTATGTACGTATTTAATGACTTTTACGGTTACACCATCTTCCCCAGGAGCCGAGTTATTTTTTAACGAACTTATATGATTAATTAGTTCATTTTCGGTCACTGGACTTAGATATATGGTTTTATTTATCTTTTCCTTCTGTTTATATTTCTGCTTACTAGGGGAAATTGTACTAGACATTTTGGTACCAACATTTATGAAGAAATCATTAAAGCTATTTACCTTTTCTTGTTCATCCTGTATAACATTTCCTTGGTTATTTCTTATTTCAATGTTTTTGTGGAATTTTTTTTATTGTTTGAAACCTCATTTACTATATTCCATATTTGTTTGTAATCATTGTTTGCTTCTATTATTTTTGTTTTATAATAATAATTTTTTGTTTGCTTGATTATTTTGTTAGTAAGATTTCGGTACTTTTTATATTTTATATTAAGATCATTTGAAAAGTGTTTTGTGAGCTGTTTTTTCATGTCGTCCCTTTTTCTTATAGAATTTATTATACCAGAAGTAATCCAAGGTTTTATTTTTCTTTGTCTATTTTTTAGTTTACTTGTTTTTGTTGCTGATTTTATATACCCCTTTAGTTTATTGATAAATAAGTTATACGCTACTTCTACATTCATACAATTCATCACATCGTCCCAATATTCATTTTTTAACAAATCATTTAATTTTTCCATCTCCATTTTATATACATATTTAAGACAGTGTTTGTTTTTGTCTACATCTAATTTAATGGATAATGCAACTGCATAGTGATCAGTGAGGGCTGTATTTATATATAATTGGTTTTATATTTAAGGTTTTTTTGTCGAGCTCATTAGATTTTATAAAAATATGATCTATTGTGCCAGAGGAACTTTCACTTACTCTAGTTGGCTTGTTGATACAAGATAAGTAACCCATTTGGGAAAGAATATTTAAATAATTATTTACCTGAAAATCTGACTTATCCAATATGTTTAAATTCAAATCACCTATAAAAATTTCAATATTTTGTGCTTGTATGTTTAGGATATATTCTTCAAATTCCTATAGAAATTGATTTAAGTTTGTTGATGGGGGTCTATATGTTGCTAATATTCCAAATGTATTATTACCTATTTGAAAAGTACATCTCAATAAGTTAATTTCATTGAATTTTATAATTTCACTAACTACAGGTATATTTTCTTTCACGTACACAACTAAACCATCGTTTTTATTAAATTTAGATTCATTATAAAATAGATTATAACTATTGATATTAAAATTACTTACTTTGTCCAGATTAAAAGTTTCTGATAGTACGAGTATATCTATGTTTTTTAATTTAAAATCCTCTAGGTAGATTAATAATTCATCAAAATTTTTCTGTAAACTTCTAATATTTAAATGAACTATGTTAAACTGATTTTCACCGTTTATTATATAATTTGAATCTTGAATATTCTCTGAAACAATAGTACAGATTTCACCATATTCATCTATCGTATTTAGAAAGTCTAAAATCATATCTAAAAAATATTATATAATTAATTAATTACAAATATAAAGGAAATTAATATATAAATGCCTAAAATATCTACCAAAATTTATGGTTTACCTAGTATTTAAACAAAAGAAAGTAAATTTAAATTAACTATTAACAAAATGTAGAAATGTGTTATTTCACTCATTATAAACATTATTTATATTACATTTTATTCTGTAATGCAAACAGTTTTACTTTATTAAGATTCATTTAAATCATGACTGCTACGTATCTTCTTTGTTACATTATTGTCTACTTTTATGAAAATATTGCCTTGGCGCGTGAATACCGCTTTTTTATCAAATGATCTTCGTGCCTCTTTCAATAGGACCATTCTATTTTTTGTTAAATCTTCTGCTATTCCCATTTTTCTTCCTGACAGATTTCCACAATTTTTTAAAATTTTGAACTTGGTACTATACATTTCAAATTTTACAACAACTGGCCGGGGTTTGTTTGTGTTGTTTCCAATTCTATGACACCTTATAATATCTTCTTTTTTTACCGGTACTGCTAAATTTTCATTACATAGTTTAAGTACCTTTTCATTTAACTTTTCTTTCTCCTCCTCGTATAAACCATATAAACATATATTATTCATTTTTTCATTCTGCTCCATGCTATCAATTTTTACCTCGAGCTGTTCAATTATCTGTGTCTTTTTTGTTAAATCTTTTTCAAGATTATCTACTTTTTCTGTGACCTTCTTTAAAATTAAATTAACAAAGTTTTCATCAGTCAGTAATTCCTTAATTGTTTCCTTAATTATTGTTTTTAAGTCACCACTATTCGTTTTTGGACCCATTTTTTCTTTAAATATTATTAGTAAAATAGTTTGGATGACTTGTTTGTAATTTCTATAATTTTACTACTTGCAATTACAGGTATAAATTGAAAGTTTCAACAGAGCGATATTAACACAGTACTACACACTATACGCGATTTTACTGTTATACTAATCAAAGAACTTAATATATAGAGAAAGCATACTATAAAGAACCATGTAGTAACATATCGTATTGCAAACAATCTTTGCTTTAGGTAAAATATTTATAAATTCAACTTTGATTAAATAACTTCATTGTCAAAGTAGTAATATGTTATAAAACATGTAAAAGCTATCATATATACCCATAACAAGATATTCGGAAAGCTGCTACCCAAGAGGCACGCCTTTCTGTTCTTGCAAGCTCTGCCTGTCGTCTGGTTTGAGTAAATGGAAACTCAAAAAATCTCACTTCCTTTTCGATTCCATCCTGCACCCAACAACAGCACAAATCGTTGGTATACTGTTTTTAAAATGGGAACAAATTTAAACTTATTAGAAACTTTCCAGCTTAAAGTACAATTAGTAAAATTGTCACAAAATGTAAATTATACGACACTGAATCTTTCATAAAAACATTAATATTAGTTGTAATATATTCAATTAAATATATTAATAAATACGATTATTTAGAAATACGTTTATTTCCTTTAAAACATCATTTAACAATGGTTGTTTACCTAATGTCCAGGTTACCGTTAACAATGGGCAAAACATACTTAACATATATTATACAATCACATTCTCCCCTCACAATAAAAAAAAAAAATGATAAAAAAAAATAATAAGAGAAATATAGGAATATTCAATAACCAAGTTTATCTGGTGGCTTAACACTTCTCTTAGATCTAATAGTAACAGGTATCTTATTCACAATAGACGTATTATTTTCAGGATTATTTAGATTTTCTGTATTTCCATTTAAATGGTTGTCTTTAAACTCTTTAAGACATCTAGTATTACTGGCAGGCAAATTCACGAAGTCTTTATTACTCACTTCAATGTTAGCATTTAATATTTGGTTAGCGTGACGTTTCCAGGTTGTATTAACTGCAGGCACCCTTACAATATACATGCACTTGCCTATTATTTTTTCAATTATTGCTGGAATCCTAGTTACCTTATTTACCCCTCGATAATCTTTGACCGTTACGTTCTCCAATTTTAAATTTCCTGTCTTTTCTGCCAAAATGTTCTTTCTGTAAAATTTGTTCTCTTGAAACCTTATCTTTGAGTTTATTACTTATTGAAGCGGGTTCTGACAAACTAAACCTTGTACGCACGCCACGTCCAAACATTAACATACTTGAAGATATACCAGTTGTATTACGCGGTGTATTACGGTAATCGAATAAAAAATTATTTAAAGCAGTATTTATATCTAAACTCTTATTTTGACCTAAAACATTTTTTAAAGCTCTTTTGACAGTTTTCACCACATTTTCTGCTGCGCCATATTTGTTTGAAGATAATATGGTGCTGAGGTTATATGTTCAATATTGAACTTTTCCAAAAAAATTCTAAATTCAGCACTAGTCAAATTTTGAGCATTATCAGATACTATTGTTTTTGGCAATCCATTCCTTGCAAAAGTGCTGTGTAATGCCGATAACGTAAATTGTGTGATCATATTTGTAGTAGGATAAACTTCTATCCATTTAGAATGGGCATCTAAAATAACCAAAAAATACTTATTTAAGAATGGACCCAAATAATCAATACGGATTCTAGAGAAAACTTCTTCAGGCCATACCCAAGGACTCAATTTCATTTTAGGAGGACTAGCTTTATTAATAGAACAATTTTCACAACCTTTTGCAAAATTTTCAATATCATTATTAATTCCAGGCCAAAAAAACTGTGATCTTGCAATTCTTTTCATTTTTACAATTCCTAAATGCATTTCATGTAATTGATGTAACATACGACTTCTTAAACTAAGTGGAATTTAAGTTCATTTCTAATGACATAAAAATATTTGAATTGTAAATCTTTTTTACAATATTTTGTCCAACCTTTTTTGAAAAATTTATAACAGAATGCAGAATATTATACGTCTCAGTTTCTTTTTTAATTAAATTGAAATTTGTAGATATAATATCTTTATCACAGAAATAATTTATATAACATCCAACGATTTCCACATTTCATTTTCATTCATCTCTATAGGCAAACGTGATAGAAAATCTGCATTATTATTATCTGACTTAGCATATTCTACTTTATATCTATAATTACAAAGAATAACTGCCCAACGCCTTAATCTATTTGCAGAATATTGAGAAATTCCTGTTTTAGGGTTAAATATTGCAAGTAATGCCTTGTTGTCACTAAGGTGAAGTCTCTATTATATAAGTATTGATTAAATTTACATGAAGTAAAAATTATTGCTAATCCCTCTCTTTCAATCTGAGAATAATTTTGTTCTGCAACAGACAGAGTACGTGAAGTGTATGCTATGGGTCTTTCGTTGCCATTCTACAAAACATGAGATAATATACAACCAATACCATGAGGACTAACAACGGTTGTGAGTTTAATCTCCAACTCTGGATTGCAGTGAACTAATATTTCACCAGACATTAAGGGATGTTTAACCATATTAAATGCTTTATCGCATTCATTTGTCTATATCCATTTCGCACTTTTTTTTTTAAAGTTAGTATAAGGGATTAAGTATAATAGCCAAATTTACCGATTGTAATTGTTTAATCGATGTTGGAACAGGTGCATTTTTAATAGCTATTATTTTTTGGGAGAAGTATGAAGCCCATCTTTGTCAATTATATGTCCTAAATAATTAGTAGAATCTTGGCAGAAACTACATTTTTCCACTTTTAACCCTACTTGATGTAAATGATTTAGTGTTCATTTCAATCTTTCAAAATGGTCTTTATCTGTACTTCCACTAATTAAAATATCAAGAAAACAAATAGTACCGTCCAAATCTTGAATTAAAGATTCCACGATCTTTGGGAACTTAGAAGGTGCACAAGCTACTCCATATGGTAATCTCTGGTATTGAAATAAACCTTTGTGTTGAGATGGTAACTAATTCTTTAGATTTCTCATGTAAAACTATTTGGGCAAATGCCTGTGATAGATCTATTTTAGAAAAAATTTTACCCCCTTGTAAACTCGAAAATAAATGTTCTATTTTAGTTAGAGGATATTGATCTATTTCTAATACAGGATTAATAGTTACCTTAAAATCCCCGCAAATTCGTACAGCCCCTGATTTTTTAATTACAGGAACAATAGGTGCAGCCCACGGAGAATAATCTACTGGCTTAATTATGCCCAAACTTATCAAACTATTTAACTCACTTTCTACTTTATACCATATGGTAATGGTCCAGCTCGAAAAAACTTTGGTGTAACTGATTCATCTTTTAGTTTTAATGAAATAGTGCTTTTATTAAATATATCCAAACCAGGTGTAAAAATATACTATACTTATTAACTGAAAAATTTACAGTTTTACTGAGATCATAACTAACTTTTGATAAAGACTTTAGTGAATTTACCTGACCAAAACATAAATTATATATCTTCATAAAATCTCTGCCTAAAATTGGCGGACCACCATTCTTAATAATAAAGAAGTCTAAATAATTTGACACATTATTGTAGGTGATATTTAGTTGACACATCCCAGCAGCTTGCATTTCTTTCCCATTATAGCAACTTAAAAACTTATTTGGGGAAAATATGATGATATACTTTACCTTTAGAAAAATTATCTTTCCAAAATTTGTCAGACATAGCTGAAATGCTAGCTCCTGGGTCTAACTGAAATGTATAAGAACTATTTTCTATTATTATATCCACTCTAAATGGATTTGAGACAAACATTGTCACGTTTTATATATTTCCTTCTTAGACAAACTGGGGCCAAATGTCCTTTTACGTGACATATATGACATTCATAATTTTTAAAACGACACTTTTCTGTAGAATGATTACTTCTTCCACAACAAGTACATTGTTCTCTGTTTGGCGTAGTATTCCTTGGTGTGGACTCATCTTTCATAATCCCGGATGAAACGTGATTAACACTTGGCTCCAACTTAACTATTGATACATTTACACCCAAAACCTCATTTGCTTACATTTCTGCTATTGCTACTTCCATAACGTCAAAAAATTAGCAAGTAATTTTCTCTCTGAACAGTTTACCTTGAATTGTTCCTTTCTCAAATCCTACAATAAATCTGTCACGCAGTATCATGTCAAAAATATTTTCCTCAAAGTCGCAGTGAACAGCTAAATTTGTTATTCTCGCTCCCCACTCATTTGCGCTCTCTTCATGATTTTTAAAAGCATCAACAAATTTTGATCTTGACACAAATACTGATTCTGACGATTTAAAATATTTGTCAAATAATTGTGTTATGTCAACATAACTTTTATTTTCAGGTATTGCTGGAAGACATAAATTGTATATTAATTTATATGCATCTTCATGCAAAGCGTTTAACAATAAAGCTCGTTTTTTATTTTCATCCTTTATACCATTTACCATATAATAATTATCGAGTCTTTGCCTATATATTACCCAGTCTGTGTTTTGAGGATTAAACTCTCTAATAAATCCATAATTTGATGGAACTTCTGTGGCCATTGCTATGCTCCAATTCCTCGTCGCCAATGTAATATATTCAATTAAATATATTAATAAATATGATTATTTAGAAATACGTTTATTTCCTTTAAAACATCATTTAACAATGGTTGTTTACCTAGCGCCCAGGTTATCCTTAACAATGGGCAAAACATACTTAACATATATTATACAATATATCACATTAGTCAATGGATATTGTCACGATCACTGGTCGTATAAAGGGCTGCTTGGCATGGAGAGGTTTTATTTTATGAGATGAAGTGAAATAATCATTTAAACAAGTATAACGAATATTTATTACAAGTTAAATATGAGATAAAACAGACAAGTTCAAGAAAAAATAATATAAAAACAAATACAAAAGGTCTTACCAGCTCATGATGAAGGAGATGGGTCGAGTAGTTGGCTTCTTGATGGACTGTATACCAATGAATCAAATATATCTCAATTCTGGACTATTTATATGATTCATAATTACTTATTCAGCATTATTCCCATATAGGTAGATTTAAATGAAGTTTATTTCCAACGCGGTTACAAATTGTGATTGAAATATGAAACTTTATATCCTTTATACATCCTTTATACTAAATGACGCATTTATTTAATAGAAATGATAAAATTAAATTTAGAAACAATGTAGAATTTTTTATTGATTTAACTTTATGACTTATTCTAATTTATTAATAAATATTTGAAAAGCACATTTTATAGTGAATATGCTAAAAAGTATATTAGTTAATTCTGAAGTGCTGAATAACTACTACTCGACAATATTATAACTTCCTGGACTATTATGTGCTATACCAACATTGACTTACCTATACCATACCTAATAATGCATATATTAAATGAGTGACATTGACTATTGATAGATAGAGCACACTTTGCTGAGTTCAGAACACTCCCAAACATACCCTTACGTACCCTTAATTATATCACTCTGTATATCAGTTTTTTGTTAATGGAGGATAACTATTGGAATATCTATGGATTACTGTGCAAAATACTGTCATAATATTTGATGGCACGTTTATGGTTACTTCCTGGCAAATTTTTGAAAATAATGGTGAATAATATTTAAATTCTACAAAATAAGGCAAACCACTAGTTAACGTCTTTATTTTATTAATTTTATTTAAACACTTGTTTAATAATTATTTAATATTTAAACGACTAATAAGGTATCCTAAAAAAAATGTTTGTTTATATCGCGATATACTGCAGTGTCGAACCGGTTTTCAAGGGAAATTATTTATGTGTATTTATAATTTTTGTATTAAAACAAACGAGTAAAACTACAATCGTTCCTTTCTTTGTTACAGGTAAGACCAGAACAAAAGACAAATACCGTGTGGTGTATACAGATCACCAACGCGTTGAGTTAGAGAAAGAGTTCTATTACAGCCGATATATTACAATTAGGCGAAAAGCAGAACTAGCTGCAAATTTGGGATTAAGCGAGAGGCAAGTCAAAATTTGGTTTCAAAATCGAAGAGCCAAAGAGAGGAAACAGGTGAAGAAAAGAGATGACGTTAATCCCAGACCCGACGCCCTCGATTTAGGGCAGCTGCTTCCACATCAGCATCTGCAAGTGAGTCAACGGACACAGGAAGAAGCGCTGCTGGCGGTACCTACTTTAATGTGATAAAACGAGAAAAGAGAAAGTCTGTTTTTGATATAGTTGTTTTCATTTACAGTGTCTGTCACTGTATAATTGTCACATGAGTTTTTAAAAAGATACAATTTACACCAAATTGAAACAGTTCTTTTTTACAATAACACAAATTGAGTTATATGAGACTTTTAATTAGCAAGTTAATTTTAGACAGGGAGATGGTGACAGTTGATTGTCCCCGATTTCTTACAGCATGCCTTTTGGAGGAGTGAAAGTGTACCCTGTGACAATAAGGCAAAGCGGGTACTGCTCTGTTGCACAATTTCCGGTCACATGGAAAATTGCATTTCCACTAAAACAAAATTTTAGTGTTTTCCTTGATAGTAAAACGCTTGCTTGCCCTTTTATTAAAAAAAAAACTAAAACAAATTTAATGTCTTAATAATTGTAGGCATGCGATTCGTATGGTTACAAAGGGCTCGAACGAACACATGACCTTGTAATAAAAAACAAAATTTTCTTGTTCTCGTGCTGCATGCCGATGAAAAGAATTAAAGCTCGTGTCGTAAAATCCTAAAAAAAAAATTGGCATGCAGACTTCGATGGCCCAAACGATTGGGCGTGATTTCATATTGCATGCCATCTTAACTGTGGGTCATTGTTATAATGCATTTCTGTGAATAAAGTGGCATGCAGATTAGGAGGTCCGAAACCAGAGGCATGTATCGAAAAAGTTGAAAAAAAAGTAAAAGTTTTTGTGATTCTATTTTGCATTTCGCAAAATAATGTTATTTTAAGCTCAAATAAAAAATGGGATGCATATTGCTGGAACACATCATTGAGAAAAATGTGAAAAATTTATCCAAAAATGAATGAAGTTGATTTAAAAATTACAATAAAGGTTCCGTAATATCATTTAGCATGCCATTTCATTTAATAATATAAAATTTTTTGGGCTCAACCAGAAAATGGCATGTCGATCCCTATGGCCTAACATTGACAAAAATTTTAAAAGAAGTGCATATTTTGGAAAAAATCAAATTTAATTTGCGATGCTTCAAAGTTTTAATTACTTTTCCATTTTTAATTATTTTTCTGAAAAAAAAAGTATCAGCTGAAATAAAAAATAACATGCATGATTTTCCAACATTGGAAAAATTTGGAAAAAGTACCCAAAAATGAAATAAGAAAATTGTATGTGATGTTACTCTTATTAGCAAAATAGCATAGTTAAAATAATATTCAATATTCAAAAATGACACTTTATGCAATAAATAATAAATCAATTAAGGATCATGTTTCGCTATCATCATCATTATTATTATAATCTGAGCCATCAGATTCCTCATCTGTAGTGACGGAATTAGAATCGCTGTCATCATCGACAGAATCGTCCTCGTCGTCAGCGTCTTCATTGTCGGAAGAGTTTGTGCCTATTTCTACTTCATCCTCATCAGGATTATCTTCTGGAACTGCAGAAATTGAACAAAAATGTACGATTGGACAAAAATATACAATAATATTTGCCTTTTAATATGGGAAAATAAATTCAATGGGTAGAAAAATAATTACTAGTTTTCCAAGTCAATTCAAATAATTTTAAGCAATGTTGCGCCAACTGTTTTGTTGTTTTCTTCAGAGCACCTATTTTTATTGTAACATTTAAATTAATTACAATTTCAATACAAACATAAACTTCAAAATAAATTAAAACTTTGAAGCATTGCAGATTTAATCTTTTTCCAAAATATGTACTTCTTTAAAATTTTCTCAATGAACATAGCGATCAACATGCTTATTTTCTGGTTGAATCCAAAAAAGTACTTTATTATTAAATAAGAAATGGCATCCTGAATGATATCACGGAACCTTTGTTGTAAATTTTATACCGACTTAATTAAATTTTTAATGCTTTTTCCACATTTTTTATCAATGTTGGGTTCCAGCAATATGCATGCCATTTTTTATTCAAGCTTAAAACAACATTATTTTGCGAAATACAAAATAAATCCACAAAAATTTTCCTTTTTTTTGTAACTTTACATTTAACTTATTTTCTGTTTTTTAAGTTCACGTCAATTTCGTTTTAGTGAAAATATAATTTTCCATATGACTGGAAAGTGTGCAGTGGACTAGTATCAGCTTTTTTGTTGTCACAAGGTACACTTTCACTCCTCCAAAAGGCATGCTGTAAGAAGTCGAAGACAATCAACTATTACCATCTCTCGGTCTAGTTGGAAAATGCAATATAAAGGACTAAGTCAATTTTAATTTTAATGGTATTGATAAAATAGTTTTCTTGAAGACACCAATGACATAATTGTACCTTATTAATTATAGCTATAAGGTACAAAATAGACTTCATAAATTCTTTGGTCTTTGTGACGAAGTGCGTAATATTATACCTGTTTCAACACTAAGCAATCTTGTGTGACTGGAATGGTTGCCTGGAGAAGGGTGAAAGAAAATTAATTTTTAACTTTGACAAAAATTTTAACACGAATATTTAACTAGTTGAATAAATATTTCGCAATTAAGTTTATTTTATTTTAAAATGCCCATATACACCATAAAACATTTTTCAAAGATAGAATAACCAAAAATAAATTCAACGAGTAGAAATAGTACTATTTGCTCATTCTACCTTATCTCGCAAGATGTGCACTGATTGAAAATTTTATTACCGTACGACGAAAATAATATAAAGTAAGCAGCGCGAGAGTTTTCAGAGATCAAGCTAAAATGTCTGCAATTATTACGCAAGTGTTTTCCCGCGTTTTTCGGGCCCAATCAGAAGAATTCATCTGACTAAAATAAACCTTAAAAAATTATTGTTGGTGGCTATGTGAAAATGTCTGCAGTCTATCCGTCTGTGACTTGTGTAATACATTTATTTATCAGGTGTTTTAAGCACTTTTAAAGAGAGAGAAATGGGATTTTCACTTTCGGTGTGGTTTAATAAAAGATATATAGTCCAGGTCAGCTCTTCCCGACATTCAAGAAACGCAACAAAAACTTTACGACGTTACTGTTTATACTATTTCGTTCAGAAATTGACTCGCTTACCTTTATAGATTTTTAATGTGCGTCGGTCGCATGGCCCACGACGATAATTAATTATGCCGTAAAGATTTTGTTGCGTTTTTTGGGTGCCGGGAAGCGCTGACCTCGACTATATATTGAGGTTCTTTACAAAATGTAAATTGTATATACCTTAATCGAGTAATACGAATTATTTTGGTCTCATACCACACATAGCGAGAAACAACCTTGTGAAGCGATGTTTCCAACTTCCTATCCAACATTTATTACCTAGAGATTGTCACCAAAAAATTTCAATTAAATATTTTGCAGCTTAGGGGCTCGTATGTATCTGCCTGTATATTAATAATAATAATAATAATATAATAATATGACTTTATTAAGGCGGGGCTCAGTCTCAGAATGCTTTTGCCCAACCTGAAACATTTACAACAAATACAAAATCACTATATAACAAGGTACAAAATTAAGAGTAATAAAGAGCAAATAGTCTATTTTACAATTTAGCACTAATAATACATTATAGGATATTTATCATATTTACTGACAACGATGATATTTAGACTAAGTTTTTAAAATGATATTTTACTTTCGTTTTAAAAGTTTTTAAACTTCTTATCATTTTACAATCTGGTGGTAGAGAGTTGAACAAAGATGATGCATAATAGGTAAAAGAACTTTTAAAGGCAGAGGTAGTGTGTCTAGGTATGCGTAATAAGTACGGGTTCCGTCTAGATCGATTCTGGACTTCATCTGCAAAAATAATTTTGTTTTTTAAGTATAAGGGAGTTTTCGTTAAAATAATTTTTTGTACGAGGCAACTGTAATGGATGTCTCTTCTAATATTCATTTTTGACCAACTGTATTGAGTATAGCTAGGTGTAACGTGATCTCGTCTTTTCAGATTTGTTGAAAATCTCATACATGCATTTTGCACCACTTGTATTCGATGTGAATCATGGACTGAAAGACATGGGCCATATACTGCATCACAATAATCAAATATTGGTAAAACTAAAGACTCCGTGATTTTTAACTTAACTGAGGTACTAAGCACGTATTTAAATTTATATAACGACCTCAATTTTGCATAAGCAGCTTTAATTAAATTATCAATAAGGAGAGTGAAAGATAAATTTTTGTCTAGTCCACCTTATTAAGTTGTATATCTGTTCCAATTAACATTGCATTTGTTTTTTGTGGATTAAGATTTAATGCATTTTTACATGACCATATAAATATATTGTTTAAATCACTATTTATTTGTTCTATAGCTACTTCGACATTACTAGGTAAAAAAGGTAAGTAAAGTTGAAAATCATCGGCATATAGGTGCACATTTGTATTTGCTACTTGAGGAGCATCAGCAGTGTAAATAATAAAAAGTAACGGGCCCAAGATAGATCCCTGAGGCACTCCACTTATAATATTTATAGGATCAGAAAGAATGCTTTCAGCACCAACTGAGATTTTTACCTGTTGTTGCCGGTTTACCAAATACATATTGAACCACTCCAAGGCTTCAACTGATAAGCCATAGTATTTTAATTTTGCTAATAATAGTTGATGATCCAAACAATCGAAGGCCTTAGAGTAATCCAACATGATCAGAGCCGTTACCATAGAATGGTCAATTCCACGTAATAAATCATCTACAATATCAATTAGACATGTAGAAGTACTATAGCCACTTCTAAAGCCGGACTGTTTACAGGGTAATATATTATGTATCTGAACATGACTTTTTAGTTGGTCGTAAACTATTCTTTCCAGCACCTTAGAGAAAACAGGTAAAATGCTTATAGGCCTTAGTTTATTTAATTGAGTGATTTTTTCTTCTTTTGGTATAGGTGTAACTAATGCATGTTTCCATCGCGTAGGTACCACACTATTGTGTAATGAGAAATTTATAATGTGTGTAAGAGCATTACAACAGTGTGGCAAACACAACTTTATCATTTCAATAGTTATACCATCCACACCTGAAGCATTTGTTTTAATATTATTTACAGCACTAACAACTTGGTCGCTATTGATATGTTTGAAATTCATAGGATTAGTAACTTGATCACACCTATTAGAGTTTAAAAAAGCAACTGTTTCTATATCAGGATTTATTCTATTTATAGAGTTAATGAAAAATCTGTTTATTTCATCAGGATCTTTAAGTTCTTCAGGAATATCAGATATTTTTGACTTTTTATGAATATTTAATTTATTTAAAGTTTTCCATAAGATTTTTGAATTTTTATAATTTGTGTTTAGTTCATTCTCTATATACGAATTTTTTTCTCTTCGAAGAGATGCAGTAACGAAATTTCGCAGTTGCTTATAATAAGCCCATTTTGCCTGCGTTTGTGCTCTAGAAATATCTAAATTTTTTAGTGACTTCCGATAATCAGATAAAGCTTTGTCCCTCATCCGCATCATTAGTTTAATATTCGAAGTAACCCAGGGATTAAATTTTTTTGTTATTCTGATTTTTCTCAAGGGCGCGTGAATATTAAATAGATGTGTAATAATAGTTTCCACATATTTCACCTTATCATCTATGTTTTCAATAGTAAAAACACGATCCCAGTCAGCCCTTCTTGCATGATTTTCAAATTCAGGTAAATTAATACTTTTCATATTTCTAGCGTAAATGTACATTGGAGGCTGTTTCTTTATAATTGGTAAATTGATCAATGAATAAACTAAACAGTGGTCACTACAAATTCTGGAAAATTTACAACCTCAGAATGTATTACTATGTTTGGTTGATTTACCCAAATATGATCTAATAACGTCTCACTATGCGGTGTAATTCTAGTAGGCTCAGTTATCATTTGTTTTCAATTGAATGAACTAGAAAAAACTGAATTTAAAAAATTATATTCTTGACTATTTATATTGAGATAGTTTATATTAAAATCTCCCAAACCAAAAATTAAATCGCTCGATACTACACAGTCTGCTAATATGTTTTCGAGCTTTCCCAAAGCTTTATAATTTGCATATGTTGGATTATAAATACATCCAACACTTACACTTTTTCCATTTATTTTTGCAGAAATCCAGACACTGTCTATATGATCTATAGTACATTTTGTAATTAACTTTACCTGTTTAATATGAGAACAGTTTCTTACATATATTGCCACACCTCCACCTCTGCCTTCTCTATCTTGCCTAAAAAAAGTATAACCTGGAATATTTACAACATAATCTTCGATATCTCCTGATAACCATGTTTCAGATAAAGTAAAGATATCATAAGTGTTAGATAAAATATGTTCTTTTAGAATTTCAAATTTATTTGTTAAGGATCGTATGTTAAAATGTGAAATGATAAGATTCTGTACACTATTTTCATCGTTGTCAGCAAAAACATCGTATTCATGTAAATAACTCAGATTACAAAAAAAAAACCTAATGTACCAGATCCCAAAAAAACGAAACGCAAAATTATAACCGTATTTTACCCATTTATTTAGAAAGAAAGAGATAAAATAGATGATTTTTATATTTAAACAAAAAAATAATAATATAGCTTTCTATTTTAAATTGTATTAAACAAAACAGAATATAAAACAAAACAGAAAAAGATTAGACACCTAACTAAAAACACTGTAAAATATAGAAAGAATTTATAGTTCTACCATGTTGACTAACCAGCGCTATGGAAATTAGATATTTAAATCATTTACATTTCGTATAATGCGTTTTACGTTGCCTTCTAAAGCGTTTATTCTTCCATTTTCACTCCATACATTAGAAAATCCATACTTAGCAATGGCTTGTTTCATCAGATCAACCTTGGCTTTTGTCAAATCTTCCTTAATAACAAATCCAGAATTTTTCAACAATTTTTTATTTTTGTAAATGGTTGTTTTAGTTTTATACGATAGAAAACGTACCAGTATAGGTCGTACTTTTACCTGTTGATATTTTCCAATTCTATAACACTGGTCTACATCAGAGGATAAAATTGCTATATCAAGCTTGTTTTTAAACAAAGAAGTTAACTTTTCTCCAATTAATTCAGAGCTTTCACCCTCACTTTCTGGTATTCCATATATTACTAAGTTATTTTGCTTACTGCATTGCTCTAAGTGATCAATTTTTTGTTCTAGGTGTTTTATTTTTTCGGTATTGGCTTTGACATCACTAACTATTGATTTTATTGTTACTTCTAATTTATTTAGTTTTTCGTCTATCTGCTTACCTATCATATCAGTTTGTTGCTTGCATATTTTAATAAGCACGTCTTCACTTATGATATTTATGATCTTAATTAACGTGGAGAGACTATATTTCAAAGTAGGTATTAAACTTGCCACAGGCAACTCACAAATTTATGCAGTTTTCAACGAAAATTTTTTGTTTTTGATAATGGCAAACAGCGTGGAAACTTCTTCTTATCTTGTTTAGAAACTTTCACTTTTCTCAAACTATTTTTAACCACTGAAAAACAGTTTATTTTGGGGTCTGGCACATATTATGAGTTCGCCCATGAATAAGGCTTTGAAATACTTATAATGTAACAAATTGAGTATAACGTGAGGCAATGTTAATTTATCACGTTCTGTGTGGAACAGACAAATTGAGTAAATTCAGTATTTCAATTACTGTGCATATTTATAAAAAATCCCAAGACACGTCGATTTTGGATTCTGAAATGACATCCTGCACCGTACAAATTTCATCCCTAAATTCAACCCCTTTCGAGTGGCAGTTGCAACCCCTAAATTTTTAAATGGAAAGTAGAGGCTGGTGATACCTCATTTGAAAGGTATTTTCACTCTCTATTCGAAAATGCTATGGTTTTAATATTTATTGCAAAAATAACGGTAAAAAAATTAATTCATGTGCTTGACGTAATTCACCACAGCAAATTAAAAAAAAAAACTTAATTTCAATGTAGTAAATGTTCAAAATGAGTTCCTTGAACGCCTTGGCAGCATCCTAATCGTAAGTCGGCTATATCGTGTGGTCTAGTTTTGTATAACATACTTTTCACATATCTCCATAGAAAGAAATCTCAGGGTGTAAGATCAGGAGAACGTGCTGGCCATTCTAGCAATCCTCGCTTCCCTATCCATCGATTTCGAAATGTTAAGTCGAAGTATTGCCGGACATCGTTTCGGTAATGTGGTGGTGCTTTATCCTGCTGGAACCATATTACATCCGCTAGAAATTGTGGGTTTGCTTGAGCAGGATATAGGTTTGCCAAAGTTGGCACATTATTTTGAAGCAGAGCTAAATAGTTATCTCCATTCAAATTGCCATCAATGAGAAAGGGACCAATGAATTGGTTTCCAATTATCCCCGCTAAAACATTAACCTTTTTAAGATTTTGCGTATGTAATTGTCTCATTCGGCAAGGATTTTCATTAGCCCAGTAGCGACAGTTTTAATAATTAACATGGCCATGAATAGTAAAAGTGGGCTCATCCGAAAACAAAACATTTTCCAGTTGGATAACCTTTGCATCATTTGTTCACAAAATAGGTTCTTCTATCAAAATCGTCTTCACTAAACTCGTTAGTTGGGGTCAGTTTATAGGGATGCATTTTATTTGCATTTAATACGCGAATGATTGAGGAACGAGAATATTCAATGCTAATGCTGCTAGTCGACTTGAATTATGTAGGTTTTCTTCAAACTCAAGCGATATATCTAATTGACACTGAAATTATTTTTGCTATCCTGCAAGACCAAAACGCTGTAAGTTTTTATGTTTTTCATTTGTGGTAGCGAATTTCGTCAAGCAGACCGTTAATTTTTGCAATAAATATTGAAACCATAGCATTTTTTAATAGAGAATGAAAAGGCTCATACTATTCTCCGGGCTATGTGCCCCGCCGAGAGCTGAATTACAAGTTACAAGCCTGGCGCGTTAAGTGTAATAATTGCATATTACCATCAAAACGCTAATGCTTCGATTGCAACAAACACCAGCCGAAAGACTGATCCTACTTAAAGGAGTTCTCGTGCCAGTCGTCACACACCACTTGCAGATTACAGTTTCGAGCTGTTGGCTCTCGTCAGTGCAAGGTAGGTATATGACGACCGACATGAGGATCACTTGACTATTTAGTACATTTCGGTATCTTTGGGAGAGCGACATGTAAAATAGTCAGCAGGCGCCATCCAGCGGTCGTCCAGTGTCTGTTGCAATCGAAAAAATAAATAGCTTGACTGGGCATCGCATAGTTCAAATGTGCTCGGCGGGGCACATAGCCCGGAGAGTAGCTGTTGGTTGCAGTCTGGTTACGTTCCTTATAGTAAAATAAGGATTTTATAGGGGAGTTTGCGACTAAAAATATTATGCTTTAATATTCCGCCCTCTAAAAGCACATTTGAACTATGCTAAACCTGGTCAGGCTATTTATTTTTCGATTGCAACAGACACTGGACCGCTGGATGGTGCCTGCTGACTATTTTACATGTCGCTATTCCAAAGATAGCGAAATGTACTAAATAATCTAGTGATCCTCGTGTCGGTCGTCACATGCCTACCTTGCACTGACGAGAGCCAACAGCTTGAAACTGCAGTCTGCAAGTGGTGTGTGACGACTGGCACGAGAGCTCCTTTAAGTAGGATCAGTCTTTAGGCTGGTGTTTGTTGCAATCGAAGCATTAGCGTTTCGATGATAATATGCAATTATTACACTTAACGCGCCAGGCTTGTAAATTGTAATTCAGCGCTCGGCGGGGCACACAGCCCGGAGAGAAGCTGTTGGTTGCAGTCTGGTTACGTTCCATATAGTAAAATAAGGATTTTATAGAGGAGTTTGCGACTAAAAATATTATGTTTTAATATTCCGCCATCTAAAAGCACATTTGATTCATTTTATTTGTATCTCACAGAAAATATTTAAGAACTTTCAGTAACTAATTTACATTCACAAAATATGTGAAACTATATATATGTAAAATGCATTAGAATGAATTAAGTTTTAATTAAATAAATGAATGTTACTTAGTTCAAATCATGAATGTTGTTGTTCGCGTCATCATTCTTTAATTTCCGAATCAAATCAACTCAAGGTCACATAGAATGGCACGCATGGGCATATCAACGTATGCAAAAGAAAAGTAGTTTATAATGAAGATATCTGGATAATAATAGCATGGGATCCATTGAATTATAACATCATTCCGTTGCCGCATTTAATTTTCCAATTCACCTCATGGATTTCTTGCAAAGGTAAAAGGGAACATCCGTTACGTTTTTCCTGATTAAAGCACCCATTTAATTTCGCCGCCATTTTTCTGGCTACTGCTACTGCATTCAGCATTTTATACACCACACGCACTGAGTTGACAGAAAACTAACAGAATGTTCACGTAAATTGCGGCTACGACTAACGCTTGTAATAATAGACACTTAAAGCACCAACAAGAAGGTAGACGTAAACGTATAAAATGACAGATACGCACGCGCATTAGCGAATTGTTGTACGTTTGTATCTACACCTAAGGTGAACTTACGAGAGACCGAGACAGTTGTCCTTGTTGTTGCTAACAATTTACAACCCTGTGAAATGCTGCCACCAAAATAAAAGAAATGTGCGCGATAGCTGAAACTGTAACATTTTAACAATACTTTAAGATAACCAAGAGGAACACATTTTTTTTTCAATTTTTGAATATTTTCTTCCATTTCTAAAATTGGTTAAAAGAAATTAAATTTTAACATGCAAACAGACGTCATATATAAATTGTTTTTCCACACTAATAGTTTGAGAAAAAACGAACAAGTTGAGAAAATAAAATAAATTAGTAATTTAATTGCTGAGTAAACAATTACTGCCCAACTCTGAGTATATTATATTTTCTCTTAAGGATAATCTCTGCATTATTTAAAAAATAAATAATTGTAAAAAATATGAATCTTAAGGTAAATATGGTTTATTTCCACAACTCTTCATAATCTTACATTTTAAATCCAGGCGTTTATGATGTTATTTGTATTATAATGTAATATATTACGTATACAATTCTTGTATTTTGATACCATATTTCGCACAAACCTCCTTGCAAAGTTTCGACAAAAATGGGATAAACGGTATGAATTTAATATCCCTGAAGATTAATTATTTGTATTCTTTCCTATATTAAAAAGTAATTTTTACCCGAAAAAATTTTCAACAAATATTGGGTGTTTTTGGTATCATTCGATTTCTTTTTATTAGTAAAGCAATCAGATAAATTCTTGAGATTAGGAAATTTCTGTTTATTCTTTCAGTACTTTTAATAATTATGTGAATCCATCCACCACTGCCGCGTATTAGTGATTTATACCACTATGCAGCGCCAAGCCCGTTCTGGCCTCTGGTACAATGTACACATAATTGCTTATACGTATGCAGAATATACCGTAGCACAAAACCCAAAGTTTTGTACGATTTCGAATTCTTCAAAATGCTGTTGTATTTTAAATCATAATTTCAAATTGATTTTTTCAATATCATACTTTAAAATATACCCGAGAGTAGCGGTTTTCTTCCTTATGCGCACTTGCGCCCTTTCTACTTTAACACGCGACAATACATTGCGCCAATTACATCTACGCATTGTGCACGCGTTTAATATTATTATTACACGATAAAAACATTGAGTATACTATAGTTTTAATAACTAAAAGTTTGTTTATAGTGCAAAATATATATATATATATATATATATATATATACTTTGTCTTAGGTATCAATTAACAATTTAATACTACCAAAAATGGCCACAAAAACAGAATTAAAAGACTGTTTGAATGCTTCTTTTGATAACGTAAATTTCAGTTCTATTGAATTTGACTCGCCGGAAAGTTTTTCGTTGAATAGAACTGAAGTGCTACCGAACGAGTGAGTATTACAACAATTGTGTTGCCAACTTTATTTCCAAGTTTTCATCATTCACCAAAACCAATTGGATTGTTCGGAGGATTTTTCCAAATCTTAAAAGATTTCAATACAGAAAATTGTATATACGCCATCATTCATCTTTTAACGAAAAGACTTCTACAGACAATACTGAAAGTTTACGTGGGAAACAATGCAACGCTATGATTGATTTTACCGTGAAAAAAATCAATAAAAATACAATAATACAATATGCTTATAAACATAAACCTAATTATCTATATAAGCCTAACTACTAACCCTGTACTAACTAATATGCGGTATAATTTCAAGCGAGTGCGAGAAAATCGTACCTTAAATCCATACCACCTTTCTGCGTTTCAGGTATACATTTTCCATATTACGCCATAGATTAACGACTTGAATGTATAGTCGAGTTCATTTTTATATATTTATTCTTTCTGTAAATAACAAATCTTGTTGATGTCGATCTTTATTTTTATGAAATATTTATTGTTATTATATTAGTTAATTTAGTTCACGTTAAATGTTGCTCTCATTAGAACATTATGACGTAAAATTGCAAATCTGAATGTCAGATGTTTGTTTATTTTTCAGTTTTAGGGGTCACTGAAACTTGGCTTACTAAGAACATTTCCTTCGATGTGGTGAAAATAAACCAAGCAGAGGAGGCGGTATGGACGTTTATGTAAGCAATAACATTCCTTGTACCTTAATATATTCAGATTATAATATTAACTTAGAACAGGGGGCGAGCGTAGGTGCGTCTTTACTATGTACATACTTTGATATGCGATGTAAAGCAACGTCAGGCGCAGTTAGTAGTTGGATAGGTGACCGTTCCAACTGTTGTAGTATATTCCCCATACTACCAAAATGGCCGACCAAAAAATAAGCAAAATTTGCCAAATAAATCGTTTGTCAAGGTCAACCTGGCAAACCCCATAAGAAAAGTCCTTAAGACACCTACCATACCAAAAAAACTACAGTTTATAACAAAAAAATCTGAGAAATTTCAAGTACCCTCGATAATTCACCGACGTTCATATTCTATCATTAAATTAGCCAAAACACCCCATTCCGTCAAATTAACAACAAAATTTTACAAACGACACCCCTTAAAAATACAGCCCCCTCAACATCTCAAATCATTCTCAATTTACTCCCCAAACTTCAATTCATCATAATTTATTTCACTTCCCAAATCATTCTACGAGCCCCCTTCTCTTAATTTTCTCGTCAAATTCAATTTCCATAAAATATCTTTAAACATCTTTTAATTATCTCCCCGAGCCACCCTTAAAACAACCTTCTCAAAATTAAGACCAGTTTATTTGTTTCCCCATGGGTGCTGGCCACTCGTCCCTATCTTCATTTAGTTATCCCACAGTCAGCTTTTTTTCTTAATAAAAAATCTCTAAGTCCAATTTACTAGTTCCCTTTTGCATGCTGGCAACTCGTCGCCAACTTCATTCCATTACCCTAAATAGGATTTAGCATGACCTATATAAATTTATCATGACCAAACATAGCATCACATATAACATTAAATGTAACATTAATATGGATTAAAGTCGAACCCTCAACGTTACTTCACGGGACCATTTCCAGACATCAGTCATATCCGCAGTTATCGTAAATGTTTCCTAAACTAAATTAGATTCCGCTGACATTTTCATATCAGAATATTACATTTTTCATAGCCGATTTAGCAGTATAATTTTCAATTAGGAATTCAACAATTTAAGCAACTATTGCACAACATTGCACCATAATAGCCCAAATGAATGTCCGGTACCCTTTTAATCCTCATCCAGCTCTCGGCTACGTCGTGCCCCGTCATTTGTATAAAAGGAGAAGTATGCCAAGCCCCCGGCAAGTTGTGTTCCCGGTGTATCTACGACTAAGTTCTTACTATCCGCGTTACCCTTTGGTCGCCACAGAGCCTAAACCCAAAGTTGTGTTTTCCGGCGTAGCTAACGAAACCTAAAGTATCCCGCGTCCTCTTCCTAGGCAGCCCCTAGTAAAAAATCGGTTTTATATTTTTGTTCAGCCCAAGTGCTACATTTTTATTCGCCCTCGCGGCCCTAGTTTTAGTCGAATTAAATCGTCTTCGTGACTCTAGTTTGTAAGTGAATTATCTCAGAACTGATTAAATCAAAACGAAACCCGCACCTCTAAGGCAAAATTCTAAGTGTCGATACGTAACCTGAAAACAAATTTGTTTAATTTAAATAATATATATTCAACTCTGTGCTTTTCGCAAAAATAAAAAGATTATAATTTCGTGTTTTAAATACAGTGTTATTATTGAAATGAAATTATCTACAGGGTACTCACGTAGGCCCTACCCGACAAGCCAAAAAAATTAATTAATTACACAAGCTTATACAGGGTGAAGATTTAGGCCCTTACAAATAAATAAAAAGCAGATTCACGCTCTGAAACTATACAGGGTGTAACTATTGGCCGAATCCTCCCGCTTAAGAACATACCACCCCGACCTAACTTTTAAATAAATTAAGTGCACGAACGGCCTCTGGGAGACTCAGTTGAAGCCAGCCAGCCAAATTACCTTATTTTTTACAAACAGAGCGACGTGTTCGTGTTCACAACGAAGACCGCGTCCTCTCCTCACACATCTTCCAGCGGCTTGTATATCAGTGTATGCGCAGAAGCTATACAACCTTAGGCGAGGGTTGTATAGGGGATATACCATCCTTCGGAAGGGATATAAAGCCGTCGGTCCCTTGTCTATTAAATGTTAGGTAAGTAAAAGATCCCTACTCTTCTTAAGGGAAGAGGTTCGGCAAAATTCCTGGTTGGGGGTAGCTCGTCTACAGGCGTCAGTGATAGGCCTCAGTAGCGGAAATAGGCCGACGTTAAATAAATGTATATAAAAAAATAATAATAACAGAACAGATATGGGTTAAATTAAAAATATTAAAAAAAAATATCGCAGTCGGTGTAATCTATAGGCAACCTAGGCAACCCAAAGCAAACATTACTGAGTCAATAAATTTAATCCAGAATACCATTTCAAATATTTTACCTACCGTAGAAGAAATGATATGTAGGGGTGATTTTAAATCTTAACTTTCTTAATGAACATGATAATAATGTCGATAAAATGTATAGGGTACCTAATGGAGTCTTTTGGTTTTACTCAAACAATTAATGAAGCTACAAGAATAAGTAAAACCGCACTGTCACTTATCGATCAAATCTTTCTCTCATTTGAAAATTTGGTTATATGTTCAGGTACATTAAATGCAGATGTCATTTCAGATCATAAACTAACTTTTACGCAACCGAACTTTGAATGTTTTGATAAAGTACCAAAATTTTATACATTCCGTGATTTCAAATATTTCTCCCGTGATACGTTTGGCGGTGATCTAATTTCTATTAACTGGAATAGGCTCTATCAAATGGATTCTATTGAAAACAAAATAACATTTTTAATTGATAATATAATTAATCTATTTGATAAGCCAATAAAAACTGTACGAGTTACAAAGCATAAAGCTCCGTGGCTGATGTGATTAAAAATCTTGATGGAGGATAGAGACGAAGCCAAAAATAAATATAAAATTTGATAACTACAAGCAGTTACGTAACTTCATATTAGGGGCCATAAGTAGAGAGAAAAAGGCATATTTAAACTTCGTTTGTAATAATAAAGGTAACTCAAAATACACGTGGAGAATACTTCGTGATCCTCATGTTACCCCTAATAAATCTTCTGAAATACCCTCGTACATTACACGACGGTATTTCGCTAAATATGGTAAAATACTGCCTACTCTTATATTGCCCATCACGCATGTAGTAAATTTATGTCTGAAATCTGGTTACTTCCCTCAAGCTTGGAAAACGGCGGTAGTGCGACTTCTTCATAAATGCTCACAGTCAATAGGTTTTTCAGATTTACGTCCAATAATCATCTTACCATTATTTTCGAAAATACTCGAAAAAATCGTATTTAAATAAATTTTTAGTTACCCGAAAAACAACTCGGTAATACGGCTTCGCCAGTCAGGATTTAGGGATGGCTACAATACGACCACCCCTTTGACAAAAGTATGCGATGATATTCTGGCAGAATGTGATAAGAGAAAACTAAGCGCTTTAGTTCTAATGGATTTCTCAAAGGCATTCGATGCAATATATCACCAACTTTTATTCTCTAAATTAAACTTTTATGGTGTTGGCGAAACCGATATCTCCTTTTTCCAACAGTTCTTAACTGGTCGCAGCCAAACGGTTGTCCTTGAGAACAGCCAGTCGGCTTCCGTCAATCTTACAAGTGGTGTACCTCAGGGATCAATATTGGGCCCTTTATTTTTTATAATTTACACTGCAGATCTGTGCAAATGTTTAACTGTAATAGCCATTATTATGCTGATGATAACCAGGTTTACTACAGCTTTTATCCAGAGGATGCTGATCATGAAAGCACTCTTATCAATACTGATTTGAATAAACTTATTCGTATGTCGAAATAACACAATTTACACATCAATTCTGTTAAATCATCCCTTCTAGTTTTTGGCAATGAGTGCTTTAAATCCAGAGTTGAAAATAATATTAACATCAAAATGTTAGATGTAACACTTCCAGTAACTCCCTCGGCGAAAAATCTTGGCTTAGTAGTTGACTCTAAATTAAAATTTATTAGCAAGTGCTTACAAAAGACATATTGCTCGTTCAAGCTATTATATGCAAATCGGTTCATACTTAGCCAAAATTTAAAACAGATATTGTGCGAGCAACTTGTGCTCTCGCACTTTAATTGTGATGTAGTATATGGGCCTTGTATTGATTCCTTTGATACTCACAGAGTGCAGAGGATGCAAAACAATTGTTGTCGTCTCATCTTAAATTTAAGGAAATATGATCATGTGTCGAGAGAAATTACTAGTTTGAATTGGTTAAACATGAAAAATCGTCGTTCTGAAGTACACGATTCCAATATTCGTAACCCATAATATGCATTACATATTCCCCAGCACTCAACAAAAAGTTTCAACAAACGTTCTCCTACCAAGCACCACATATTTACAATAACATCGATGATCACCTAAAACTGTTGTTCATAAACTCCTTTAAACTAAAGTTTTAAACAAATCTATTGACTAAAGAAAGTGAAGACATTAATTACCAATAATAGCTACTATTTTTTTATATTTTTTACATGGCATTTGATATTTCAATTTGCTTATTGAATTTCCCAGCCAGTTGGTCATGTATCAAACCATACTTTATGAGTCATTTGTTTCAGTTATTGTTATTTTAGGTTAAAGTGTAAGAATAATTTATAACTAAACTTTCGCCTAATAAAGTCCATTTATTATAATTATTGTCTTCTTCGTAATCTCGTCTTTCAACGGTCTTTGATGGTAAGTTGCTTGCTACTAATTCTGGATCGATAGAAACCTACGTACAAAGTGACATGTGTCTAGCAGAATAGATTTTTGCAACTGCGGTGTTAAATGTTTTATATCCAGTTCTTCTATTTGCGTAAGCATATTTTGAGGTATTAATCCTGTTGTGGATATTACGATAGGTTGTATGTCGACTCTGTTTACTTTCCACGTTTGTTTTATTTCCGCTGCAAGTTCTATATATTTATTTATTTTGGTGGCACATGTGGTTTGTGAGTTATTGGATAGTGGAACAGCAACGTCAACAAGAGTGATTTCGTTCTTACTTTTGTTGTAGATCACTATGTCCGGTCTATTAGCTTACACTTTTATATCAGTTGGGATCTCTCTGTTCCAGTATACTTTGTAATGGTTACTTTCAAGAACTTCTTCAGGCTGGTAGTTGTAGTAAGGCACGGTTTCCGTTATTAACTTGTACTTTCGTGAAAGTTCTTGATGTATTATGTGAGCTACGTTGTCATGCATAAATATGGGAATAATTATAGTTGGCTAGCGTTTCGCACCCCCCTGTTATATGTTCTATGGTCTCAGATCTTTGTCCGCATCTTCGGCATTTTTCATCGATGTTTTCATTTAGAAAGTGTTTTCTATAGTTCCTTGTAGAGATTATTCTGTCTTGGATGGTCATCATAAATCCGATAGATTCTCCATATAGCGTACCATGATTTAACCAATGGTTGGAGGCTTAATTGTTAACATTTTCTAGGTTCAAATAGTTAGGATAAGTACCATGTAACCGCTTTTGTTTCCAGTTTGTTATTAGTTTATCATGTGTTTCTTCTATTTCAAATGATCATTTCAGCAGTTTTTAGGTTTAGTGGTGTGATTTCCTCGTCATGGTTGCATATCACTGAAAACATTTGTGTTTCTCTGCTTCTGCCAAGAAAATATTCGCGAAGAGACTTTCTTTGAGCGTGGTGCATACTTTTAATATTTATTATTCCCAGTCCTCCTTCTCCTTCACCTGGTGGTAGTGTTACTCTTTTTGTGGATGACTCGGGGTGTCTCATTTTATATTTTGTTAGTGTAGTTCGTATTTTCCTTTGTACTTGTTCCAAGTCAGTTTCTGTCCATCTGATTAGGCCGAATAAATAGGTTAAGGTCGGGATATCAAATGTATTTATAGCAGCAATTTTGGCAGTTCCATAGAGATACATTTTAAGTATAGATTCGAGTCTCTTTACAAATTTGCATTGTAGTTTTTCTTTTATTTTTGTTTGGTTGATACCTCTCAGCTGCAGAAACCCCAGATATTTATAATTGTCGCCTTCTACTAAACTTTCTTGTATCTTGTTGTTATTGGTTCTGTATCCATGTTGCTAGGATAGCTTGCCTCTTTCTAAATGTATGGTCTTACATTTTTCAATTCCAAATTCTAGTGCTACAGATTTGCTAAAATTCGTTGTTAGATCAAGGAGTTTTTCTAGCTGTGAACCCGAGTTAACATAGAGCTTTAAGTCGTCTATGTATAGGAGATGGTTATAGATATATTTGTTGTTATTTTTACCTAGAGTGAATCCATATGGTGTTGAGTTTAGTATTTGGCTTAGTCGGTTTAAGCACACACACAGAAACACAATGCGCTTAGCGAGTCGCCTTGGAAGATTCCTCTTCATTTTTTATTCGTATTGACGTTAGCATTTCATGTTCACATTTAATAATTAGTGTTGCTGACCACTTGTGCATTAAGCATTTTAAAAGCTCTACTATTTTGGGATGTACCTTGTATATTTTTAGGATTTACAACAAGTAGCTATGCGGAACAGAATCAAAGGTTTTTCTGTAGTTGATGACTTAGATTCCTATTCTTTCTTATTGCCTGCCTCACAATAATTTCATCTATGATGATTTGGTCTTTGCATCCCTTGGAATTTCCGTAGCGTCCTTTCTGATCTTCAGTCATCACATTGTTGCTTTGCAGATAGTAGTAGAGTTTATCCGTAATAATTGATGTTAGCAGTTTATATATTGTTGGTAGGCATGTGATTGGCCTATATTTGGAAACATTTGAGCTATTGCTATTAGAAATGTTGCTGCCGGGATCCCTTCGTGGTTGTTGAAGATATCATTGAAGACACATGCTAGTGGTTGGTGGATATTTGTAAGTTTTTTTAGCCAATAGTTATGGATATTGTCTATACCAGGAGCTTTCCAGTTGTTCAGCTTTTGTACTGCGTCATGTACATTTTTCTCAGTTACAATAATCTCTTGCATTTCAGGAGTGTGTCTGGATCTTTCCCTTTCTTCCACAATCCATGTGGCGTTGGCGTCATGTTGTACTGGTTGCTCCCATATTTGTGATCAAAATGTTGTAACATCTTGTATTGGTGGGGTACCTTCTGATCCGTCTATTTCCTTGCTGTCAAGTGTTCTATAGAAATTTCGCTGATTCTTGTTGAACTCTCTGTTTTGAATCTTCCGTAGGGTACATTCATTGTATCTTCGAAGCCTTTTAGCATACACTCCAAGCTGTTGGATGTACCTGTCGATTATTTCTGTAAGGTTTTCTTCATTGAGCTGTTCCTTTCTTAGACGTTTTATTGTTTCAGATACTTTTCTCGTTAGTTTATGTGTAGGGGTCGATTTGTACTGTGTTAATTGGCCTAGTTTAGCTCGTAGTTCTCCAATTCTCTTCTCTGGACGTAGTTTCCATGTTGGAGTTTTATACCTAGTTGTTCTTGGGGCTTCCGTTGAAATTTTAATACCCATCACCTTTGCTACCGTCACTGCCGTGCAGTATATAATGAACCTTATCCGTTGTAGGTCATCTCCCTCTCTTAAGTGCTCCTGGATGATCGTCGTGTTTGTAAGGTGGGTGATGCAGTGTAGAAGGGAACTTGAGTTCAACCTGGGAATACTGGGCCAAGAGGGTGGGTCAGTGTCTTCTAATTCTATTATTATTGTAGTGAACAACCGGTACATCGAGTCGTTACTGTCTATTCCCTGTTCATATGTTCTATTGCCTTCATTATTTTCTTGGACTTGGGTAGGCCGTTCTTGAGAGTCATCGTGTGATTCAGCTGATATATTTATGTCCATTTCATTTCTCACTTCTTCTCTGATCTGGTTTATTTCTGCGTCGGAGAGCAGATTTCCAGATATAATAGATATAATAGCTCTCTTTCGATCAGCAATATTCTGTTCGTTAACTTGAACTGCCAATTCAGGATATATTTCGATAAAGAGGCGATAGAGTTCGGATTTGTACATTGTAGAGTTAGTTTCAGCTTCAGTACTTTTCATGTAGCAGCGAATCACATCCTTATTCATTTGTGTGGTCCATTTTATCATCTGTCTACGTAGACCTACCTTCGTGGTTAGCAAATGATTATCTGCCAAAACACTACCAACGTGGGTACCATGATGTTGCGTGGCGGCTGACTGTATTTCATTCGGGTGATCCGCTAGAGACCCGCCTGCTCAGTCTTCTACCACTGGTGGTTCGTCCGCTGTCAGGTCCAACACCAGCTCCAGACGTTACCCTGGTGCTCCCCAGGCAACAGCTTTCTTACTAGATTTATATTTCTCTCCATTTCTATGGATGGTGCCAGTTTTTGCTCTACAGGGAAGAATTTAATTTGTTCTCTACCCTCCTGCCGAAGCGGTGTGGGCATTCCCCTATTCGCAAGGGGACGCGCCCGATAGGGGAACTGGCATTATTATTATTGTTATTATTATTTTACAAAAAAACAGTCACCCTACTCTGTGGCTCCGACCCTCACAGAGGGGAGCTGGTAATAAATACCAAAAGCCACTCCCCATGCCCGTGGGGTGTGCCCTGAGTAGACGCAATGAACCGAGGATGACAGCCTTCTGCATTCAGCCGGCTAAGATCTCTGCCGAATCTCGGCATGCCGGTATGATCTTTAGTTCCGAAAGCAGCATCTGTTTCATTCAACCGAGGGCTTCTATAATCAGTACTACTATTTTAACAGAATGGCCTGAATAAAGCCTGCGGAGTTCGAAGAGCAAATAATCATAATAATAATAATCGCTTTTATTATAACCCACACAAGTATTACAAAATCATAAAATTATTAAAATATAATTGAGTTATAAAGGGCAGAGTTCAGTGAATTTAAGCTAAATCCTGTGCTCTTCCACTCAACCGATATTTTGTCCGTTATTCCTCCTCTTTCAAGACAATGTTGCTCTCAGCGGGAGCTGAGAATTCCACGACATACATTGTCTTGAGTTGGTGGTCGAGGAGTACTATGTCAGGCTTGTTGGCTTGTATTTGCCTGACGGTGGGAAACAAGTAGTTCCAATAAATTAGACACTTATCATTCCCCACAACGGACTCAATATCCCCCGGAGCGTAAGGCAGCACTGGTGTTTCGTCTATCCCATACGAGCGCCTTAGATGATAGTAAAGCACTCGTAATGCTGCGTCGTGTCCGTGAATATAAGCCGAGACTGCGTATGTCGGACAAGCCGACAGTAAGTGCATTACAGTCTTCAGCGCCCTGCGGCAGGCCCTGCAGCTGACATCAAGGAGCTCCATACCCATGACACGACATCGATAGACGAGGGTGTTAAATACACCATCCTGGCAAACCATTATGAATCCCTCGGTCTCGGACTTCAGCCCGGCTGACTTTAGAAAGGCGAAGGTCAGCCTTTCGGTTAAGCCGAGGTCTTCTATATCGACAGCAATTTGACTAATTATTTACCTTTATAGGTTTTTAATGTGCGTCGGTTTGTTTGATGAGAGCAAGCCGCTTGGCACACGGCGATAATAAGCATGACGTAAAGTTTTTGTGGCGTTCATTGAGTGCTGATAATAGATGGAATTCGACTATACATCACGACATAGCATCGAATTAAGAGTATACTTTAAAGTGAAACTACGCCGCCTTATATCTTTGGTATTATACCGCAGCATAGTTCTATAGAGACGTTACATAGCGGTATAAATTACCAATAGGTACCGCTGTCATATTTGTGGCACCATCTGCGGCAGACTATGCTAACTCAATGTAAAATATTTTATAACTGTTTTGGTTTCTTGCAACTCAGATGTTTTAGCAGGTTTTGGATGTTTACAATTTTTAGAGTACCGAAATTCTTTTTCACTTTTCTTAATTAATTACTGTATTTATTTATTATGTTAATTTTTAATTATAATGTCCTTTTATACGTATAGGATAGGATACATGTATGTGTTATAAACTAGTTGCGTTCGATCATAAAAATTTTAACGCACTTTGCACTTCAATGTTGCCAGATCTATTTTATTTATATATAATCCGAATTATAATGACCCCAAACTTTGTAAAATTTAATAAAACATATGTTTTAAAAACATAAACTTAAAACGTTAACAAGAGTGGGGTTTTAAAATATGAGAATTATTTCCATGATAAATAAAATAACCTGGCAATACTGCCTCGATATGAGAAAATCATCTGCAGTTGTTTTAGTTTTAAGTAGCCTAGTAACAGAGGTTGAGTATAGACCAGAACTACAGATATTCTCAAACTTTCATTGAAAAATTTAGTAGCTCTTGGTCAAATATGTATGTTCCTCTGCGAAATCGAATAAATTACGTAAACAATTGATTTTCAAAACATTTAAATATTTATTTTATGGTAAAATGCCTAGTGTTTTGCCTTGATCCAACCCCTTTTGCGCTGTCTATATGTATATGAAAATAATACACATAGTCTGAAATTTCGGTCTGTACATATATGTTTAAAATAAAGATGTATAAGAATAACTTGATGATTTTCTGTAAAATATATGGAGTATCTAATACCTGATATTGGTAAATGTTGTTAATCTATAATGTAACTGAATGTTATAATGTGATCATTGTTTGCTATTAGAAAATTTATAAATTTTAAATAAAATCCTTTAATAGTTATTTGTGCTTTTTGATTTGTTATGTAAATAGAACCCTACCCTATTTAAATAGCATAGACAACAATAAAATTTTAAAAAATATTTATACCAAATTAAAATATTAATAATAATGAAAATCCTTTATTAGAAAATATACATAATGTATGCTTTCAAACAAGAAAAATTATATGTTTTATTACTTAATATCAATCTTCATATATTAAATTAGCATCGTGTATAGCAGCGGATTAAGACACGCCTGGGTCCTAGGCATTACTGATTAGACGAGGCCCTTGTAAAAAAGTTTCCCCTCATATTTATTACAGAATAATATAAAAATAACGAAGGTATAGAATAATCCTGTTATACATGAAATATAGGCCTCAGGGCCACTAGGTACTTATTATTATTATTATTATTATTAGCCGTTACTCGAGTCCGAGTATAAAAATGTTACAGTCGATAGTGTACAATAAAAAACAAGTAAAAGGTGTAGTCTATTGTAATTCCCATTCATCTACGGTGCACACGACTATGGCTATAGAGGCCAATTCGGGAGAGCACATGTCGACCGCAGTCAGGACAAACATAGACCTGGTTAGGTCTTGGATTCGGCCTTCTTGCAGCAACATTTCCTTGATAGCTGGCCACAACCCCTCGCCATTCGGTTCTGTCCGCTGCAAGTTGTTCCCATTGCTCGTCTGCAATACCGCAGGATTTTAGATTTTCATGGAGAGCGTCTTTGAACGCCTTCTTCTACCGCTTAGCAATTCACCATAAAGTGTACATTTAGGAAGGCGGTTATCATGCATACGATGAACGTGACCTGCCCATCTTAGGCGTGCTCTTGAAATAAGCAACTCAATTGGAAGGCTGTTTGCTCTCCTGAGTACTTCCACGTTTGATATGTGATGGAACCAACGGATTTTCATCATACTTCTGAGGTGTCTTTGCTGAAAACGTTCTAATTCTTTCACATGACGACGGTAAGTGACCCAGCTTTCACATCCATATAGCAGTGTTTGAATGACAACTGCTCTGTAGATAGCCATTTTCGTTGACAAAGCAAGGTCGTGGTTGTCAAATATTCTCTCTCTAAGTCCCCAGAGTGCTCTAGATGCAGCGTTAATTCTATTGCGAATCTCGCTGTCCATGTTTGCTTTGTCATTAACAACGTTGCCTAAGTAATTGAACTGATCCACCACTTCAAGAGAATTTCCGTTAAGTATAATGTCTATTTGGTTCACTTGATGAGGAGTTGACATAATCTTAGTCTTTCCAATGTTGATTTTAAGTCCCAAGGAATCATAGCTCTGGGCATACACATCTAAAAGTTCTTGAAGCTCTTCCGGCGTAGAGGCTAAAAGTGCACAGTCATCCGCATACTGGAGATCACAAATGAATCGTGTGCGTGTCTTCGTGAAAGCTCTAAAGCGCCCTATGTTAAAGAGACCGCCATCAAAACGGTATCTGAGACCTATTCCTCTGACTGTCAGTTTGTTGTCAACAATAATTGTTAGAGCAGTGGTAAACAAATTAAAAAGTAGGGGTGCCAGGACACATCCCTGCCTAACTCCAGTGAGGGTTTGGAAAGGTTCGGTTGCCTCATTATTATACATAACCTGGGCGTTGTTGTTTGTATGTAGACTGCGACATACTTCCACAAATTTTCTAGGGATACCTAAGCGGAACATAATTTTCCAGAGCACTTCCCTGTCCACCGAGTCAAACGCCTTGGTTAAATCAATGAAGGCCATGTGAATTTCTCCTTGATGTTCGAGTGCTTTTTCTTGAAGTGTGATGATTAAATCCGATGTGCCTCGGTTTGGTCTAAAGCCACTCTGTGTTTCAGGAAGTAACTTTTCCATAACAGGTGTTAGCCTATTTGCCATCGCTTTAGTGAGTATCTTCCCTCCAACAGCCAGGAGAGCTATACCCCTGTAATTTCCACAGTCCGCAGCGCTCCCTTTGTTTTTGAAGAGGTTGATTAAAAGTGTATCACGAAACTTATCACGTACTTATTATAACTAACACAATAAACATAAATTAAACAACAATTTATAAATTAAGTAAATAGAAAAATTAAGCAAAATATTTATATCAGTACAAGTACTCTATTAACAAACGAATGCTTTTGTGATTTTATTACCAACTCTGTTTATTAATTAATCACAATCCATTATCATTATTTTTTATCGACCTGACGGAGTTTAGCATTAACTATTCCACCATTCAACCAGGATACATAAACCCGGATAATTATACAACTATCATTTCCTACGATATTGCGCTCTGCCTAGCCGTGTTTTCTCTCACACAACCCCGTCTAGTCCACTGTTACTCGATAATGGATTAAAAACGTCATTAAACATCCACACCTTTTCCAGGATTCGAACCCGAAACTCCTTGATATCAAGCCTAACGCGTAGTCATTCAGCAACTGAGCTATTGTACTGAGGTATTTTTAATACTGAAGTCTTAATATTTAATAATAACGATTTAAGATAATCTATTTTCAGCCATTGTATCACGCAGGTAATTATTGATCAGAAAGGAATATTGATTGATACTGAAAAAAATTATGAAAAATATATTTCATGGCAGTGACATACATGATAACTCGTCATAGTTTGCTACGGTGTGCTTATTTAACTATCGCAGTATACCGGGTGGCTCAGAAAGTATTTACCCCTCACTCTTATTAGGTATCAATGGCTACATTTTGACCATTCAGTGGTAAAAAAAGCACGTCCGGTTTGGCTGGAAATTGCCACAACTTTCTTATTTTAAATAGCACTCTGTATATTTAAGTCACTTTTCTCATAAAGCTGTAATTTCTCTTTCCAACGCTGTTTTCAGATTTAAAACGGATGAAAAATAACTTTGAAAATGGCATTTATTTGCTATTTTTAGTTGGCAATGGAATTCAGGAACAAATTTAAAAAACTTCGAAGTAGACTTTGACTTTGACTTAAAGGGTATTCTCAACAAATTAAATGTAAAATTGGTCCATTTTGTTCATTTACTTGGATTTAGAAATGTTTTCCCATTTTTCCATTTTATGAAAATTCAATTTGTCATAACACAAATTTTTCTAATAGCACCCTGTATGTTTTCTTTTTTTTATCAGATAGAGAGGTAAATTTGCTTGAGTTTTTCCGATTAAAAATTGAATGTAAATTGAAATAAATATTAAGCTTTTTGTAGAAGCGTTTCGAATTATATGTCCATATCTTGCAGTAAGCCATGAAAAACAGATGAAAAATTGCAGACAGCATCTGTCATAACGTTATTGTTGAATGAAATAGAGGCGTATTTATTATTTGTAAATTTATATTTAGGTGTTTTATTCAAAATAAGATACGATTTATGATGCAATATACACAAAATGAAAAGATAAATTTACTTTTAATTTACGGCGAATGTCAGAAAAATGCCCATGCAACCGCACGTCTATATTATGAAAGATATTCGGATTGTCAGCTATACCGGCAGTATTTTAAAATTCTAGAAGAGTCATTCCGAAATGCAGAAAACATTGAGGTGGCAGAGGACACATTTATAGTAAGCGAAGAAATTGAGACAAATGTATTGGCGTACACATGTGTACCCAAATGTTTTTACAAGAGAATTGATAAAAGAGATTGATATTGGTCGTGATACTGTAAGACGTATATTAAAAAAACATGGTATTAAATGCTACAAATACCAATTGCATCAAGAATTATATGAAAACGACGGAAACAGAAGATTAATCTTTTGTAATTGGTTTACTCAACACATATACTTAAACAATAAAATTTTATTTAGTGATGAATTTCGCTTTATGAATAATGGCATATACGATAGACATAATCTATATTATTGGCCTAAAGAAAATTTACACGAAATATTTCTGGATAGATTTGGAGTGAATGTGTGGGCTGGAATATTCGGTACAAAAATTATTGGTCCCATACTATTTCAAGGACTACTAACTGGCGTGTGTTACAAAAATTTTTTTTTTCAAAATGAAATAGAAAACGAACTGGATGAACTTTCTTCGGAAGATTTCAGAAATATGTATTCCCAATAAGATGGAGCACCGTCGCATAATGCTGGTTTTGTAGAAAATTACCTTAGTGTAAAATCTGTCTGACAACCGAGTAATATCTACTAATGGAACTATTAGGTGGCCCGCTTGGTCACCAGACCTAACTCCACTTATTTTTTTCTTTGAGGTCATCTGAAGGACAAAGAATACTCAACGCCGCGCCGTCTGCAACATTAGAAGAACTCTAGTCATGTTACAAAGTGTTCTAAATTGGGTGGGTGTCGTTTTGAGCACCTCTTATAGGTTTGGTATTTAGTTGTGTTGTATTGTTCTAATTATAATATTTATAAATTTAGCAAGTTGACGTCCAGATAGGCAACATAACTTATAAATTGGTTTTGATTGTATGAATTTTTGTTTTTTTTGCTGATTCATCAAAATTTTTGTTATATCTATCAAAATAAATTTTCTCTATTTACAAATAACTCATCTGTTTTTCATATAGCTCACTGCAAGATATGGGCACATAAATTCGAAATGCTTCTACAAAAAGCTTATTATTTATTTTAATGTATATTCAATTTTTAATAGGGAAAAACTAGTCTAAAGCAAATTTACTACTCTGATAAATAAATAAATCATGCAGGGTACTATTTGAAAAATTGGAGTTATATGGCATATTGACTTTCCATGAAATGGAAAAAATACTTCTGAATCCAAGCAAATAAACAAAATAGGCCAATTTTACATTTAATTTGTTGAGAAATACCCTTTTATTCAAATTCAAAGCCTACTTCGACATTTTTTAAATTTGTTTCTGAATTCCAAAGCCAACTAAAAATAACAAATAAATGCCATTTCCAAAGTTATTTTTTTTATCCGATTTTAAATCTGAAAAAAGCGTTGGGAAGAGAAATTACAGCTTTATGAGAAAAGTGACTTAAATATACAGGGTGCCATTTAAAATAAGAAAGTTGTGGCAATTTCCGGCCATACCGGAAGTGATTTTTTTACCACCGAATAGTCAAAATGTGGCAATTAACACCTATATTTGATTTCCGAAATTTCAGATTTTTGTTTTTAAAACAGCTTGGCTCGGGATTGTAAACTACGGAATAGACATTTTTTTTTTTTAAGATTCGAGCTGTACAGTTCCTTCGAATAATAGGTTTCGTCAAAGATTTCTTTTTCATATAATTATAAAAAATATTTAAACATTCAAAATATTAACAAGTTGAAATTGAAATAATTTTTGTATTTATTTTGATATTTTGATGTGTATGAAGTGTAATATATTTTATATATTTTCCTGCAATACATTTTTTTATAGTTTTTTTCGTAGAAAATTTATTTGAAAAATTTCAGGAGAGGAAAACTGGCCCTTCCCATCCTTTCCTGCGGATACTGATAATGCGTAAGGAGCTGCTTTTATCACCGTTCTTCTTTTTCTGGAAAAAAATATGGTCGCCCTAATAATTATATTATGACAGCTTCTGCTAGTTGGAGGAATTTTTTATTTCCGCGTCAAGCAGAGACATTATCATAATTGTATAAGGTTCTGTATAATTTTTATAATATTAGCGAATTGTTTTGTTTTAAATAAGTTTTTTATTTGATATATAACTTAGAAAAAAATTCATATAATAATATACAAGAAATATTTGTTCGAAAGGAAAATAATTTTTAGCAATGAGAAAATTATCGTAATTCAATGGTAAAGTTATGTAGGAATATATTATATAAAATAGTATCGGTTATGTAATTATAATCCAAAAAAAAACTTAATATGCCTCGCTCATAGTAATCTGAAAATCTTTTAATTCTAACTAAATAATTTTATTTTTGTCCTAATTAAAACGATTTTAACAAAATAATCCACATTCAATATTTGCGTAAAAGAAATAAATTTGGGATAAACTTTTATATTTCTTGAGATAATTATAAAATTTATGACGTATAATCTCTACACTAATAATTATTTAAGTAAATAGCAGATACTAAATGGCATTTTCATAATCCGTCGGGCCATATAAAAGTAAGGTTTAACAATTACATTTTATCTTGATGCTAGATGAAAAATTAAAATGATAAGTTGGAAAAACTTAATTCAGCAAAATCTTCCATGCCCATATATTTAAGCGTGCAAAATTTATAGAGATAATGAGGAGATAACAAAATGTTATCACTTGTCAAATGAAAAGTTTTCAAAATAGAGAAAATCTCTAAATATCGGAGATGCCAGTATATAAAATAATGTATGGTAATTCAGAGTTCAGTTTTAGCTTAGTTTCCACTGAAATTATTCAAAGAGTTCTTTGTAGTTTAAAAAATTCTGCATCCGAATCTGACATGTTAAGCATTTATTTTATTAAATTGTGTTGTTCGTACTTACTAAACTTCTTAACCCATATTATTAATAGTTTCTTTATTGAAAATCAATTCCCTTCTACATGGAAAGTTGCTCTAGTAACTTGAGACCTATTAGTATTCTCACAGGATTGTCAAAGTTGGCAGGAAAAATAATTGAGATTCAGCTTAGGGAACACGTTGATAACTTTAACATACTGCCAGCAATCCAGACAGGTTTTAGGGCTGGTTATAGTTGCTCTACAGCTTTAATGCATATTACGAATGATGTTGTTGGGGCCACTGATCAAGGTAAATGTACTATTTTGATATTATTAGATTTTAGTGAGGCGTTCGATACAATTGATCACGAGCTGCTCTTAGCAATTTTAAAATCATGTGGTGTTAATAATACAGGTTGTAAACTGCTCAAATCATATCTTGAAGGACGCTCACAAATGGTAAGGATATCCGATAAACTTTCCCAGGCAAGGGCGACCAATAATGGTGTTCCACAAGGATCTATTTTAGGCCCCCTGTTGTTTACAATTTACACATCTCAATTTGTAAATTTTGTTAAATCTTGTTCGGTTCATATGTATGCAGACGATACCCAAATTTACTATTCTTTTTATGCTAAGGATTATGAAGCTGCTGTGCAACAAGTCAACAATGACCTAAAAAGTTTATCGGACATTTCTTTGCAGCATTGACTTGTTTTAAATCCATTAAAATCAGCTATGCTTTTGTTCGGTAAGAAGCCAGACGGTGCTAATTTGAAAAATCTAATTAATATTGAAATAAACGTATGTCGTTTAGCATTTTCGCAACATGCCCGAAATTTAGGATTAATTTTAGACACAACTTTAAGATTTAGGGAACAGGTTTGTATATTTATACAAAAAGCTTACTCCACTCTAAGGCTTATTTATCCACACAGAAGTTACTTAAGCATAAATACTAAAAAGACGCTTTGTGAAACATTGGTATTGTCGCAGTTCACATACTGTGCCCCAGTTTATGGCCTTTGTTTGGATAGGGATTGTAGCAGTCGTATACAGCGCGTGCAAAACTCGTGTATTCGATTTATCTATGGTATACGTAAATATGTTTCACATAAGCTGCCTGAACTGATGTGGCTGAACATGCAAGGTCGGAGAAACTTTTATTCAGCTTGTTCCTTTCACAAGATTATCACAATGAAGGCTCCGTCTTATCTCTACAATAAAATAACTTTTCGCAGCGATGTTCATAACCTCAATATCAGGTCTAAAGGTTTACTTAGTCCACCTATGCACAGAACTTCCTTCTACGAGAGAGGTTTCAGATATTGCAATTACAAATTATATAATCAGGTCTCATTTAGTGCCAAATCATTTAGTGTTGCAAAATTTAAAAGATATTTTCAAAACTACTTTGTTAGGTTAGTCAGAATAGTTTTATGTGCCTATTTGTTGTATTTACTTGTTTATTTATTGCTCATGCATATAATGTTTTAGTTTTTTCTATACTACCTTATACTTATTGTAAATGTACTTTGCGCGTAATTTTTCATTTTTAATGTATATCGAGGGTTATGTGGTAGAGCACACTTGTTGTGAACTTCCCCTTGAGATTTCCTAAAATATATCTATTATGTACTTTTTTTTTTTTGGGCGAGCGTAGGTGCGTCTTTACTATGTACATACTTCGGTATGCGATGTAAAGCAATGACAGGTGCAGTTAGTACTTGGATGATGACCATTCCAACGGAAACCGCGTTCTCGCCTCACACATCTTCCAGCGGCTTGTATATCAGTGTATGCGCGGAAGCTATACAACCTTAGGCGAGGGTTGTATAGGAGATATACCATCCTTCGGAGGGGGTGTAAAGCCGTCGGTCCCTTGTCTATTAAATGTTAGGCAAGTAAAAGATCCCTACTCTTCTTAAGGGAAGAGGTTCGGAAAAAAATTCCTGGTTGGGGGTAGCTCGTCTACAGGCGTCGGTGTTAGGCCTCAGTAGCGGAAATAGGCCGACGTTAAATAAATGTATAAAAAAAAATGTACTTTTTTTCTCTATGTAGAATATTACTGGAAATAAAGGCATTTATTATTATTATTATGTAAAATGTTCGGCAACATCAATTTTCGGAGAGCGTATAAAGCGATTCAAACTTGAGTTCATCTTCTGTATTAATTTTTCACCTACTATTGGTAATAGAAGATATTTTTTACTTTTTGAAACAGAACTCGTGTTTCTCAGAAACTAAAAATGCTGCTTGGATCAAATTGGTGATTACGACTGTGATGTTAAAGATGTGTTTGAATTCGTTGTCTTTAAAAAAAAAAAAAGAACTTAGAAGTACTGAAATATTGTGAAGTAAAATCTGTTGGCCGTGGATATTCAATTAATTGATATGTGTGTTTGGTTAATAAAACTGAAACGTAATTATAAACATAATAACTTTTAAATTCCAGGAACATACACATCAATCAAGCAGAGAAAAATGTAGCATCGATGTACCTACTTTCGTATTTCTATCAGTAGTGTTTGAATTGACTTGTATGAAATTTGCGACAAAAGACAGCGACTAATTTTCCGGAAATAACTGAATGATCATTGGCGTATCATAAACTTGACGCCAGCAAATGGTAGCACAAAATACTTTGTTATTAAAGCGAAAAGACTCTCGGTCTTTCCCAAAATAGAAAATCAATGACCTTAGGAATAATGAATAATTGAATATCCTCTCTCTCCGACTTAATATTCTCGCAAGATCAACGAATAATTCGATATCTCCGCTCTCCAACATACAATATTCTTCATTCCTCGTGAATAAATCAAAATAAACATACTCTTTAAAATAGTCCACCCCAGATTGATTAGCAAGATGAATGAGGGTGGTTAACAATCCTCGGAATAACTAAATATTCGATATCTCCTCCCTCCAACATACAATATTCATCATTCTTCGTCAATAAATCAAAATTGGGTGTTCATGCCATAATGGAGCTTCTGAGAAACTTATTAAGGGGTTACTGAAATTAAAGATTCCTCTACCCTCTAATCTGTTACACCTATTGTCACTTAAGAACATATGTATATATAAAGAAATAATGAATTTTCTGAATAACATCAACATACTGTTATGAAGACATAGATTCGTATCTATGTTTTACCTTTTGTTTATTATACCTCCTATCCGTGGCCTTTAATCTGTGTGTGTAATTATTAATGCTCTGATGGGCCCCTGAGCGGGAAGAGTGTCACCCTGTGCTTTCCCCATTGTGTTGGTCGTCTATTAATTTTCCCTTAAAATCGTGTTAGGTTAGCTTCGTATTGGTATTTCTTCGTCGTTTTTTCTTTGTTATTTTTATTCGATTTGTAGAATTAAGTGACTGGCTAATGGATTCCACATCCAATGCAAAAAAAAAAAAATCAAAATAAACACACTCTTTAAAATAGTCGACCCCGGATTGTCTCGCATGGTGAATGAGCGTGATTTTTAATTATTTGATGACTGTAGTAAATAACAAATGCACTACAGTTGCAGCTATCATTAATATTATTAGGATTTAGTGTAGATTCAGATATTTTCGCGTTGTAATTCTTAAGGAAGTATTTGAATATATCTAAAAATATCGCATTTTTTTCAATACAGGATCCAAATGGATCCAGTAAAGTAAATGTTTTAATAGTCAGATTGATGTAACATAAAATCCGATGGTTTTGGTTGATTAAAATTGGCATCAATAATTTAGGCTTCTTTAGTTCTACAAAGTCAATAAAATGCACCGAAGTGTGATCCTCATTGAGTATGGAGGAAGAAATTTCGCAGGGTATAAGTTGAAATGAATTTTTTTCGTCCTCTTCAATGAAAAGATTAATTGCCGTTTCAATAACAAAATTAGTAAGCCAGCCTGGTGGATTTAAAAATAAAAAATCGAATATTAATTCAACATTAGCCATTTTTCTAGACCTAAGCAAAGCATTCGATTGCGTGTCCAAAGAAATTTTATTAAATAAATTAGATTTTTATGGTTTTAAGGGTGTAGTGCATGAATTGATGTCATCGTATTTATCAGACAGATATCAATGTGTGTGTTACAATGATAAACTTAGCAACATGTTAGCAGTGGATTTACCTAATGCTCATTCAGCATTAACAGTCCTTTTTGCAGACGACACTACTTTCGCGGAACATTTGAGAGATACTGGTACCAATGTTGCTGATTTGCAAACCAACATTTTAACTAAGTCTTCTGACTGGTTTAATGCTAATAAATTATGTTTAAATACCAATAAAACGCATACATTACTTTTTTCCACCAAGAGAAATAACCCCCAGACTATAAAATTTTTAGGACTAACATTAGATAATAGATTAAGTTGGCATCCACATATTAATGACCTAACAACTAAATTATCCAAAAAAGTATATGCCATCAGACAAATAAAAAACAGAGTTAATCTAGACGCAGCACTTATTGCATATCATGCTTTGTTCCATAGTGCCATGGTATATGGTTTGATAAACTGGGGTACATCAAACCAAGTACATAGGATTTTTATTATTCAAAAAGAGCAATTAGAGCTCTGGCTGGTTTGAGTCAACTTGTAAGTTGTAAATCTTGGTTCGTAACATACAATATATTAACTTTGCCTTCCGAAATTATTTGCTGTAATTTACTTCACATAAAGGAGAATTTGAGCGAATATGCAAGAAATGGCGGAAATCATGAATATAATACTCGTAATCGCAATAATATACAGACACCATATCAGAGATTAGAGTCAACAAAAAGAAACAATTTTGGTATTGCTCTATTTAACTCTTTGCCTCAAGAATTGAAATCTTTACCAAACAGACAATTTAAAGCAAAGTTAAGAAAGCATCTATTGGCCAGTGCTTACTACAATGTGTCAGATTTTAAATATGAATAAATTTAGATTAATGTTTGTTCTTTGTTAGTTTATTTGAAGTGTCATGTACTATATTACACAAACTGAATTAGGATTATGTCATTTACATATATATATTTTATTTACATTGACTATACTAAGATTATGTCCTAGTGTTTTATACAATATTTCGTTTGTTCGTTTGTTCGTTTGTTTGTTTAGTTGTTTGTTTGTTTGTTATTTACAATTACTTTGACTATACTAGTATTATGTCCTAGTGTTTTATACAGCTATATTTTTGTTTATTTATCATACTTACATTTATATTTATATTTACATTTATATTTCTTGTTTCTACTTCATTTTTTACAAACTTATGTTGACGTGTCAAAACACTACGGTGTATTTTTAAATGACCAATAAATTATTATTATTATTATTATTATTATTAAATTTTTTTTTACAGGACAATATTCTGTATTTCGCAATTTGCAGATGGTGTATCCTTTTTTACAAGAAAGTGAGGTATAATATTGATTATCGCTAACCAAACCATTGGGCAAAATATCCAGTGGCTTAATCAGCATCCATTTCCATGGATGTATCTTTTGTCTGAGCAAGCGACTCTTGGTAAGAAGTGGAAGAAATAAATTTCTTTTAATACCTGAAGTATATTAATGAAAAAACGTATATCCCTGTCTAATAACATATATGCTAAAATCTAGTTCTGTACTTTAATTTTTGTGACATTGTCATTGTCATTTTCGGCTACTCATTACATATTCAAATAGAGACAGATTTACATTAGAACAAAATGGATGTCCCTTTTTTTTGCTCACCACAGTACCTGATAATAATAATCATGGTTTTCTTAAGAGCTTTGTTTTCATCCAAGTAGATTAATTTAGCATTTTCCGGATAATTGTTCCTGGTATTGTAGAGATATTTAATTATCTCCATTGTTATTAACCATACCATCGGAAGAAGCTGCTAGAAAAGAATAATCTTTGTGCCCTACCAATTTGCTTGAATAAACCTGATTTTTTTGTTTCTTCGGAATGGCAATTTCTCGCTTCCGTTCGTGTTTATAGCATTTAAATTTTGTAGATATTCATGTCCTTTCAAAATCTGATCTACTACCGACAAAACAGACTTTTTACTTGAAGCCTTGCATCTCTTTCCAAAGATCCGGCAGACGTTTTTTTCTCTCTACAAACCACGTTTGTATGTCGAAGAGCGGACATATCGAATTGTTTGTCATTTTGGGGGTTGTTAACCACCCTCACTGATCTTGCGAGTCAATCTGGGGTCGACTATTTTAAATAGCATATTTATATTGATTTGATGACGAAGAACGAAAAATATTGTATGTCGAAGAGAGGAGATATCGAATTTTTAGTTATCCCGGAGGTTGTTAACCATCCTCATTGATGTTGCGAGTCTATGTGGGGTAGACTATTTTAAAGAGTATGTTTATTTTGATTTATTGGCGAAGAATGAAGAATATTGTAAGTCGGAGAGAGGAGATATAGAATGTTTAGTTATCCCGGAGGTTGTTAACCACCCTCATTGATGTTCCGAGTCAATATGGGGTAGACTATTTTAAATAGTATGTTAACTTTGATTTATTGACGAAGACTGAAGAATATTGTATGTCGGAAAGAGGGGATATCGAATTTTTACTCATTCCGAGGGTTGTTACCACCCTCATTGATCTTGCGAGTCAATCTGGGATCAACTATTTTAAATAGTATGTTTATTTTGATTTATTGGCGATGAATGAAGAATATTTTATGTCGACGAGAGGAGATATCGAACTTTTACTTATTCCGAGGGTTGTTAACCACCCTCATTGATCTTGCGAGTTAATCTGGGGTTGAGTATTTTAAAGAGTATGTTTATTTTGATGTACTGACGAGGAATCAAAAATATTGTATGTCGGAGAGCAGATATGTCGAATTATTCGTTATCCCGAGGGTTGTTAACCACCCTCATTGATGTTGCGACTCAATGTGGTGTCAACTATTTTAAGGAGTATGGTAATTATGATTTATTGACGAGGAATGAAGAATATTATATGCCGGGGAGAGGAGATATCGAATTATTCATTATTCCGAGTGTTAACCACCTTCATTTATCTTACGAGAATATTTTAAGTCGGAGAGTGGGGATATTGAATTATTCGTTATTCCTAAGGTCATTGATAACAATGTATTTTGTGCTACCATTTACAGGCGTCAAGTTTGTGATATGCCAATGATCATTCGGTTATTTCCAGAAAATTAGTCGCTATCTATTGTCGCCAATATCACACAAGTTTTGGATTGTACGAGCGTATTGTAGTAGAAAGTTCAAATTTAATTGTAGTGAAAGAATTTTTACAATAGGACTATTCCAACAAAAAAAATCAATTATTTTATATCGAAGAAAAGTGCCGCGCGCATTAATCGCAGAAGCGTGTTGGATATACAGTATACATATACAGCATACGCTATGGCATCTCTTTATCTACAAACATATCAAAAACACAAACTCGTCGTCGTTTATGTTGCCAATGTATGTGGATATTCATAAAATGTGTGGAATTTGTATAACGTGCTTGTAATTTGTATAGAAACTGTAGTTTTGTGGAAAAACTGTACTTTTCTCCTTACAGTTTTTTAATTTGTTTTTGCTTGTTGCTTCTTTTTACTTGCTTTTCTTTAACTCACACTTAAATGTAGCCATGCACAATATTTGTCTTCAAATCTTGCATCTTTTATTTAACACACTTCTTGACATAATCGATTGATGAAATTTTGCACAGTTACTAAGATCGGACGACAATACCCTATTCCACCGTTACTTTCACAAATATCCGCACGTAGGAGGTGCGGGGTGAAAATTGATTAAATATACTATGCAACCGGCACCTCCGGCAAAACGTAGAATGCAAAACGTTTTTCGCACGATCAGAGACTTCTACATCCGTTTTTCCGGTACGAATGATAAGATATTAGTTCCGGTGACATAATGGAATGCCGTTAGGTTTATACCTCGGAATCCAGCTTCAATGAATGAATTTATATAAACTGGTTTTATACGTTATAAATAATTAAAGAATGACTAACAAGTAGAAAGTAAAAAAATATAAAACAATAGGATGGGGTTTATAAGACTAAATGATTAAATAAAGAAATAAGTTATTGCCTTATATCTCAAAAGAAATAACAATGCAGCTACGGACACGTGTTTCTGCGTTATTGCTCCTCATCAGCGTAGCGTAGCTTAGCGATATATATTATAATCGAGCAAAACCAACAAAAGTCGGAAAGTACAGTGCACAGTACTCCATTTGTACTTTCATGTGCCACATTTAGGGCCTCAAATGAGAGCAATCAGTACAAGGAGCTCTATGTGTATTGCTCTATTTCCACCTGGCAAACACTAAGTAAAATAGGATGAGGTTTATGAGGCTAAATGATTAAATAAAGAAATAAGTTATCGCTTTACACCTCAAAAGAAACAACAATGCAGCTACGGACACGTGTTTCGGAGTTTCGTGTTCGGACCTTTGTTGGTTTTGCTTGATTATAAGATATATCGCTAAGCTACGCTATGCTGATGAGGAGCAATAACTCCGAAACACGTGTCCGTAGCTGCATTGTTGTTTCTTTTGAGGTATAAGGCAATAACTTATTTCTTTATTTAATCATTTAGCCTCATAAACCCCATCCTATTTTACTTAGTGTTTGCCAGGTGGAAATAGAGCAGTACACATAGAGCTCCTCGTACTGATTGCTCTCATTTGAGGCCCTAAATGTGGCACATGAAAGTACAAATGAAGTACTGTGCACTGTACTTTCCGATCTTTGTTGGTTTTGCTCGATTATAAGATATATCGCTAAGCTACGCTACGCTGATGAGGAGCAATAACTCCGAAACACGTGTCCGTAGCTGCATTGTTGTTTCTTTTGAGATATAAGGCAATAACTTATTTCTTTATTTAATCATTTAGTCTTATAAACCCCATCCTATTGTTTTATATTTTTTTACTTTCTACTTGTTAGTCATTCTTTAATTATTTATAACGTATAAAACCAGTTGTTATATTGTTGTTTCTTTTGAGGTATAAGGCAATAACTTATTTATTTATATAAAACAATGTTTAAAAACTTGCTTTTCTTAAAGTCGTACTAAAAAGTTAAAAATAATTGCAAGAAGAGCAAGGCGTGCGCATCATGCGTACAATCATACAAAGTGCGCACGCCTTGCTTTCCATCCAATTATGTTTTACTTTTTAGTATGGCTTTAAGGAAAACAAGTTTTAAAAAAATATATATTTTTTTAATTCTTCTTTCATTTAAATTGAAATGTGCTTAATAGAGAAGTGTATTAGAAGAGTACGGTTTCTGATGTTTGACACAGTTTCCAGTTGCTATTATATCATACTTAATTCTTAATTGTCCATGGGATAAAAATATTTTAACTATGATAGGATGCTACAAATATTTTTCGTTAATGTAGAAAAGGTCAATCGAATTATATATTTATTTAATAAATTTTAAATTTCTAAATGACAATTTTTATTACAAATAAGAAAGCATGATAATTATTAATTTTCTACAATTCCGAGATATTAATTTTGTGTTTGACTTATCTTGCATCCATCCTGGCTTTCTTCATAATGCTGCTATGTTTATTGATTTATTCTTCCTGAAGTTTGTATACAGGATGGTACATTAAACTCGACGAATCTAGTGAGTACTTTCATATGTAATGAAGCATTTGGATAAGTTTTCGGTTTCATGCAATTATATAGAAAAGATAAAAATCTGCGAGAGTTTTCTCAAAAGTAAAATTGATGGAGAAATATATTTTACAATAATTATTATTTAAATTATAGAAATTTTTAACATTATTATTATTATTATTATTATTTCATAAATTTGGAACTTATAGATATCAGTACTATTAAGAAGTTTAGACCGTACGTCTAATAGCCAACTACGGCAAATGGTGTACTGCTGTCATACGTGTCATACAGCAAGTGAGATCACCTATTAAAACATGTGCTAAAGATACAAAAAAATTCCCTCGTCCGAATAGCAGAGATGTGTAAGGAAATGTGGCATTACTTATTAATTAATACATTTGGGCTGAGTTACACTCAAGTCTAATAAAATCACACATCCATTTTTCTTGCAACATTGACAACGGATCATCTTCATCACATTTCTCAGATATTGTACCCAGTTATTTATTTATTTACATATTTACAGGAGAGTTATTACATTGCGTTTATCTTATTGCCACATAAATAAACAATTAATGTCTCAATCTTTAATATTACACCTACTTGATTGTTCATATATCTGTAGGTCATGTGCACATACAACAAGGACACTTAATGTCGTATAAACTGTACAATCTTTCTTATTTATATAGTAAGGTGCAAATATAATTATTGTATCTATTTCTGTTGACCATATGCACGTAGTAATTTTTGGATGCGTTTCCAGTATTACCATTCGTAAAAAAATAAATAATGGTTAGATATTGCCAACACAAATAATGTAGGTATTCATATTTTAAATTACATGCCATTATACTCACAACTAATTGGTAAACATTAAATAACTCTTTCATCATTCAATTGTTGACGATTATGTTGTCACGATAGATATCCTTGTTCTACGGTCACGATACAAAATTAAAATTAATTACGGAAAATGTAAAACAAAAATGGAACATATAAGTGGTGGAATAAGTCGCTGTTTAAAAAATTGCAAAAATAAAAGTCGTATTAGAACAAATTTAGAAGCAAATCAAACATTTCCCATGCTAGTAAGGCAAAAACATGTTCATATCTGCCAGATATTCCACCGATACAGTTGCATATTGTACTATTTACATTTCCACATCTAGAAGTGTAAGTTTTATAATTTTTTTTATAACCGCTGCAACGTTGGCCCTTACCATAACCCAATCACTCATAAGACATAATGTAATGATATGTTGGAGACTTTAGATGATTTAAACAACCTATAGCCTGATAAATGATGTTTTACATTTCCTTCAGTTGCTTGGCTTTATAATCTACTATTTTACTTTTGTTGAAACTTTTGGGGAAATATTGCAACGTTTCTGACCATGGTTCTTTTGGTAACACTTCTTTGACACTTGTACTTTACTGGTTAAATCAATCGTAATGCATGTTTTTAACTTAAATCGTAAATTCAGAGACATGCTTACAATTTAATAGCGTGAATTTATAAAAAATAACTAGACACTTTATGACTAGAAAATGAATTTAGAGACAAAAATGCACAAAAAGAAAACGAGAAACAAACGAGACAAAAAGAAATAAACATAAAGGAAGAGGGGGACAGGAAATATTTAAAGATGTAAAGGTACGAAATATCAGTAAGGTGGATAGGGTAAGCTAAAGTTATAGTTGTTGAAGTTTGGCTACAGAAGTTGCCGGAATTTGTGTTGTATTAGCGGACTATCGCCCAGTTCGAAAGAGTAGAATTTATGGGAGATATCCTGGACGTAGTCCGCTATTAGGGTTATGTCGTGGCAAAGTGCGTATAGGTCTCAGAGGGAGATGTACCTTCCAGAATTAGAGATCAGGCGCATAAATTTGTGCTCCAACACATTTAGTTTTCTCATTGTCGTGGCTGACGTGCTGCACAACACCGGCGCCGCGTATGTAATGGACGGCCTGACCAATATTGTGTACAACAATTTTTTATTTTGTCTGCTACCCCTGACCATGAGTGGATTCAGACTCCTGGACAGGGAATAGACCGTCCGCACTGTTGTGACGCGTTTTTCTCCACCTCGCACGTTGACGTGGAGAAAAGGTGCGGTCACTCTTTGACACACGAGCTTCGGAAACAAGTTTTCGAATTACTCGGGCCCCAGTCCTAGTTTAAGTGATAGGACACACTACCCTCAATCCGAGTACGCGAGGCTGAGCAGCTCAAGTGGAGAAAGTTTATTCCAGTGGGTCAATATATAGGAAATTAGACGTTCACACACAGACAATAAAACTCAGAGTATTTCAATAAAGTCAGTATATTACTATAAACCTATATGTACAAAGCGACTTCAACTACTAAAATCTATAAGTTACTTAGGCCGGGAGGAGCAAGCAAAAATCTAGTACCAAATGACTCAGGCGACAAGAATAGCAAGCACAAACTACTATTTAACTGGAGTTTGATTTTTTCGGAGGAAACACGTCTGCTTGCTTTGAGTCAATCAGGCTGACTGCCTACATGGTATGAATTTAATTACTTCCTTCAGATATGAAGGAGTGGGAGAAACAGCAGAAAACAGATGCGTGATGGATCATGGTGACGTCAAACTGACTTGATAAAATATTTGAAAGATTTTGGGGACAAATAATTCAGAATCAGATTTGGACTTTATTATTTCGGAATATTTCGCGACTTAGAAAAATAATTCAAATATGTATTTGTGGACTTAGAAGAACAATTCCACGATGGATTTGTGGACTTGGGAAATTATTGCAAATACAGATTTTACGGACTTAGAAAAATGAATGTTACCTGGCGGCTTCAAATATTTAGCGTGAACACGTCTGCTGGCTCTGAGTCGATCGGGAAGACTCACTGGTCGGTGTGAATTTAATTACTGCCTTCAGAGATGAAGGAGTGGGAGAAACAGCGCAAAATAGGTGCGCGGTGGATCACTGTGACGTCAACTGGACTTGTAAAAATATTTGAAATGTCTTTGGGGACTTAGAAAAATAAGTCCACGACGGATTTGTGGACTTGGAAAAATAATTCAAATATAGATTTTACGGACTTAGAAAAATAAATGTTTACCTGAATTGTGGACTTGTGATATTTTCGTTACAGCACCAGAGCAAACAGCAGGCACATGTACCTCGTGGGACGGCAGCCGGAAGACTAAATGCGGAATAATTAAATTATTCCCGTGTACTGAAGGACTACGTCACATAAGTGACGTCGAACGGACTTGTAAAATATTTTCGGACTTAGAAAAATAACGCCACGATGAATTTGTGGACTTAGCAAATTTACCTCACTCTGGTACCACAGGACGGAGAGCTCTGCACATCTAACGTGGTCGGTCGCTGGGAAGGCACTGACTCGTGCGTGGTTTGGCGTGTCTGAAATGTAGAAACTCTTCTCGTCGCTTCCCCGCCTGAGTTCATCTGTACTTTACAATCTGATATACCTACTCGGGGTTTCTAGACATTAATTAATTTTAAAGGAATTCGCCTACGGCGGTACAGTATATTTACAAATATAACAGAACTATAAAATATTTTCGAGAAAATAATAATATTTTATACATATTTCGGTAACGAAAAATACTTCGTTACACCGTCTCAAATGTGCGTGTTAAACGTCAGTCGCTGGGGTACGGCATCGAATGTTTTTATCGTCAAATCTCTATTTCTTCTCAACCAATCTTGTTAAAATTTAAAATATTTTGCTTTAACTTCTTGCTCCTCGCGACCTACCTCCCTGCATTTTCTAGGAGCAACTGGTCATGTTATTTCATACCGGTATTAGGGGAGTGTCCATATGCCAAATTTAATCAAAATCGTTCCGTTTTAGAGGAAAAATTATTTAATTCCTTGCCTCCTCCGTAACCACCCTCCCTGCATTTCTTAGATACAACCGGTTATGTTACTTTATGCTACTACTACTAGGGGAGCATCCTTGTACTAAATTTAATCAAAACGCCGTTTTAGAAAAAAAAATATTTTCTATTTTTTTCCCGTTTTGAGGGGTTTACTCCCCCTCACATTTGAGCTAGGATCGATTTTGCTATTTCGACTCGAGGTGTGGCCGTCTGGAATACACATGTAAAATTTGAACAAAAAATCGATCCAGCTGAGCTCTAAGTGCGACTACAGACGGCAGATGGCAGACAAAAACCACTTTTTTGGATTCAGGGTACTTGAAAACGTGTAATTCCATCAAAAACTCAAAATATAATTTTTACACGATCACCATACTTTCCTTATATACTACGTATATGGGAAAGTAAAAATCAGAAATACTTCGTGGACAATATTCAATGTTAAAGACTACAATTTCAATTAATGAGAATGTGGAAATTTGATATTTTACAAAATCACTTCCATTTCTGAAGAAGAAATCAGTAGGATACCATCTTAAAAAATCCAAAATTTTTATCCAGTAAGAATTTGATAAATTTTTAATTAAAGCTCCAGATAATAAATATTTATTATGATTAAGTTAACGAAAATATTGTTAAATATTTTTAACTTTATTTACTTCTCTTTTGTTATAGATAGTTGCAATATTTGGCATTGCTGAAGCATGCTACAGGGACGAATTACAGAAACGGACATTAAATGGTATTAGTGACATGGCCACATTCATATCAGTTTTATAACGATAAGCAGGATAAGCTTTGCAAAAGTACCTATCCAGTCGCCAGTCACACTACAAAATTCTAACGCGTTTAGTGTTTAACTAGAATTCTGAGAAAATATATTCATTATTCTTAAAAATAATTCTATAAATACATAATCCGATTTTAGTCATCGTAGAGCTAATAATGCAGTTAGTTCCGTCACAAAAATGGATAATGATTTTAATATATATAATCCCCAAAAGAAAACGGATTCTATAACAATCAATCTTGACTGTATTCCATTTCTTTATAAGTGAAAACAAAACAATGCTTATCAATCTCATCAATCATGATTACGCATTTTGGGAATAAGTTTAGTCTGAATTGGTATTGAATAAAATAGAAATTTGTTGTATATGGGAAGTAATGTTCCTTTTGTATTTGTATAATCCAATTTGAAGTGTTTGACTTTATTTACAAAAGGACACGTTATAGAAAATATTTGAACACTCCGCCTAAAGTACGTTTAAAGATTAATTGAATTAAGAGGTTAATCGATGTATAAATACGTCGAAATATTAAACTAGACAGAGGATTGATTATTTGGCCTTGACCAGCGCAACCTCATAGAGGTCTAGTGTAGTGTATCTCTCCTGTGTGGTTTTCTTTACATCACCTGATAAAGATTTGTCCGTGCGTTTTTGGTAGGCACATAGATCACTATATTTCAACCGGAGCTAATGGAAATTACGCAAGCGGTAATAGAAACCATCGGTGTAAACATTAGTAGGGTAAACGGTGCGCATATCTACGGATAACAAAGCAACTTTGCTTGCCTTAAACAACAGAACTGACTTATCTACTGCAAATTAGGAAGGTGATAGAGGTTCTCGCGCAAAACAATAGACCCTGTTATAGTATATACTACGTATCATTAACAAATGATCTCGAAAAAACCTCAAAATTTGTCAATTAAATTCGTCTTTCAACTCGCCGTGTCAAGATAGAAAAAAAGTATCCATATCATTTAAATAATCAAAAAACTACAATTTTTCGAAATATTTTCTGAAAAAATTCACTACAATCCAATAATTCTCAAAGATGCCCAAAATAACGTCAAAACTTTAAAATTACCCCCGTATAATATCAAACCACTTCTAAAACACTTTGCATACCCTCAGTATAAAAATCAAATTCGTTTAAATAAAATTTTTACAAGTCATTCCTCGTTTAATCTAAATATCTATGCGGTTTTGCATCTTATCTAATAAATTATCATTTATTTTTGTACACGACATTCTACAGCTTCCTGATTAATTCCAATATTTACTATCGTTTCTTCCTATGCACAAATTCCTTTTATTTCAATTCTACGACCCGCAGCACAGTTCAAACATGTTATCAAAATTTACTTTCGTTCGTTCAGCTGGCGCCATCCACGTCACTTAGTATGACCGCAGCCCCATAGTAAGTGCTCGCCTGCGGAATCGTTTTACGAAAAGTTGTAAAATAAATTCGGACAAATTTATCAAATATCTTCTAAAAAAAAAAAACTGATTCGGATTTCATTTAAACAACAAAAGATTTCTAATTTTAAGACCAAAATGACAACGTAACTTTCAATTCTGAATTTTATAAATTTTTTTATTATGATGCAATATTGCGCATTCCTAGAACGCACTGAATGGATGGGGACATATCCAGCTTTAGACCGTGCCCGCACGGAATGGGCGGCAGTTTTCCAGACCACAAAACGATGATCGTGCGAGACTCGCGGTGCACGATTAATGTACCAGTAGCGATAGTATAAAAGGCCGCGCGCGGCGAATCTCAGGCAAGTCAATTCCGGTGCGCGTACTTAAACCTATCTGCGAATTCTTCCTTGGCCGCTCCAAGTAAAAGGCATCCATTTTATTCTGCCCTCGCGCATCTAATATAATTTAAAAAATCTCTCAAATCAGCACCTTCGCCAAAAAAGTAAATTTTTGTAAATCTTCAAATCAAATTTAAAATCGAGTTAATTTTTTATTTTTCTAAAACAAAACTTTCGTTGTTGAAAAGTCATCATTTACAATATTCATTTAAGTTAACGTTAAGTACATTAAACTCTGTTACATGTTTAAAAATAAATATTACAATATCGTTCTAAAACTAGTGTGTTATTTCAAGAAGTAATATACAGGGTGGTGAAAAATATCCTGCTACAGACAATTAAAAGTGTTTTTCGAACTTGTACAAAAACCAGTGCTCCAACTGCATATACAGGGTGAAGCCTTTGACCCTTGAGCAAAAAATGTAAAAATTTTCATAAACTAAACTGATACTTCCTAATCAGAAATAAGTGCCCGAAAGCCTTCAAGAGTCTCATATAAGCTCTGAGCTAGTGATATATACATATATATTTACTCAACCCCGAAGGTATGTTCGTGTTCAGTCCCCATATAGGGAAGGAAATTTTAAACGATTTGTCCCGCCGGCGCTGTTTAGATCTGTCACATCGCATCTGCCGACTCTCAGGGCACAGATATTTTGGTCGCCACACACGTAAAGATCGCATCGTTTATTTTTGTCAAATGTCGAGTCGTTGATAGGAGTTCAGCCAAGGCAGTTCAGTTAATAGTAAATCCTCTTTAAATTTCGAGGCCTCCGAGGGGACTGAATGGATTTGTTGTGTTAGTAATGATGAGCAGGGTTCAAAAAAGAAGAAAGATTGCACTTACGAGTCTATGTATCTGGCATATTTGTGAAAATGGAAACAAGGAAATTGAACAAAATGGATGGAAAAGTTTATCCAGGAGAAAAAAAATGAACATACGCATTAATCCAAGAACTAAGGGCGAACCAGCAGGATGATTTACAAAAATTATTTACAAATGCCAGGTCAAGTTTTGCAAAAAATTAACCAAACCGTCATAAGCTTCACCTTTCATATTTTAATTCACTTACGAACTGTTTTTAATTTTCCACAAACATGTTTTCTCCATATATAAATCTATAAAATCGGTTAATAATTTTGTTGTCCATTCCATCTTTGACTGACACCTATACTACTCGAACCGAATTGTACGTGTACCGATAGGACCGAATCTGCAACGATCTGCTCTGTTACACATCGGATGTTTTACCGATCAAATCCGTCGCACGTCACTAACATAAACATCTATCGAAACATCGACAATAGATTTGGTCCGTGGCGGGACAAATCGTTTAAAATTCCCTTCCGTGTATGGGGGCCTATTAGCATCCGATTGTGTTGCATGAAATAACACGATCATAATCTAGTTTTACCAAAAAAGTATGATGGAAGTCGGTCAGATTTTTTTTTTACCATTCTCCACAGCTTCAGCCTCCGCATTTTTTTGGTATAACAGGTTATGCCACCTCGTACTAGTACTAGAGTATTCATGAGTTAATTTTGATCAAAATCGTTAGAGCAATTATAGAGGAAAATATTACTCAATTCCCTAAACCACACCGCAACATTCCTCCCTGAGTTTTCTAGAAGCAACTAGTCCAGTCATCTTATACTGATACTAAGTATATATTCATGTGTCAAATTTAATCAAAATCATTAAAGCCGTTTTAGAGAAAGGAAATAATTTGCTTATTTTAACCTTTTCCCCTACAGCCTCTGTCCCTGTATTTTTAGAGAGTAAAGGGTTCTGTCATCTGATATTAGAGCTTAGTGAGTATCCATGTGTAAAATTTGATCAAAGTGGTTAGAGCCGCTTTTGAGAAAAAATTACTTTACGTTTTTTTTATCGGTTTTAGGGGAACTACCCCCACTTGTGAGTTAGGATAGATTTTGCGACTTTTTCTCGAGGTGTGATCGTCCTCAATAGGCACACAAAATTTGAACAAAATCTATCGATTAGTATAGGTGCTACCACAGACGCCAGACTCTAGACATACCGGGTGAAATAGGAGACATGTAAAACTCTGTAATTTTGCTATTTGAAAAGTTAAAATTTTTATTTTTGGGAGAGTTGTGTATTGCATAACTGTCCTTGCTTTGAACTAATCAAACATTTTCTTCAACTTCCGATTTAAGCGGAGGTGACCCAAAATCTTTTATTTTAAATGATACCCTGTATATTTTTTTAAACTATATGATTTGCCTTTAAATTCTCGTTTCAACCATGTACCGTAGCATGGTATTTGTTTTTAAAATTATAGTTAATGACCATTTTGTTATATTAAGTCTAAGGAGCCACGATCTTGGCAGTTATTGAAGCTAGTGTGCCATGATATCGAAAGATATGTAAACCAAATAAATGTACCCTACTTAAAAGATGCTTATTTGTCCTTTATTTTTGTCCAATACAATTAGTATTAGTATTTAAAAAGTTTAATAAAAATCAAGTGAATTTTCGAAAAAAAAATATATATCTTATACTTTAAACGAGGATAATTGAAACTGATCAGTGTTAAAGCACAGGACCGTGCGCTCTGATCTTGATATTTTGTCCTATATATTTAGCAATGGTATCGAGATTCGAATGGTAGTTGAAACTATGCAGGCGAGTCCGAGACTGGCAATGTAATCAGCCTGAATGAACCGTCTACGACTGCACTGGTTTAAAGACAATAAAACGGACAGGCCTACTAGCATAAAAATACTCGTAAATGTAGTCAACGGTGGACATGTGCTGCGCTGTTAATGTGCGAGTGCAGTGCGTAAATACCTTTCATAATATCAAGCGTAGGAGTTTAGTTAGTTATTGTTCATATTTATAAATATTTACTACTATATAAAAGGTAAAGTATTTTAATTATCTACTAATTTATCATGGCTTTCTGGAGACCATTTGAAACAGAGGATAATATAATAACGCCCGAAAATCTTATCATTTTCTTATGACATGCATTTCTATTTACCTCCGCCTATGTACAATAAAGAGATGCCGACTTTTTTTGCGGCTTTTAGTTTTTATACGGTTCCAATTAAGTTCGTTTATACTTTACCTTCGAGAATTTTTTAATCTAAATATTTAAAACCTGCTTACAATCACTTTCTTTTTATTAATATTGAAATTTTTATGATGAATAATTACATGTATACTTGTGTGCGCATACGTATAATACCGAAAATGACGGGAAATCGCCGCGTGCATGTATATACCAAAAATGACAAAAAGTCGGCCAAATTTAAAAAAGTTATTTTTTAGTTACATCACGTGAAAGTACATAAAATTACTTTCATTTTGGTAAAAAAAATTGGTTCGACCATTTGGGCAAATTGGGGAACGTTTTAAAAATTTTGTGGAATTTGGACTAAAAATGGAATTGCGGCCAAAGTGTTGGATATTTTTTGCTCAAATTTGGCAGGCTATTTCTTGGTTATGTTACTACCGTCTAAAATTTCGTCATTCGGTTTAATTTTGGCCAAGTTAGCCGTAATTCAATTTTTTACGTTTTTTAGTATATATACATATCGCGGGAGGCGGTGAACCGATTTTCTCGAAATTTGAACATATACAATAAAAGGATATAGTTCCCGCTTCTTAACTAGCATTTTGAAGGGTGCAAAATAAATTAAAACTGAAAAGCCACCCTTAAAAATGACCTATTTTTACCCTTTTTCCGCGAAAAAAAAGGGTTCCCCCACCTAATCGAAGTAGAAAACTTAGGGTACTTATTCTTAGTTTCACCAAAACATGTAAAGTTTTCTCTATCGCCTTATTTTGGGCTATTTCTACTCCACTAATTAACATCACCCGTTATTGGGCACAAGGAAATCCCAGAAATATGAGTGAAAGTGAATATCAGGAGCGATTCAGTTTAAATGTGTGGCTATGGGGGTAATTGGCAGAAGAATTATTCGGCCAATAGTTACCATTAAATGAAGCAAGATGTTTGGAGTTTCTGCAAAGCCTAGTGTTGACCCAATAATTCTTCAACAGGATAGGGTTCCAACACATAACTGCATAATTATTTAAACAAAAGGTTTAGAGAAAACTAGATGAGAATAAATGGGGTTGCTAGATGGCCTGCAAAGTCACCAGCCAATACGCTTTTTTAATATGAGGCCACCTCAAGAAAAATGTTTATAGGGCTCCACCAACAAACAGAGAAGACATGGAAATTAGAATCAGAAGAACAATTAACGGAATTGCTGAATTACATTTAGATAACATGCTCAAAGCTACCTTCACAAATATACGACTGTGCAAAGATAATAGTGAACAACATTTTGACCACCTAGATTAAAACATATTTTAAAAAAATGGGTTTTATGATATCGTGGGTTGTTCAGGGAATTCTTTTAAAAATAAGAAAAATTTAATTAGTTTGCTCAGCTGCTGATTGTACCCAAAAGAATATAAGGCACAAAGTTGCATGCCAGGGGTCTTTGGATATCATGGCACACTAAGCATCAATATCTGCCAAGGTTCATATCATGCTCACCTAGATTTAATACAATAAAATTGCTATTAGCCATTTTAAAAACAAATGTCATGTTGCAATACATGGTTGAAAAGAGAATATAAGGACGAATCACATAAGTAAAAAATATATTCAGGGTACCATTTAAAATAACAAAGTTTTGGTCACTTCCGCTTAAACCGGAAGTTGAAGAAAATGTTTGATATGCTTCAAAACAAGGACAATTATGTAATATATGACTCTCCCAAAATTCAAAATTTTAACTTCTTAAATAAATATCTTATGTCTCCTGTGTCAACTCGTACATTTTTTGGCTTTCAGGAGACCTTGTAAATTCACCAAAAACTCAGTCGATTATTTGCATGATCACAATACTGTCCTATATACTACGTATATGGGAAAGTAAAAAAGAAAAATTAATGTGATATGAAATTTTCGAAAGTATATGGCCGCAAATATGGTATAACAGATAACTGGTCACAAATTATACAATCGAAAATAATTTGTTGAACGTAAAATCGGGAAAGAGAAAATTATTTAAATATCAGCGGATTTAAACTGTATGAGTTTGTAACCATGATTGTTCAAACAATTAATAGTGTATAAATATATCTTTATTGTGTATAATCTGTGGCGATAACTAAAAGTAGAATTTTAATATATACGATATACTTGTATATATACCATTATTATCAATGCAATGTCAAAATTAAAAACAAATCGCAGTCGTAAGTCTATTGATTGAGGAGGATGCTTTATTCTGATTTATGTATAACAATACACTCTTGCCTAGATAAATTTTTGTACACCAAAAATAGAAAAACAATATTTATAATAAATAAGAAAATAAGTGTACTTCCCTGCTTCCACTGAGCTTTTTTAAAAGAAAAGAGTTTTAAAACGTCTACAATCATATTAAAAATTGATAAAACACACCTCACTTAAATATTTTCTATATCTTATTTGTTTATTATTAATTATTTATCATGGATTACATTGGTATTATATCAATTTCAAAAATACAAATACCTCGAATCAACCCTGTGAGATAAGCAACAGAGTGAAACCACTGTAAATATTACGTTAATACGAATGAGTTTTAATATTTGACTTTTGTCTGTGATTACAAAAATAAAGTTTTATTTTATAAACAACTCTAACTTGAAGAAGATTGTTAGAGATTCTTTTTCTTGGTTTGTGAAAGACATTTTATACAGTGTCACATGATATATTTCTAAGTAAACTATACAGGGTGTCACAAAAAGCTACCATACATTTCTGAGACCAAACTGGAATTTAACAAAAATATCTTCATTTTTTTTTTAATAACAAAAAATTGAATGTGAATTTGTAATGGAAAAAAGGCATATTTTGTTCGTAGGGTTTATGTAAGTATCACAAGTTAATCATACAAGGAAGCTCACATTTTCTTAGTTACTTGCTCAACATCTTTAATATATATATTTTTTTGTGTAAACATTTCTTTAACAAATATATCTTGTCTCTTGTTTGTTTTCGCCAAGTGCGATAGTTTGGTGGAAAAAAATTGTTTGTTACATGCTATGTACTACAACCGCAAGTCCCAAAAACATTAGAATTTGGAAGAAAGGGGACGCAAAGAGGAGATTGGAATATTGCTTCTGGGCACAGAGTTTGTTTTTAAATGACACAAATTTTTTCAACAAAATTATTTTCAGTGATGAGGCTACTTTTACAACAAAAGGAGTGGTCTCATCGCATAACTCAAGGTATTAGTCAGCAGGTCGATGGGTTATAAATTGTAAACAGCAATACTCCGAAAAAGTAAATGTCTGGTGTGGAATTTTAAATGAGACCTTGATTGGGCCACTTTTCGTTGATGACACTTTAAATAGTGTGAGATTCCTAAATTTTTTAACACATGAATTTTAAGATGCCGTTCCAAAATTTACCTTTAGCCGTACAACAAAACCTCTATTTTCAACTAGATGGGGCTTCCATTCATAATGCAGTAATAGTTAAAAATTGGCTATACGGATGCACATAAGAACTAACAGCCACCGAAATGCCATTATATGTACAGACTCACTTAATGCGGTATATGCTATACAAAACACCTTTTCAGCAGATCCCGGCATAATTGAAATGCATGAAAGACTGCTTACTCTATATGAAAGAGGAATTCGATGTATCCATCGTATGGATCCCAGGACACATAAATATACCTGGAAACGAGGCAGCCGATTATGGGGCCAAACGTGCAACTGCATTAGATCCACCTGGGGGGATCCAGTTGGAATCCGGTGGAATGATGTCCGCAACGCCATACGTTCTTTAGTTCGGGCATACTGGCGCGGAAAATGGATAAACAGCCACGCGAAGCTGTGTGAGATAAAGTTAGACGTGGAGCCGTGGATCTCTAATCAGCTATCGCGCAGAGAGGAGGTGATCGTCGCCCGACTCCGTATTGGACACACACGTCTGACTCACAGCTATTTGCTTTTGAGCTAGCCAGCACCGTTGTGTTCGCTTTGCGGAGTGCGGGTGACAATAGCTCACCTTTTGGGTGAATGCCGGGATGTGGTGGAGTTGTTATGGAAGCGGGTCTCCCACAGAACTTGGTATCTCTCTTGGAGGAAAATTCGGAGCACTACGTCCCCTGCTCGATGTACTAAAGCAGACTGGGGTTTCCGAGCAACTGTAACGTTTACGGATGGTGATGATTACATATTACATTTGTGTCAATTTGGTGTATGAGCATGTGTTGATTTATTGTTTACTGACTGATTGTACCACGGATAGTGGGTCGACGTGAGAATGCCCTCGCAGGGTGTCTCACCTTAAAAAAAAACAACTTCCCTATGCGTTGGATTGATGAAAGAAATAGTCCTTTAATTGCGTAGCCACCTAGATCACCAAACGTCACCCCTATGAATTTTTATTTTTGGGGTACCATAGAAAATAAGGTCTATAAAAATAAGCCACGAACTAGAGCGGAACTATGTAACAGGATTAGAAAAGCATGTAATGAAGTAACAGTTGAAGAATTAAGCAAAGCTGTAAAGATAATAAGACAATCGAAAAATGTAGAATTGATGGAGAACTAGTGGAGGAAAGTTATATTTAATATTTTTTTAAATTACATTTTTGTTTAAGTAATAATTTTAAGTGTTGTTTAAGTTACAATGACTTTACAAAAATAAAAGTTTAGTTATTTGATATTTCATTTGAAGAAAAAAATGTGTCCTAATGCTTAATTAGCGTCATTATTATACGACTACCAAGTTATATAAATATCCGAGAATAAATAACTCGAATAGTAGGGTGATTATTATTGAAATCTTATCTGCAAAAACAAAAACCCTATCTCAATCGCTAAAATAAATTCCTAATTACTTTTGATCATAGTAGGCGTATTTGATTACGAAAAAAAAAAATTTTAAATAATTTTTTAATCACAATCTGAAACACAAGAAGTATACCAAATTTGATCTAAATCGTTCAACAAATAGCCGAGATATTGGGGTGTAGTGGTAAAAAGTATACTGTATACCTAAATCTGAAAAAAATTGACAGAAAATTGTAAAACTTCTAAGACTGATAAGTCTGATGCCCTTTTTGCTTTACATTTCATTGCTTGGAAGTTTTGCTTGAGTAATTTCTGGATAATATATTTCTCAGATATCCTTTATGCTCAAGTCTCTAAACAATCTGCTGAATAGACCTATTAGGGATGACGAATTTACAATCGACGTCAACATCAAGACCGGTACGCATACAGAGCAGAAATGTCATCATCAATATTATATCAGCTAGCCGCAAAACTGAATATTCTCCTAAAAAGGGGAGTATTATTGTGGGCCTTTTTGGATACCGAGGGAGCATTTGATAACACATCTCATCACAATATCATTAAAATAAAAATGAAAACAGCTACTGTTCGTATTGTGGTGATGAAGGAGGGAAGAATATATCAGGTTGCAAAATAAACCAAAAAGCGGTATACAGGATTCGGGAAGCAGCCAGGAATTATGTGGGTATTAGCATATCAAATATGAGAGGGAACCATATGATTCTTAACTGTATTTTCAACAGGAAGTCAGGACATCGAAGTAATACTTATGGATCGAAGCCAATGGAAAAATACTGACTACAGCAGCAGGTCAGGGCATACTGACCTGCTGGGCATACCTGACATACTAACGAACCAACAACGGAGCAGGTATAAATAGTGGTATACCGACCTTACAGTTTAGCATATCACTTAAACTCTACTTCTCTGTCTTTCAGGCAGAAATTATTGCATTGCGCAAGAGACACTAAAACTTATGGGAATGAGTGGATCAGTATCTTAATAGAATCAGGCGTCTTTACTGACATTGTCAAACTCAAAGGTTACGCCCAAACTGGCATGAGAATACTGAGAACAACTAAGGGCTCTAATATACCATAATGAGGTAGCCGTAGTACGAGTTCTTCGATATTCAGGTATCGAAACCAACGAAATAGCTGATGAGTTAACAAGAAAAGCGTCGTCAGCCTATACTGGCCCAGAGCTAGCCTTACGAGTATCTGAAATCATTCTACGGAGTCAAATAAAGAATGAATCGAAAACCAGTGCAAGGAATACAATCGGTCAGGGCGTGGATACAATCTCCTTAAAGAATCATTTGTGCTCTGGGAGGAAACATGTTTAAAATACACATGTATAATGGGATCTAATGACTTCAGAATAGAATAGACAAAGCAACTTCTTGATTTGTTGTGTATCATTTATTTGTTTAATTGCTTTAAAAATAAATATTGGTACTCGGCAGTCTATTGGCTAAAGGCATATGAGTATATGCGCATGCAGTCCCTCTCAACACGTTTTGTTTACAACCCAGTACTAAAATATAAACAAAACTATCGCCATCCTTTTTTAATAATAGAATGTATGAGATAGTAGCGGAACACAGCAACTCCTGTGTTAATGTATAGGACATGCTTTGTCTACCCTATTCTGAAGTCATTGAATGGATCTAACATACAGACAGTGCAGCAGGTCAACCTACCACGTCCTGGATAGAATTTCATGAAGTGTGGAGCATTTTCTCAATATCCTCGCAGTTCCTATAGGATTCCCCCAGAGCTTTCCTATTTTTTATTGTCGTCATTGAATGACTCTCTATAATCATCCCAAACCCCTATATACTTTGCAAAATTGACCTTGCGTCTTACGTGCTTTCTCATATCAACAAGTTTTTCATTCTGCAAGGGCCATCCCTATTGAGGTTTTTGTCATTAGAAGGCAATTACAATTAAATGCGGTGGAGAGTGCAATATTTTCGAGCAACCTCAGTCACGTCTAATTCCTTAACAGTTCTTACCGTGTATTATTTTTTCAGAATAGCAGTATAACTAGCTTTATTTTCAAGATTTATTTCATTGCCAACATGAAATGTCTCTCTCTTATAAAACATTTACAATTAAAAAGTGACAGGCAGTCTGTCGAATAAAGGTTTTGTCTCTGGAATCAGGTAAAATTTACAAAAACAATAAGCCCATAAATAATGCCCACTTATAATCTCTACATTAAATAATACTATATAAAGTGATTTGCTTTCATTTTTATCCCAGTAAATAATTCGTAATATAAACTAGATTTTATTTCAAATGATGACCAATTATCCGATTTGGACGTAACCCAAATGCCTTATTCATTTTAAAAATATGTACTATAATATTGTCTGCGACATTTAACCTCGAGAAGAATTACAGTTTTTTGTTTTTTTAATAAGGATTAACAATGTGATTTTTACAAATCCAATCATGAATTACAAAACAAACTACTTTTCAAAAGTATGACATTATCAGTGATAATTATAAACACTGGTTAATTCTCTAACATGTATAAACCCCTTATCTGGGAGCTAACTAAGCAAGGTAATTAGATCAATAGCTTGTTTAAATAATCTTCAAGAATGGAAACTAAACAAAGACCATATCATGTTGAACAGTAAACCGGAAGATATACTATTGTGAATAATTATAATAATATAAGTGTGCCTCGTTTCACTCAACATAAAAAGGTCAGGTGAGATCTATATTAAGTGCAGAAAAAAACTAATGAAAACGAAGACAATTTAAAATGCTCTGGAATGTGTTCAGGTGCTTTTCACCCAAAGTGTCTAAATATAACCAATAAACAATTTGATGTTATTACAAATTGTAATGGTATAAAGTGGTTTTGTGATGGATGTATATCCTACATAGATTTTATTTCAAAAGTTACCAATGACCTTGAAAATTTAAAACTTAATTTTCAAAAAGAACTCGATGACGTCAAGAATATAATTAAAGCTAACGTCGAAGAGAAGAAGGAAAATGTATTAGATATGTCAAAACCCAGAACCTTTGCCGAGGTTGCTGCTGAGAAAGTTGTAATTATAAAGCCAAATAATAATCAATAATGCAAGAAAACAAAGAAGCGATTCAAAAAAATCTAAAACCTGCATCACTACAAGTAGGAATTACAGAGCTCAAGAATATTAAAAAAGGAGGTGTTGTTATCAAATGCAAAACTAAAGAAGAACAGGAGATAATCAATAAGGCTGCCGAAAAGAAGTTAAATAAAACTATGAAATTAAAGCACCAAATCTTAAAAATCCCTCCATTAAGATTGTGGATATTGACGATAACCTTAGTGGTGATGAACTTCTAAATTTTATAAGAAAACAAAACAAGTCTGTTCTACATGATGATAGTGAAATGAGTGTCAAAATTATTTAAAAAATGGAAACGAAGTATATGGCCATCATCAAATGCGACCCAGACACCTTCAAGAAGATCATGGATCAAAATTATCTATTTATTGACTGGTTCAAGTGCTAGTCCAGTGCCAATAATTTTTGAAACAAAATAAAATTATAGTAGGATGAAACCCATTGGAAAAGGAAGAGAATATAACAAAAATTAAAGGAAAAATAAATTACGGGCGATCTGAGGTCGGGAAGTCGGAGGGGGTGAGTTTTTAAGGGTAAAAAACGGTTTATCTCGATTTCCGGTAAAACTACAAGTCCTATGGAAAAAAATTAAATGGCAAAGTTGTAGGTAATAGAAAGATCTACAACTTTTGTATTTACACTTTTTTCACATAACCTCAAAATTTATGTGAAAAATTCAAATAACCAAATTTTTGGTTTTTTATTTTTATCTTTTTCAAAAATTTTTTTTTTTTTACGAAATTTGGTGAAAACTTACCTTGTTATATCCCAAACACACTGTAATTTTTTTTATTTAAAATATTTATTTTTTCACCTTATTTTGAATTAATATCGAAAAAGCACCCTAATTTTCAATCAAAAATTCTCACGTCAAAATATCTGATTTTTTAAAAAACTCGGTAGGCCTTTTGTTTGTTGAAATCTCTACTTTCTGATGGTGTAAAAAAAAATATACATTACTATGGTAAATGTTCTCAGAAAATGCAAAGAAACGAAAAAACTCGAATCCGAAAAATTTTTTTTTAATCATTATGTACAATTTTGAGTTATTTATTAAAATTTACACTTTAATAACTCAAAAAACGTAATATTCTATGTTACATTGATTAACAAAAAAATTACAAATCGAAATATACTACTATAGTAAACAATCAAATAAGTTAATAAAGTTTATATTTAATAAGACATCTACAATATTTTGAGAAAGTTGTAGAATCTTCTTTAAATTATATGCGTAGATGTCTATTCATTGCTATTTTAAGATAACTTATATACCTGAGTGACCTACGGAAAATTTTAGCCCATCAAAAGGTATTTCATAGAGAAGTGGGGAAGGGGCTAGGAGGGTCAGGGCCTTACTACCTGTTATTTCGTAGCAGCTGTAAAAACAGATGCTAACAAAGAAGATATCGAAAAAAATGGATTACAATCAATCAAATCTATTTATAAATGTAAAAATGCTAATATATCACTGAATCAATTAAGATTTCGAAAATATCAATTGGCAAAAATTAAATCATATTTCATATTGGCAAATCTCCCACCCACAGAAGGTGCAGCAGAACAACATTGTCACAGGGCATATTATCAGCTTCAAACTTGGCTGGGTAACGAACTGATAGCAACAGATTGGGGCTGGAAGCAACATCAACGTGGCATTATGCCCAAATTAACAGAAAAAGAATTAATTCCGGAAATATTACTCAAAACTATTTGCTGCAGCTGTGAAACTGGATGTAACAGTTTAAAATGTGGCTGCCGAAAACATGGTTTAAAATGCACAAATTTATGCTCAAATTGTCATGGTTTTGAAAAATGCTCCAATGTGGAAGAAAAAACCTACGAGGACGTTAATGATTCAGATGAAATTGTGGATGAAGAACCAATGCAGACTGGAAATAATATTGGAGACGAAGACGGTGATGGTCTTGAAGATTTCGAAGATCTACTAGAATCGGAAATGTTTGTCGAATCTAACGATGAAGAAATGCCATCAAAGAGACAAAAACTAATGGATAAGTGATTAGAATTCAAGATAAGGTATTTATAAACAACAAGATTAATGTATTTAAAAATTTTATAATGAATAACGTAATCAGTATAAAGTATCTAAATTCAATAGTATGATTTACATGTATTTAATGTGTATTTCACATGTATTTAATGTGTATTTATATATTATGAGATTCTCTATCACATAAATGTAATTAGAATTTAATAAATCAACTTTTTTACTGAAAAAAATTGCATCTTTAATATTTAGAACAACTATTTTCGCATGTTTTTTGCAATCTTTATGTTTTATGGATTTGTAATTTTTTTTGTTAATCAATGTAACATAGAATATTACGTTTTTTGAGTTATTAAAGTGTAAATTTTAATAAATAACTCAAAATTGTACAAAATGATTAAAAAAAAAATTTTCGGATTCGAGTTTTTTCGTTTCTTTGCATTTTCTGAGAACATTTACCATAGTAATGTATATTTTTTTTACACCATCAGAAAGTAGAGATTTCAACAAACAAAAAGCCTACCGAGTTTTTTAAAAAATCAGATATTTTGACGTGAGAATTTTTGATTGAAAATTAGGGTGCTTTTTCGATATTAATTCAAAATAAGGTGAAAAAATAAATATCTTAAATAAAAAAAATTACAGTGTGTTTGGGATATAACAAGGTAAGTTTTCACCAAATTTTTTGAAAAAGATAAAAATAAAAAACCAAAAATTTGGTTATTTGAATTTTTCACATAAATTTTGAGGTTATGTGAAAAAAGTGTAAATACAAAAGTTGTAGATCTTTCTATTACCTACAACTTTGCTATTTAATTTTTTTCCATAGGACTTGTAGTTTTGCCGGAAATCGAGATAAACCGTTTTTTACCCTTAAAAACTCACCCCCTCCGACTTCCCGACCTCAGATCGCCCGTAATTTATTTTTCCTTTAATTTTTGTTATATTCTCTTCCTTTTCTAATGGGTTTCATCCTACTATAATTTTATTTTGTTTTTTACCATTTTCAGAGACATTGGCATTGGTCTATGCAGAGTTTTTGAGTATATAAGTGTCTATCGATGCTTTAAATGTGGTGGCTTTGATCACCACCTAGTTAACTGTAAGAGTCAAAGTAAATATTTAAAAAGTGCCTCGGTAAATCATATCACGAAACATTGTGAAAGCAGTATATATAAGTACTACAACTGTATTGAGATAAAAGAGAAATTGAAAATTGACATCGATGTTTATCACTCTATTTATGATTTAAGTTGCCCGGTTTACTTAAAAAAAGTTGAGAATCAAAAGAAAAAAATTAATCAGTCCTCTTTTTTAAGTTTAATACGCTGAAATCAGCTGCTGGAAATAATAATGCTAATGATCTAACTAATAACTTAAACTTTATTCAAAAACTTCTGAACGAAAAGCAGAATACGTCAACTTTAAAATTAAATAAACTATGTCATTTTAATGCTAGATCTGTCATAAATAAATTTAATAACATTAAATCCTTTGTGAAAGAAAACTCATTTCTGGAATTAGTGAAACTTGGCTCTCTCTTGACATACCGGATGATATGTTTGAAACACCCGACTATAAGCTTTTAAGAAGTGATCGCCCATCACGAAATGGGGGTGTAGCTCTTTATCTGCAAACTTCTCTCTCTTGCTCAGTGTTATCTATACCACTGGAGGAGGTTTATGATATTGAATATATAATTGTTAAAGTCACAGTAGAAAATGAATTATATGGTATAGGAGTTTTATATAAGCCTCCAACTTCTCATTATATCAATGTTCGTATACTGATTGATATCATTAATTACCTACTATAAAATAATATATTTAGTTTTATTTGTTGATTAAAGACCCCACCAGAATAACTGCTCAGAGTGAATCCCTATTAGATTTAATTATAACTAATTCTGAATTAGATGTTAAAACGTAGAAGTTTTAGATAAGTGTTTCTTAGACCACAATGTTACATCTTGTGATATTAAATTGGAAGGCCATGACTCCAAACCTGTAGTAAAAGAGTTTCGCAGCTTCAGAAATTTTAATATAGATTCATTTAATCTGGATGCTTCTGCTATTAATTGGTATATAATTTGCAATCTTAATTCTCTAGAGGAAAAAGTTGACTTCTTTAATGCAAATCTGTTAAATCTTTTTAATCAGCATGCCCCTCTAAAAAGAGTTACTTTTAAATCAAACAAGCGTCGAGAACCATGGTTTACAGAAACTCTATATGACCTAAAAAAAATTAAAAAGAAGGCCTGGCTGAGATATAAAAAGACCAGAAGTGCTGCTCATAGACAATATTTTTGCGAAATTCGCAATTACTATAACAATGCCGTAATTCAAGAAAGAACCGCGTTTTACTCTTTTCACATTAACAATACTAAGAATAATCCCAAACAAATGTGGGCTAATTTAAAGACGTGGGGAGTAGTAAAGAATAACATTCCACAAACCTTCCTGAGGATCTTTGTAATGCTAACAATATTAACAATTAGTTTATGGACTCCATACCTATTCTAGAATCTAACGAACAACATAATGCGATATTTCTGGGAACAAAATTTATGGATGATCTTCAATTTATTTTTAAACCAGTTACTGTTCAAAAAATTGTAGAGATCACAAATAAGCAAAAACCTCACACCATAGATCCCGATGGATTATCAGCTAATATGCTACAACTTGCTTTACCATGGATATCAGCCCCGTTAACACATATTATTAATATATCGTTCGAATTAGGTATTCTACCTCCTCAATGGAAACTATCTTGTATTAAGCCCATACAAAAAATAAACAAAAATCCAGAACAACTTAAAGATCTGCGCCCTATTAGTCTGCTCTCAGTTCCTCTAAAAATTACGGAATCAGCTATATATGAACAACTGTCTGAATATCCTTATCAACACTTAATAATTCCTTCTAACCAGTCTGGATTCCGAAAAGGTTTTAGTACTTCTACTTTACTAAGTAATATAACTGACGATATCTTGCGAGCCATTGATACCACGCAAGTCACCTCCCTGACATTATTTGATATGACAAAGGCTTTTGACTCTCTAGATATTAATTGCTTGATTGCAAAACTAAGCTATTATGGTGTATCTGGAAGTACTTTCTTCTAGTTTCAAAATGATCTCCACGGCAGACAACAGTTTACGAGTGTTAATACAGGGAACTCGATACTAACATCACATTATAGATCAGTTAAATCCGGTGTTCCACAGGGACCACTTCTTTTTAACATTTTTATTGCGGATGTAGCAAGGCTCCTACTTAATTCAAAATTATACATATACGCTGATGATATTCAGATAATGCATAGTTTCTCCTCTACAGAAGCTCAAATGGCTGAATTTTACATAAATAATGATTTACGTCTTATATACGAATGGACAATCCAAAATACTCTTATGCTAAATGCTAACAAAAGTCAAAATATTGTTTTTGAAACAACTCAGCAGCTATTGAATCTTAGAGAACTGAATATTCAACTAAATAATGAGATCATTGCATCAACCAATAACGTTAAAAATCTGGGTGTTAATTTTGATCCTTTATTAAATTTCTCTAATCACGTAAATACTATTTGTAAAAAAGATTTTTATTGTTTAAAACATACTCATTCAAAAAATATCTAGACACAAATACTAAAATATTGCTTTCTGAAACTATGATTCTATGGCACTTAAATTACACAGATACTGTGTACGATCCCTGTCCCTAACAGGAAGACAAATCCCGTTTGCAAAAAATTCAAAATTGCTGTGTACGATATTTTATAACTGTGCCTTAATTTTGTCCTATAACTCCAGATTTACGTGCTTTCAACTTATTAAATATGTGCGAAAGAAGATTTATACACATTGTACGATTCGTATTAAACATTTTCAAAACAGAAAAACCAAATTATCTATTTAATAAAATACATAGGCGTTCTGAAATCCACCATAGGGATCTAAGACATGTTGAAAATAAAGTTTGTATTCCCGCTCACAAAAATGCATCTTTTCGATGTTCCTTTTCATTCATAGTAGCATATATTATTAATAACCTGCCAACTCAATATCACAACATATCAGTGGTAACTGTAAAATGTAAGTTAAAGGAAGACATTATCCTATCAAGATTAGAAAACTTTAATGTACAATTGTTCTAAATTAAATATATTTTTTACATGTATAAATATTTCTGTATTCAGGAAGTGTTGTAAAGCAACATTGTTGATACACTTCCTTTTGGAAAAATGTATGTACCTGTACTGCTTTTTTTCAATAAACGTATTGTATTGTATATGGGTAGAGCCAAAAATGATTAGTATTCGGTTTCTTGTACCTTCCTAACGCCGACACATTAAATTATTTATTTTGATGAAATCATTATATTGATTCAACATTAACAACATCCGATACAGCGGCAACACGCAACATATTCGTAGAGGAAATTATTGCATTTCGGTCTTAATGGTTATTACTTCAATGTAAAGACTTGAAACCTTTTACATTGTCTTAAGTTTCAGTAACATATGAAATGTATAGGTGCCTTTGAAAATTAGTGTACTCACCTCGGGGGAGTTGCACCTCCCATTTTACACCCCCAATTCAGTAACTCGTAAAGTTTTCAACAAAATCAGCTAAAATTCCTATCATGGGGGTTCTTGGGATCGCTGATTGCGAATCCGAAATGAAAATATGGTGGACCTAAAATGGCGGACTTTAAGAATTAATTCCTGATTTACGCCGTTTCTATTGATTTTACTGAAAAAAATAGGCAGCTACTGGAAGCGGCTAGAACCTCCCCACCCGGTGGATCTTTGAAGCCGAAAAGAGCATTAGATTGTGTGCCAAAACGGCACTAAACGTTATTACCATCCTATGGAGCACCCTCGAAAACGGGGATAAACAAATTTTCGTGCATTTTGATGCCTACGATGGTAAAAAACGAGGAATATCAGTGGTTTATCGAGTTTAGGTGTAGTTTCTGAGGAATGGGAACCTTAAAAATATCACCATCGTGTTCAATGCCTTCAAAAACGGGGGGTGGGGGGGGGGTGTTAATATTCATCCCTCCCGCAGAACTTTGCGTCTTAACGTTGGTTTTAACCCTTTTTTGCAACTTTTTCATGGAATACCTAAACGTACTGTAACTATAAAGAAATGGATGGAAATACTTGAACAAGTCGGCTGTGCTTTAACTTTAACACACATCCAGAAGTTAATAACTGATTTAGTTTCAAATATGGTTATAATCTATTTGAAAATATTATATGTCTGTATCTATTTGATTATAATATATTCACTAATAAACTGCTTTTGAACAAGTAATAGCATCCATAAACAAATAGCGTGGATTATAAGCGGGAGTTGCATAATTCACTAGATACAGCCAATCAACTTTCCGATACGGTGAAATGGAATGGTCCATTATTATTATTATTATTGAGGAAAGGAAGGCGATTTGACATATTTGATTAGTTTGACGTTTAACTGTTGACATTATTTTGTAAATAATGTTTCTGTATACTTGCAATTTAATATTAATTGTTATAATCGTAGATAAAATATAGTATTCAGTTTGCTACATTATCGCTCGTTGAATAACATACTATTATCGTATTAATAAGTTTGACATCACTTGAACAACTAAGAAAGTCTAGTTAGGTACCATAAGCATTACAGATTCGTAAAGTAACAAACTGAAAATTGGTAAAGTGATAATCTATAATAAAAGCATATGATATTGCCATTGTTACACCTACCTTTAAAGTTTGTGACAATCCACTTGTACACAGTTACTAAAAGTTGCAAATATGCCGAAATTTTCTATGTGACATGACACCAACGTATCGGATGACAAACTACTAAAACATAGCGCGGGAAACAAACGACAATCGACAAAATTTGCTCATTGCAAACCGATCCCTCATGAGTCTTTGTTAAATAAACATTAGTTAGCTTGCATTTCAGTAATTTTACTAGATTTTAGAGGAATATTATTTGTAGTGTACTTCTTCGATTTGTCTCTGTATATATTTTAAAAAAACGGCACTAAACCTAATCCGATCTCAACCAAAATCTTTTCAGATCTTCTGAAGCACTAAGGAAACGCACATGCAAAGTTTTATTCAAATCCGTTCAGTAGTTTAGGTGCTATCGTGCTAACACACATACATACACACACACACACCATCACACACACATACACACACACTCTTACACACACACACAGACATTTTTCAAAAACCACTTTTTTGGGTTCCTAGGACCTCAAAACGTAAATATTTGATGTTATCTCAATTTTCGTTTTTGAACCAATTTTAGTAACCTCTCACAATTTTATTGTGGAGAGGTTAAAAATATGTAGAGTAAAAAAGTGTTTAGAATGCTATTTTGCATCAGAGTGCACTATTTTGATGACCACATTATTTAATCCTTTCGCTTCTCCCCCGTGGAAAGCCTTCTACTGATCATTTCTTATGAAAAATTGTGATAAAAACTTTTAAATTTTTTTTTTATTTTAGTTTGATAATTGAAATAACAAAAAATAACCTTAATCGTTTCACTCCTTTACTGGGGGGTGAAAAAACCTTATATTGCTGGATAGAGAATTAAAACCCCTTTTAGATGAGCTATCACAAGCACCCTCGTTTCTTTTAAAAATTTTAAAACAGGTAGCTGTCACTTCAAGGGGGTTGAAGCGGGAGGTATAAAATGGAGCCCAAAAAATGTAATTTTAGAATTAAAAATTGACGTGTTTTAGGATTTTATTCATAAATTGTTAATTAGGTAGATAATGAATTTTATCCGTTACTGATGGAACTTACTGTATATTCAATTGATAAATTCCTTATCAGAAATACTATGCATACCGGAAATTTTAGATATACAAATGAACTCTTGCATACAACATATCCAAAATATAAAATTTATCTATCATCCTTCACTTATCTGTCTACCTGTTTTTAAAAACTTGATTAAATATGTTTTCCGGATAATTTATTCACAATATTAAGTCAGGTTTACGTGACGTATTTAGCAAGTGCTAAAGCACAAAATTCATTTTCGATTTTGTTACGAACGGATCAATTTTTGACAGTTTATATTAGATTGAAGATGGCGGCTGAAAACCAAAATTTAATTTAATTATCTTAAAAATCTCCTAGCACTAAATTGTGAAAAGTTATCTTAAATTGTAAGATTACTTTTAGTGACGTAAACAAACGCTCGCGCAGAATATGCCATTCTAAACGAATTACAGACTATACTCTTTCTACGCCTATAATTTAGGTTTATTTGTGTCTATATGTCTATTTGTTTTACCACTGCAACGGTGAAACGTGAAAGGTTAACTCTCAATAGAAACATCAACTGTCAACAGAGACGCAAAGAGTATTACAAATTGCACTACTACTGGATGGCGCCACCTATGCTTGTTACATTCTAGAGGCATGTAATAAATATTACATATCAGCCACTGGAATATAGGTCATTCCTTATTTAAAATCGACATCATAATGCCCATATTACATAACAGGTGTAGAAAAAATAGTTTATAAAATATCAGGTTTCGTGTACATTTGCTACGTATTTGTAATCATTTATTTGTTCACGATTTATTGTGAGTTACTGATTTTTTTAAATTTTCTTGTCCATCTTTTCGGTATAGTGGTCGTACCACAAGGCCTATCCGAGCGTCTAATGCTGCTACGCTATGAGCTATCAGATGGCAACGCGGTAAATCTAATAAGCGCCTACGCTCCCACTCTGGATGCAAGTCACGAAACCAAGGAAAGCTTCTATCAACAGCTGGAAGAAACCCTCTGTAGAATACCTAAAACGGAACGACTCGTTATTCTTGGCGATTTTAACGCTAGAGTAGGGAGAGATGCAGACACCTGGCCAGGCATCATAGGCAAGAACGGTTTGGGCAACATGAACGCTAACGGTCAACTACTCCTAACTAAATGCGCCGAACATGATCTAGTTATAACAAACACCATTTTCCGATAAAAGGATAAATTTAAAGGCACCTGGCGTCACCCCAGATCAGGTCACTGGCATCTACTGGACTATGTTATCGTACGTAGGAAGCATCTCAAGGACGTCCAAATTACAAAGGCGCGCATTGATAGCGAATGTTGGACCGATCATCGTCCTGTTGTCTCTAAAATGAAAATTGTTATGAGACCCAAACACCGAAGAACTCAAGTAAAACGTAGACTCCGTCTCTGTATTAGTAAATTGCGTGACCAACAAACCGTCGAACAGCTAAAGCAAAAAGTTCAAGAGAATTTGAGTGCACTAGAAGAAACCAATTCTGTAGATGTCGCTGCTACCTGGACACAAATTAAAGACAGTTTAAAAAATGCGAGTAAGGAAATTCTTGGCACTGCAGCAAGTAAAAAACAGGAGGACTGGTTCAATGATAATGAAGCTTTTATACAAGAACTTCTTGACCGCAAACATATTGCCTTCCAAAACGCTATCAACCACCCCAACGATTCATCAAAAGCAGAAGCTTTTACCCAATCTAAGTATGAAACGCAACGCGAAATCAGAAGAATAAAGAACGAGTGGTGGGCAAGCAAGGCCAGAGAAATTCAAAGGTACGCCGATTCACACGACTACAGGAATTTCTTTCAAGGAGTAAAAGCAGTGTACGGCCCCAGTCGGAAAAATATGTGCCCTATTAAAGATTTAAATGGAAATCTCCTCAAAGAAGACCAGGAAATAAGAGCCCGATGGAAGGAACACTACTCTAACATTCTTAACCAGCAAAGTCAAGCCGATCACGATATTATAAATCTTATCCCTCAATATGACACCTTCGAAGACTTAGATAAACCACTAACAACGGAAGAGATCTTAACCGCCATTGGGCAGCTAAAAAATAACAAATCTCCCGGCGCCGACTCACTCCCAGCTGAGCTCTTTAAAGCTGTGTCGTCAGAGCTCATACCCTACCTCAAAAAACTGTTTGATGTCGTGTGGGAAAGTGGTCAAGCTCCGCAGGAGTTTCGTGATACACTTTTAATCAACCTCTTCAAAAACAAAGGGAGCGCTGCGGACTGTGGAAATTACAGGGGTATAGCTCTCCTGGCTGTTGGAGGGAAGATACTCACTAAAGCGATGGCAAATAGGCTAACACCTGTTATGGAAAAGTTACTTCCTGAAACACAGAGTGGCTTTAGACCAAACCGAGGCACATCGGATTTAATCTTCACACTTAAACAGCTTCAAGAAAAAGCACTCGAACATCAAGGAGAAATTCACATGGCCTTCATTGATTTAACCAAGGCGTTTGACTCGGTGGACAGGGAAGTGCTCTGGAAAATTATGTTCCGCTTAGGTATCCCTAGAAAATTTGTGGAAGTATGTCGCAGTCTACATACAAACAATAACGCCCAGGTTATGTATAATAATGAGGCAACCGAACCTTTCCAAACCCTCACTGGAGTTAGGCAGGGATGTGTCCTGGCACCCCTACTCTTTAATTTGTTTACCACTGCTCTAACAATTATTGTTGACAACAAACTGGCAGTCAGATGAATAGGTCTCAGATACCGTTTTGATGGCGGTCTCTTTAACATAGGGCGCTTTAGAGCTTTCACGAAGACACGCACACGATTCATTTGTGATCTCCAGTATGCGGATGACTGTGCACTTTTAGCCTCTACGCCGGAAGAGCTTCAAGAACTTTTAGATGTGTATGCCCAGAGCTATGATTCCTTGGGACTTAAAATCAACATTGGAAAGACTAAGATTATGTCAACTCCTCATCAAGTGAACCAAATAGACATTACACTTAACGGAAATTCTCTTGAAGTGGTGGATCAGTTCAATTACTTAGGCAACGCTGTTAATGACAAAGCAAACATGGACAGCGAGATTCGCAATAGAATTAACGCTGCATCTAGAGCACTCTGGGGACTTAGAGAGAGAGTATTTGACAACCACGACCTTGCTTTGTCAACGAAAATGGCTGTCTATAGAGCAGTTGTCATCCCAACACTGCTATTGGATGTGAAAGCTGGATCACTTACCGTCGTCATGTGAAAGAATTAGAACGTTTTCAGCAAAGACACCTCAGAAGTATGATGAAAATCCGTTGGTTCCATCACATATCAAACGTGGAAGTACTCAGGAGAGCAAACAGCCTTCCAATTGAGGTGCTTATTTCAAGAGCACGCCTAAGATGGGCAGGTCACGTTCATCGTATGCATGATAACCGCCTTCCTAAATGTACACTTTATGGTGAATTGCTAAGCGGTAGAAGAAGGCGTGGCGGTCAACGAAAGAGGTTCAAAGACGCTCTCCATGAAAATCTAAAATCCTGCGGTATTGCAGATGAGCAATGGGAACAACTTGCAGCGGACAGAACCGAATGGCGAGGGGTTGTGGCCAGCTATCAAGGAAATGTTGCTGCAAGAAGGCCGAATCCGAGACCTAACCAGGTCTATGTTTGTCCTGACTGCGGTCGACATGTGCTCTCCCGAATTTGCCTCTATAGCCATAGTCGTGTGCACCGTAGATGAATGGGAATTACAATAGACTACACCTTTTACTTGTTTTTTATTGTACACAATTTATCGACTGTAACATTTTTATACTCGGACTCGAGTAACGGCTAATAATAGTGGTCGTACAAGAAAATATTATTGATCTTCTGGCGTACAGTGAATTTTTGGGCATGGGGTGAATTGCTATAATATACCACCAGTGGGCCAAGAAATAAAACTGTATACTCTTGGTACGAAAATAATTATTATGTATCAAGTGCGTAAAGAGATTTTTACAAACCGATTGGCCCGTAAACTGTTTACGACCATGGTATATGGAAAATTTTATGTACGAGTGTACTGCTTTGATAATAGTATTCAGAAACAAAAGTATTTTTTTTGTCAAATTCCAAACAATTATTGTTGTGATATGAAAAATAATGGAAATCATTTGCTGTAATTGTGTTGGTAACGTTAATATGAATGATAAGAATTAGGTTAGGGCGGTAAAGTACTAGTTTACGGTGGCTATTTAGGGCGATGAAGGCCTAAGGCATATAAATAATAAATTACCTAATAAACGGTCGGACAGGTGGATGAACGGACGGACGAAGTAGCATACATATCGATTTTGAGGGGAATGAGCATGATATGTTTTTTTACTAAGCTCGGTAAAACTACATATTTTGCCTATACAAGGGGTAAAATGAAGGTCATAAATGAAGGAGTGTATTCCTCGTACAAATTTAAGAATATTTTGTTATATAAATAATTGTCATTAGAGCCTTCGTTTACAAGATACAGTTGTAGTTTTCAAAAATACAATTATTTCCCTAAATATAAATGTAGATATTTACCTGAAGTTTTGTGTGTAGAATACATGATTAGTATTGTACTTAAATTTAAAAAATGAAGCCCCAGCTTTAACCACTGACGTAGATTTGAGGTATGTAAGGTATTTTTTTTCATGAAGGTATGGCACGCCACTTGGCCATTTTTTTTTGTGCTTATTTTGGATTTCGAATTTAATTTTGAACAACAATGTTCTCTTGATATTTTTGCGCAGCTAATGTTGTTATTGTTTTAATTTTTTCTAACTAATACCATGCTAAATTGAAGAGAAACAAACTCATCAAAAATTATAATTTTTAATTTAAACAAAAATTAGCAAAGATAAACGAAATAAGAAATTAATGCAATAACTTTACAAGAGATGTACGAAGTGACGTCCATGTGTCTCAATAGTCAATACAATTTTGGGTACATTGTCTCACAGATGTTCTTACTCTACCAAATATTCCAGGATTCTGGCGAATTTGCTAGCATCCTTCTTCTATCCTATGAAGAAGAGTTTGTTCATCGGGAATAGGAACCGAATAAACATAATGTTTTAAATGACTCCATAAATAATAATCTAGTGGACTCAGGTCTGGAGAGCAGACTGGTCATGCTATAGGTCCTCCACGACCTATCCATTTGTTGTGATAAGTTTCATTGTGATATGCTCGTACGAGCAAGGAGAAATGAGATGGAGCACCATCATGCATAAAAAAATACGTTCTCCATTAGAAGTGGCAAATTATCTCGAAGAAAATTTAGATAAGATCGTCCATTAAGTTTTCGAGGTAAAACAAATGGACCAATTAGAAACTCGTCGACAATTCCAGCCCAGACATTAATTGAACAACGTTGTTGTTGCCTCGACTCAATTATTCCGTGAGAATTTTCATCAGCCCATAAGTGGTTATTATGAAAATTTATAATTCCATCCCTGTTAAATCCAGCTTCATCCGTAAATAATACAGAAAAATGAAATAAAGGATTTCGAATACATTTCTGTGTAAACCACTCGCAGAATCTCATACGCGGTACTGCATCCTCGGGATTCAGCGCCTGCACCCTTAGTAAATGATATGGGTACAATAAATTGGTTCTTGAAATGCGATGAGCAATCATATGACTCACACGTTCCATTGCCGCAATTCTTCTTGTGCTAATACTAGGATTCTCCTCGACTGTTACTACATTATTACCATTAGAAAGCCCATAACAGAAATGCATATCTGTCAATTCTACAAAAGAGTAAACCATTTTTTAATTATTAAATCGGCAATTCAGATCAATAAATTTGACTGGACGCTAATCAGCTAAACACTGGACAGATGCCCACTTGTTTTTGTAAGATACAATTGGCGCATTATAAAATATCTACAGTTGTTCAAAAGATATTTAGGGAAATAATTGTATTTTTGAAAACTACAATGCCCTGTATCTTGTAAACGAAGACTCTAATGACAATTGTTTATATGACAAAATATTCTTAAATTTGTACGAGGAATACGCTTCTTCATTTATGACATTCCATTATGTTACACCCTGTATAAGTGGAAAAACTGCAACATAATTAATCATTGAAGACAGAATTAGAAATTAAAATGGTATGAAAGCTAGAAGAAATCTTGTCCATATAATAAAATAAATCTATCCGCCACAAATCACGTTAAATGAACATTTTATGTTTTGTCCTAAAAATGTATAAAAATAAAATTCTATCAAAAGTGCACGAACAAAAAAAAAATTATAGAAAACAAACCAATATATTATATATGTGTCATAAAAAGTGTGTAAAACAAACAAGACTACACAAAGAGGAAAATATATTATATAAAAAAGCAAACCAACAAATATATTTACGTGCACGTATATTAGTACAAAAGGCCGCGACTAATTTCATGACCGAAAGAACATACAGCTGAAACTTGCATCATAATAGAGGTGGGCTCGGCAATCCGAATGGTTCTAGTCTGCCAGAGCAAAGCTGCTGCGTTTGATATTGATGTTTGGGACATGATTTTGGCTGAACGAACATACGGCTAAAATTGTATTGGTCACTAACGTGAATTCCGTCGGTCTGCCGTAGCACAGCTGCTGCGTTTTCAAAACTGACCGTTTCAAATTTGCTAAGTGGATCAAAAAATTAGACTGAATGAACATACGTGTGAATTGTAAAACTCTCAGGCAAAGAAAGCTGCTTATCTATTTAATATGAGAAGTATCTATATTTATCGATGCCTTTTATGGATGTTTTTAAATAAAACAAGCTATAACAATTCACCATAAACTAGGAAAACTAGGTTTGTTGAGAATTTGTCTATTAATTTACCTATATTTAGAAAAATTTCTATAACACAGATATATGTTTTCTTTTTCTCTCCTAAACTATACAATTAGTAACTTTCTAACCTAAAAAAAATAACAAAAGTCAGCATATGTAAAGCATATGTAAAGTAAATATTTACAAAACTGTTTTAATCACATTTTAAATAGTATCAGTTCATACGCGCGCTTCTGCCCTTCTGAGTTGTTTTTTTTTTCACTATTTTAAACAGTTTTTATTACTCTCCTTTACTCAAGGCAAAACAAAGAGAGTAGATATAATATTCGATTCCTACTTCGTACCGTCTATCAAAGACGTAGAAAGCAGTAGGAGGGGCATGAAACAGATCACCTTTAAAATTCAAATCAAACAAGACCAACAAATTTTTTGCAAAAACTCCGAAATCTTCAGTTCAAAGAACAGACTGTGAAATTTTTCATAGAACATTGGACTGCTCGAGAATTGGCGCCCTTCTTTCAAGTAAAAACCGTTAATTTGTATTTTAATGAATATTATTATACATACACCAGTGTTGAAAAAAATGATCAAAAGAAGCATTAATAGGCAACTGCGCTGTCGTGGTCATGAGGAGTTTTATACTAAGATAATATTTCATCTGAGGATTATACCCAAAAATTCAACAATTATAGTGATATGCTCTTGCACGGGCGTGCTCGTGATTCTATTAGATAATATGTAAAATTTGTTAAAAACAAATAAAATATGGATTGAGACTGAACTGGTCACAAATAAAACACTACGATTTATAAACGTTAATTTGATTCGCGAGAAAATTGGTGATCAGATGGCTCAATGTCTTCCAGCTTTACATGCTCTAACTGAATGTGACTGCATGCCATCCTTTTATCCGAAAGGAAAACAAAGGCCATACAATATTGCAACGAATGAACAATATCGAAAAGCATTAATTGCCTTTGGTTGAGATGAAAAATGTAGTGAAGAAATAGTAAATATCATAGAGCATCTAGTATGTGAAATTTAAAACTGCAAAACTGCTACTTCAGTGAATGAGGCCATATCACAAATATTTTGCAAAACCTACAGTGACAATAAAGGAAATAAGTCGTTCTCCAAATCTATAAAAAATGTGAAATCGCCACCTTGTAAATCAGAATTGTATCAGCAAATTCTACGAGCTCGATATATTGAAAATGTATGGACTAATGCATTTAACGCTTCTCCAACATCTTTGAGTCTCTTAAGAATGGTTGGCGTTTAGAACAAAATAGGTGTATTCCACATTGATACGATGGTGACCACCTACTAGATAAACTGACCGACATTAGTAATAATGAAGCGACCGACACTTCTACAGGTAAATGCATTTATTGTTAGTAACTCTGTTACATTTATAAAAACCATTAAAGTATAAGATCTTCAGTATTCTTTGAAATTTTTAAATAATTCCTCGTAAAATATGACCAAAATATATCATTATATGACTTCCAGGATTCATATCAACAAGAAATTATGCACACTAATATATGAGTATAGCTATACTAGAACGCAGAACAAGATGTCATATATCACCAAATAACAGTTACAATAGTTAACCTGCTTTAAGACAGTTTTCTATTTGCAGATGTTGAAATAGACTTGGATCCGATTCTGATTGAAAGGCACGCTAAAAAGACAAAAACGAAGTAACTACTTGCCTCTCACCCAAAAGTTCCGGGTTCGATTCTCCACAATGCATAGATATTGGGTGTGTGTCCCTTGTCTCTAAATGTATACTCCCACACAAGGCTCCTCTAAGGCCTTCCGGGATAAAGGGGAACGTAATTACCTGTGGTGTACAGGTACGTATTATACATGACTAGTCAATCAATACGTGATACAATATACGATAAAAACAATTTCCCTTACCTATTAAAGAATTTGGCCATGTTATAGAAACAATGTTTGGTTAGAAAGATTTTCAATTTGTTTGTAAATAACCTAAAATGTGTATGATATACGTCAATTGCACGATACCTTTCCTCGGGAGATATTTGAGTAGCATGTATTCAACACAGTCTTTGAGTCTTTCCCCGGGGCTTTATTGTTGGGTAAGTTTTTGACACTGTCTGCTATTTCCGAGGGTTTGGTCATGGCTCTCAGAAATTATTGTCTTGTTAATTTTATGTCATGACCAATTACCTCGTCTACATCATTTCGATGCGGTCGTGTTCGAGATTATTGGGAATGTTAGTGTTGTGTTAAGACCTGATCCAGAGCCAGCCAAATATCCACGACGCGTGGAAAAACCTAGCTGCTTTTGTCAGAGCGACAAATTAAACAGGTAATAGTGTTTAAAAAATTCCAAAAAAGGATCAAAACAATTAAAACTTAGTATCTAGTAAAGTAAAGTAAGCGGAACACTAAATTAATTTGAGTAGCGAAAAGAAGGACCGGACAGAATTAAATATATAAAATGTTTGATAGGGATAAACCATTTGTTCTAGTAAAAATCCGAAATGTACAGTCAATTCAGACCAGCTGGCCGCGGCCACCTGAACACACCAGTGTGTGCTCAGAAATCGAAAAGTAAATTAGATAATAAAATCAGCTGTTGTGAGGGACCTGTTCTAAAGGAATTTTTTTCTGGTCTGTTACCGCTCTTCTCCTGTAATTATTTTTGTTTTATATACAGAGGATCCAGGTTGATTCCTTCGGTGGTGATTCTGATAAGAGTACGTCTTCGTTTTATTTCAAAACAATAAACTGGAGCGTATATCGTGACTAATTGTAGTTTCTTTCAGCTGTTATTATTATTACTCTTATCATCATTACTTATTATTATTCTTATTATAACAAAACAAAGTGAAGCAGGAATTGCTGCCTGCTGTCTTCCTGTTATTATTTTTAGATTTTTATATAGCAATAGAGGAATTACATTCGTTCCTTCTGTGGCGAGTCTGCTATGCGTGTCTTTGTTTTTTCCAATCGAATAACGTGAAGCATATTTCGTAGCTAATCATAACTTTTCCCAAGCCTATCCGTGGCAGTAATTTTAATTTTTGCTTCTAGCTTTAAGGTACTGCGCATTATCAATATGTAATTTAATATAAACTTGTAATGTTTAGATATAGATAGCCTGTGCTATTGTCGCTCCTGCTTGCTATCCACGCGCTAATGCTTTACGCGATTTTTATTGACCTACCCCTTTACTGTTATACCGTTTTAATAAATATCATCTGTCATCCGTAAGTTGTTTCTAACTTTGGTTATAAACAAATACTAAGCTAGTAAATGGTTTTTTGTAGCGTTAGGGTGTGTAATTTTGTAAATAATAGTTTGCATTAGTAAATTTTGCGTATCTGTTATGTCCGTGAAATTTAGTTTCACCCGTTAGACATGTCTCCACTACAGTTACACAAGCCTTGCTTAATCGGCCTGCAAGATAGAACGTTCCACCACTTAAAACAGGAACTTGTGCCCGAGCAATCATACCGTCCGCGTCTCGCAATCGCTATCCACACTGGTGTGGTAAAGTGATACTTCTGGTCATCGCGCTTAATAAGGGCGACAAAGATCACGTCAACAATGATAGCGATATCTTTATAGTTCATAATAATTTATAAGAGATCACTTTCTACTTTTGTTTCACTTAAATAATTACCGAGACCATTGTTCACCAACTGTGGTCAGTACTAGTAAAATCTTTGTTGAGAACAGCATGAAAGCATCGATTTGTGGCAAATTATCGGATTATGCTTGCTGATAAACTTCATCTACCATATTCTGTTACTAATCTTTAACAAAATACGAACTTAAATGTCCACAATTTATCCAAATACACACAATTTCGAGCGCTCCTCAAGAACTTTGACTTTGAGTGAACTGTACGTAATCCGCCTTAATACCCCGCTACCATCGCAGCCAGGTCAAGTTCATAAAATGTCCTTTCATGTCACATTTTAACCTCTCCACAATAAAATTGTGAGAGGTTACTAAAATTGGTTCAAAAACAAAAATTGAGATAACATCAAATCTTTACGTTTTGAGGTCCTAGGAACCCAAAAAAGTGGTTTTTGAAAAATATCTGTGTGTGTGTGTGTGTGTGTTTGTGTATGTGTGTTTGTGTGTTAGCACGATAGCGCCGAAACTACTGAACAGATTTGAATGAAACTTTACATATGCGTTTCTTTAGTGCCCCAGAAGAACTGAAAAGGTTTTGGTTGAGATCGGATTACGTTTAGTGCCATTTTGACGCAACAAGTTGTTTATTTTATAATTACTTTCAATTTGCAATGGAACCATTGAAAAGCAGTTAAAATTCTGATTTCAACGATATATCACACTTCTACCCTTTCGATTTGGTTTCCGTGAAAAAAATTAAAAGCAAAGCAAATATGAAGCATATATCGCATTTCGCATGACATGATTGATGCGCGTACCCGCTACGTCATGAAACTCGTCAGATCACGTGTCAAATCATGTATGAGGGTTTCTTCACTGCTCTAGAAGTAGAGCGGATTACGTTTAGTGCCGTTTTTAAATGTATATACAGACAAATCGAAGAATTAAACTACAAATATTCCTCTAAAATCTAGTAAAATTATTGAAACGCTAATGTTTCATTTAACAAAGACAGCCGCGAGCGATCGGATTGCAATGAGCAAATTTTGACCATTGTCATTGTCATCGTTTGTCATCCGATAACGTTGGTGTCATGTCATGTTAATAAGATTTTGGCATATTTGTAACTTTTAGTGGATTGTCACAAACTTTAAAGGTAGATGTAACAATATCAATATCATATGCTTTCTGTACCTTCGTTGGTGAATTTATTATAGATTATCACTTTTACCAATTTTCAGTTTGTTGCTTTACAAATCTGTAGTATTTAGGATAACTAGACTTTCTTAGTCGTTCAAGTGATGTTAAAGTTGTTAATATTAATATCCTAATAGTATATTATTCAACGAGCGATAATGTAGGTAATAACTCGCATAGATGATTGTAAATTCATTATGTTGAGGGTTTTTTTAGTGCCCCAGAAGATCTGAAAAGGTTTTGGATGAGATCGGATTACGTTTAGTGCCGTTTTGTCACACAATTTAATGCTCTTTTCGACTTCAAAGATCCACCTAGTGGGGAGGTTCCAGCCGCTTCCAGTAGGTGCCGATTTTTTTATTTATATTTATTGTCTAATTATTTATTTAATTGTTATTATTTTATAAACCAACTTAAAATAATTGTGCTAACATATCCGTTTTTATTGTCATACGTTCTTGTTTAAACAATGTAAGTAAGATGTATAGTGGGTGTATATTTACTGGGCAGTCAAAAATGCAACAAAAACTTTACGACCTCATTAAAATACTGTTACTTTCTTTACTATCTCGCCTGCAAATTGAATCATTTATCTTTATAGGTTTTGGCTTGTTTGATATGACCATGCCGAATGGTTCACCGGCGTTAATAATTAGCTCGTAAAGTTTTTGTTACATTTTTTGACTGTCCAGTAAATATGCATCCGACTATACACTTACGCTAAATGTAATTTGCCCATTCCACAATCTATTATAAATATAAATTAAGTATTCCTTTATTATTATTTAATGTTTTTATTTGCCTTCTAAATTTCCTTTCTAATTTGATGTATTATTTTAATCTAATTTCTGTGATGATGTTTATTAAAATTTATTATTTAATTTTTCCTTTTTATTTGCGTACGGTTTTCATTTTATAACAAATGTTTATGATGGTATACAGCCTTTCAAAATTGCAAAGTAATTATTAAAAACATATTCAGTATTTACTATCTAAATCAAAAAATGCATGTTGTCCTTTGACGATATAAATTTTATTATATGAATGATTCACGTCTTGGCCTTTCTGCTGACAAACACAGTTAAAAAGTTACTTAGTATTAGCAGTTAAAATAAACTCTGATTTTTTTTTCAGATTGAGTATTTTACAATAATTTTTATGGAGCCATAAAATTAATAATTGAGGTATTATCTGTATCTACTTAAAGCAAATTGCTACAGACGCACTTAGTGCATCAAGTGATTAATTTGATTTTACAAACATTTAAATTTAGCGTTATGTTCTTATACTAATAAAAATGCCTTCGATAAGGTGGAACGTAAGCTGGAAAATATCTTAAATTATTATCAACTGCCATCTTATTTTTTCGGCAGAACTGATAGAAGATATATGATTCTAAAAATTTAATGATCTGTAAGATAATCTCCACCATAAAAGCGAAAAAGTGTTTATTAATAGGGTATTAACTTAAAATATTAATTTACATTAGTGTAATAAATATTTTATGCTAGTCATTCCTTTAATGTAGTGACCAAACTTGAAACAATCCTGCGCAAATTAGAAAATCTATTGGCAATTTAAATAAACGCCAACAAAAATGTATGGAAGCTAGAGGTTCTTATTTTGAAAATTTGCTCTAAGTATTTGTAATATTTTTAAATATACTTTTGTAAATATTTATTTGACCATTTTTATTTATTTGGACAATTAGTGTAAGCAAATGAAGCGGTTTTTTTTAAAATTTCCCATTTTGCCAAATTCAATCGCTTGTAAAAAAATCCATAAAGGTGCGACAAAAAATTTAATTACATCGTTTTGTTTAGTGATGTATGGGCTTTTATAATTGGCCATTAAATGTAAAGAAGTATATATACAGGGTGATCTTTTTTACAGAAACCGGAAAAAATAAATTTAAAAAGTCGGCCCTGGAATAAAAAAAAATTATAATAGCAATCTATCAACTGTGATAAGCGTATAAAGTGTCTAAAATTTAAACAAAATCCGATCACTAGTAAGGATGTTCTGGCCAAAATAAATTTAGACCAAAATCAGTTTATCACCCCGTACCTCAGAAATTAAGAGTGACAGGAAAATTTCAATGGCCGATCCTGAATACTCAAGTGGTTCTCTACCGCCCTTGGAAGTATGTACAGTTCCTCATGAAACATCCTGTGTAAGTTGTTGTTTTTTTATACATCGAGAATTTTAGAATAAAATTATAATGCAGTTAGAGATCAACAGACTGTTCTTACAGTTCTATGTAACTTTTGAACATACTCTAAAAATTAGACGTACAAAATATTTTAGTGAATCCGTTTCGGAAAGGACAAAGTGATTCGAGCTTGTCTTTATCTCCTATTAATTTTTACCTCTTTTCAATGAAACAAGATTCTTATACTCTTTGAAATATAATGTAATACTATTAAAATAGTGTTGTAGGCACTCATATTCTTATTTTGGCGGCAACGAAGTCCTCCACATTCATTTCAACGTATAATCTCGCCATTACGTGCATATTGGTTTTGTGTGGTCGTAGAAAACTACCTATATAATATGTATAACGCTCCTGTGACTTCGTCTACAAATTCGGTAAAAACTGTATTAAATTGGACAAAATTGTTCTAGACTTACTTACGGAATGCCTCAAGGCACAGTCATGGGGCTCAATATTATTTCAAATTTAAATAAATGATATGCCCCAGTTAAATATCCCTGGTAATATCGCCTCTTACACTGATAATACGGTGTTATTATTTAATGAAGTCAACTGGGAGGAGGTGAAACAAAAAGTTGAAGTAGGATTATGGCAAATCAAAAACTGGCTAAATAATAACTCATTACGATAAATCAATCAAAAATAAAATTCATTACATTTTATTTAAATGCGCCTGGAAAATATAACTTTGAAAGAGTAATATACCACAATTGTAATGATCCTACCAGCTGTAACAACTGTCAAGAATTCATTGAACACTCTAAAACTATTTTAAGTACCTAGGAATATACAGTGTGTCTCATCTAAACTGAAGACACCCGGATATTTTCGTCATTTTTTGAAATCCGGATTTGAGCTTTGGCCTAATTGTAGTCCTGTAGTCGTTTTCAGTCGATTAAGGCTTTACAAAAATGATGGAGCGTTCAAGTGGGACAAAATCATCCAGAGGTAAAATACCCTCCCGATTGGATCTCCGGGGGAGGGTGTCCACAGGGACACCTCATCGAATGTCGAAAAAAACACCGACAAGTTAAACCCAAGAAAACTAATTCTTTCATCTACGGCGCTTGGAATGTTCGTACTTTGAACGACAGCACTCGCACCGATCGGCCTGAAAGAAGAACTGCTCTAATAGATAGAGAACTTCACCGACTCAATGTTGACGTTGCAGCTCTCAGCGAAACTCGATTTTTGGAGGAAGGCTCTCTCACAGAAAAGTACTACACCTTCTATTGGAAAGGTCTTCCCACTAATTCAAGAAGACAACATGGAGTTGGATTTGCCGTTCGGAATCAACTTGTATCCAACTTAACACAAGTACCACAAGGCATATCCGAGCGTCTAATGCTGCTACGCTATGAGCTATCAGATGGCAATGCGGTAAATCTAATAAGCGCCTACGCTCCCACTCTGGTGCAAGTCACGAAACCAAGGAAAGCTTCTATCAACAGCTGGAAGAAACCCTCTGTAGAATACCTAAAACGGAACGACTCGTTTTTCTTGGCGATTTTAACGCTAGAGTAGGGAGAGATGCAGACATCTGGCCAGGCATTATAGGCAAGAATGATTTGGGCAACATGAACACTAACGGTCAACTACTCCTAACTAAATGCGTCGAACATGATCTAGTTATAACAAACACCATTTTCCGACAAAAGGATAAATTTAAAGGCACCTGGCGTCACCCCAGATCAAGTCACTGGCATCTACTGGACTATGTTATCGTACGTAGGAAGCATCTCAAGGACGTCCAAATTACAAAGGCGCGCATTGATAGCGAATGTTGGACCGATCATCGTCCTGTTGTCACTAAAATGAAAATTGTTATGAGACCCAAACACCGAAGAACTCAAGTAAAAAGTAGACTCCGTCTCTGTATTAGTAAATTGCGTGACCAACAAACCGTCGAACAGCTAAAGCAAAATGTTCAAGAGAAATTGAGTGCACTAGAAGAAACCAATTCTGTAGATGTCGTTGCTACCTGGACACAAATTAAAGACAGTTTAAAAAGTGGAAATTCTTGGCACTGCAGCAAGTAAAAAACAGGAGAACTGGTTCAATGATAATGAAGCTTTTATACAAGAACTTCTTGATCGCAAACATATTGCCTTCTAAAACGCTATCAACCACCCCAACGACTCATCAAAAGCAGAAGCTTTTACCCAATCTAAGTATGAAACGCAACGCGAAATCTGAAGAATAAAGAACGAGTGGCGGGCAAGCAAGGCAAGAGAAATTCAAAGGTACGCCGATTCACACGACTACAGGAATTTCTTTCAAGGAGTAAAAGCAGTGTACGGCCCCAGTCGGAAAAATATGTGCCCTATTAAAGATTTAAATGGAAATCTCCTCAAAGAAGACCAGGAAATAAGAGCCCGATGGAAAGAACACTACTCTAACATTCTTAACCAGCAAAGTCAAGCCGATCACGATATTATAAATCTTATCCCTTAATATGACACCTTCGAAGACTTAGATAAGAGCTTCAAGAACTTTTAGATGTGTATGCCCAGAGCTATGATTCCTTGGGACTTAAAATCAACATTGGAAAGACTAAGATTATGTCAACTCCTCATCAAGTGAACCAAATAGACATTACACTTAACGGAAATTCTCTTGAAGTGGTGGATCAGTTCAATTACTTAGGCAACGTTGTTAATGACAAAGCAAACATGGACAGCGAGATTCGCAATAGAATTAACGCTGCATCTAGAGCACTCTGGGGACTTAGAGAGAGAGTATTTGACAACCACGACCTTGCTTTGTCAACGAAAATGGCTGTCTACAGAGCAGTTGTCATTCCAACACTGCTATATGGATGTGAAAGCTGGGTCACTTATCGTCGTCATGTGAAAGAATTAGAACGTTTTCAGCAAAGACACCTCAGAAGTATGATGAAAATCCGTTGGTTCCATCACATATCAAACGTGGAAGTACTCAGGAGAGCAAAGAGCCTTCCAATTGAGGTGCTTATTTCAAGAGCACGCCTAAGATGGGCAGGTCACGTTCATCGTATGCATGATAACCGCCTTCCTAAATGTACACTTTATGGTGAACTGCTAAGCGGTAGAAGAAGGCGTGGCGGTCAACGAAAGAGGTTCAAAGACGTTCTCCATGAAAATCTAAAATTCTGCGGTATTCCAGACGAGCAATGGGAACAACTTGCAGCGGACAGAACCGAATGGCGAGGGGTTGTGACCAGCTATCAAGGAAATGTTGCTGCAAGAAGGCCGAATCCAAGACCTAACCAGGTCTATGTTTGTCCTGACTGCGGTGGACATGTGCTCTCCCGAATTAGCCTCTACAGCCATAGTCGTGTGCACCGTAGATGAATGGGAATTACAATAGACTACACCTTTTACTTGTTTTTTATTGTACACAATCTATCGACTGTAACATTTTTATACTCGGACTCGAGTAACGGCTAATAAATAAAAAAATAAAAAATAAAAGTCCTGTATAAAACGTACATTTCAAAGCAACCAACTTAAATTTAATTAACGAACAACGGCAGCCTCCCAAATGAGGCCCATTCCCGATATTTAGCTTCGCGTTGAAAATATCAAAAAAAAGTTATTGGACAAAGTTGTACAGAATTTAATTTTGAGCCCAAACATACCTACCTACTTTCGTTTAAAACGAGTCGTCCTGACTAGGGACAAGCACCCTGAACCTGAAGGAATATACCTCATACCATCCGGCAATTTAAACTGGGTAAACATCATAAAATAATTTAAGTGAATAATAGTAATCTGTTTGAGGAGACGAGTGAAAACTACGATGGCTCTGAAGGGCCATGGTCAAAACATTTTTCCAAATGCCTTATTAAAATGTCGCACTGCAATATTTTAAGTCGCAGTGCCTGTTAAAAAGTTGCACTGCGAATTATAAAGTCGCACTGCGAATTTTAAAAACGTACTGCGAATTTTAAAAATGCACTGCGAATTTTAAAAACGCACTGTGAGATTTAAAGTTGCACTGCAAATAAATATTTGCGTAGGGGACAAACACATTTATCAAGAAATCCATCCAGCTCGTAGCGTACGCAGACGGCATTAACATCATGGCTCATAAAATTGCATCCGCCAAAGAATCATACATAGATTTGGAAAATAATGCCAAAGTAATAGTTACTTTCCTGGCTATGGTTTCGGGGAAATGTTGGATATCTCTGTCGATATCTATACTTCCGGCCGTTTCATTTTCAATGGAAACTATGGCTAAATTTGTCAAATTTTCCTTAAGTAGTTTTTAATTAATTTCACTTTCGAAGATGACCTCTCGGCTGAAGCTACTAATACAGGAATCGTTAAATATAAAATCAAAGCAGTGCAAACTTCTGTATACGAAGTTGAAATCGGGCCCAGAATTGCTAACTTGGCCAAATCAAGTATTCTAATATATTTAAGGTTTCTTAATTTCCGCCGCTGGGCAAAGACACTTATCAACAAATCCACCCAGCTCGTAGCGTACGCAGATGACAATCTGAACTCTGGATCCTTGTGCATACGCGATTGTTTGAGTTTCGTCATGCAACTTTAAATCTCACACCGCGACTTAAAATATTGCAGTGCGACATTTTAATGAGATATTTGGAAAAAATTGTGATCGTGGCCCTTCAGAGCCATCGTAACATCGTGAAGAGAAGTATTGTTTAACATAGCTTTAGAATATGCATCAGACAAATATCAACAGATGGGACAAACATACTTATCAACAATCCATCCAACTTGTACCATACGCAGACGACATTAATACCATGGCTCGCACAATCGCATCCACCAAAGAAACATATATAGACTTGGAAAACAATGCGAAAGACGTCGAACCAGACCAATCCTACGCTATCGGTGTGAAACGTGGATACTCATCCAGAAATCGGCGGACGCAATTAACGCATTTGAACTGATATTAAGGCGGAATACTTGGGCCAGTGAATGACTGCGGCAACTGGAGGATGCGATATAACCACGAATTGTACAGGGTACAGACTGCAGCTGCAACGTGCAATATAACGTATAATGCAACATGGGCACATTTTTGCGCACCACCGTTTGCAGTCATTTTGGATATTATCCATAACTGAATATTCTTTTGTGTTCGCCTCGGAAACCGACAACTGATGGATCGCCACCGAGCATGCAATGCAACGTGACCTGCAACATGCGACTCGTGTCCACACAGGTTTGCTTCGAGCTTAAAAGAGGTCTGTGAAGACCTATGCGAGATTAAAATAGCTGCAGTTTTCAAGATATGTAGTGAGGATGGAAGTTAATAAAGCTCCAAAAAAGGTTCTCAATGGAAAAATTTATGGTAGAAGACCAAGAACGAGGTGGGAAGACGGAGTCAGGGAAGACACTGACAACACCGCTCAAGTAGAGCGATGGATAACCACAGCCCTGGACAAGATAGCATTGAAGAGGAAGTTGGAGGAGACTAGGGCCCGAATCGGGCTGTAGCATCATCAGAAAGGGAGGATGTGATGAAAATTTTGTCATGTTTTTCAAACAATTACGTGTGTGCAGCTATCCAGAACACAGTAGTGGAGAGTAGCAATTAGCTGTGACTAACATAATGCTCAATTGCAAAATTTAGTATGTTATGTGCTTAGGAATAAAGTCAATATTTATCAGGTTCCTAGGAGATATTAATAATATAATTAAACTTCTGAGGAAGATAGTCTTCTCTTACTTCGTCTTCCCTTCTCCTTGGTCTTCCTATTGATCTTCTATCATAATTTTTTTCATTGAGAACCTTTTTTGGACCTTTACTAACTTCCATCCTCGCTACATGTCTTGACAACTGCAGCTTTTTTTAAATCTCGCATAGGTCTTCACGGATCTCTCTTAGAAGAATTGGTACAATTTGTGGTTATATCGCATCCTCCAGGTGCCGCCGTCGTTCACTAGCCCAAGCATTCGCCTTAATATCTTCAGTTCAAATGCGTTGATTGCGTCCGCCGATTTCTGAGTGAGTATCCACGTTTCGCACCAATAGCATAGGATTAATCGGATTCGACGTCTTTGGCATTATTTTCCAAATCTATATATGTTTCTTTGGCGGAGCCATGATGTTAATGTGACCTGCGTAAGCTGCGAGCTGGATGGATTTGTTGATAAATGTGTTTGTCCCTTTTGTTGACATTTGTCTGATAACATATTCTAAGGTTATGTTAAACAACTTTTCTTCACAATGTAACTTAAATCTAACGCTACTTTAAATCCCAAAGTGCATTTTTAAAATTCGCAGTGAGACTTTAAAACTCGCAGTGCGACTTGATAACTCGCAGTGTGACTTTGTAATTTGCAATGCAACTTTTCAATAGGCACTGCGACTTAAAATAATGTAGTGCGATATTTAAGGCCTCTTCTCCACAGGGCGCGATCTGATAGCTTGCGATCTCGTGTTATAGTTATCACATTTGTACTCAGTATATCTCCTCCACACAGAGCGCAATCTGCGTTTTCGTTCCACCGAGATCGTCACGATCAGTTTCGAATCTTTTGGAGGGGATATACTCAGTACAAATGTGATAATGGTTGCGTTCATCACGGTGAGCGATAAGGTAGCGCTCACTGATCACATGCTCAAACTACGCTTCTTGCGCTGTCCTCATTGGCTTCTTGCATAATGATACGTGATCGCTTAGTTAGCGCTACCGTGTGATGAACGCGACCAATTATAACACGAGATCGCAAGCGTTCGGATCGCGCGATCAGATCACGCCCTGTGGGGAAGAGGGCTAATGCGACACGTGCAAAAAAGTTGTGGTCAAGGCCCTTCAGAGCCATCGCAGATAAAACATGTAGATTTTTCTGGCAATTCCCAACTTTCCAGGGCAATAAAAATTAATAATATTTCATCGAATTACCCCAAATTAAAGAAAAAATTAAGGTTCTACGTTGTCTAGAAGCCGAGATACTGTAAATTTTTGATGCGAACTCCAATTTGAAGTTTCAATTCCAAAAAGTCGCCGAATGAAAACGGAGCTCGGGCTGCTCTTCCTACATCTTCACCAGGGCGCTCTTGCAAGTGTAGCTTTACTTTCAAGGGCTAGGACTTCATACTTATTACATAAATTGTATGCTTATCAATTTAATTATAAAATATAGGTCTTTATTGAAAGTCTTTGAAAATTTCAACTCTTATTGTTTGTAAAATAATAGATATGATATTTTTTAAAAGCTGCTATCTTGACTGCTATTGGTCGTAGAGGGTTCATTTTTCTAAATACGTCTTTTTCAAACGGCTTTTCAATGTGCCAATTACAAGCGTTTATCATAAAAAATAACAAAGTTATTCTATTTGTTTATAAGCAAAAAACATCCACTTTTTAAACGAACTTTTTAACAACAATTTTTTGAACAAATAGTTTATTTTTCAACTTACCTTGTAGTTCAACTTTTCAGGAATCCATTTCATTTTGTTAAACATCTTTAGATCTAGTATCTTGCTTATGACGATTGTTTGAATAAATGCAATTGTTCATAAACTATCAAACCGATCTGGCTGAAATTTCGCGCAATTATAAAGACCCATAATGGATGTTATGTGTCACTTACTGTCATTACTGCCATTATTGAGGTTTTTTCGCCATTATCTCGATAATTTATTTTATCGAGTTTAACGCACAAAAAAAAAATTAAAGGTCTTGTTAATACCTACAACTTCTACTAATACAACTTTTCTTTAAAACATAATTGTAAATTCTACGGCCCGAAAACTGAGTTTTCCGACTTTGGTCGTCGTTTACAAAAAAAAAAATAGGACAAATCTGGCTGTACGTGTACGTCTATACGTATTTATCGTTTGCTATCCGCCACCCCACCCCTCTCGCCCCTATGGCCTACAACATTCAGATACTTGCATTATTTTTTTACGTGAAATCGATAAATTTTCTATACACAGACTGGACTTACAATAATTATATAGAAATATAAGGAAGCAATTAGTGGTATAGATATTTTGTTACACTATGTATACGTCCGAATCTGTTATAAAAACGTGCCCTTATCTACATAAATATAAACAACAATCAAATTAATCAGCAGACGCCACACCTGCAACAATAAATTTAATTTCGCATGGCTATGTTATTACAGGTTAAAAAAATGAAAAACATAACACACTATGAGAATATTTATGCCTGTGTAATATTGCAGTTAATCTGCTGCGCTAATTACTAGCAGCCTAGTCAAAATAAACTGATATATGTATTTCGTTAAACTTTAATAATTTTATCCACTCTCTATGATGTATTGGAATATTGGAAACATCAAAAGGATGATAAAAAGATTAGCCTAATCCCACACCGCTTTGTCGGCGGTACATTACTGGAATTGATATCTTATTTGAAATATCCGCGTAAAACACCGTTAATACCTAAACATAATTTTGTAACTGATCATGTGATCTTCGTATCTCGAATAAATCAGATAACGTACACACCTCGAGCTGTTTCATTTTTATTTTCCATAGATTTAACGTTTGCTGGGTACGTCTTCCCTAAAACTTGAATATATTAGCTATTATTTACCAGATGCTGGATCAAAAACAGCCAAAGCAATAGAACTCTTTATCTAGAGTTTACAAATACTTGACTTATTTGAACACACTTTTAAATTCAAACGTTAGATTAAAGAAATCCCTTTGTTCGGCAAAACTAACACTACTTATAAGTAAAGTAATCATTGCCTTGACATGTCACTTCATACCGTGGACAAAAATACATATTATTCATGAATTCTAGCTCGGCCCGCAAAGTTGAAAAGATGGTCACATTGGTTACTGTATGACAAAGATAAACACCGAAGTGAACAATGTCAAAGAAAATGAGGTCCACTTCCTGGGAGTAGCTAAATCCCCCCATTGAATGTAATACATTTTTTCTAGGGCACAAAAAACATTCATTATTGACGCTCTTTTGAACAAGTACACTCTTGCCGGCTTGAATTTTCAAATTGTCCGGTGAAATTTACTATGTGGATTAACTAGAACTCTTCTTCTTTGCGTCGCAACATCGTACGACCCTTTAACCGGTTTATTTCGAAAAGTACAGTACGAGCTCATTATTAACGCTGTTGAACCATTCGGTATGACTTCGTAAATGACTTTATTAAAATTAAGAACATTATAAACAGTTGCTTCCCGATGACCCGTCCCCGTACCGATCGTGCAACCACCGCGTTGACACGGTGGTGGATTGCAGGACTCCAGGGATGGACCTGGATCGGCAGAAACGACACATTAGAAAAGCCAAACCTAAACTTATTTTTTACAAAATAAAAAAAATAACAAGCCGACGTACTGTCGTGAGCAGAAAAAAATAGGACAATTTTTTTTCCTAATGTAAATCTGTCTCTATTTGAATATGTAATGAGTAGCCGAAATAAAACAGATATCACTTTTAATTTATTTTTTTATTTTAATGCTGTAGTTATTACTATAGTAAATATGGATGGTTACTGAGACAAATTGCACTGCGTTATAACATTAACAAAAATTTGGTGTGTGACATTTTAAGAAAGTGGAGAATAAACGGTACGATTAGTAGAAAGGGTTAAGTGGAAGAATGTCGTATAGACAAACTTCGCCCTCAAAATAAAGACGTTTATTATTATTATTATTATTAAATCCTGGATCAAAGGACAAAGGATATCCTACTTAACAAGAAACTAACTATTAATATTTCGTTATTGCACCATTTCTATTTATAACTTCTATAAGTCTGTTTAGCATAGAATTAAATAACCTTATACAATAATCATTACAAATAATATTTTCCCATGCATTATTTACTATTTCCAGTAATTCTTCGGCAATCCGTGGTCTCAGATTTTGTTTTTGGATACTTCTTACAAGTAGCTCCCATACTTCTTCCACAGGATTAAGATCTGGACTATGACTGGGCCAGTTAAGAACATTGATGTTTTTATCTTGAAACCAGTTAGTTACGGTATGAGCAGTATGAACGGAACAATTGTCTTGTTGAAATATGAACTCATTATTAGGAAATAATTGTGGCATAATATTGTCTAAAATCCTAATATACGTTTCACTATTAAATCGTTCCCCAATATGCTACAAAACACCAGGACCACGTGCCGATATCCAAGCCCATATATTGACGGAAAATCTACCGCTTTTTTCATTGTTAGATATATATTTCTCATCGAATCGAGTATTCGGAGAGCAGTAAACACGAATACGACCGCTGTGTGTTGACTGGAAAGTTTTTTTCTTCTGTAAAGGTTACATTGTTCCAATAATTTACATCATGCGCTAAAAATTCAAACGCAAATCCTACTCGAGCTTCTTTATGTTCAGTTTTAAGTAAGTATTTCTGGGCTGCTGCATGACAGCGTAGCTCCGATTCTCTTACTCGCCGGCGACCAGTACTACTCGATCCAGAAAAATTCGTTTCTTCGGCAGCCTGAATAACTGAGTAAAATGGATTTTCTACTAAAGCATTCACCAATTGCAAATCTTGTTGTTGAGTTGATATCCTTTGTCGCCCTGATCCAGGATTTCTACTAATCGTACCATTTATTCTCCACTTTCTTAAAATGTTACACACCGAATTTTTGTCAATATTATAATGCAGTGCAATTTATCTCATTGACCATCCATCTTCTACTTTAGCAATAAATCCAGATTTAACTAAATCGCTTATATAAGGCATATTAGTTTTTTGCACACTTGACCACTAGTGTGTAATTTTTGTATTTCAATTTATTCATATATTTTTGGTAACCACTGCGGTAGTAGAAAAAATTGCGTATGAACTCGTTTGTAAAGTGCCTTTTATCACACTTGTTGCATAAATAACTATTTTAAAGAAAATATACATTCCATTATTCATATATCGTTGAGATACCCCAATTTAAAAAAAAACAAGTGAGGGTTCAATATTTGCCGAGAAAATACAAATCTTTCCGACGAAACGAATTTGAGGCGCCCGAGACTCGTTTTGGGCCGTGCGTGGCTGACTTCATTCTCTATCGTTCCCACACTGACTAATCGGAGCAACGGCAACTTTAAACAATTGCCACACGAACAATTTTTAAATAATCGAGTCGAAAATTTTTGCATTGCATTCTTTGAACCTTTTATTCCTTAATATTAATAAACAACGCCATAGCGATTTAAAACACAAATATATCTCATATTCTATTGGTCGTAAAGACTTTTTTTTGAATTCGAGAAAAAATATCAGCTATCAAATGCTTCTGTTAATGGTGGTGTTAAAGAACACGCCAAATTCCTCGATAAACTTTTTGAAACTATAACAAAATCCGTGCTTCACCATTGGAAGAGGTTTTTATATATAAATTCACATTTTCGCTCTACGGAGCGTTTTTTATGCAAAAATCTTGGAAACTCATCAAGGAGTGTAATTTTAGAAAGTATATTAAATGTCGCTGCACGGGGACGTAATGCTGCCCCGGCCACAAAATTTATAAAAGTATAACGAAAACCGACTTTAACTTCGGAAATTTCAAAAATAAAAACCCTTTTACGAATCCACATTGTGCAGCACTGCAACTCATACGTTATGTTAAATATGAGGACACGTTCTCTAGTCTCTAGTCCAGTTTTAGCGAAAATAGCCCTTAGCATCAAGGGTGACCTTCCACTTTTCAACCATCGATTTTAGCGGAAAAACTATGTGTTTTCCGCGTATTTGCCTCAGTGATTCGGTGTCAGAAAAGTATCTTTACCATGTACTCAGATGTGCATGGGACCGCCTTGCCTGAACATGTGAATATATAATTGCCACAATATAATTCAAAATAGTTGCGATTCAAGCATTTTTATGCTCCGATGAGGAGCGAACTAAATTGATATTGAACTGAAAATACGTAAATAGACAGTCAAGCAAAAGCCCATCAAAATTATAAACATTGATCTTTTTACTGAATCTTTTTGTGTAATCGTTAGCTATAAACGCATATTGGATGGTAGTTGGTTACATTATAAGTCGTTCCGTTCTTCACTATGTGTTGTACACGGGCCAGACTATAGTTATCATACATTTCCTTGAACGTTTTGATCCGGGGAAATTCCAACCAAGGGGTGCGTGAAGTACTTGGGGGTCAGACTGGACCAGCGACTGACGTTTAGCACACATATAAATGAGACCGTACGGACGGTCTACTCCCTGTCCAGGAGTCTGTATCCACTCACGGTCAGGGGTAGCAGACTTAACCGACAAAATAAAAAATTGTTGTACACGATGGTGGTCAGGCCATCCATCACATACGCGGCGCCGGTGTGGTGCAGCATACCGGTCACGACAATGAGAAAACTAAAAGTGTTAGAACACAAATTTATGCGCCTCATCTCTAATTCTGGAAGGTACACCTCCCTCAGAGACCTATACGCACTTTGCCACGACATAACCCCAATAGCGGACTACGTCCAGGATAAATCCCAGAAATTCTACTCTTTCAAACTGGGCGATAGTCCACTAACAAGAAACATAACACAAATTAGACAGCATAATGCCCCATTTCGGATTAAACACACCCTACCGTACCAGACGTTACCGATCTTCCGGTAACCTCTGTAGCCAAACTTCAACAACTATAACTTTCGCTTACCCTATCCACCTTACTGATATTTCATACCTTCACATCTTTAAATCTTTCCTGTCCCCCCTCTTACTTTCTGTTTGTTTCTTTTTGTCTCGTTTGTTTCTCGTTGTCTCTTTTTGTATTTTTGTCTCTAAATTCATTTTCCATCAAAATTTTATAACAAAATCAAAGTTTTCCGAAAACCAAAATTTTTTTTAAAAACCAAAGTTTAGGCCAGCCTATGCACAGCCCGGCATTCGCACGTCTTGCAGATGGTTCCTCGTCCAGATTGAGGTACCAGCGTCAACACCCAAATTAGAAACAGTGAAGTGCGCGAGCTACCTTATAAAAGTGTAATTTTAAGTTTTGTTAAATCTGTTTTTTTAGATGTTTGTAAATTTTATCACCTTTTTTAATCTGCATTATGCAGAAGGAGCCTAGGTATAAGTTTTAATTGCTTTTAATTTGCTCGAATTCTCGAGACGAGATCAAATTTCTTTCTCGTCTCGAAAAATCGAGACAAGACGAGATTCTAAAATTCGAGATCTCGCCGAGACGAGATCGAGAACTTCTCGACTTTTTTCTCTTATAACATTGTTCTACATTTGACCTTCGAATGAATAATAAACTTGAATTAAATTAAGAATATAAATATTTACATAAATAATTCTACACATATAAAGAAATTTCATTTTTTAGTTCTTAAAGAAGCAACCGTTACAAACATTAAAATAAACAAAACAATAAAAGGATCCCTATCTAAATTTAACTTAAGATTTATTTAAAAAAATTTATTCTATGCCTTTTACTATTTGGGCATATTGTAAATATTTAAAAAAAAAAAAATTATAATAATAAACTTAATAAACCTACCACCTACTACCTAATTATAATTACTATTTTGCATTTACATGTTTTTTACATATTGATACGAATTGTATCTTTTATCGGCGAAGACATACACAATAAAAACCTTGCAGATTCGTTATGAAGGCGATTTCGATGTTTCCCGCTTTTAACCTTTCGGCTGGCACACTCGTTGCTGGTGTGCTTAAATAATCCCTTGCCATACGGGCCGAATTAGAATATATTTTATCATGGTATTTCCACAATTTTAAAATATCTTCTTCATGGTCTGCAATTTCTCTTCAAAATAATTGTTTACTTCCGCTTTTCAACCAGCGGTAGATTCAAATAGATTTATTTTAGTTAGGTACATTTAAAAATTAAACAAAAGTCACATATTCATATAAATTGAAGTGTAACTTTATACATTAAATAAATAGAGATTCCACTTGTGAAAAAAGGAAAAAAATGAAAAATTTCACATTTGTTAAGACGAGACGAAATCTCGACCTCGAGACGAGATTTTGGGTAGACGAGAATATGTCGAGACGAGATGACTGAAAGATATCGTCCCAACAATGTCGAGACGAGACGAGAAAAACCAATTTCCCGACGAGACGAGTCCCGCGGCAACACTAGCTTTTATTAGCATTTCCGAAGAGATATTCTATTTGTTTATAACGAAAAAATTAATGTTAAATTCGGTAATCGTTTTCAACAATTTAAAACCAATACTTTATTTGGTTCTTTTTTGATATTGTTAGATAGAAAATGAACTTTAATTTGCGCAGCAGATTGCCGTAGAACCGCCATATCGCTGAGAAGTAAACGTTGAAAAAAGTCAAAAAGTTATTAACAAATTGAATGTGCAAAAACTATTCGACCATATGGCTCCCAATTTCGCGTGCCTTTTCTATGCTACAGGAGCCTTCTATTCCTGTGGTAAGCAGTATATGAAACATGGTTTCCTATTGTCTAAACAATTGAATAAAAAAATTAAAAATTTGTTTTTCTGTAAAAAGTCTTACTAAAAAGTAAAAAATAAAAAATACTAATGGACGAATGCAAGAAAAGCAAGGCGTGCGCACTTTGTATGATTGTACGCATGATTATATGAAAGGGGTGGAATCATTGTATACATAGTGCCTTCAGTCATGCGCACATAAAGATGATACATATACGGTCGTGAGCAAAAAAAAATAGGACGTCTTATAACGGTATTTTGCTAAAATCTAGTGTACATCTAACTTTAATATTTGTGACATTGTCAGTTAGTTGTCATAATTTATTGCAAGTGTGCAAAAAACTAATATGGCCTCATATAAGCGATTTAGTTAAATCTGGAGTTATTGCTAAAGCAGAAGATGGATGGTCAATTAGACGAATTGCACTGCGTTATAATATTGACAAAAAATCGGTGTGTAACATTTTAAGAAAATGGAGAATAAACGGTACGATTAGTAGAAATCCTGGGTCAGGGCGACGAAGGATATTAACTCAACAACAAGATTTGCAATTGGTAAACGCTTTATAGAAAATCCATTTTACTCAGTTATTTAGACTGCTGAAGAAACGAATTTTCCTAGATCGAGTAGTACTGGTCGCCGGCGAGTAAGAGAATCGGAGCTATGCTGTCATGCAGCAGCACAGAACTACTTACTTAAAGCTGAACATAAAGAAGCTCGAGTAGGATTTGCGCTTAAATTTTTAGCGCATGATATAAATTTTTGGAACAATGTAATCTTTACAGACGAAAAAACTTTCCAGTCAACACACAGCGGTCGTATTCGTGTTTAGCGCCCTCCGAATACTCGATTCGATTCGATGAGAAATATATATATATATATATATATATATATATATATATATATATATCTAACAATGATAAAAGTGGTAGATTTTCCGTCAATATGTGGTCTTGGATATCGGAACGTGGTCCTGGTGTTTTGTGGCATATTGAGGAACGATTTAATAGTGAAACGTAAATTAAGATTTTAGACAATATTATGTGTCACAATTGTTTCCTAATAATGAGTTCATATTTCAACAAGACAATTGTTCATTTCATACTGCTCATACCGTAACTAACTGGTTTCAAGATAACAACATCAATGTTCTTAACTGGCCCAGTCATAGTCCAGATCTTAACCCTGTGGAAGAAGTTTGGGGATTACTCGTAAGATGTATCCAAAAACGAAATGTGAGACCACGGTATGCCGAAGAATTACTGGAAATAGTAAATAATGGGAAAATATTATTACTAATGATTATTGTATAAGGTTATTTAATTCTATGCCAAACAGACTTATAGAAGTTATAAATAGAAATGGTGCGATAACGAAATATTAATAGTTAGTTTCTTGTTAAGTAGGATATCCTTTGTCCTTTGATCTAGGATTTCTACTAATCGTACCATTTATTCTCCACTTTCTTAAAATGTTACACACCAAATTTTTGTTAATGTTGTAACGCAGTGCAATTTGTCTCATTAACCATCCATAATTTACTATAGCAATAACTCAGCATTAAAATAAAAAATAAATTAAAAGTGATATCTACTTTATTTCGGCTACTCATTACATATTCAAATAGAGACAGATTTACATTAGAAAAAAAAGTTGTCCTATTTTTTCGCACGCCTTGCTCTTCTTGAATTCGTACATTAGTATTTTTTTTATTTTTTACTTTTTAGTACGACTTTAATTCTCGCTCCTTCGTTTCGCAGCTTTTTCAATTTTTACCCCGCGCCAACTATGTGCGGATATTTGCAAAACTAACGGTGGAATACTGTATTGTCATCCGATCTTAGTAATTGTACAAAATTTCATTAATTGATTATGTCAGGAAGTGTGTTAAATAAAGGATACAATATTTGAAGACGCTTTTCATCCCCGCGCTCCCTACGTGCGGATATTTGCAAAAGTAACGGTGGAATACTGCATTGTCTTCCGATCTTAGTAACTGTACAAAATTTCATCAATTGATGATGCAAGATTTGAACATAAACATTGTGCACGCATTGTGAGTTAAAGAAAAGCAGGTAAACATAGCCATTTTAGCATGTTTTTTTGCAATGACTCCTAAACAAATTAACCGATTTTGATGAAGTAGGTCTCGTCTTGTAGGTTTTATCAAGGCGCATAACTTTTAAGAAACACTTTTTTTTCCTAAAATTAATAGTCTTTTCTAAAACTTGAAGAACCATTTTCTCGCACCTTATTGTGCAATCAAAAATTTTGCCACGCAAAAAAATTGAAGCCTAAGGAATCCTACATTCCTACAATCATTCTGAACATCCTGGATTCGGCTTATACCTAGAAACATATTTTTTGCCAAATGCTGATTCGACTGGAGTGGGTACAATATCCCTAATTTAATCACACTATTCTAACAGCTACAGTAATTAATAATTGGAATATAAAATTTTATTTCCGTCGTACAAGTAAAAACCAGTTCGTAGTTATATTTAAAATAAGTTTGAACATGAAATTAAGTATAACATTTTCTGATTATTTTTTATTATTAATAGGTATATTAATATTGTGTAAGGTTTCCCTCGATTCAATCAATGTAAACTGTTGATACAATCTCTAGAAAAGCGTATAAACCTCGATATGCATAAAAACCACCCCATGCAAATATTACTTTTTTGTGAAGACTTTAATCCAAGAAGGATAGTTGGGTAGTCGTGAAAATAGCAAAACAAGAGGAATAAAAGTGAAAATATTTGGTATATAACGATGCAATAACTAGCAAAGTTGTTCTAAATGTAAAAGAAACGCTGTCGACTTGTCTGTTAGAGCCCAAGTTGAGAGGTCCCTAGTGTGTCGTTTCGGAAACGTTTCAGTTTCAGGAATCGTCCGTTGAAATCCCCTAGTACAAGTTCATAGAAAATATGTGCACTCTGTAAGGGAACATAAGATTTTCTTTTTGTTTAAGTATGGAATGTGTTTTTTTACATTTAACCGTTTGATTAAAGAGAATTGTACAAACGATTAATAAAATTAGCTAATATATTGTAATACATTGACCTTATGAGGGTTGCTACTTGATGGTGTGGAATATTTATGTAACAATAATACTGTAATGTATTTGAAATTGAGTGATTAGTCAAAGCATTAAAGCTACGACTTTTTCGTCGATAATTATTTAGTAATTTTCACATCTATGATATAAACTAATGTCTCAAATAAACGATCCAAATTTACTTAGTCAAATTGAACGTCTCATTTAGTCAGGAGTCTCTTGGCTCTGAGTAGCCTTACTTCACTTTGACCTAAAAGATCTTTTGTAAATTACCCTACAACTAATTGTTGCCTAGAATTCCAAAACTTTTTACAAAGTTTATGACTTTTCTGGGGACTAATTTCCCTATGTTCAAGCGTTAATTCCGCCTACTCCAGTTACTTTAGCCTAATGCGGATTAACGCCTTCCATCCACAAAGTATATGTTCCTCAATTTCAGTTGCAGCATCGCAATATCTGCATTTATCGTCTACTGCCTTGCCTATGTTCTTCAGATGGTATCTCAAGGGACAGTGTAATCAGCCTCAATTCGAACTTTTCGAGTTCGAGAAGCCTTGTGGCATTTTTTGCCAACTAAGTTATAAACTTTTTCGCTTGACTTTGGCCTGCACTATTCCCCCAGTAGGACTTCTTCTGTTCCTTTTTCCATTTATGAATCTCCTCCGTTATGAGTCCCTTGGATAGAGCAGAAAACAGTTCAGGTCGGAATGGAAAGAATGGCGTTCCAGCTCTTTTTTTGCAAGGCTATAATTGAGTACCTGGTATTCCCTCATGCCCTGGCACTCACATCAAGGTAACCTTGTTGTTATTAGTCAGGGATTGTGTACATTTCCAGGCAATTTCAGATTCGAAGATGTAGAACCTTAGAGCCTTTAATGCTGCCTGGCTATTTGAAAGTATATAGATCTTTGCCCTTCAAATGCCTTTATTTAGGTATTCCTATGCATACAGATCTATAACGTAAATTTCTGCCTGGAAGGTGGTTGGGGTGTCGCCGAGGACACTGGATATTTAGCTCCAAAGTCCTTAAGTGACCAACCAGATCGCCTGGTTAGAATTTAAGTGCCTGATGCAGTCTTAAGGCACTAAGTGCTGCCTCCGTCCTCACCTGCAAATGCATAGGAAGTAGATCAAGTATTGCCTCCATAGCTGCTGTGGGACACAAGAACATTGCTCCTGTAGTCCCTAAGCAGGCAAGGCGTTACAATTTCTGCAACTTTCCTTGTGCTTGTGCGTAGGTCACCATAGGTCTGGCAACCAAAAGGCAGGGACCAATTTGTCATATTCGGCTTTAGACCCCAAGTCTTACCAAACAGCTTACGGCACGTCCAAATACCGCTGCTGGTTTAGTAAGTGTCTTTTGCAAATGCGAGTTCCAGTTAAGTTTTTGATCCAGGATTACTCCTACTACTCCATTTCAGAGATTTTGCAGGGTGATTGTTAAAGAACACGTCAAAACCCTCGACGAACTTTTCGAAATTGTAACAAAATCAGAAACATTTCGCATGAAAAGCGTGCTTCACGTAAAAACGCCGTTGGAAGAAGTTTTTATACATTAAATCACATTTGCGCTGCACGGGGACGTAATGTCGCCCCGACTACAAAATTTACAAAGTATAACGAAAATCGACTTTAACTTCGAAAGTTTTGAAAATAAAAACCCTTTTACGGATCCACGTTGTGCAGCACTGCAACTCATGCCTTGTGTTAAATATGAAGACAAGTTATCCAGTCTCTAGTCAAAGTATTTTGAGAGTTTTAGCGAAAATAGCCCTTAGCGTCGAGGGTGCCCTATCATTTTCTAGCAGTCGATTTTTACGGGAAAATGATGTTTTAAGCGTATTTGCCCTAAACCGGTTCCTCAGTGATTCGGTGTCAGAAAACATTGAACTTTTCTTGAAACTTTTTGTGTAATCATTAGCTATAAACCGCACATTGGATGGTAGTTGGTTACATTACATAGTCGCTCCGTTCCTCACTATGTGTTGTACTCGGGCCAGACTATAGTTTGTCCATACATTTTTCTTGAACGTTTTTGTAAAACATATTCTGTGGTGTTTATTTTTATTTTATTTATTTATAATTTTTTTAAAAAAATTTAATATATATTTTTGAAGTTTATATTGTCTTTTTCTTTTGTTTTCAAAATTCCTTTTCAGGTTTAAATTTAAGAAAGTGTTAATATTTACTGTATTAGATTTATAGTGTTACGACGTCCATTTGGTTAAGCAAAAACGAAACAGTAAGTATAGATTTTATATTATTCTCTGTGTGAAACAGTAGTTTTGAACCCTTCTTTGTGAATGTTTAATATCCATTTTGGAAAGTATAATTAAAAGTCCTTCAGACGTGTAAAGATTTAGCGTTCACATGATTACTGAACCATTTGAAAAATTGCAAAAAGAGAAGTGATAGCTTCTCTGAGTTCTGTGTCATGGCTTGACCGCTTTTTTACTCTGCTACAATCTAGTGCGCCCTATTTAAAGTACTCGAAATAATTACACAGGCATACAAAAAAAATTCTGACTACGAAGTAAAAAGTAAAGTCGATGGTCGACTCCTCCAGGAGTCACGGTTGCCTAAACGACGTTTCGGCAGAATCTCATCTGCTATCTTCAGGTTCTCACTGAAAGCTGCCTACTGCTGCTTCTCGTTGCTCGAACAGAAAGTTCAGTTCGAGGAGCAGTACCGCAGCTAGCCTCTGGCATCCAATTTCTTTCTAACGCATGTACACTTCAGACTTCAGTGTCTTCAGTTGAGCATCTCTTTCACAAGAGATTGAACGATTATTAGAATTAGAATAGGCTTAAACATATAGAAAATATTTAACAGGCGGTCGAAAAATTAGTACTCGACATCTTTTGTTGTCCAGACGTGGTGGATTATTTGTTGTTAACTGGATTTAGGGTCATTCTAAAGGAAATCCCTATCTACGTTGTTGTAGGAAGCATTTGTGACTAACGAAAGTTTGCGAAAATGCAATTTGCAATCCTTGTGGGGTGGAATTTTTACCGAAATTTTTTGTAAATTTTATTTTCCCTTGCCCTATAATTAACATAAAGAAGAGCAATAATAAAATAAAATTTGCAAAAAAATGCTGTCAAAAATCCCCCCCCCCCACAAACATCAAAAAATTGCATTTGCGTAAAGTTTCGTTAGTCACAAATGCTTCCTACAACAACGTAAAAGACGTCTATGAAAACAAAAATGCAAAATTGCAGATGGGGATTTCCTTTAGAATTACCGGATTTAGTTCTCTTAGTTATGACAAAAAGGTAAGAATTAAAAAAATGTCAGACCTATACTGTCAATGCCGTCATTAGTGGTAAACAAAACAGAGGGTTTAGTGATGATAGCAATAATTTGTGTAATGATAGAAATTTTTAAAGTGCTAGAAAAACACAATGATGACCTTGAATTTTCTGCAAATTTTCGCCTACGGCGCGCGGTCCACTTACCCGTTCTTCTGCTTCCACACTTTCAAAACTGACGAGCCGCCACTGGCCAAAATAAGATCTCACTCTACCCTGAAAACATGTCTACTGTCAACGAAATATCAAATTTTGACAAAATGTTAAATTTTTGTTGTGGAAAAATGCTTTTCTGATAAGATAATTCTTTAGTAATTTTTTGAACGGTGCGAGCTCGTATTTTTTCATTGTATTTTTTTTATTCTATTAATGTATTTTAAAATACTCTTTTTGTTTATTTACAATTAATAATTTCGCTAATCTTGACATACAACTGATAGTTGAAAACCTGGGCTGCATTCGATCAATGGTCGAACTTCCATGGTGAGCAACTTAGAGTTGATCAATTGACTCAACGCGTTTATTCTGTGTCTCTTTTTAATATTATTACAATTGAATATGCAGTGAGATATAAATAATTCGTTTCAATTGTTTACCATTAAAATGGCTACAGTCAAGAGTTAACCCCTGTGTAATATAATGTATAGGTACTCAAGGAAAATAAAATAAAAAAATATTAAAAAAAACCTTTCCCTGTGTAAAGGAGATTGTTCGCGGCAAGCTTTTATATCATAAAAAAAATTATATAATGTAACAAAATGATGGGTTTAATTTAGTTCAAAATTTATTTTTTACCTTTTAGAGCATTTAAATAAAAGCTTTTTTTTAAATATTTTTTTTATATAATTTTATTTTTTACTTTTTAGTCTTTTGATACGCTGTAATCCCCAGATATTAATTTTGAGAAGAATTGGATTATAAACGGTAAAATCGTCCGCCATCTTGAACAAATTTCTTTACTAGAAATTCGTAATCCGCGACCCCGAAAATCTTCACATATCGATTTTGATCGATTTGGACCTAAATCACAAAACCCGTCAGCCATATTGGCGCCGCCATTTTGAGTTTCTGAATTTTTACTAAAAATTCACAATTCGCGATCCAGAAGACCCCCAGATATCGATTTTGGGTTGAATCGGACCTTAAACGGTAAAGTCGTCCGCCATCTTGAAGTCGCCATTCTGAACTAAATTTTTTACTAGAAATTCGTAATCGGTGGATCCGAAAACCGCCAGATATCGATTTGGACCATAAATGTCAAAAGTCGTCCGCCATATTGGCGCCGCCATTTTGAATTTCTAAATTTTGACCAAGAGTTCATAATTGGCGATCTCGAAAACCCCAAGATATCAATTTTGAGTCGAGTCAGATCATAAACGGTAAAGTAGTCCGCCATCTTGAAGCCACCATCTTGTTTTTTTCTTATATGAAAATGTTAAAGTGTATTGTCACCGGACTTATACACGTGCAAAATTTCAAAGCTCTAGCTTAATTAGAACTAATCGAAATTTTGATTGCAAGGTTCGACCTAAACAAACTGACTAGTGTTGCCGCGGGACTCGTCTCGTCGAGAAATTAGTTTTTCTCGTCTCGTCTCGACATTGTCGAGACGAGATGAGACCGAGAAATGTCTCGTCTCGGCGGCATCACTAAACTGACAAACATTGCAAGTTAAATAAAAGCTTTTAAAAACAGAAATATATATAAAAAACATTGGGCAATGCCTTGTTATATTTAAATGTTTATTATCATAATTTTATTTTCTCTTCTAATCAATGATAATTACATTACACACACAAAAAATCATGTCCTGCAGACTAAACTATACCGTGGCCTTATGTATTTTGATGCATTGATTCGAATTTAACGTTAGATTTGTTTCATCGGATTATAGTTTTTTTCCAACTTCAAGAAATAGCTAAAGTTCCCTCAAAATTTCATTCTTTTAAGTTAAAAACGTGTGACAAGATAGCAAATCTGACATCAGATCTGATTTTAGAACAACAAAATATAAAAGGTTATACTGGTCTGTCTAGTGTGCTGAACACCATCACACTTCTTGTTCTATTTGTCCTGAGTTACTAATCCGTGGTTATCAAAACATTCTTCTCTCTTACCTGCCATCGTTTTGTGCACACGCCAAAAATTACGATGAGTATTATTAACTTTTGTTATAGGAGTCCAAAGCCTATTTTAAATACTTTTATAGCACGATACGACCCCTGTTTGTATTCTTACAAAGTTGGTAAGCAGGTAAATATTTATTAAACACATCAGATTTTATTTACTTACATTTTCACACAATACGCCTAAATAACTCTAAATGAATTTATTATGCGTTATGGTGGAGTAAAATTTATATAGGGTAAATTAACGTAAATTGTTCAACTTCTAAATTGTGGGGTATTTTATTTTTATATAAACTGAACATTTCAGTTTACTACTACACCAAGTACTATAAAGTTATATAATTTTTGCTACCGTGTTAACAATTCTATTTATTATTTCAGAGTAATTTTTAATGTTTATTATACAAATGTTTATGAACGAAAATGGAAAAGCAAAATGAGGGCTGTGTTCAGTGAATGCACGGATTAGTCGAAATCGTTCAGAAAGCAAATATTTCAGAGTCAGCCCAATTTGGGAAAATTGATCTGGATATCAAATGCAACTACCGTGGTCGAGGCCGTTCATTGAAATTTAAGCGTCAATTTAACGCGCACGTTATCCATTAATATTTGTTGTTTGGTTAGTAAAATAATTTTATTTTTAATATCCACTATAGACAGTTTTTAAGAATTTGAAAATAAATTTATAGATTATTATGTATATTAAAGTTAGAACACATGTTTTGCAGTACAATCACAATGAGAACTAAGGAATCATCTGAATCAACAGTAATCATATGAACGATCTATCTTTCCGGGTCTGGAGGAATTCTTTATATTTTACAAAAAATTAATATTAACGTTCACAAAAAAGGGTTCAAAACGATTGTTTCAGATGGAGAATAATACAAAATTTATACTTACTGTTCGTTTGTGCTTAACTGCTTCACTGATGGTACCAATTGGACGTCGTAACACTATAAATTTAACACAGTAAGTACTAACACTTTCATAAAATTAAACCTGAACGGGAATTTTGAAAACACAAGAAAAAGACAATATAAAGTTCAAAAAATATATATTAAATCTGTTTAAAAAAAATCATGTTTTACAAAAACGTTTAAGAAAATGTATTGACATACTATAGTCTGGCCCGTGTACAACACATGGTGAGGAACGGAATGACCCATAATGTACCAACTACCATCCAATATGCGGTTTATAGCTAACGATTACACAAAAAGATTCAAGAAAAGTTTAATGTTTAAAAATTTTTGGTGGGCTTTTGCTTGCCTGTCTATTGACGTATTTTCAGTTCAATATCAATTTTGATCGCTCCTCGGAGCTTAAAAATGCTTGAATCACAACGACTTATTATATTTTGCCATTAAAATTTCATACGTTCAGGCAAGGCGGTCCCATGCACATATGAGTACATGGTAAAGATACTTTTCTGACACTGAATCACTGAGGAACCAGTTTAGGGCAAATCCCGTTAAAACCCATCATTTTCCCGTCAAAATCGACTGCTAGAAAGTGATAGGGGACCCTTGTCGCTAAAGGCTATTTTCGCTAAAACTCTCGATATACTTTGAATAGAGACTGGATTAACTTGTCCTCATATTTAACGCAACGCATGAGTTGCAGTGCTGCACAATGTGGATTCGTAAAAGGTTTTTTAATTTTGAAATTTCCGAAATTAAAATCAAATTTTGTTACTGTTTCTAAATTTTGGTGGTCGAGGCGACATTACGTCCCTGGGCAGCGACATTTACTACACTTTCTAAAATTACACTCCTTGATGAGTTATTGAAATTATTGCATAAAAAACGCCCCGTAGAGAGAAAATATGATTTAAAATATAAAAACCTCTTCCAACGGCATTTTTACGTGAAGCACGCTTTTCATGCGAAATGTCGAATTTTGTTACAGTTTCGAAAAGTTTATCGAGGGTTTTGGCGTGTTCTTTAATAATTACACCAGTGCTAAAAGTGAGTTACTTCTAACACAAGTGTTAGGTTAATAAGTTTTTTCAATTATGAAGATAGGCTTAAATACGGAGTTTTGTTGCAAAATAAGGAAACATTTTTGTTCAAAAGATATAACATTTTATTGAACTAAGTTGAGCAATATTCTACATGTAGACCTTTCACTAGTACACATTACATTAGTCTTTTTCTGAACTCTTCATACAAAGATGAAATCACATGGTCATTTATGGTTGGCAACAGTAGAATAGTGTTGAACTTAGTTGAATAAAATGTCTTTTTCAAAGAAGTCTTTCCTTATTTTGCAATTAAACTTCTCTGTGGCTGTGTGAGAAAAATACTTTATTTAAAACCTTATACAAATAATTATCAGTGAGTGGTGTATAGGGTAATTTTCATTTTTGGAATTTTTTTCAAGTTTCTGGTTTCTTGATATAAATTAGGTTGAAAACAGGAGGCGGTGTTTTGGGCGAGCCGACGCGACGCGACGGAGTCGGTATTGCTATTCATAAAGAATCTGCTTTCAGCCTTTTGTCGAGACGGCTGTCGTAACGACGGCGATTGACTTAACAAAAGATTCTACGTGCTGCTTAACTTCCCTTGTCTTGTGGCGTCCAATTTTTTAAACTTTTTTGCTTATTATTTTCCGATCTAACGTGAAAAAATTCCAGATTATGTTGAAAATGGAGGTTATGAAGCCTTAAAATAACAAATACATCCGAATCGGCATGCGGTCCTTGTGTATTGTTTTATTAGGGTTAAAAGTGATACTTTTGTGTCGAGTCGCTTCGTTCGTCCCGCAATTATAGACGAGTCACAAAAGTGGCTTTTACTCCGAATAAGATATGTTATTTTTTCTTCAAACGTCGATTAGCTATAAAAAATAATGATACAAAATTTAGTTAACTGTGCGTTTCCATTAGTAATGGAAGTAAAAGTCCGCTTGAGCGGAAGAAAAAGTACTTTTACTTCCGTTGCTAATGGCAACGCACAGCCGTCTGAAATGTCAAACTTTAGTGTCATGAAATGAGTAAAAAATGTCATGATTTTCTGACGTTTGAAGAAAAATACTTTTTAGTGTAAAAGACAGGAACCTGCGCTTGTCCTACAAAAGCGATGGGTTGGATCGGCGAGTCCTCTGCTCTCAATATGTAAAGATAACGAGATCTGAAATTTTATTACTAACGGCCTGATTTTTACACTATTGTGTAATTAATATTTCTGATATCGAATGATCAAATTGTCCTACAAATTTTCCGCCGGGTTTTTCAGTTCTACACCATGAAAGTGTCAGTTTCACGATCAACATGTTTAGCGGCTGCATACCTTTACCGAGAATTTTCAGAGGGAAAAGTTGGAAGACTCGTCAAAACGAAGCCACTCACGAAAATTCAGCCTGTTAGTAAATAGTAATCACTTTAAAAAAGTTGCGTCGGTCCCCAGATCAAGATACCAGAACATATAATAGTCCAAACTAAAAAAATTGGACTGCTTGATATCAATTGCTATAAACCCCACGCTTTTTACAATAAAATGAATCTTAATATTTAAACATTATTTTTTACTCCTTAGTTCGGTTTGCTATTTTTTTAAATTTAAACAATTTATAAAATATATAATATTAATAGCGGCGCATCCACCAAAATCTTCACAATGGGTTACCCACTTTTTTAATTTTATTTTATCCTCGTGATCCTGGTGAGGACATTAGGACAAAGTTGTCAAATTATTGTATTGTTATCGATCCTTGGTAAGTGTGCAAAATTTCAGTTTAATCTGACATTTTGAAGTGGGTGAGAATCGCGTTCAAAAATTCCATGACAAGCAAACAAACTAACAAATAACAAACAAACAAACATACAGATGAAGCTAATAAAAGCGTGTTAAAAAAAATCAAAGGAGGATGTAAAAAGTATCTAACAAAAATTATGCCACATATCTACAAATCTTGGCCTAATGAAAGAAATTTGTTGCCTCTGAAACTACCAAGCTTTTGTTGGAACAATTTTCTCTAAAATTTGCAGAAAATTTGGAAGAAAAACAGAAAAATAAATTGCTCTAAGAACCCGTTTGACTGAACACACGAGGCATAACAAATTTCGCTCTGACAGAGTAGAGTTCTTATTTACAGAAATATTTTAAAAATACATTTACCTTTGGAATATAAAAAGCCCAAAGTTTAAAGTTAAGTAAGGAAAAAATAGATATTCGATGCTGACTTACAAAATGATGTGACATAGTCAATAAAATTAGATTTTCAAAAAAGACATTTTTTACATTGATGATTCACTTGTAGTTTATTCTAGAACCAGAAACCGGCATGGGGCTTGTAATGTTAAATACCACAATTATAATTTCCTTTTAAAGAAAACTTTTGTATCAAAACTGTGTTGTCAGAATCCATTTTCGGCGTTTACTTATTGGATGCAACATCAAAAATACAAAAGACCTTAGGAACGGAAAAAGACCTGCTCTCATAATGAGGACTATCATAAAGTTACATTTAAACCGTCTTTCCCAGTAGAGCAGTGTCGTTCATAAGGGGGCACCCTAAAGACGAAAAGAACAGTTTAAAAATATTGATATAAAAAAATTATATGAAATTGATATAAAGTACATATATGAAATAAAGTGCATACAAAGTAGTGGTAAAAAATAAAGCAAAACCCCCAGAGGGAACATTTTGCCTAGGCAGAGTTGCCTGTCTTGCTATGTACTCGCTCTGAGCATTTTCTAAAGTACAAAAGGAAAGCAGTTTTGTCAGGTTCACAGATTATAGCATTTTAATTAAAAAAGAATAGACAGAGGATGTACGATACAAACTATGCATACAGGAACCGGCAGACAAGGAATACATAGATTATTTTTTACCGTAGCAGTTAGGTCATTATCTCGTAAAATTTATATTGTTGGTCCATTATATAATCTCTAATTTCTTTTTTAAATTTCTTTAACTTAAGTAATTGCTTGAGGTGTACTCGGATTAAATTAAAAAACTTGGGACCAAAGAAAAATAAACTGTTTTTTTGAAAAATTGCACAGTAAAGTTCATATTGACAGTGGAGCGAGTTACATGAGTGTTTTTATACTCAAACTTTTCAGGAGAAATATAGCATGTAAAGTAATAGAGGATAATAATTTGCTTTTCTGTAAAAAGTCGTACTAAAAAATAAAAAATAAAAAAATAATGTACGAATGCAAGAAAAGCAAGGCGAGCACAATTTGTATGATTATACGCATGATTGTATGAAAGGGGTGGAATCGTAGTATACATAGTGGTGATACACATACTTATATACAAAGTGCGCACGCCTTGCTTTTCTTGCATTCGTACATTATTTTTTGTATTTTTAACTTTTTAGTACGACTTTTTACAGAAGAGCAAGTTTAAAAAGAACATTTTTTACTTTTTAGTAACACTTTTTGGGGGGTTTACCACCCAGAGATCGCTCAATAAGAATTCGTCTCTTAACGATTTGTTTTGATTTCCCTTCGTTTTCCAGATTTCTCAATTTTTACCCCCGCGCCCCCTATGTGCGGATATTTGCAAAAGCAACGATGGAATACTGTATTATCATCCGATCTTAGTAACTGTACAAAATTTCATCAATTTATTATGTCAGGAAGTGTGTTTAATAAGGATGCAAGGTTTGAGGACAATTTTCACCCCCTACGTGCGGATATTTGCAAAAGTAACAGTGGAATACTGTATTGCCATCTGATCTTAGTAACTGTGCAAAATTTCATCAATTTATTATGTCAGGAAGTGTACTAAATAACGGATGCAAAATTTGAACAGAAACATTGTGCATGACATTGTGAGTTAAAGTAAAGCAAATGAAAAACACGAAAACACCCGAATATTCCAGATTTGCATTTCTTGTTTTCTTGTTTAAAAATCGCTGGAGAATAGTTTTTAAAATAGGTACTTATTACGTAATTTTTATTTAGTAGTATCATTATTTGTACCAGTGGAATATAAGAAGTGAAATTTGCAATTTTTTACCACAATGAATTAAAAATTATTATTGTGATACACACTTATAGCCCTACTTTTTATAGTGTAACCTAAAATAAGTACGACTCGATTTAATGTGGTATAGTAATTAAATATTTTTTGTTGTATAAGGTTATTCACTATATATTGATCCCCCCTTTATTTATATTATATTGAAACATGATAAAAAAAAACAATATCATGTATAGGTCACGTAATACGAAATAAATATATGTTTTTATAAATAGAACACCCTATATATTATTACATTTTCGAAAAGCCCCTTTTCCCCTTATTTCAAATATATAATATTGTATACGTCTATCTTAAGTACTTCTTGACATATTTGACATTCAAAATGCAATTGCACTTAAATACACTATACGTAAAGTAATTGTAATTCTACTTAGCATAGCTCTGGTTATTGTAACACCTAATCATGCTAAAATATTATAATTTAGAGATAAAATAAAAAATATTTTTTTCAATGAACAGTCGAATTAATTAAACTCTTAACGAACGCCTCTGCCTCGTAAAAAAAATAATCCCGACTTGTACGTTGTGTCTTCTGAATTGAAATAAAACTTTATGATACCAAGGAATTGAAGACTTTATTATCATTTTCTGTAAAAGGTCGGTACGGTCAGACATCTTTCATTCCGCCATTCCAGCACCGCTTATACCCTTGAAAGTAAGTTTTATAACCCCAAAATGGTAAAGCTGGGCGGTATCATCTAATTTAAGTCCGGATACTTGCATTCTAGGAAATCTGTCTTTAAAAAATATTTTTTCACCTGTACAAGTAGCATTCGTTGTATTATTGTCATTTACTGGGAACGAAACGAACAAAGATATTCGTATTACTTTACAGTGCGTGTCATACCTGATAATGTTCTTGTCAATTTTGTAAAACTTAATTTACTTAAGTAAGATTTTACATTATATTGATGTTTTTTAACTTCTACAGTTCTTCACTCAATATGGATTTTCATAACTTGAGTAAAGACATTTTTTCCATAAAATAATAATGGCTAGTTCTTTAAAAATAACTGTTTAGTATTTTTAGTTTATTCAAGTTACCAAATTGATCATTAACTTTCATATTTCCTCATATAATTTTTATAAAAGATTATTTTAAAGAATAGTCCAAAATACTATCCTAATATTCAATTTATTTTGGATTTGCTGCAACGAAATCGAAAATTTAAGTTGTCTTCGTATGCACATTTTTTAATTGGTCAAATACACCACGTTCTTTTGCGATTGAACCTTATTTAAAAAATAACTATTCTGTTGTAATCACTCAGCGTTTATTTCGTCGTCACTTACATTTAAATCCACGATATCCAGTTCCTAGTCGTATAATGATTAAAGGGTACACAAGTTTCGCTGAAAGGGTAACAGCACCTGTGTTACCAAGTCCTAAACGATCTGTAAAACGTCAAGCATTAGCACTCAATATTTCGAAGTTATCGCCACATTTTGAAAGACGTACACGTCCGTCCCTACAAAATTAAGTCGTACAAGAACTTCTGCCTCAAGATATTGGAACGCGCTTTGATTTTTGCGAACATTTCTAAGGGGTATTTGCTGAAAACCCGAATATTGTTGATTGCTTGCTGATGTCAGATGAAATTCATTTTTTTATATGATCCAGATCAAAAGTCCCAATGGACAGAAAGTCCTAGGACCCCAAGGTTCTGTGGTACAGACCTTCAAAGATCGGTATTTTAGCCATACGCTAACATACGTGTTTAAAACAGGATTTAGTAAAAACAGCGAGGTAGCCTATCCAGGACATTGTACGGCAATTAAAGTTTTTCTCTAATAATACTTTAGTGTATTTTCTACTGGTAGTTTTGACGATTTATTTGAATTCTTTTTTTAGTTTCCCGTACGATTGATTCAGTATTTGTAAGTTTTGGCAAGTTTTAAAAGAACTGTAAGTAAACATTGTTTTTAAGAGATTTTGCTGTGATATGTGATCAAAAGCTTTCACATGAATTTATGAATGAAGTTTGTATGAGATTTGTAGAGATTTTATAATCACAGTTTTTACGAGCATTCTAAGGAATTGAAAAAAGCAAATATTTTACAAGAATTTACAGCCAAAGTTTATAAGCTTTTACAAGTACCTTCGTATAAAATTTTCGAAAGTTTCAAAGAGAGATTCCATGCATGATGTTTCTTAACATTATTTGTAAGTTTTAAAAGTACTATTGTAGTATTTATTTTTGAATTTTTGAATTTGGCGCTACTTTTAAGTTGGTAATAAATGTCACTAGGTTATGGGGGAAAACAGAATGACAATTAGTAGTTTTGGAGGGAAATGGAAGGTGCTCTCGGAGCTGTTAATAATTAAGTTAATTGCGTTTTATTATTAAACAAAGTTAAAATTATTGTGTTGTTTGATTCCAACGGGCCACCCTACAACTTCAGAAGTGGGATAAAGAAAGAGAAGTAAACGAATAAAGACAATAACGGAATTAAGATATAAAAATCATGGATGGCCGCGAGAATTTTGTGGAAGATCAGATATTTGGGCTTGGTGCAGTAAATGAAACAGCTTCATCGCAGCCTCAGGGTACTCCGTTGACGGTTGAGGAGCTAATTCAAGCTACGGTGAAGGCTATTATGATATATGATGAACGGCGTCAAGTTGCAGCCCCAGGTCCTGCAAGAGACAACGCGGCACGTGCTAAACCGTGTCACACAAACAAAGAAATCTCTGCCCTGTTACCAGAGTTTTGTGGCATGGGCCAGAATATAAATGTGTGGTTAGAACGAATAGATTCTGTCCAGGGAGTTTATGATGTTCCCGATGAAGTTATGCAGCTGATTGCAATAGGAAAATTTACTATGCAAGCAAAAGAATGGTACCAGTCTAAAGTTGATTTCATTACGATGGATTGGAAAACGTTGAAAGGCGAAATGAAAAAAATGTACAGTATTGAATCAGATCCAGTTACTCTAAGAAAAATCATGGAAAAGAGACGATGGCGTAGGCATGAAAAATTCTCAACCTATTTTCACGAGAAAGTTTTGCTAGGAAACAATGCTGGAGTAAGCGAACAAGAAATGATTCATTATGCAATAGATGGATTTGATGACGAACAATTGGTAAATCAGGCTAGGATGTTTATGAAACAGATTGATAGCCTAGAAAACCTGTTTAATATAATGAGTAATGCTGTTCGTGAAGATGCTACATCTGTAACGAAGAGTAGTGCGAATGCACAAAATAGTTCACAAACTGTTCAGAAATTGTCCGACAAAAACACTTTACAATGTTTTAACTGTAATAGAGAAGGTCATAAAATAGCAGATTGCGATAGACAGAAGAGAGCCAAGGGATCTTGTTTTCAATGTGGTACTATGGGACATAAGTACAAGGATTGTCCACAGCGACGTTCGCGAGCAGAAGGAGCAAGCACGACTCCGGATTCTACAACTAACACAGTCACGCTTATAGAAGAGAGAATTCTACCCCAGGCGTTTACTCTTCTGGTAAATTTCATTAATATGAATTTAAGTATTGAGGCAATATTAGACAGTGGTAGTCCAGTTTCATTAGTAACAGAGTCTGTAATACCTTTAAAGTTAATTAAGCCATATAATGAAAATTGTTTGCTAAAAGCAATAAATAACTCTGCCTTAAAAATTATGGGTATATTTAACGATAAAATTATGATTAAAAACAATTTTTATGATATGAAATTTTATGTAGTGACTAACAACACAATGTCATTTCATTGTCTTTTAGGTAGAGACTTCATAACCAATCAAAACATTCTACAGATTACTCTTACTGGTAACAATGAGGTAGAGGTCGAATGTAAAAAGCTAAACTCAGATTTTTTGTCCATTGACGTTTTGCTAATTGAAAATAGTATATTTGATTATTCTGATGTAAATCTTGATATTAACTCGTCTTTAATGCCTGACATTGTGTCTGAAACAAAAGAAATATGTATTAAGCATTATTTTAAACCTGAAATTGATTTTAAGATGCACTTAAACATGAAAAATCATGAACCATCTTTTACTAGACCAAGACGTTTATCATTTTCCGAAAAACTAGCTTTAGATCAAATATTAAATGATTTATTGGACAAAAATATTATTAGAGAAAGCGAATCTCCCTATTGTTCAGCAATAGTATTAACGACAAAAAAGACAGGCGAGTATAGAATGTGTGTAGACTATCGCACTTTAAATAAATATTTAATTCGAGATCAATTTCCCATACCATTAATAGATGACCATTTAAACTAAATTAGATTTAAAAAACGCTTTTTATCATGTCGCTCTTGATGATGAATCTATTAAATATACTTCGTTTACTACTCCATCAGGTCAGTTTGAATTTTGTAAAATGCTATTTGGTTTGAGTTCAAGTCCTGCAACATTTTCGAGATTTATAAACAAGATTTTCAAGGATATGATAAAGGCCGGCAAAATAATAATTTACCTTGATGATATAATGATAGCGACTAAAACGATAAGTGAAAATTTAGATATATTACGAGAGGTCCTAGATGACTAATAATTTATTGGAACTTCGACTTGACAAATGTTCCTTCTTGAAACAAGAGGACTTTCTAGGTTATCGAATTAACGAAAGCGGTATAAGTCCAAATAATGCTAATATATTGGCAATTCAAAATTATCCAGTCCCAACAAATGTAAAGCAGTTACACAGCTTCATAGGGTTAGCTAGTTACTTTAGAAGGTTTATTTTCAATTTTGCAATAATAGCTAAACCATTGTATGATCTGTTAAAGAAAATTGTGAAATTTGAATTTAATGAAGAACACGTTAAAGCTTACGATACACTTAAGTTAAAATTAATGTCCCAACCGGTTTTATCAATCTATTCACCCCTGAATGAGACAGAATTGCATTGTGATGCTAGCGCGATAGGATTTGGATCAATCCTGATGCAGAAACAGCTAGATGGCAAATTCCACCCAGTATTTTTCTTTAGTAAACGTACTACAGCATGTGAATCAAAGTATCGTAGTTACGAATTAGAATGTTTAAGTATAATTAATTCTTTAAAAAGGTTTCATGTGTATTTATAGGGAATTTCATTCAAAATAGTCACTGATTGTGATAGCTTTAGGTTGACCTTGTCTAAAAGAGACATTGTACCTCGTATAATGCGATGGTGCCTTTGTTTACAAAATTATGATTACACAATTGAGCATAGATCCCATACACGAATGAGACATGTCGATGCATTAAGTAGGGTACAAAGCATATTAATATTAGAAGGCAATACTTTGGAACAAACGTTAGCGCTAAAACAAACAGCAGATGATGACATATCGCGTATTAGGGATAATTTAGAGATGACAGAACTTCCATTCTTTGAATTACGTAATGGTTTAGTATACCGAAAGATGAACAATGGGATTTAATTTTATGTGCCAAAAGATATGGAATATCAGATAATGCACACTTACCACAATAAAATGGGTCATTTTGGTCCTGACAAAACACTTGAGTTGATTATGAGAACTGGTTTCCTAAAATGAAAGAAAAGGTTAAAAATCATATTAGTAATTGTTTAAAGTGTATTGAATTTAATCCTAAATGCGGGAAGGGTGAGGGATTTTTGCATAACATCCCTAAGGGGAATTTTCCGTTTGAGGTCATTCATATTGATCATTATGGTCCTTTGTCAAGAACGGACCAAAAAATAAATATATTTTTGAAATTGTAGATGGGTTTTCTAAGTTTGTTAAATTTTATGCTTGCAAAACTAAAGATGCCGAGGAAGTAACTAAACATCTAGAATCGTATTTTAATGCTTATAGTAAACCAAAAACAATAATATCTGATCGAGGAAGTTGTTTTACTTCTTAGTTATTTAAAGACTTTGTGACTAAAAGTGATATTCGTCATGTATTAATTGCTACTGGTTGTCCGAGAGCTAACGGGCAAATGGAAAGAATGAACAGATTGTTAACTCCTGCGCTAAGTAAAATTAAGGATGAGAAGCAGATTTATTGGGATAAAGTTCTAAATGATATTGAATTTGGCATTAATAATACTGTAAACCAATCAGCTAAAGAAACTCCATCAAAATTACTATTTGGTAGAAATCAGTTAGGGAAAATTGAGGATACTTTGCGTTTAATTTTGGAAACTTTAACTGAAGAAGAAACTGAGAATTTAGAAACCATAAGGTCGAGAGCAGCTGCTAATATTGAGAAAGCACAAAGCGAAAATAAGCAATATTATTACAAAAGGCACAAGGAAGCTCATGTTTACAATGTAGGAGATTATGTTATGATAGCTAACGTTGACACGAGAGTTGGTGTTAACAAGAAGCTAATTCCTAAGTATAGAGGACCGTATATTAATAGTTCTGTACTTCCAAATGATAGATATGCTGTTAAGGATATAATTGGTTTTCAAAATACACAAATACCATTTGACGGCATATTTGATGCCTCAAGATTAAAGCCTTATAGTAATGTGAATTAATGTTAAATTATAACTTACCTGTTTTGACATTTATGACTTGAACTTTCTGCCTAATCGACTTATGCTTACCTGATTAAGTGTTCAAGGGAACTTATGTGCTCTTTTCTTTATGTTGTAACTATTTTATGAATATGTTTCGGATTTTAAGATTTTTTTATGTTATGCCATTTTATGTTTATGTCATACATTATGTGTTTTAAGGTGGTCTCCACTATCTTATGATTTATGTTTAAGATTTTTTATGTTTTGCCATCTTATGTGAAGCTACTATTTTATGATTTATGTTTAGGACTTTTTATGTTATGTAATTTGATGTGAAATTATGTGTTTTAAAGTTTTTAAGTTATTTATGTAAGATCGGGGTCGATACTAATCAGAATGGCCGAACTGTAGTATTTATTTTTGAATTTTTGAATTTGGCGCTACTTTTAAGTTGGTAATAAATGTCACTAGGTTATGGGGGAAAACAGAATGACAATTAGTAGTTTTGGAGGGAAATGGAAGGTGCTCTCGGAGCTGTTAATAATTAAGTTAATTGCGTTTTTTTATTAATCAAAGTTAAAATTAGTGTGTTGTTTGATTCCAACGGGCCACTCTACACTATAAGCAAACATTATTTTTAAGAGCTTTTGCTGTTATGGGTTTAAAAGCTTTCACGTGACTTTATGAATGGTTTTAGGAGCATTCTAAGGAATTAAAAAGAACAAGTATTTTACAAAAATTTACTGCCAAAAGATTTTGTAGTTATGCGATTAAAAGTTTTCACATTAATGCGTGAATGAAGTTTATATCAGATTTGGAGAGGTCTTGTATTAACAGTTTTTACGAGCATTCTGCGAAGAACTGAAAGTATCCGAGCAAGTGTATTACAAGAATTTGCAGTCAAAAGTTCACGAGCATTTGCAAGTATTTTCGTATAAAATTTTTGAAAGTTTCAAAGAGAGATTCTATGATGTTTCTTGACAATATTTATAAATTTTAACAGTAGGTACTATAAATAAAAATTGTGTTTAAGAGATTTTGCAGTTATGTGACGAAACATTTTTACATGAATATATGAATGAAGTTTGTACTAGATTTGGAGGAGTTTTTTAATCACAGTTTTTACGAGCATTCTGAAGAATTGAAAAGAGCAAGTATTTTATAAGAATTTGCAGACAAGAGCATTTACAACTATTTTCGTATAAAATTTTCGAAGGTTTCAAAGAGAAATTCTATGATGTTTTAAAAATAATCTAAGTACAAATTTTCTTTGAGATTTCGCAGTCACATGATTAAAAGCTTTATTCACCTAAGTGTATGAATAAAATTTGTATGTGATCTGGAGATTTATTTAGTAATGGTTTTAATAGCATTCTGAGGAATTGAAGGGGGCAAGTATTTTATAAAAATTTACAATCAAGGGTTTACGAGCATTTATAAGTATTTTCGTATAAAAATTTTGAAAGTTTCAATAAGAGGTTCCATAATGTTTCTAAAGGGATTTGTAAGTATTAAAAATACTGGTAAATTCTTGTAAAATACTTGGCCCCTTCAATTCCTCAGAATATTCTCAAAGACCGTTATTAAATAAACCTATACAAGTCACATACAAATTTCATTCATACACTTATGCGAATAAAGATCTTAATCATGTAACTGCAAAACTCAAAGAAAATTTCTACTTAGAGTACCTATTTTTAAAACTTACAAATACCTTTAATAAATATCATTGAGTTTTTCTTTGAGACTTCTTCTTCTAAATTCTATACAAAAATACTTGCAAATGCTTGTGTTGTTGTCTGTAAATTCTTGTTATATAATTGATTTCAATTTTTCAGAATGCTTGTAAAAACTTATTATTAAGAAACCTTTCCAAATTTCATACAAACTTCATTTATTTTAATCAGTTAATTGCAAAATCTCTTAAACACAATTTTTACTTATAGTACTGTTGAAACTCACAAATACTCTTAAGAAACATCATAAATACTTACTCTTTTCAGTTCTCTAGAATGCTCGTAACAACTGTGATTTATAAAATCTCTCCAAATCTCATACGAACTACATTCATAAATTCTTGTGAAAACTTTTAATTACATAACTGCAAAATCTCTTAAAAACTATGTTACTTATAGTATTTTCAAAACTTATAAATGCTGTTAAGAAACATCATGGAATCTCTCTCTCAATCTTTTGAATATCTTATGGAAAATACTTGTAAAAGCTCATAAGCATTTGGTTGTAAATTCTTGAAAAATACTTGGGTCTTTTCAATTCCCTAGAATACACGTAAAAACTGTATTTAAAAAATTTCTCCAAATCTCATACAAACTCCATTCAAAATCTCATGTGATTCATATGAAAGCTTTCGATCACATAACTGGAAAATCTCTTACAAACAATGTTTACTTATAGTACTTTTAAAACTTACAAATAATGTTAAGAAACATCATGGAGTCTCTCTTTGAAAGTTTCAAATATAGAATGCTCGTAACAACTGTGATTATAAAACCTCCCAAATCCCATACGAACTTCATTCATAAACTAATGCAAAAATTTTTAATCACATAACTGCTACATCTCTTAAAAACAATGTTTACTTATTGTACTTGTAACGCTTACAAATACTGTTAAGGGACATCTTGGAGTCTCTCTTTGAAACTTTCGAGCATTTTATACGAAAATATTTGTAAAAACTCGCAAACTCATGACTGTAAATTCTTGTAAAATACTTGCTTTTTTCAATCTCTTAAAATATTAGTAAAAACTGTGATTATAGAACCCCACCAAAACTCATACAAACTTCATTCATAAATTCATGTTAAAACTTTTAGTTACATAACTGCAAAATCTCTTAAAAACCACATTTACTTATAGTACTTTTAAAACTTACAAATACTATCAAGAAACATCATGGAATCTGTCCTTGAAACTTTCGGACATTTTATACGAAAATACTTGTAAATGATCGTAAGCTCTCGAACTGTCATTTCTGGTAAAATACTTGCTCTTTTCAATTCCCATACATACTTCATTCATAAATTCATGTGAAAGTTTTCAATCGCGTAACTGCAAAATCTCTTAAATAAAATGTTTGCTTATAGTACTTTCAAAACTTACAAATACTGTTAAGAAACATGATGGAATGTCTCTTTGAAACTTTCGAAAATGTTGTACGAAAATACTTGTTAATGCTAGTAAATTCTTGACTGTAAATTTTTGTAAAATATTTGTTATATAGCAATATCTGCAATACTCTTGAAATCTCGTGGGTAATTTCTCTTGAAGTCGTCTATAAACTTTGCTTATAAACCTCCACAAATGTATACAAAATGTCAGTAAATACTTATTTAGATTCGTTTTACTCGTACGCCTGTTGGGAACTTATAATTACTTTTAAAGCACATCAAGAAATTAACACTTCAAATCTTTTAAAAACTCTGCTTATGATTCCTTTTAGATACCTATAAAGTTTTTAACGCAATTTCTTGTGAAATCTTTGATAAACATATTTATTTTCAATTCGTATCAAAACCCGTGGAAGAAAGTGAGTAGAGTCATAATAAAAGCTCATAAAACACTCTCGCTCTTGAAAACCTTCGAGCATTTTATAAAGCCTACACTTTCGGCTCATAGAAACATGAAAATCTCATACATGATTACAAAAACTAATAAATCTTTATGAGTTCTGATTGTATATTGACGAGACATTGTTAGCAGGGACGTCATACGAGAATCTTCGAGGTACCTTTAAAAGTACTCTCTGCGAACTCTTAACTGTACTTTTACAATAAATATGTAAACCTATACTTCTATAGTACTTCGCTTTAAACTTTGGACACTATTTATTACTTTTTATGAGCAATGTGCCGCCGGCATCAGCATGACCCAAGATATACCACGTGGAGGTTGCGCGATCGGTCTTATACCTCGTTTACTGTCCATCCGTTAAGTCGTTTATTAGTGTAGTTTTAGTGGTTCACTCATTCAGTCAAGTTTTATAAAGCATGAAATCAATGTTAGCATATCATTGTCAATTTTTAAGTCGTTTAAGTTGTATATTTTACTCATCATTCTTTTTACTTGTCAACTTCCATTATTCCATCATCGGCGTCATTATTCGACCTACCCGCCGCGTCCTGTATGTAGTTTAGCATAGCTTCATCTGGATATCTTATTTGATTTTCATGCCTGGCGCATCCTAAATACCACAAAGCACTAGCAATATGAGCGCAGCAGCCTAATGTTCGCGCACTAGATTTACATGTACATACAATAATATCCTAAGACTGGACCTTCTTCATTTACTTCACCACCATTGTTAACATTATTATCATTTTCTACGAAAGCGATATCTGGGTAGCATTTCGGAATTTCGAGTATAATCGAATACGTAGAAGCCATGGAATATCTCTATTTTCATCTAATCTATATACTTCACTTCCATCATGATCAAGATGGGGACGAGCTCAAATGATATACCCCTAACGTTAAGAGTTTCAAATAATTAAGATCAAATCTTGGGAATCCTTGAAGTTGATGTTCATCCAATCTAGACCAAACTGTAGGCTTTCGTTCTAGATTTTCTATTTCTACGTTAGCTTGTAGCACATTTGCGTTATTTATTTTAGATATGCTAAACTACATGCAGGACGCGGCAGGTAGGTGGAATGATGACACCGATGAGGGGATAATGGAAGTTGACGAGTAAAAAGAATGATGAGTTAATATTCATAAAAAGAAAAATATGCAACTTAAGCGACTTAAAAATTGACAATGACATGCTTATATTGATTTCATGCTTTATGAAACTTGACCAAATGATTGAATCACTAAAACTAGACTACCAAACGACTTAACGGACGGACAGTAAACGAGGTATAAGACCGACCGGCTGATGCCGCCGGCACATTGCTCATAAAAAATATTAAATAGTGTCCAAAGTTTAAGGCAAAGTACTATAGGAGTATCTGTAGGTTTATATACTTATTGTAAAAGTACAGTTAAGAGTTCGCAGAAAGTACTTTTAAAGGTACCTCGATGATTCTTGTATGACGTCCCGTGGTAAATCTGTAAAACAGTACTGTTAAAATGGTATTGCTAAGCTGCAGCTAAAAGTTCTACGCAAATCTCTTCAAAGGTACTTTCAAAAGTACTACTAATAGTATCACTTGGAGTACTGCTAGAAATAACACTAGAAAATATAGTAAGATATTACCAGTGTAATGTAAGTATATGCCGCACATTGTTCTATATCGAATACCTTGCTCTGTCCATTCAACCGTGTTCCAAACGTAATTACAAGAGTAAGAGATAAGAGTACTCAGAGAATACTGCTAAAAGTACCTCAAGGTTACCCGCAAAACATTCCTTGGTAATGTTGACAAGTGCGCCGTAAAAATGGTATTCCTAAACTGCCGCTAAAAGCTTGACCAAAAATCTCACAAAAAGTACTCTTATAAGTACTACCACGAGTGTCGTTAGTTAAACCACTAGAGAATACACTAAAGTGAAACTTAAATTGCCGTACAATATCCTGGATAGGCTACCTCGCTCTTTTTACTTAGTTCTGTTTCAAGCACGTATGTTAGCGTATGATTAAAATACCGATCTTTGAAGCTCTGTAGAATACCATATCAAAAAATGAGCAAGATTAACGGGAGCCGGATTTCCGTAAGGAGTTTGCGGGGTTCTTTGGGGACATCAACTGGCCGACGCGGTCACCGAATCTCTAAACTTGTGATTTCTTTTTATAGGGCTGCTTAAAGTCAAAAGTGTTTTCTAGTAGACCGTAAACTTTGAAACAACTAAAATATAATATTCGGACAGAGATTAACACAATCCCAATTGAAATGTTGGAAGAAAAACTTTCCTGCTAGGCTTCAAGAGTGTCAGCAGCGAGGAGGAGGTCACTTGATTGATGTAATATTTAAAAAATAAAATTTCCGTGTTTCCTAAAGAACCTTGTGCTCAATTTTCGAATAAAAATTTAGCCACAAATAAAGACAACTCAATTTAAAATGGATACTTCATTCTGCCGGACCCGTTACATAAAAAAAATTGTTGTGCTTCACGGGAGTGCTCAGATTTTAATAAGACAACTTAATTGCTTAATTGACGGAGGGTAATTTCTCACGACAATGACAAAAATAAATTCTTACTTCAGGATCTTATGATCACAACGACTTTCTTAATTCTAATACTTATTGTTACTGTGTGCTATTCAGTATTATCAAACATTTCTATTCAATTAAGCAGTTTTTAAAATAACTAGTGTTAGTTTTTTACATGTTTTTATAAATTCACTAATATGAAACGCCTGTAAAAGTGTTCCCGCTCATAAAATTTGTAAGAGAGCTTTTCTGTTTTGCATTTAATGAGAGTTGATTGACTTATACTAGTGCTGTAAAATAATTATGAGCAGTAAACCGAAGGGAAAAGAGCTTCATTATAACGCAATGTTGTTAACCAATGCGTGTAAACTCGTTATAATTATATTAAAATCCATCGGGTTTATTTTCTTGTTTGGATGGTAAGTTTATTACAGCCAATTACAATAAATATTGAGCTGACATTGTTGTTTATAGCACGAGGAATCACGAAATATCTTTACATTTTAATCAGTTCAGATCAGAGAGACCTTTATTGTTATAATTTGATGAAGAAAGTGTATATTTATTCACCTACAAAAAACATAATAATTACTTGATGCAGATGTTACTGCTATAGCCTGAAAACATTTGATGTGGGACTTAGGGGGTGTCTTTTAACCACAAAAGCATTTTGGTAGCGGTAGGTAGAGGGGTAGTACTTAGTCACAGAAGACTAATGAGGGCAGAAGCTAAACTGGAGGGCGGTACTCTGTGGTAGAAGTATGACAGGTGACTTTCAGCCATGTTTTTGGTAGTAATTTAAGCGGTATATTTGAAATAGATATATATTAAAGCATAAAAATTAATACTTTGTTAAATTATAGTTTTTCAGTAGTTCAGTAAATCAGCCAAATGGTATATGTAAAAAGACAATATTAAAATAAATAAATTCATTATTTATCAATCTTATTAACTTAGACAAATTTGAAGTTGATTAGAGACTAGAGAGCGACCAAAAGAGCAAGGCGATTGCTTGGGCGGGAGCTTTACTACCGGTTCTCTCCTCGATAATCTTCTGCGGCTTAGTATCATAACGTCACGAGTTGCGGAAAGGGGGTCAGATAATATTATGTGACGTCCCGTTACGTGACTTTTTGAAATAAAAAAATGCAAATCATATTAGTTTTAATATAGTTAAATATAGTTAAGTTATAGTTAAGGATCTGCATGGACCGCCTAGGTGCTTGCCATAATGTTTTGCTCCGTGATTGTCTGGCAATAGATTCTTTATTTTTTTAACATAGGCCTTGTATATAAGGGTTGCTATATTTGTAGGAGAATTTCTATGGGAGAGGGAATACTGGAGAGGTGCGTCCCCAACGCTTACTTGTCACATTGGATATGTATTTTTGAAGGAACGATCTAATATCAACGGTGACCTCGAGGTAGGAGATGCCGTCGTTCCAAGGGAGGGTTTGTCCCTGAATATTTTGAGGAGTTTTTTTGCTGAAGTAAATGGCTTGGGTCTTAGCTATATTGGTTTTAAGCCCCAGTCGTTGAAATAGTCAATAGTAAGTTCTGTTTGAGCCTTAAATGGGGTAATCATTATGTATATGGATTTTTAGAGGTGGTAAGGATGGTGGTATCGTCAATATATATACAAAGGTTAGTACGGTGGTCTGAAGGAGCGAGGAGATTGTTGATATAAAGATTACTAAGGACGGGACCAAGGGATGACCCTTGGGGATGCCAGACAGTATGAGGGTGAGGGGAGAGCAGTCCCTATTGACTGTTACTCAGAATTTGCTGTTTGAAATATAAAACTGCATCATTAAACGATGCGTATCGGAATATCCGCGACATGGAGCTTATATAAAAGTCCAGGATGCCAAACATTGTCGAAAGCTTTCTCGATGTCTAAGGCGACAGACCTTGTGTATCCTCGGTTGAAGTTGATGGTGACAATTTCGCCGACTCGGTGGGACTGCTGGGTGGTGGAGTAGCTGGTTAGAAAGCCAAACTAATACTTGTTCAGGATGCCTGTAGCGGATATTATGGAGAAGGTCAGCGGATAATATCAGCAAGTCATATTAATCTTCGTTGTGGTTATTGTGTTGTACGTCGTAGTATGTGGGGGTGGGTCTAGGTTAAGAAGAAGTTAATTTCGAATCTGGGGCTATCTAAAAGGCTGTCTTCCGTGGGGGCTAGATAGAGTGGAGAGGTTGAAATCGTGTATGGATAAAAAAGAGTTGTCGTTTTTGGATACATTAAAATCTGTTAATTTGTAGTATCAGGTTGATTAAAGTTAGTAAAATTTTGATAATTTTGTATGAAAGCTATTTTTATCTCACCAGATAAGTTTCTGTGACTGCTAGTACAATATTTATTTATTTATTTAATTTATTTATTTAATTACAAAATCTAACGAGCAAAGCCCAATTACAGGATTAGGTACAGAAAGTATAGTATCTACACAAATATATAATAAATCTAAGTAAAAAGGTAAAAGTGGGGAGTAAAAAGACAAATATACAATAAAATACTAAGGAACATAGATATAAATAAATGCACATGGCAATATAAATAAGAAATATATAAAATATGATATAATGTGACAATATAAGCTACTTAAAATGTAATGAAATACAATATATTATAATGATATAATAAATCACCGTCTTAGGAAATATCCATGCCAATAACAGCTTTTCTAATTGCACTCTCGCTACAGAAAAATATATCAATAATATGTTCAATTTTAGAATAATTGGCATACATTCGATAGATTGGTGATGATATAAGGATATTCGTTCGTGGTGTACGCTCTGCAAGTACGTGATTATGTCGAGCATTAATTCTAGGAACTATATAATTTATTTGATTTGATAGGTTGATACAGTCCAGACTATTATTTACAATTTTGAAGGGGGAAATTATGGAATTAGCTACTCTACGATTGCTGAGACTTTTTAAGTTAAACATTTCCAGCAATTCAGTTTGTGGAAATCCTCTGGGTGGATATTCACCGTAAAGTGTGTACACAGCAGATTTTAAGAACCTACGCTGAATTTTATCTACTTGTAGAATATTGGAATTATAAATTGGACTCCACACAATAGAAGCATATTCAAGGCGAGATCTAACAAAAGTTATATAAAGTAGCCGATGGGTGGAAAATTTTTAAAACCTTTACAGTTACGCATCACGAAACCAAGGCTTTTAAAAGCGGAAGCAGTTGTCATTTCTACATGTTTATTAAAAGATAATTTTGGATCAAAATAAACTCCAAGGTCTTTGATGAATTCAGGCCTTTGGAAACATTCGTTGTCAATGTTATAATTAAAGAAGTACATGTTGGTTTTTCTGCCAAATGACATTACATTGCATTTGCTGGCATTAAGAGGTAAATAGTTGTCATTGCACCATGTATTAATGGTATTTAAACAGTTTTGAAGATTAACAGTCATCTATTGAGTCAATCAATCGATATATTTTTAGATAATCTGCGTACAGGAGAAAATGGGTGTTACTATCGAAGCCCTCCAAAATATTATTAATGAACATAACAAAAAAAAGCGGACCAAGTATCGACCCCTGTGGCACACGGGATTTTTATAAGAAGCTGCCAGATTTATAACCTCGGTACTGAACAAATTGATATCGATCCTGCAGATATGATTCAATTAATTGCAATAACGAATAAGAAAGACCGAAGGTGTCCAGTTTACTAATCAAGGTACTATGATCTAGCTTGTCAAAAGCCTTGGAGAAGTCCGTGTAGATATTGTTGTGATGTTTCTTGTGTGGTGCTTGCTAGTATGTTACGTGTGGTTGAGTAATACCTGGCGGTTTCTTGTTGCATGGCACGATGGGTTGTGTGTGTTTGTGTAATGTTCAAGGGTTGCTTTATGCAATGGCACGTTTCAGCGCTTAGCTGTCCTATCCCGGTTTTCAGAAATTAAAATGCATCAACACTATATCGACCATCTGCAACGATAGCTTAGAATCGACTTAGTATGATGATGTTTATATTTATATTAGGTAGTCGATACGGCCACTACTCATCATACCAGGCAGATCCTAAGGCAGCAACTTGAAAATATGGTCGATAGCGCCATCTGCAGTTATTCACTGCAAATACTTCTGAAAGTTCCAATTAGATAATTGTGCAAATCCTTAATATAATGTCACCAAACCAATTGTAAGTAGTAAAGCATATGACACTAAATTACAGTTTGAGGAGGTGACAATGATAAAATTAGGCTTAGATTACTATTATTATATAATAAATGAAAGTGAAAATAATTAATTTAGAGACAATTGCATAATTTTTTTAGTAAAACGTTTAGTTTGCTCACGACTAATTGTAAATAGAATGGTATCAAAATATGTAATATGAGGGTTCCTTAACAATACTTACTGGGTAAAAATAAATAAATTTGATTCAAAATGTACAATTAAAATGTATAAATCTGCATCACGTTGTGTTTTGAAATGTTACAACTACTTTAAAAAACCTAACAAGACCTTGTTTGACAACATTGTCTAAAACCTTTCAAAACGATTTCTATCTGTATATTTCAATTCGGTCTATCGCGCATTGCCATATTTATTATATATTCGATGATTAAATTGATTCTAATACATTCAATCAAGGGTATTTATTAAGAAGGAACGATGGACTTTAAGCTCTAAATAAGGCGATAATTTAAGTTTTCGCATTGTTATAAAAACACACCAAAATGACACTATATAGCATGTATCATTAATCCTACAACTTTGATGCCTATGACGACTAATATGATTATGATTCACCCTATAAATATTGTTAAACTTTTATGTTATCTAATCTATAATCTTTTTGTCTTTCCATATTAAATTGTTTAAAAATATCGTAAATATTTTAATATATTATTTCCTACCTATACAACCAAATGTCAACACAAGGAATGCAAAAATTAATTAAATTTAGAAACAGTTACGTTATACACACGTCACTTATAATCTTAAAACACATATTGACTCAGGAAACATATTTATTTTTATGCATAAATCCAGATAAAGATAGTGACTTCGTTCTGGGAAGAAAATTTTATCCGTCACTGTGAGCTAGGTGTTAATGTTTAAACAAAACTTATTTCATAACTATTGCGTTTTGATAATTCGAAACTAAATTTTAAAACGTCGCTATTGTTTCCTTTTTAATGTGTTTAAAACGAAAATCCAAAACAATGATAGATATAAGATAGATTTAAGTCTTATGAACATATTATTCTAGCTTATCAGGCCTTTATGAAAATTACATAGAATTGTATTGATTTTTATTTAGCAACCTGGTATTTTCTTATCTATCAGACTTATTAAACGTTTCGCATTAAGTACAATATGAGCATCTCTATCACCAGTGTGAAAATAACGCGCAAATTAATATTCTGTTTATTGGAAATTGTTTCTAAAACTAACTTTCGGGAGGCTATCTGTAAATAAACTATTAGTTGCAAATTATACAGATAAAGTTTTTATGTAGCATATAAGCCAAATTCCATAACTTCAACCCTAAGATTATTTTCGATGCTATTTTGATAAAAATTGGAGCTCCCTCAGTTTTAAATCTATATTTATATGAACTCCATCTTTCGTCAAAAGAAAGGTATATGTAGCTGGATAAATATAATAATATTACTTATATTTACTCTTTCACAGATGCAAACAGTGCAGTAGATGTGTTCTATAATATGGTCAGAAACATATTTAAAAAGTATATACCAGTAAAGCATAAAATGAAATATAGTAGGCAATTTCGAAAATGGTTTTCGAAACCGCTCATTGATCAGTGGAAAGCAAAAGAAAAAGCTAAAAGAAAATATAATTCCTCCAAGAGTAACGATGATTATAACGAATTTAAACGTCTTAGAGCTTCACTTAAAACTAATATTGCGGTAGCATATGGCGGGTTTGTGAGCAATGCCGAGGACTCAATAAAAAATAACCCTAATAACTTTTGGACTTTTATCAATTCTAAAAAAAATACTACAGATATTCCTTCAACTATGAATTATAATGGTCAAGATGTCGATGACCCTCAGTTGATAGTAAATACTTTTGCCCATTCTTTCTCAGAGGCTTTTGTTACCTCAGAGGACTTTACAGACGACATAAACATCTTCAGCAACTACAATGCCCTAAATATAGTGAAAATAACTGAATCCGATATTTCAGCTGCAATAAAAAAGATTAAAAATAATATGTGCATGGGCCCGGACTTAATGCCAGCATTCCTGATTAGAGACTGTGAGACTTATATAATTTGATATTAACCTCTGGGGTTTTCCTAATGTCTGGAAACTATCTGGAATTACACCTGTTCACAAAAAAGATGCTAAGAACAACTTCACCAATTACAGACCCATAGCCATTTTATGCAATTTCTGTAAGGTATTTGAGATTATCTTGCACAGCATTATATCGCTTCATGTTTCCAATATAAATTATGCCAGAGCAACACAGCTTGCAAATTGCCACTAAATCCAAACAAGTGCAATGTTATGTCATTTTTTCGTAAAAAGGCACCACTTTTATTTGATTATGAACTTGACGGTCAAATTCTCGAGAGACCTGACTATATTAAAAATTTAGGAGTCTTCTGTGACTCTGACCTCAGTTTTTCTCATCACATAGATGTATGTTTGGCTGGTGCATACAAAAGTCTTGGTTTTGTTTTACGCAATTCTAAGGATTTTAAAAACATTTCTACTCTGCGCTTGCTATTTATCACTTTCGTAAGATCTAGGCTTGAGTATGCTTCAGTAATATGGTGTCCAATATACACAACGTACATAACATTAATTGAAAGAGTTCAACAAAGATTCTTCAAATCAGCTATTTTTCTTCTAGATGGTGTCTATCCCGCCAGGGGGACACCTCATAATCAGTTCTTCGAGCGATTTGACATGCAAAGTCTTGTCATTAGACGCGCACTGCATTCTGTTATTTTTCTGTTTAAATTAATTCACTATAGGATAAAATGTGAGTCAATTATTGCAAAGATTATACATCGAGTCCCTAGAATCAATAGTAGACATAACAGCTTATTTTTGCTCCCCCAGGCGTGCACTAACCTTCTCTTAAAGTCGCCTTTATATCAAATATTAAATAACTACTCAAATATTGAATATAATTTGGATATTTTATCTTGTAGTCTTAATGATGTCAAAAAATGTTTTATGTAACGTGTTATTTATATAATATCCCCGTTTTTATTTTCATGTATTTTTTTAATATATTTTTTTTACAATACTTAATGTATGTACTACACTAGGATACTTATCCTGTAATTGGGCACTGCCCGTTGGATATTTTATAGTAATAAATAAATAAATACATAAATAAATAAATAAATATCAAATGATATGGTCACGAGCGGCTTTTAAGTATTTGAAGAAAAAATAACAGTAAGTATTTAATTCATATTCGACGGTTGAAGAAAGCATGTTTTATTATTAGCGATATTTTGTGTCTCGGTTGTTCATGCCAAGTATTACCTCGACACAAAAAATGTCTCTTTTATTCTATATAAAACAATGTACTGGTAATTATACAGGACATTTTATTGTTTTGTCTATAAAAATGCTACTCAGATTACAACTCTTTGTTACATAATTATCGACAATTGTAAAGTTTATCCAATGCCAGTTTAAAATATTATACAATAGTATACAGCAGCCAGCGCCGCATTATCAATATCATTTATCCCCTCGTATATGAGATGTAGTCGAGCAGATGTGGGCGACCGGTAAAGAATTTAAGGATGTTCGGAAAGGCCAATTCAAAAACAAGAAAGTGTGAGACTGTTTTCGTGGAACTGGGCAGTGCCGTACGTTTATTTAACGTGGCGCGGTGGTTTTCTTTCCAAACATATTTTTTAAATGGCTTTTTGAGACCACTTGATGTAGAAGAAAATTTACATAATGAAAATGTTGAGGACGAGGTAATGGAGTCAATCGAATCGTGTTGGGAGTTTAAGATTTGCATGTGCAAACCCAACGAATCAAATAGGACGGTAATATATATATATATTGGCTAGACGTGGTTTGATACGCGTGATATTGGTAAACGTATTATAATTCTGCATGCCGGAAGTAAAAATGGGTTCGTGTCCAACGCACTGCTCTTGCCAGTCAAAAATATAAAACTATCTCGAAGATGGTGCAATAACGAAATATTAATAGTTAGTTTCTTGTTAAGTAGGATATCCTTTGTCCTTTGATCCAGGATTTCTACTAATCGTACCGTTTATTCTCCACTTTCTTAAAATGTTACACACCAAATTTTTGTTAATGTTATAACATAAATAAAAAAGGGGGTAAAACCCTGGTTACAGCCTTGCTGTGTCTCACAGTTGATAGGTACTTATTATGAGTAAATGAGTAAACATGCTGGACAAAAGACATTATACTTCTTTCGTACTAATAATATTAAGAAAAATGATGAGATCTCTGAAAATCCAAATCATCTCAACCCAGTCCATAAATCTGAGCATGGATATGCTAAATCTAGTCTAATCGAAGGCAGAGACACTAGAATAAATTCCGAAGATATAATTCAGATTCTATGCAAGTTAGAAATAGAGCCAAATCCTGCAAATTATTCGGGTGCTGTAGACATAGGATATTACATAAATAAAAAAACTAGCGTTACTGATATGGAAAAATTTAACATTTTACAATCGATCTTGAAAAAATCATTGTTTTAGTTTTTCCCATGTTTGATAATGTTTCTTCACAGTACCAATATGATTTTTTTTCATCATCTTAAAGTAGAGGTTCCAATGAAAAAAATTCCGCCCTGAAATTTTCAAAAATCAAAATTTTGTTAATCAACTTTTTTTTATTGAAAATTAAGCCTTTTTTCAAATTAAATTCACATAAAATCAAAAAATAAATATTTCGCCTCAAAAAAATTACAGATTGAGACATAAATATGTACATTTTCACAAAATTTCATTCAATTCAAATTATTTTTGTGGGAGAGAAAAATAAAAAATCAATAAATTGGTTTTTGACGTTTTTCTCAATAGTTTTGAGGTTGTGTTGAACAACAGGAGAAAGAATATAAGAACAAAAGTTTTAGACCTTTCAATTATCTACAACTTTTGCATTTAAATTTTTTCGATAAGAGGTCTAGTTTTGCCAGAAGTCGTAAAAGACCACGTTTCACCCCTAAAAGCTTCCGGCTATTTGTTGGGGTCTAATCGATTTTTCCCCTTATATATACCATTAATACTTAAATTTTCCGACCATCCATATACTGCTAAGAATTTTGTCGATTTTTGGCCTCTGAAAACCGGTTCGGCACTGCATTATTATGAACATAGATGAAAATGAATTTTTATCATTAAATAATATTTGGTATCCATATTATTATATTATTAATAGTTCCACTTATTTAATCTGATAAAGTCAACTAAATCAAGGGTAAAACGTATTATTTTACATACACACATATTTACTTACAAATGTCCTTAAATATGTAGTTTCATCCTTACTTGTTGAAATTAATTATTCAGAATGAAATATTAACGTTGTTGGTTTTCGGATTAAATTAAATGTATGAAAATTGGCATTATCATAAATTACATATTGTCTTTTATAAAATAATGCTAAGAAGGTGCAAATATGTTCACATTGATAATGGTGACTATAACTTTGCTATTGACGTTTTTGTTTGCAGTTGTTATTATCATTATTTTGAAAAGGATTAAAATGTTATAATTAAAACGACAAAATTAGACATACTTAACAATTTTTAGACAAAATTATAAATCAAATATTGTTTCATGGGCCAAGGATAAACTTACTTATGAGTTGCAATACATTTTTTCTGTTTTTTTTTCACTGTGAAAAAATAATTAGGTAATTTATACAGGGTGTCTCACCGGGAACTGAATCGATCGATATTGAGAAAAGTACGCATCAGAAAATTTTGAAAATTTAGATAATTACTAATGTCGGTGTGGCCAATCCAACTAAAATAGTTACAAGCACTTCCGCTTATACCGCAAGTCGATATCAACTTGCTTATTTCAAATGGAACACACTTTAGGGTTTTCGAAGAGCATAAAATTCTGAGTCGAAAATATGTAGCATATCCTATACCTAAACCTAGCCGTTTCAGAGACATTTGACATTTTATAGAAAATTTGACAGGTGCAACGGTTTGCAAGAACCGTTATAATTTTCTTCGTGTAAAAGATCCTCATTTGCTTCCTGTCATATAAAAAAACACAAGGAGAACAACGTTCTACAACTGAAATAAATTCAATAATGACATACCAAGTGTTCCGTTTTTCGCGTTACATTTTGTCAACTTCAAACCGCGAAAACTTGTTTAGGTCAAATGGAACACCCTGTATTTTTTTACGTCAAGTTGTGTAAAATTGAATTCCCTTTTTTCTGATATCAGCATTGTGGTGGCTAAAGTTACAACTTTTTGAAATATTTGCGATTTTATTAGAAATTCATGAATTGTTGTAATCATTTCATCAAAATAGCCATGATTAGAAACAATCAGTCATTCTTATGTCAAAAAATGCCAGCACGTTCAAATTATACCAACGAAAACTTTTTAAATTTGTTTATTATTTATGGAGAATGTGATAAAGTAACATCAAGAACTTGCAGCACATTTGCTATCCACAAAAACGCAAAATAACACTAACACTGTAACATGCGTATTAATCGAATTGAAGATATGGCATGAACTAAAATAGCAGAGATAAGATCAATTTAAAATATGATTTCATTTTAATTTAATAATTTCTCAAATAATCCAGAACTGATAAATCGGGCGAGCGAGGAGGCCATAAGAAAGGTCCATTATTGGTAATCCATTGATCATAAAAAGTTTCTTGTAAATAATTATTAATTAAATATGCGTTATGTGGGGGGGCACCGTCGTGCTGATAAAAAATGTTTCTATGTTCGGCGCGACGTAAATTTTCTAAATAGTTATTATTCAAATTTTGTAAGATATTCAGATATCTTTCACCTAAAACAAAACAAAAATTTACCCATACATATTAGCAGAAGAGAAAATTTGATTTACCGTTTAAATTTTCCTGATACAATTCTAATGACACCACTCTATCGTTTCCTATGGCACAGTAAACATTGAACTGCCAACTTTCTTGAAAGTTTCGCTCTCTGAACATATGAGGATTTGAGTCACTCCAATAATGCGAATTGTGTCTATTAAACAGTCCATTATTAGTAAATTTTGCTTCATCTGTCCATATAATATTTCCCAAATAAGAATCGTGACCCTCAGATCTTATTAGAATAAACTCACAAAAATTCTATGTTCTTAGGAAATTTGTTTCTTTTAATCCTTGAACCATAGAATGAAAACGGGTGAAACTCATGTTTTAATAAGATTCTGTGAATTGAATCCTTGCATAGTCCCGATTCCAGAGCAGCTTGTCTTAATGACATCCTTGGAAATGCATGAAAATATCCCAGAATGACTATTTCAATGTTTTCGTAATCAACAATAGGCTTTCTTCTGTGCATTTTTGCCTTGACAGAGCCATAATTTTTAAAATTTTCCAGTATGCGTTTTACAGTGTTTGGTAACGGTTTCCGTTTTTCTTGATATCGAGTAGCAAATGTGCTGCAAGTTCTTGATATTACTTTATCACATTCTCCATAAATAATAAACAAATGTAAGAAGTCTTCGTGGGTGTAATTTAAACGTGCTGGCATTTTTTTACTTAAGATAATGACTGATTGTTTCTAATCATGGCTATTTTGATGATATGATTACAACAATTCATGAATTTCTGATAAAATCGCAAATATTTTAAAAAGCTGTAACTTTAACCCCCACAATGCTAATATCAGAAAAAAGGGAATTCAATTTTACACAACTTGACGTAAAAAAATACAGGGTGTTCCATTTGACTTAAACAAGTTATCGCGGTTTGAAGTTGACAAAATCTAACGCGAAAAACGGAACACGATATTATTGAATTTATCTCAGTTGTAGAACGTAGTTCTCCTTGTGTTCTTTTTATGTGACAAGAAGCAAATGAGGATCTTTTACACGAAGAAAGTTATAACGGTTCTTGCAAACCGTTGCACCTGTCAAATTTTCTATAAAATGTCAAATATCTCTGAAACGGCTAGGTTTAGGTATAGGATATGCTACATATTTTCGACTCAGAATTTTATGCTCTTTTCGAAAACCCTAAAGTGTGTTCCATTTGAAATAAGCAAGTTGGTATCGACTTCCGGTATAAGCGGAAGTGCTTGTAATTATTTTAGTTGGATTGGTCACACCGACATTAGTAATTATCTAAATTTTCAAAATTTTCTGATGTGTACTTTTCTCTATATCGATCGATTCAGTTCCCGGTGAGACAGCCTGTATATTCATTATTAAAAAATCGATATTGTCATGTATTCAGGGATGTCGAACGTCAATAGTTTTTAATATTGAAAATACTATTATAATCGTATATGTATACAGGGTGTGTCAATAGAAATTCCCAGGTGAAATATTCCGGGCACTACTAGAGATATTCGAGTTCTGTAAAAACTCATTGCTAGAATATACAGGGTGTCCCACGATCAATTGCGGCGATCGATATCTCAAAAAGTAGACATTGGAAAATTTTGAAAATTTGGTAGTAAACTAATGTTGATGGGGGCAACTCGGCTAAAATGTTTTCATTAGATTATAAAGGCTTCCTTATAGGAAGAATTATTGATAATTTTTTAGGGCCTGCAAACGTAATTTTTGACATAGAAATTGAAATATGTCAAAAACGGAGAGACTTATGATATACAAAATCGGCGTAGAATTTTGCGTACAATCCAGAAACGGTGTCCCGTTTAAATAAGCAAGTTGACATCTACTTCGGATATAACTGGAAGTGCCACCATCTTGAAAATCTTTTAATCGAGTTGTTCCCATCGACATCAGCTTACTACCAAATTTTCAAAATTTTCCAATGCCTGTATAAATGGCTTTAGTTTTGAATACAAATAGTTTTTATGTTAAGGAGTAGATGGCGCTGCGCTACCAAGAAGGATGACAGGAACTTAGAAATGTTATCTATGTTAAAGAGAATTTAATTTCAATTAGATTTCGTTATATGGAAAAATTCGAAAATCCAAACATTTTGGAGAAATTTCAGTTTAAAACGTTTAATTTTTGTAGAACTAAAATCGCCGTGACTTTCTTACATTAAATTTTAGACGATAGTTCGTTTGAAACTTTCTTCGCAGAAAGGTACTATGATTAATGTGGCAATAAAACTTTTTTTACAACTTCCGGTTAAGCCGGAAATTTAATTTATTACAATTTGAAAGCGCCCGCCCGCTATAAACATGTACTTTACGCCCTTGATACATAAATAGCTATTTTAAGTAATAAGCATGTTGCTAATTTACGGGGAGTGGCGTCAAAGTGGTTATACTTGAGACGTTTTCGCTTATGTGTCCACCACACACCTCGGATGTTTATCAATCTTATTCAAAGAATCAGAGATTTTGGTAATTTACGGGACCAAAGTGAGGAGCACGTAGGAAGACCTAGACGAACTGATGTGCAGATTGAAGAAGATATTTTAAATATTACCGAGGAAGGTTCAACAATACATATTCGAAAAACTGCACATTAAGTCCAAGTAATCCAAGATAGTGTGGACGACATATCATAGGAAATTCCGTCGTACCTCTTTCATGTTCAATGTGTCCAAGCACTACAGTTTGAAGACCACCTCCGAGGAGTTCAATTCTGTGACTTCTTACGACAACATGCAAATGATGAAAACTTTATTCGGAAAATTTTAGTTATGGATGTAAATGTAAAATGTTTAGACTGTTGAAAATCTTATACATACTGAATATATGGTCACTGCACTAGACCGCAAAAAGTGGAAGATGTAAATTTATCTAAGGAATAAATTACTAACTCCGACGAATATTCAGTGGTATTAATTTTTATTTAATTGCTATTTCACTTATCGATTTAACTTCATAATTTGAAGGAAAATGTGTCATCTTTTATTCGGCACATAAATTTTATCAAGTCTTCAAAGCAGTTAGCAAGGCAGCCCGCGACCAACATTTGCGACTTATCGCGGCATGAAGATTTCAATGATTTTTCAGTAGTTTATATCTCTCCGAAGAAAAAGTTCCTTTACGACTGATGTCTCTGGGGTTCTTCAAGCGGTAAATTGGGGGCGAGCGTAGGTGCGTCTTTACTATGTACATACTTCGGTATGCGATGTAAAGCAACGACAGGCGCAGTTAGTACTTGGATGGTGACCATTCCAACGGAAACCGCGTTCTCGTCTCACACATCTTCCAGCGGCTTGTATATCAGTGTATGCGCGGAAGCTATACAACCTTAGACGAGGGTTGTATAGGAGATATACCATCCTTCGGAGGGGATGTAAAGCCGTCGGTCCCTTGTCTATTAAATGTTGGGCAAGTAAAAGATCCCTACTCTTCTTAAGGGAAGAGGTTCGGTAAAATTCCTGGTTGGGGGTAGCTCGTCTACAGGCGTCGGTGTTAGGCCTCAGTAGCGGAAATAGGCCGACGTTAAATAAATGTATAAAAAAAAAAGCGGTAAATTCTTTTATTGAACATGTAAACCTCATTTTACACCCCTAGTTCAGTGACTATATAGCATAGTTTTCAACTAAATCGGCTAAAATTCATACAATGGGGGTTTTTGGGGTCACTTATTACGAATCCGATGTGAAAATTGGAAAATTCAAAATTTCGGCTTTAAAATGGCGGACTTTAAAAATTAATTCCTGATTTACGCCGTTCCTACTGATTTTGTGAACGATCCATCTTTTGAGTCTGAAGGACTTCTTATGTATTTTCCAAAAATGAATATTAACGTTCACAAATAAGCGTTCAAAACGACTGTTTCAGACGGAGAATAATACAAAATTTATACTTACTGTTCGTTTTTGCTTAACTGCTTCTCTGATGGTATCAATTGGACGTCGTAACACTATAAATCTAACACTATAAGTACTAACACTTTCTTAAAATTAAACCTGAAAGAGAATTTTGAAAACACAAGAAAAATACAATATAAAGTTCAAAAATCTCTTTAAAAATTCATGTTTTACAACAACTTCAAGAAAAATGTTTTTAATAAACTATAGTCTAGCCCGTGTACAACACATGGTGAGGAACGGAACGACTTATAATGTACCAACTACCATCCAATATGCGGTTTTTGAGCTAACGATTACACAAAAAGATTCAAGAAAAGTTCAATGTTTATAAATTTTTGGTGGGCTTTTGCTTGCCTGTCCATTTACGTATTTACAGTTCAATATCAATTTTGATCGCTCCTCGGAGCTTAAAAATGCTTGAATCGCAACGACTTTGAAGTATATTATAGCAATTATAAATTCATACGTTCAGGCAAGGCGGTCCCATGCACATATGAGTACATGATAAAGATACTTTTCTGACACCGAATCACTGAGGAACCAGTTTAGGGCAAATCCCGTTAAAACCCATCATTTTCTCGTCAAAATCGACTGCTAGGAAATGATTGTCTCTAACAGCTATTTTCGCTAAAACTCTCGATATACTTTGAATAGAAGCTGGATTAACTTGTCCTCATATTTAACACAACGCATGAGTTGCAGTGCTTAACAACGTGGATTCGTAAAAGGGTTTTTAATTTTGAAATTTCCGAAATTAAAGTCAAATTTTGTTACTATAATAATAATAATAATAATAATAATAATAATAATAATAATAATAATAATAATAATAGACGGGCGGATAGACCGCCCGTTGACGACTTACGCAATGTTCATGGACGCTTTGAGTGGACGGATGAACTGAGGGATGAGCTTCTGCAGTGTTATGAAAGCAGTGAGCCCGCGCGAAGGGGGTACATGGCGCGGATGCATGCTCTGTGGTGTGAGAGGCTTCCAGAGCATAGCGCCTTCACGCCACAAAATCTGCGTGACTATGTATCCCACCTTCGTAGTAGGGGCTACGTGAGGGCTGCTCCTGGACCGGTGAATGAGGTGGCGGAAGAGCCGCCACATTCACCGGTTGAGGACGTAGCTCTCCTCGTTCCGCCAATACCAGAGGGCCTCAGTACCAGAAGGGGGTTACACCATCTGAAAACCCCCGGGCCACAAGACCTAGCCAGAGTGGACGCTGAACTTCGTACAGCGCTACCGGAAGAGGCTGACATCTGGCACATAAATTGTGCCGTGTATGCCGCTGCTCAACGCTCGTCTCAGGTGGAGAGGCGAAATACCTCTTCCCCACAGGAGAGAGCGCAGCGGCGCATACAAAAGATGGAGGCCAAAATCCGGTCGGCGAGACAACACGCATCCCGTGTCCAATGTGTGATGGACTACATGGCGGCCAATAGGCCTTTCACGCCTAAAGTTCGACGTATAGCTGCCAATTTAAGACGCGCCCATCACACACTCAACGGGGCAGTGCTACAAACCACCAAACAGCACTGCCTCGATAGGATACGGATGCTAGTGGCTTGCAAAAAGTCACTAGTGAGGCGGGCGAGGGGGCTGGCGGAAAATAACCTTTTTCGCCAAAAGCCTTCGCGCCTATTCGAACCGCCTCAGCGTGTTGCCGACAATCCACCGACCGTCGATCAGGTGGAAACTTTCTGGAAAACGTTGTACGAACAGAGGCTTCCGCTCAACAGAGACTCTCCGGCCCTGGCACACTATGAAGCCTTTTGCCAAAGGCTTCATCTACAACAGGAGGTGTGCCAACCAATAACCCCAGAAGAGGTTCGAAGAGCTCTTGAAGGCTCTAAGAATTTTGCTGCTCCAGGCCCAGATGGGATTAATAACTTTTGGTGGAAAAAGTTAACCAGTACCCACCACCATTTGGCCAGAATTTTTAATTCTTGGCTAAATGGGGAGCAGCAAATTCCTTCTTGGGTTGTTGAGGGGCGGACAGTGCTGATCCCCAAGAACGGAGATTTGTCCAACCCAAAGAACTACAGGCCGATAACCTGTTTAAACGCATGTTACAAGGTGTTCACACGCATCTTGTACATGCGGGTACTCCAAGCAGTTAACCCAGTTTACGAACGGATATATGAGCAACGAGGGTCGAAGAGAGATGTCGCTGGCTGCAAGGAGAACCTGTTGATTGACAGATGTGTCACGCAGGACTCCGTGCAGTATAAGCGGAATCTCTCCATGGCCTGGATCGATTACCGCAAGGCATTTGACATGACATCTCATGAGCTTATTGTACACTTGCTCCGATGTCTTGCGGTCGCCGGTCCCGTAGTGAGATGCATTGAAGATCTGATGCCGCTCTGGAGGACTCGCTTTACCATAACATCTGGTAATGATAGAGTCCTAACAGAGCCGGTAACGTTCAAAAGGGGAGTATTTCAGGGAGATTCCCTCAGCCCCCTTTTGTTTTGCATCTCGCTACTGCCATTATCCGTCTCGCTCCGGAAAACCCGCGGTTACAACTGTGGTACCCCCGGCGACAGGAGGCATAAGGTCACCCATTTGTTTTATATGGATGACCTTAAACTGTATGCCTCCGGAGAAAGGGATCTCCAACAATTCCTTAGGGTGGTACAGGAGTACACGCAGGCTGTCGGTATGCAGTTCGGATTGGACAAATGTGCACTGGTCCATCTCAAGAGAGGACGATGTGGGGACTACGGCGAGGACGCGCAGCTCGTAGACGGAAGCATCCTACACCACCTAGATGCCGGAGAGTCGTACACTTACTTGGGTGTCGAGCAATGCTCCACCCAAGAAGTGGGTGTAGTGAAAAACGCTCTCCGCGGCAAGTATCAGCACCGACTCCGACAGATCTGGTCTTCAGAACTGTCGGGGAAGAATAAGGTGTCTGCTACTAATATGCTTGCCGTTCCGATCCTTCTCTACTCCTTTGGAGTAGTGAAGTGGACTCGAGAGGAGCTGCGTCAACTCGATGTAGGAACCCGGAGAAAGATGCACCTCAATAGGAGCCTGCATCCTAAATCGGCCGTTCTACGGTTATATCTCCCACGCCATCGGGGAGGCCGTGGACTCTTGAGCTTGGAGAGTCTACACAGCAGGATGGTGCTGGATGGAGCCTGTAAGGTCGTCAGGAGTTCGGATCCCCTCCTTTGCATGGTCCGAGACCATGAAAATGCAGGGGTAGGAGCTTTTCTGTTTAAGGCAGCACGCAGAGCAGCCGATGAACTCGGTCTCATCTTCGACGTTGAGCGGGATAATCCCGACTCTGTCACCGAGTTGGAACCCGCTCGGCGGAAAGCCCAAATAAAAGCTGCAGAACAAATCATCTTATCTTATGCACTTGTTGTCGGCCTGTCCGACATATGCAGTCTCCGCCTATATCCAAAGGCACGACGGAGCACTACGAGTGCTTTACTACCATCTGAGGCACTCGTATGAGATAGACGAGACACCAGTGCTGCCTTATGCTCCGGGGGATATTGAGTCCGTTGTGGGGAATGAGAGGTGTCTAATTTATTGGAACTACTCGTTTCCCACGGTCAGGCAAATACAGGCAAACAAGCCTGACATAGTCCTCATAGACCACCAACTCAAGACAATGTTCGTCATAGAGTTCTCGGCTCCCGCGGAGAACAACATTGTCTTGAAGGAGGAAGAAAAGCGGACAAAATATCGAGACCTACTCTTCGAACTCCGCAGACTGTATCCAGACCATACTGTTAAGCTGGTGGTACTGATTATAGGAGCTCTCGGTGGAACGAGACACACGCTGCTTTCAGAATTGAACATCATACTGGCATGCCGACAATCGGCAGAAGTCCTAGCCGGGAGAATGCAGAAGGCTGTCATTCTTGGTTCATTGCGTCTGCTCAGGGCACACGAGTCACGGAACCAGTGATCACTGACTCTACGGTGTAGAGAGTGGTTACTGGCGCTCCCAGCGTACCCTCTCTGGTATCGGAGGCAGGGAGAAGGACGACTGGTTTTACTTAAAAAAAAAAATAATAATAATAATTGTTTATTTACGAAAGAAGACTTACAAGGATTTAAAGAATTTTAATTACTAGTATGTAAGCATAAGTCCACTGAGATAAATCTGTGCGTGGACTCTACAGTTTAGGGGAATTAAAACAATGATAATACAATAACATAATCGAATAAATATACAGTAATGTAAAAAAAGATATAATAAAGATAAAATAAAATAAAATAAAAATAAATAAATATAAAAATAAAGATGTAATAGGTAAGTAATAATAGGAATAGGACTAACTAGATAGTATAACATTGTCAAAATACTTCATATCATTTAAATCATTTAAAAAAGAGAAAATAAAAGAATAATATATATATATATATATATATATATATATATATATGCTTTTTTTGGTACTGTTGCATTTGTATTAAAGAACTGAGTTATTTCATTTCATTAATTATTTTTCATTGATCGGTCAAGTAATATGATTATTAGATTAGTCCATGAATTACGGTTCTAGGCGTTGCTATGATCCAATCGCTCAGTTTTTTCTTAAATAATTTAATAGAGTTTAGAACTTTTAAATAATTCGGTATAGCATTATAAACCTTGGGACATAGAAAAGTGAAGCTTTTTTGGCCTATTGTTTTTTCCATTTTCGGTATTGCGATAGAATTTGATTTGAATCTAGTGTTATGAGAGTGGTTAACTATTTGGTTCTTGCAAATATGATTCTTTTGATATAATATCAGAGTTTGGTAAAACAACTGTCTTATGTCCAAAATTCCTATTTCTAGATACAAGTCACAACTGGGAAATAGGTAAGGTTTATTGAATATAACTTTCAAAATCCATCTTTGCATTATCTCTAGCTGTTTTAGGTGGTAGTTCAATACACCTCCCCAAATGAGGATACCGTATTGTAAGTGAGTTTGAACCACGGCGTAGTACATTGTTGATATCAAATATATTTCTAAGGTTTTTTTTTTTTTTTATACATTTCTTTAACGTCGGCCTATTTCCGCTACTGAGGCCTAACACCGACGCCTGTAGACGAGCTACCCCCAACCAGGAATTTTGCCGAACCTCTTCCCTTAAGAAGAGTAGGGATCTTTTACTTGCCTAACATTTAATAGACAAGGGACCGACGGCTTTACATCCCCTCCGAAGGATGGTATATCTCCTACACAACCCTCGCCTAAGGTTGTATAGCTTCCGCGCATACACTGATATACAAGCCGCTGGAAGATGGGTGAGGCGAGGACGTGGTCTTCGTTGGAACGGTCACCAATCCAACTACTAACCACGCCTAACGTTGCTTTACATCGCATATCGAAGTATGTACATAGTAAAGACGCACCCACGCTCGCCCTTCTAAGGTATTTAAATTTTGGAATTAGACCACGTAACTTTCGTACTATATTACTTACATGGGTATCCCATTTCAGGTAGCTATCAATAACAATTCCTAGGTATTTAATTGTTTTTGCAGATTCTAGTTCTATGACGACGTCATTATAATTGAGAATAATTTCATTATAATGAGGGAGGTTGTTAACGTAACTAGTAAAAGGTAAGTATTTTGTTTTTTTAATATTTATGGTAAGTAATGTTCAGGCAAAAAAGTCTAGTAATATAGGAAATTCTTGTTGTATAATTTCTTTTATACTTGACCAACTTTTACTTTTATAGAATAAAGCCGTGTCGTCGGCAAAGCTTATTATATGACCAGTAATAGGGATGTTAAATATTTCATTTACATAAATGTTAAATAATAGTGGACCCAGTATGGTGCCCTGAGGAACTCCAAAGAGAACGTTTCTTGAGCTGCTGACTATATTGTCAATTTTAACACATTGTCTTCTGTCATGCAAATAACTTTTTAGCAGTTCATATGCTGTCCCTCTGAAACCAATATTTTCAAGGGTATCTAACAAATCAGGGTGGCTGACCGTATCAAAGGCTTTCGCAAGGTCGACAAAGATGCAAATTGCAGTTTCTGAGTTGTCTAAGGCTGCATAAACCCTTGACATTAACACTGCCATTGCATCTTGAGTCGACTTTCCCTCCCGAAAGCGGTATTGGCTATTAGACAATATATTATATTTGTTTATGTAGCTTAACATTCTCTTTTTAATTATTTTTTCATATATTTTTGATAGACATGACAATAATGAAATAGGTCTATAGTTTTGAAGGTCCAAGCGGTCTCCAGATTTGAATATCGGTTTAATAATAGCTGTTTTGAATGCCTTCGGAAAAGTGCCACTGCTGAGGGATTTATTAAAAATGTATACTAAAGGAGCAGCTAAAAACTCCACACATTCTTTGACTGTTTCGGCCCTCAGGGTATCTAGCCCCGGAGTTTTGTTAGGTTTTAGTTCCATTATAATTTGTGTAACTTCTTACACATTTGTTTGCTCTAAGAAGATTGAGTTTGATATGTATGCTTTCGGGAATTTTTTTTTGGCCGGTTTAATCTTTTTTGCTAGGTTACCGCCGATTTCTGTAAAGAAGGTATTGAAGTTTTCGGTAATTATTTTTTTATCCTGTACAATTTGTCCATTTTCAAGTTTTATTTTATTAATAGCTGTATTATAAGATATATTTTCAATACTTTTAACACAACACCACATGGTTTTTGGACAATTTTTATTTTTGTCTATTTGCGCCTCTTTAACTTTTTTTATGAGTTCTTGTACCATATTTCTGCAGTTCTTATATTACTGTTTCTAAATTTTGGTGGTCGGGGCGACATTACGTCCCCATGCAGTGACATTTACTACACTTTCTAAAATTACACTCCTTGATGAGTTATTGAAATTTTTGCATAGAGCGAGAATATGATTAAAAATATAAAAACCTCTTCTAACGATATTTTTACGTGAAGCACGCTTTTCATGCGAAATGTTTCGGATTTTGTTACAGTTTCGAAAAGTACATCGAGGGTTTTATCGTGTTCTTTAACAATTTCACTGAAAAATATGTGGACGATTTAAACAATTTTTAAAGTGTGTATGTCCATTGTTACTGATAATTTGCTAAAAATAGGCACGATATTTACATATTTTCCCCCATCAATTTGTAGTAAAAATTTAGGAAAAATCCTATTTTGGGAGGTCACTCTATATTAACTCCCAGTAAAGGGTTGAAGCGATTAGAGTTAACTTTTTTTGGTTATTTCAAATTTATTAGTTCAATATTATCAAACTGTAATAAATGTGGTTACCAAAATAGTGTATTCTTATGCAAAATAACATTCTAAACACTTTTTTACTCTACATATTTTTCAGTAAAATCAATAGAAACGGCGTAAATCAGGAATTAATTTTTAATGTCCGCCATTTTGAATTTTCTAATTTTCACGTCGGATTCGTAATCAGCAACCCCAAAAACCCCCATTATATGAATTTTAGCCGATTTCGTTGAAAACTTTGCGAGTCACTGAATCGGGGGTGTAAAATGGGGTTTACATGTTCAATAAAAGAATTTAACCCTTTAGCAACCCCAGAGATGTCAGTCGTAAAGGAACTTTTTCTTCGGAGAAAAATCATTGAAATCTTCATATCACGATAACTCGAAAATCTTGGTCGCGGGCTGGGGCACGTCGGTCTTATGTTCCACCAACGTGTAAATGTCTTGCTGGTCACTACATTTCGACTCATATATTTATTTCTATACTATTAAAGAAACTAGCGTGACACCAGAGAAATCGCATAAGACTCGCGCGGCTGCTATGACTCAAAAATATTTGAGACTACTGGGACATATGGCACCAACGTGTTTTAATGATGCGAAACGGATTCACCTCGTTAAATTAATATACTTTGGGAAACACAATATATATATCAGTTAAATAGTTGACAAAAAAATGTTTTCTCATTTAGGCATAAGAATCTAAAAAGCGGCTTTTTCTGGAACTCCATTAAATTTCAAAACCCCAATGTAGGCGTAGGTTAAAATAAAAATCTGGCCCACTTTCAAATGGTAATAAATACTGACCGTAATCATTCACAGAAAAATGTATTTACTTATTTATCCTGTACGTGGAGTGGCATTAAAGGACCAAAATTACGGGACAGGTATTCAAAACTTTTATGAGCATCATATAATTTGGTCGACCTCAAAATGTACCTAGTAAATAAATAATAAAATGAAATTCCATATGAGTAGTTTCAAAACTGTAACTGATTAACTGAAATAAAAAAGTTTTAATGGCTCAATCGCCTCCTTCATTCATGAAAAAGTTTAATTTAAAAAAACAGTTTTTTGCAAATAACTTAAAATACTCATCAGGCCAAATTCAAAGAATGAAAATGCTGCTAAACAAAGATTTTCACTTCATTTTTCGTAGATGCAATAATTTCGTGTAAAATACGATTTAAAAAATTATAGTTCGCTCTGTCTGTATGCTGTATGTAAACAAACGCGCTATATAAGCAAACCAAACATCACGACAATCATACACAAAAAGCTTCATAAATCATATGAAAATTATCATACAGACAAAAAACCATATTAAAGAGGAAGGCTTCATCAGCCTTCAGTTGAGTTGAATATAGGGTCCCAACTAATTCAGAGGGACAGTAGGTATTTGTGTGTTGTAAAGTATAGAAAGATAGAGCAAAGGTTAAATGAGGTAAATGTCAGTGAAAACACGCATTGTATCGAGAATAACGGTGGACAATTTGAACAGTTTTTATCTCGTTTTATACAGTGTGTCCCAAAAGAAATACATACAATTCATAATTTCTCATCTGTTTTGCGTTCAAAAAAAATATAAAAACACGTATTAGTAATATCAGATTGGGACTTCCCCATTTGAGAGGTTACTGAATTCAGTGGTGTAGTTAATATTTCAATTTAAAAAATCGTTAATTTTTTACATTAAAAAAAACCGATGGCAAGGGCAAGTCGGAAAGGTAGATTTTGTCATATATTATTTTACATTGCTCTAGGTCTTTATTATTTTAGTAAATAAGTGATTACGTAAGTAACTGAGTATATCTTTATTAGCTTTGCTAAATAGTACAAAAGATGAAAAAATAGTTGGTATATAAAAAATGTTTTAGATAAAAGTTGTAGGTCTAGATGAGTACTATCTAACGATGTATCGCATGTACATTTTTGATTCGAAATAAAATTTTGAGAATTTTCTTAAGACTTTGAACCGCCGCCATTTTTAAAATGTTTCCTATGCGTTTTAGCAAAAAATGTTTTAGACAAAAGTTGTATTGCTAGATGAAGGCTATCCAACGATGTATCACATGTAAAATTAAAAATTGTTTTGCTCTATTTTAATATTTATTAATATTTAACTTTTAACTACAGCTTTGTCCGTTTTAAATCAAGCAAATTTTTTAATTACTTTGGAATTTTTCTGCAAAATTAAAAATGTGTCCCTCTTGTAAACTCAATCCAAGGGACATACTGCCTATGAATAAGGATACATTGAGTACATAGTTTCTTTTATAATATGTATGTTTTATAAAATATCATTAGTAGCATAATATAGTTGATTGTTACTAAAACACTTTATCCATAGACCACCATGCCTATAAAAATTCCCGGAAGTATGTTTGTATAAAATGTATGCAATTTATTAGCATTCACCTTTAAATAATTTTTTATATAATTCTGACATTACTGTTGAAAGATTCCCATTATTCCCAAAATTTCCAACATAATGCCTTGGGGCCTTTTTATTTGGTATAAATTAGAGGATGCCGCTTTCTTTGTGTACTGCACGAATGTTGTAAAAGATCCCATCGATCTGCCTCCTGCTGAGAGTCTGTCCACACCTTGTCGGTTTCAACATTATTTAAAATTGAGTTATCGGCTAAATAAGAGGGTTTTGCTGATATATTTCCTAAAGGAAGCAAAACTGTTGATGGCAAATAAAGTAGGTAGATGTAGATATGAATTACAAATGTAAACTGGTTGTTTATCTGTTTATACTTAGTAGCCTAGGAAGCGTGAGTTAATGGACTGACTAGTCAAAATATTTATAATCCATTCAGCTTTTATTTAAATTAGGGTAGGTTGTGGAAAAGTCCAACTTTGTTGTTATAAGAACAGTATGAATTACAGGTTGGAAGAGGCTACTATGATCTACGAGGTCAATTAAGTAAGTGTACGTGAAGTGTAGGATATCCACTAGATCAGGGGCCGCTCCAGACGGTGGGCATAGTGGTCGGCCGTCCAGGGCGCCACAATTATAAGGGCGGAATTTTCGGCGTAGCGATACGAATTTTTTAAGAATCGCAAATCATCAAGACAAAAGTGAATGTCACTGGAGAAGTAATTTCAAAACCTCATGAGCTGCGAAACGCGCAAAAGATGAAGTTTGTTAGCTAGAGCGGCCCCTGCACTAGATAGACGCAAAAAAATATATCCAGTGGATTGATTGAAAAGTAAATCCAGTGAAATGTTTAATGTTTTTTTAAATACTTCTCTAAAATTACAGTCTAGCTCACTGAATTTATATATTAATTTTATTTATCTACGATAGAAAGAAGAAACTGTGCAATAAAAAATTTTATTGGCACGATTTCTAAAAAATTAAAAAAATTACGCCAGTTTATTATAAAACGATATTATAAATATCGTTTCCTTAGTTACTATCATCACTATCATTTTCTATCATTTTCAGTTACGACCATGAAGAACATAATCAGAATGGAGACTTCAACTACAGTTCGAATAATACTAACCGTCAAAGTGACATTCACAAAAAGTTGATACAGTTTTATACTCAAAGTAAGAACTTCCAGAGACATAAAAAACGCAACAAAAACTTTACAACCTCATTAAAATACCATTACTCTTTATGCTGTCTCGACCGCAATCGACTCGCTTACCTTTATAGATTTTTAGGTGCGTCGGGACGTTTGATGCAGCATTCCGGCATGGCCCGCGGCGATAATAATTATGTCGTAAAGTTTTTGTTGCGTTATTTATATATCGGGAACTTATTACTAACTATACAAATATTCATGAAAAATTGCCCATTTCTTACAATAATTTGAACGATCGAAGATAAAACGTTGTAAGACACACTTGTATCTTAAATAACTATTTTTTATTTTCAATATTTAATTTTATTTTAATTACTAACAATTACTGTTGACGATCCTACCACCTTGAAATTTGGTAAAATAATTTTTTTTATTAATTAATTAATTAAAGCCAAGCAAATTTTCTGTAAAAAAAGTCATGTGTGTGTTATTTCTCTTCACCAAAATTTTCTGCATGAAATCGGACAATTCCTAACGGCACCGCATATACAGGGTGTCCCAATAGTGTGTCAAAGTTATTAGAAGTCTTTGGAAAATAATTTTTTTTATGGAAATGGTATAGTGTCAAAAGGCCCACATTTTAAAAATATGTTTAAATATGTAGGGTGACTCGCTACAATGGAGCATCTTCGACGTCATTTTTTTTAATGGAACACCCTATATATTTTTACATTTATGAATTCAGCGTAAAATTACCTTTCCAACGACGTCCAGATTTTTGGTTTTTGACGTAGAGTTGCTGAGTTATTCGAAAAAATATGAAAATTTTGATGGGAACAAAGTTTAACAAATTAATTCGCTGTGTGTGTATTACTATTAATTAAAAAAAATTATTTTGCAATTATGTAGCGAATGGATGTACTACAACGACACAATCACCAAATTAGAATAAGGTGAACGCTGTTTGTGCACATGCGCAATTATTTCCTTCTTTCTACGTTAGCGGCAATGGAGGTGTATCGTTAGTGGGCAAAAACTCCATAGTGTTTAGACTTTCTAGTAACACAACAAAACGAAACGCACCGCATCGTACCACAATGGAACGGAACACAACATGATATAACAAATTTTTGATATGTCAATGATTCAGAATCAGTAGCGTCATCTATGTACCGATGATGGTCCAATTACCATTATAGAGTAACTACATAGACAGGCTTCTTGTGAAGTGGATAAATTCACCGAATTGTTGCAGCATGCCAAGAGGGGTGTTACCGAAACAATAACGATAAATCCGTACAGAGACCAACTCGACGAGGCGGTCATACGGAACATTCGCACAAAGAACGCACTCAGACGGCATTGGCAGCAAAATCGTGATGCCGACGCTAAGGTTGAGATGATGAGACTGCAAGGGCGAATTCGAGCAACCATTAGCACCTTAAAAAAACAGGAAATGGGGTGAAAAGCTAGAAGCTTTGAATCCTCAAGACAATTCGCTGTGGAAGCTGACCAGAACCTTAAAATGTAAGCGGGAAACCATGCCCGCTCTAACCACTCAAAATCACACACGGATATTTTTGACCGACAGCCAAAAAGCGAATCACTTAGCTGACAATTTTGAAACCGTACATAACGTCAACGGACCAAATAATCTCGAGCATGACCGCATACAAAACCTAACAGAACAAATTATTGGCCATGCCGTTGAAATTACCGACGAACAATTTTTAAATATCATGGTCAAGCCCTCTGAAATAACGCAGCTAATTAAAACCTTAGCGAACAAGAAAGCACCGGGGAAAGACGGCATTGATAATAAGCTCCTTAAATATTTACCGATGAAAGGTATTGTTCAGCTTGTATACATCACTAACGCAATTCTACGATTACAGCACTGGCCTCACCAGTGGAAATGCGCTGTGGTAGTCCCCATCTTGAAGCCGAATAAGAATGCCAGAGTTGCCGGCAGTTACAGACCAATCTCATTGCTGTCGATGATATCTAAGTTGGTGGAGAGGGTCGTCCTGAGCAGAATTAATTCTGTGCAGGAAGGACTTCACATCAACGATGAGCATCAATTCGGTTTCAAGAAGGGGCGCAACACGACGCTACAGATCGTTAGAATAGTTAATGATATCAAGGTCCAATATAACCTCGGGAAGAGCACCACGATGGTACTGCTAGATATTGAGAAAGCATTCGATACCGTCTGGATCCCGGGACTGATATACAAACTACATGAATACAATTTTCCTGGCTACATTATCAAATTGTTACACTCGTACTTGACAGGCAGAACGCTGCAAGTGCGAGTCAACAACAAACTCTCCACGGAGCGGGACATTCGTGCGGGAGTCCCGCAAGGGTCGTGCCTCGCACCAAAATTATTTAATTTATATGTCTCTGACTTCCCGTCCTTTCCGAATACAAAATTGGCATTGTACGCCGATGACACGGCTATGTATGCACACAGCCATAGCGCCCAGGCGGCGAATATGCTATTGAAAGCCCACATGGCTCGTGCCACGACATACTATGACCGGTGGAAGATAAGGATCAACGAGGAGAAATCAGAGGCCATGGTTTTTTCCCAGAACTTCACGAAAAACAAAATTATTACTCCAATCTCGATCAGGGGGGTGAAAATTAAAACAAAAGAAACCGTGAAGTATCTGGGGGTTCATTTAGACACCCGACTGACCTACAACAAGCACATAAACGAGACGATACGCAAAGTATACTCCCTGTCTAGGAGTCTGTACCCTCTGATGGCAGGGAATAGCAGACTAAACAGAAACAACAAAAAGTTGATTTACACGGCCGTCGTGAGGCCGGCCCTTACATACGCGGCTCCGGCGTGGTGCAGCGCGTCGGCAACGACAATAAAGAAACTCTCAATTCTTGAACGCAAGTTCTTTCGCCTCATTTCCAACTCAAGCAGATACACCTCCCTCAGAGACTTGTACGCCCGTTGTAACGACATCGTTCCACTAGCGGACTTCATTAAAACCACTTCTCAAAGGTTTTATCAACACAAACTTGGTAATAGTCCGCTAACAACCAACATCACACAAATAAGAGAGCATAATGCACCATTTCGGATTAAACACAAATTACCGTACCAGGAGCTACCCATCTTTCGACAGCATATATAGCTATCCGACCCCTTACCAAAATATTATATTTACAGTAAATTTCTTAACCTTTTCTCTTCACTTTAACCGTCCTTTATTTTTGTCAGTTTTTGTTACCTTTTTGTTTTGAATTACTATCTTAAAGTCAAGCAAAACTATTCACAATAACTACAACATTTCGAACCAAAATTAGAAATTTTATCATAAATTTAACGGCTGGCATAGCCGCTCTCGCTCAGTATTCCATTGCCTCTAGCGGGTTTTTTCAGTGAGTTTTTCCCGTCTCAGCAGCCAACAACCTACTCAATGTTTTATAAGTTAACTGTTTTTTATATTCTTAGTTTAGTTAAGTCACCTGGACATTCTGTTTATCGCGCCCTAATAAACTTGCTACGCAGGTAGGAGTAGGGCCTTAGATTTTAATTATTTTAAACTCTATCTCGGTCTCGCTCCGTTCCAACCTCTCAAATACCACGGTGCCCTCGTACCCTGGATATTCGGCTGGATCAGGTGCGAGTATCCGAGTAGATCTTTTGTACTTTTAACGACAAATAAATTTGATTTGATTGATTGATTGATTTGACAGGCTTCTTTGTACTAAATATTTTAACTTTTCTGCAATGGCATATTTTACCAATAATGAATTTTGGCTTGCAATAATTGAAGATATGACAAATTTTAAAAAGGAGAAATTAGCCATTTTTTTAGTTTTCCCTTTTTTCAACTTAACGGGAAAAACTTTTACTGCCCTAGCCTTATGAGAAACCAGTTGCGAAGAAACCCGATGTTGCGAAGGAACCCGTTATGAATAATACAACTGCATTCAGCAAAAAGACAGAAAATGTAGTTCAAGAAATACCGTTTAAAAAAAGGTTCAGCATTAAAATGGACAAAATATCTCTCCATAGCTTCTACCTATTCAAATTACACATTTCATTTATAAAATTTACCTTCACCTAAATTGCCTCAACTCTAATATTGTTGGCCAAAAGTTAAATGCTGGAAAATAGAATTTATAACAACGAACATCTGAAAAATCTGAAAATTCTGTAGACTGTCCCGCGTGTGGCTGTTTATCAAAATTAAGAAAAGTTATTTGGCACTAAAATAAACAAAATAATAATCTAATTATGCATCTACGGATTTACTTACGCACTTCTCTTTTTTACTTTCCCATATACGTAGTATACAGTGTGTCCCCGGATGGACCTAGCTATACTTTTAATTTTCCTTATTTCGCATTTAAACAGAAAAAGTAATTCTTCATAAAAAGTTTTGCGTATCGTGAAAAGTCATTAGCCATACTCAGACTTTCAAAATAGTATACAGGGTGGTTAGCAAATAAGGAAACGTGAACTTGTGCCAAGAGTAAAGTATTAGTTTTTTGAGAGGAAATACAAATGTTACTGAAATAAGTTGCTTCTAGTGTTAATAGTAGTCCAGATATGAAATTTGAACGTCGTATCTCAAAGTTGATATTTTTACGAAAATTATGATTAAAATAATTTTATAAATTCAACGAAAGGACATAATTTATTGAATAAAATGATAACAAAACTATTCTATGTGTTGTATCTATAACAACATACACAGTTTTATTTATAAAAAAGTCAAGTCCTTGTCCGAATGTTGACTCTAGAACAACGAATTTATTTAGGTAATAATAATAATAATAATTTATTAACCATGTCGATACAATATTAGTACATATGGCAAGTCAGCAATAAAAATAATTTGTATAGAACATAATATTACATAATAAAGACAAACAAAACACAATCAGTATCACAAAATAATACTAACATAAATATATTTTTTTAATTATTAACCATATAGAGGTACCCATGGTACATATGGTACGTCAAGTTAAAAAAAACACGAAAATATAACAAACAATAAATAACATTACAATATAGATGACAAATATATGTATAAAATATCTAAAATTACAATTATAAAATAAATAAATAAATAACAAAATTTGAAAAAATAACATTTAAGATACCCCAGACACAAACTCGTGAACGCTATAGAAACCACCTTCCACAAGGAATGATTTCAATTTATTTTTAAATGAATTAGTGCTACTCATTTCTCTTATTGTTGCCGGTAGAGCATTGTACAAACTGATACAATTGTACCACGGACAATTTTTATAAGTGGTAGTCTTATGAGTTGGGATGATAATGAGTTCTCCATGTCTAGTATGATGTGAATGTGTATCGGATATTTTAATGAACATATTAAGATTTTGTTCAGTGTACATTAAACATTTAAATATGTCCACACACGGTAGAGTTAAATTTTTTTTCTTTAAAGACCGTTCTACAGCTTTTCCTAGGTCTTAAATTAATATTTTCTGTAATATAAATACTCTACTCATTTCTCTGCCACATCCCCAACACAGAATGTTTAATGAAATGTGTGAGTAGGCTAAAGCAAAATAAATATTTAGTAGGCCGTTTTCATCCAAAATGTATTTCATTTGTAGGATACCAAAATAAGCTTTATTTAATTTCTTACATGTAGTATCAATATGGTTATCCCATGATATGATAACTTAGAATCTAGCACAGTACCAAGATATTTTGTTTCATCTTCCAGTTCAATGTCTAAACTTCTAAAATTTGCGAGTAAAGATCGCCTTATATGAAAATTAATTATTACAGTCTTTGTAGTATTCAATATTAATTTATTCGAATTTCATCCATCCACACTAGTAGCCATTGTTGAAATGGTAGTGTAGTTTGCAAACATAGTAACATGCCCCTCATTTCCTATATAAGCTGGAAGGTTATTTACAAATAGCATAAATAATAAGGGCCCTAGGACTGAGCCCTGCGGAACTCCAAGTTTAACTTTATGGGTCCCTGAGTTAATATGATTGTGATTAACTATTAATGATCTTTCTTCCATATATGATTTGATCCAGCTCAGGGCAGTATTTCTTATTCCTAGATTATACAATTTAGATAACAGTATTTCGCAGTCAATAGTATCGAAAGCTTTTGATAAATCAAAAAATGATACAGCGTATTTGCCGGCATCTAAACAGGCATATATATAATTCAGCAAATGACAAGAAGCCGTTTCAATTGATCTACCCGATCTAAATTGTTGTGATGGTGTCAAAATATTATTTTTTTCTACAAAATTAACAAGACGGACATGAAAAGCTTTTTCTACTACTTTCGATAAAGTGCTAAGTACAGATATCTGTCTATAGTTGTCAATGTTTTCTGGGCAGCCTTTTTTAAAAAGTGGAATAACACGTACAATTTTAAAAACATCGGGAAAGCAGCCCTGGCAAAATGACTGATTTATTAGGTATATTAGTGAACGAACAACATGGTCACTAATATGCTTCAGTATAAAAAGGGATATATCAACGCCACAAGAATTTTAATTTTTCGAACTGTTAATTATATTCACTATTTCTTCTTCAGTGGTAGGTTTAATAAGAAATTCTACATTATTATACTCTGTAATCAAAATAGGTGGTAATGACAAATTTTGGCCGAAATGCTCCGCAACTTTATATTCTGCTACAGTGGAAAAATAAGAAGCAAACAATTCACACACTTCATACGGTTCAGATACATATATTCACCGTTGTAATTAAGAATTACATATTTTTTTATTTCTTTATTCCTACCGAGCTTGCTATTTATAATATTCCAAGTTTCCCTGGTTTTATTTGAAGAATATTCTATTTTATCATTCAAATACTTTTGCTTGGCTACTTTCAATTTTTTTTTGTACTCCTTTTTTCTACATTGATAGTCAATTTTAATTTGATTATTATTTACAGAGTTCATAAGCCAAAACATATTTTTTAGTACCTTACTTTCTTTAATTAATTCTTCGGTTATCCACTTTTTATCGCTTATTTTACTTTTTATACAATTTTGCTCTATACTTAACTGGACAACAAACATTAAAATATCACACAAAATCGTATCAACTAGGAATCGAAATCCATTATTTACGTTTAAATAAAATATGTAACATCAGTCAACCTTACTCATTAACGTATATAATTGCTGTATGCTACTAGTTGAAATGGCGTTTTTTAATTTTTACCTTTTGTATGCATACCTCTGCATTGCTAACGGTGGTAGCATGTATACATAATAAATGCGCTAAGTGATCTGCAATATTTGAATTTATTAGCCGACAATCAAACATATTTCTTGGCATGTTAGTAATCATATAATCGATGCAAGTTGAACTGGTATGCCCATCTCTATAAGTAAATATCCTGGTATTCTCCGTCAATGTTATCAAGAGTTCATAACAATTTAACAAATCCTCAAGTAACCTTGTCAAAATGCACTTTCTATTAAAATCTATATTAAAATCTCCAGACAATACAATAAAATTATATTTTTTGAGGCAATGTTTAGTGCTCTAGACAGAATTGACAAAAATATGTCTGTATCTTCATTTGGTGGTCGATATACTGTTATGTTAATAATTTTACTACTTTTTATGCTAATACCTACTGCATACACACATCTCAATATGACATTCTACGGACAACTCACTTATAGCTAAAATATCAGTTATTTCAAGATTACATTTTACTAAAATAAGTGATCCTCCCTGAATATGATTCACTCTAGAAAAATTTGAACCTATTTTGTATCCGGGATAATAAAAATTAACAATGTCATTTTCGCATATCCAATGTTCAGATACACATAGAACATCAATTTTTTCTGAACACAAAAACATTTCAATTTGATTAAAGTTATTAAAAAACTCTTGCACGTTTACATGACAAAATGTACTAACATTAACATTTTTAAGCTGAGTTTGTTTAAGAAAATTGTTGTCTAAATCGGCTGAATTACAATTATTGACCACAGTTTCTTAAATAATTTCTGTGGTGGTGTCAGAAAAATTATTATTTACAAAATTTATGTCGTCAATGATAACTGGGATAGCTTTGGGTATCAAAAATCCTGTGTATTATTTGAGACAGAATTTTTTGCTTGTGTCACTTGAGCCTCCAAAATAACAGTGCCCTCAGGGTCCTTTACTACTATACAGTCAGTATTATGTTACGGTATAGGTGAAATATTGTACAAATATGCAATTGAACTTCAATAGAAAATATCCCGAGGTGTACGTTTCAGTGAACTGTGTTCGAGAGTTGATTTTAAAGTTCGATAACACTGGGGATGTGAAAGATATAAAAAAAAACAGAAATAGATTCATGATCAAAATGATGCTACTACATTGTTTGTTATTGATTCGGAAAGAAATGAATCCAAGAAATCACTAAGAAAAATGTCGCTAGATTTAAATGTTAATAAGAGCCATTTGCAAAGAATTCTGGTAAATAATAAAATACATCCCTACAAACCAGTAAGATTTACATAAGCTTGAAGAAGGGGATGACGCCTTTCGTTTAAAATTTTATATGTTAATGGGGGAATAAATTATGTTAGATAGATTTTTCTACAGGAGGATTTTATTTTCCGTCGAGGCAACATTTTTGATGTGCGATACGTTATAAAAAAATTATTGGGCCATATTTTTTCGACGCAACCGTAAATCAGAACACTTACATAGATATGCTGGAAAACTTTTTAATGCCTGCTCTGGATGATATAAATTTACAGGACAGAAGAAAACTGTATTATCAACATGATGGTTGTCCTACACACAGTGCAATTAGTGTAAGAAACTGGTTAGATCAGCATTTCCACAATAAATGGTTAAGGGCAGTTTGGTCCTATAATATGGCCTGCACGCTCTCCAGGCATAACCCCGCATGATTTCTTTTTATGGGGATACCTGACGCAAAAAGTTTATGCACATCATTTAAAAGATAATTTAAACCTTTTAATATAGAAAATATCAGAAGCAATAGCCGACATAAACGGGGATACAATTAATTCATTTAGTTTATGAAAAATTTGGAAAAATATTGAAAAATGTGTAACCGTAAGAGGACAACAGAAAAGGCAGTTTTGTTATCATTTTATTCGATAAATTATGTGCTTTCGTTGAATTTATAAAATTATTTTAAATATAATTTTCGCAAAAATATCAACTTTGAGATAAGATGTTCAAATTTCATATCTGCACTACTATTAATATTATAAACAACTTCTTTCAGTAACATTTTTATATTCCTCTCAAAAAACTAATACTTACTCTCGGTACAAGTTCACGTTTCCTTAATTGCTAACCACCCTGTATGTTATTTCTGTTAGTCTGAGTATGGCTAATAATTTTTCACGATAAGCAAAACTTTTTATGAAGAATGACTTTTTCTCTTAAAATGCGAAAAAGGAAAATTACAGGTTTAGGTCCATCCGGGGACACACTGTATAAGGAAAGTATGGTAATCGTGCAAAAATTCGATTTTAAGTTTTTGATGGATTTACACGTTCTCAAGTCCCCCGAATCCCAAAAAGTGCTTTTAAAAAATGTCTGTCTGCCGTCTGTGTTCGCACCTAGAGCCCAAACTATAGGATCGATTTTGTTCAAACTTTACATGTGTATTCATGACGGTCACATCTCGATCAAATGTGGGGGGGAGTGAACCCCTAAAAACAGGGAAAAAAATAGAAAGTAATTTTTTTCTCTAAAACGGCTCTAACAATTTTGATTAAATTTGGCACATGGACACTCCCCTAATACCGATATGAAATGGTATGACCAGTTGCTCCTAGAAAATGCAGAGAGCGAAGCTGTGGCGGGTGAGTTTTAAATAATTTCATAATTTTTTTCTCTAAAACGAATCTAACAATTTTAATCAAAATTAACACACGAATACTGACTTAGTAGTAGCATAAGGTAACATGACCAGTTGCACCTAAGAAATGCAGGGAGGGAGGAGGGAGGTCACGGGAGGCAAGGATTTAAAACAAAATGTTTTAAATTTCAACAAGATTGGCTGAGACGAAATAGAGGTTTGAAGATGAAAAGATTCGAAACCGGGACCAGGGTACGTTAGTTCGGTCTACTATTAAATGGGAAAGTTTGTCCGAGTTGTTGCGGACCGATTTTTTTTCTTATTCTTCATTTATTATGCACGTTATAAACATTGAAATTAGAAAGGTTAAAGCGAAATCTATAGCCGTTCGGGAAATCCACGCTGAGAACTCTATTTTGCTGGTAATTAATTTTTTAGAACAAAATTCATTTATTAATCTCAGAAAACATGGCTTAATGGTGTACCACATAGCTTCTACAAAAAATTAGAGGTGTTTAAAAATTAGCAATTTACTGGAAACAATTATTTTGTTAATCAGGTTTTCAATGACGTTATAGAATTACAATCTTATCGGTATTTAGAGAAAATATTAACAAGGGTATATCGGTGCCATCTATCGGTTGAAAGATCAAACCATTTGTATTTAATTTAAAAACGGCCCAATGTGTCTTAGTTTATGTACAGAGCACCTTCAATGATTTAATATTACAGCAGTGCAGCTACTGAAAATTAGATGGCACCACGGATGCTGTTAAGTAAAACCACAGATCAAACATCTCTATCGACTATAGCGCTACCACAAGGGATTGCTAGATGCTAGATTATTTTTATAAAATTTTTCTGGCTTTAACTTTAAAATTACTTACTATTCGTCGAAATTATGCTAATGGGAAATTGATGCCCTTTCCCATAGCATAGGTATACTTGACTGGTCTTGTGAGATTTTGGTCATTTCCCATAGGATTTAGGATTGTGATTTCTCATTATATTGTTAGTGGAATCAAATTAAGACTTGAAAAATACGAAATTTGATCATGTGAATGGTCTAGTCAGAGCTGTTTTTTTATTTTAACGTGTTCAGAGGTCAAGCTCAGCTCATAGTCCAGTTTTACAGTTTTGGCGAGGTCGGCGTATTGTTTATTTAAACAATAAAATTTTTAGTCTTTTCTATTGGTTTTTAAAAAATATCTAGAGATCTGGAAGTCACACAGGACAAATGAAAAGATGGAAAATATCCGTTATGAGTTGTACCATATATATAAACTAGAATTTGCTCAGATTTATTAATATTAAATATATATATATATTGCAAAATTGGGTATTTTAAACGAATTCATTTTTCTGAAGAGAATGGAAAAATTTCAGTGAAATATAGACACAATGTAGGTATTACAATTTTCAGTTAAAATTTCAAATAAGAATAGGATTCGAGTTACGTAAATTTATTTTAAAAAATGATTCGAGTATATAGAGTGCCATAGAACAATGAACAAGCAATATTCGAGATAAACGCGTAAGAGTCGTGCATCTGTTAGCCGAATTAAACAAATTCAAATTCAATTTATTTATCCAAGAGATCATTTACATGATATAGGACATGTCAGATATAATATAATAATGCACAATAAATAAACAAACAGATTAAAATATACAACATATGGGTATATACAGGTACATACAGTACACATCTAAGTATTAATCGATGATAAATATATACATACAAAGAGTCAAACTAGTTCACAATGAATATAAGGACAAACAAAATTTTTATTTATACACATATAGAAAAATATATATGACTATAACTATACACAAATGTAAAAATACACATCTACAAACATTACAAAATTATATGAGTCAGGTTTATTTAAAAAAATCAATGAATTCATTTATTTTGTAAAATGCATTTTCAATCAATATTTCTTTTATCCTCTTTTTAAATTTTGTAACAGGTAAGTCTTTTAAGTATTGCGGAAGAATATTGAATAATTTAATTGCAGTATGATTCATTGGTTCTTGTGATCTGACTAATCGATGGTAGGGAATGCTAAAATCATTTTTGATTCTTGTGTTATATGTGTGATATACTGAATTTTTTAGGTAGTGCTCTTACTCTCTTTCATATATATTAAACACTGATAAATAAATATGCAGGTCAATGTTAAAATTTTTAGGTTCTTATATAAAGGTTTACAATGTTCTCTGTATTGTGCTGAGGCTAATATTCTAACTGTTCTTTTTTGAATTTTGAAAATGCGTTCAGTGTCTGATGCATTTCCCCATAGAATAATCCCGTATGTAAGCAAGCTATAAAAATTTGAATAATAGAATGTTATTGCTGTGTCAAAAGTTGTCAATTGTATTAATTTTCTTATCTGAAATAGAGTTGTATTTAGTTTTTTTGACAGTTGTTCAATGTGTGTAGTCCAATTAAATTTGGAGTCAATATTGAATACCTAGCAATTTGACTGAATTGCATTCAGTATTTCCTGAAAACATAATGAATTGAGTTTTTTCATTATTCATTTTTAACTGATTTGAGTTAAACCAATCTGATGCTTGATGTAATGTTGAAATATTTTTTTCCTCTAATTCTACCTCAGTTTTGGCAATATTTAAAAATGTAGTATCATCAGCAAATAAAACGGTCTTATCTGATGTTATATTTGGCGCAAAATCATTAATAAAAACCAAGAAAAAACCGGACCCAAAATAGAGCCTTGTGGCACACCTGTCTCAATTGGTACTTTTTCTAAGTGTTGCCCAGAGTGAGTAGCAACGGTTTGATATCTATTACTTAAATAAGATTTAATTAAATTAAGAGCAACCCCTCTAATTCCATAAAATTCTAATTTTGTTAATAAAAAATTGTGGTTAACACAATCAAAGACTTAGATCAATTAATGTGGCACCTGATATATTATTGTTATCTATTGCTGTTAAGACTGATTCCACAATTTTTATAATTACGGTTGTTGTTGATCTGCCTGTTCTATAGCCGTACTGTTCATCAGCAAATATATTATTCATTTCGAAATATTTTATTATTCTAGATTTTAGAATGGATTCAAATATTTTTGACAATATTGATATTGGTCTGTAATTATTTACATCTTCCAAATCTCCCTTTTTATGTATGGGCGTTATTTTAGCAACTTTGAGAATGTCTGGAAATATTTGTTGTTCGATGCACTTATTTATTATATATGTTAATATGGGAATTACATTTTTCCCAATGGTTTTGAACACTTTAGTATTAAAACCATATATATCACGGGTATTTATGTTTTTTAAGTTGTTTAACACATTTTCAACTTCAAATATATTGGTGGGTTCCATAAAAAAAAGACATGTCTAATAGTTGAGATAAAGGTGTCCAAGTGTCGTGCATCTGTTTGTCGTTATTAAACCCACCTAACAGTTAATGCTTCTGCTTCTGCTAATTTGAATTAAACGCATCTAACAAGCAACTTAACAAAAAGTAGTTTATCTTGGCCCCTCAGCACTTCCGTAACATGCTATATGAAGTGTAGTTCATCATCAAAAAATATACCTAAATCTTTAACCTTTTCGCAGCGAGTGATTCTAGTTAAGTTTATATAGTGGGGTCGATCTGGATTTGCAAACGGACTCGTTTTTTTCTAATTTTTTTTTGTGGTGATGTTATGAAATCGGACCCCCTCTATTATCCGGACAATTTTCCGGTCGAACTATTCACGAGGAAAAGTTCTTGAAAAGTTCGACCGGAAAATTTTCCAGATGATAACATCACAAAAAAAAATTCGAAAAAAAACGAGTCCGTTTCAAGCCATTTTTAATGCCAGATCGACCCCACTATATACAGGATGTAACGCAACTTATCCGAAAAATTTTAACCATACATGCACCTTTAAATAAGAAGTCGGTTTCTTGAAAAAAAAAAAAAGTAATAAAAGTCCAACACAGAAAAATATACAAATTGTTAAAGTTGCAAATTAATGAAAATTTGTCGATGTCTTGGTCACTGATGAAGATATTTTTACACGTAATGGTATAACCAATCTACATAATATGCACGTTTAGACCATTGAGAATCCTCGTCAAGTAGTTCGGAATCACTTTGAACATCAATGAACGCTTAATTGGTCCGTTCATATTGCCAAATCAGATGGATAGTCTGCAATATCTGGAGTTTCTCCGTAATGATCTTCCTGGTCTTCTTGAAGATGTGCCCTTGGAGGTCCGAAGTCGGACGTGGTTTTTACATGATGGTGCGCCTCCAAATTATCGTTTAATAGTTACTTGACCCAATTAAACGGAATACGTTGGATCAGACGGGTTGGACCTGTAGTTTGGCCTCCGCGATCCTCGGATCTAAATCCTCTTGACTTCCTTTTGTGGGGATATTTAAGAAATGAGGTCTACCAAACCGAAGTTGACAATATCGGTGTATTACGTGAACGTATCACAACAGCTGTCCATAATCTGCATCTTCGGGAACAGCAGGAAGGGAGAACACTTCAGCTAGTGTGACAAAATTGGATTAGACGGGTTCAGATGTGCTTGAATGTCAAAATGGACAGAACTTTCAACAGTTTTTATTGAAATAATACGTTATTTTAACATTTCCAATAATTTGTAATTTTAACAATTTGTATCTTTTTTTTGTGCGTTACACCCTGTATAATAAGGATGATTACAGGCACATATTTTTCTAAAGAAAAAGCCAACATTATATTTGGATATGTTAAGGCTGAGGCGATATTTATTGTACCAATTGACAACTATTGAGAGCTGATTGTAAGTACAAACAATCTTATACAGTATGAATTGATTTATAAACATTGAGATCATCCGCAAAGGGCAGTATTGGACAGTTAATTTGGGTAGCCAGGTCATTAACAAGATAATAAAAAATAAAGGGCCCAGATTGGAGCCTTGTGGCCCACTTGAGGTTACAGTGTACTCAACAGATTTGGCACCTTCAATGAAATGCTTTCTGTTGTTAAGAGAGAAGTTAAACAGTAACAATAAATTTTCGGAGGAACCAATATCTTCAAGTTTATGGAGAAGAATATAGTGATCGATTTGATCAAAGGTCATCTGAAAGTCCATATAGATTACCTCAACTTGGCCTTGGTTATCTAATGTTTCACATATATACTGTGTAGAACAAGCTAGATTGGGAAACACAAAATCTGTTCTACATAAATCCATGCTTGTCTGGAGAAATAATATTTTTGATCGAAACATAAATATAATTGTGGATAATAGTTTCAAAAAGTTTAGCAAAATTACTTAATATGCATATCGCTTATAATTATTTAGTTTGGTGGGATCTCCTTTTTTAAAGTGGGACATACACGGGCAACTTTCCACATATTAGGAATGGTGTCACTTTTTTTAAAATTTATTTAACGTCGACCTATTTCCGCTACTGAGGACTAATACCGACGCCTGTAGACGAACTACCCCCAACCAGGAATTTTGTTAAACCTCTTTACTTTTCGAAGAGTAGGGATGTTGTACTTACCTAACATTTAAAAGACAAGGGACCGACGGCTTTACATCCCCTCCTAAGGATGGTATATCCCCTACACAATCCTCGCCTAAGATTGCGTAGCTTCCGCGCATACACTGATATACAAGCCGCTAGAAGATGTGAGGCAAGGGTGCGGTTTTCCTTGCGTACACGAGGAATACTACGGTGATAAAAAAAATAATGTATTGGAGCGTGGCTTGAGATTCTTGGAGTACCTCGTGCACTTTCTGCGGCTAAAGAAACCAAAAAAACTTTTCGAGATTTTGGTTAAGATCCAATGCTACACCCTGTATATAACTTTTCTGGAACTTGTGCACTGTGTTGGAAAGTTGGAACACTTTTTTAAAATTTCACTAATTTGGTCAGGGCCAAAAACTAAACCCTGTATATGACTTTTTGAGATTAAACAAAATGAACAGTATTTATTTAAGTATTTTAACAAAGTTTGTAATGAAATTTAAACTAAATATTTTATTTAACAAAGTTATTGTGAATAAGACTATTCGACAACTGTTTAGGGGTCGGAGGTTGAGTATCACCTGATTGATGGAATAATTCCTAAGGAAGCTTTTTTCTTCTATCGCTTCTTTTTATGTTTAGAAAGAGATATTTATTGAAAATGCCCCCTCCAATTCGTTCCGGAACATATTGTTGAAACAATTGAAAGGGGAAATTTTAGCGTTTTTTAAACATATCTCCGAAAATATCAATAATAGGACAAAAATCAAGAATAGAAATTTATTCTCCACTAAATTCTATATAAAAAAGTGCTCTACATTTTTTTCGGTTGGTGTAATAGTTTTGAAGATGGAACCGTGCGCAGGAGCGCGCCCGACTCCCCTCGCATGCCACACTGCTGTTGACACTTCTTGTGTCTAGCCGTGCACTGCGCCGGCAAGGCTAGGAAATTTGCACTAAGCGTTGACTCCCGTTCCAGTTTCTTATAAAGTTCAACCGTCGTAACTTGTGCGGGAATTATTTATGGTATCTGGATTCATTCAAAGAATGCTGTTTGGGTTCTGCTTCGTAAAAGGCTAACATAAGTTTCAACCTGCTGTGTCTATAACATTACGCGTATTTTTGTAATCCTGCAGATTTTTGTAAAAATATAACGAATTTTGTTTTGCCTTGCCTAAAAAATGCAAAAGCTGTGTGACATCTACTGAGTGCGTGGAGAAATAATATGTTATCTGCAACTTCTTTTAGGTATTTAAAAGAGTTCAAAGAATCAATTCGTCAATCCGTTTTCCCCTAACTTGGCTTCATAAAATACATGTTTGAATAACTTACGGATAATCCTGTCATAAGGATTAAAAGGTCAACGTCTTAACCAATTATAATTACCGAATACTAATGAGGCGATATATCTATCGCTGAGATAATAATAAAAGAATCAGTCGGCAGCCTGCTCAACAACGAAACCTGCAGTGGTAAGCTTTTTACGTAACAGTGAGATAAGTTGATTTTTATTTTGATCGTTTGATAGAAACTTCTCCTGTTGCATTGTTGCAATCCCTCGGTCTCTCACTTAAGCCCAGTTGACCTTAAAAAGATGAAGGTCAACTTGGCTGTGGCTTCTCGGCAACTGCTCTGCTTCCATCTCGTTTCATGAAAATGCGAGATTTTTGTATTTTAATTTTATTTTTAAATATGTTCTTGAGAATAGTGAAACAGAACAATTGTCTAATGTCAAGAACTCCACTGTCCTTAAATATTGCATTACTAGGGTAAGTAAAGTTTTTACCATATATTATTTTCAGTATCCCTTCTTGGAGAACATTTAGATTATTCAGATGGCAATCGTTAACTCCTCCCCACCCCATAATACCGTATGACAGATGAGATTGTACTAATGCACAGTAGAGTATTTTAAGGTGAGCTGTATCAAGAAATTTTTTAGGTATTTAAATCTAGATAGTAGACCTCTAATTGTTTGTGTAATATGCTTTGTTTGTAGGTTCCATCTCAGATGTCGTCAATAACGATCCCAAGGTACTTTATGGATTCAGCTTCTGGTATATTTATATCTTTGTCAACATTTAGTGGGCCCATATTTGGCAAATTATTGGCGTATGAGGTAAAGGGTAAATAATACATTTTTTCACAGTTTAAAGTGAGCGTGTTTAATTGGAACCATTTTTTAATTACTCTAAAATCATTTTCTGCCATTTTTTAAAACTCTTTCCAGGAATATGCCTCAAATATAATGGCTGTGTCATCTGCAAAAGATAATATGGTACCTGATGTATTTAATGACAATGATGTATATTGTAAATAATAGAGGACCTAATACCGTACCTTGAGGGACACCGTACTTAACTGTTCTATCATTACTTATGGCGTTACTAATTTTTAAGAAGCCTTTTATGACATAACGCACCGAAGGCTTTGGCGAGGTCCACAAATATGCATAGAGACGGTTTGTTTTTATCCAAGCTGTTATAAATATAGGAAGTTAAAAAGCATACAGCATCTTCTGTAGACTTTCCCTCTCCAAAGCCGAATTGCTGGCTAGATATTAAATTAAATTTGTTTCAAAAGTGTAATATTCTGTTTTTTAATATTTCTTCTATTATTTTGGCTATGTTAGAGATGAGGGAAACTGGTCGGTAATTTATTATTTGAATTTTATCACCACTTTTATGCAATGGTTTGATAACACTAACTTTAAGCAATCTTGGAAAACACTCTGTATCAAAACGCTTATTTATTATAAAAGTAAGCGGAGTAGCTATTTCATTAGATATTTGTTTAAGTGTCTCAGCACGCAAGTTGTCTAACCCCGGCAATTTTTTTTGTTTGAAATTTTTTATTTCCTTTTTTACCTCTATTTCATTTGTAGGATAAAGATACATGGTGTTCTCCAAGATGTCCTGTTCCTCGTTAAAACCTTCTGGTGGTATTATTTTTTTGGTATATATTTCTCCTATTTGTTGTGTTGTTAAAACTTTAGCTTTTTTCTTTTCGAACCCCGTCGGTCTTCACTTCAGAAATGCTTTCAGTTTAGCGTATTTCGAAATATCAACTTTATGTTTGATGTTAATTGTATGCGTAACATGGAGTACATACTCCACACAGTAGATGGCTTTAAATCATTGGATATTTTACTAATACAAGCCAGAAGAACGCTTTCCGAGAAAGAGTTTATTTGGTTTTCATTTCTCCAATCCATAAACTTCTTGTAAACAAATTCATGCCTTTGTCGGGATTTATCTGGCAAAATGTTGTCGGAAGCAAAGTTTGCTTCAACTATATTTGGGGGTGTGCATGATTCACTGTAATCACTTTCTGAGCCCATAATAAACAGATAAAATGCGATTAAATTATAAACGAACTGTCTCAATGTCAATTGTTTGTTTAGTCGTTGCTATGGTAGGTAAAATTTATACACAGGCTACTAAATGAAATGCGTTTCTTCTATCCATTATTAAAAATATAAATTTGACATTTTCACTTTCACTTCTTCAGAAATATTTTCGTCTCTAAGGTAAAAAAATGTTACTTTCATATAGAGTAAACCGTGGAAAAATTGCTATTTTCATAATATATATATGTGTGTAGAAAAAATAATTTTAAGCATTTTCAAAATTCTTGTAATTTCCTCATTGGTAAAAAGTAATCTTGAAAATGTTGTTTAGTTCACCCCTAAGATAAACCAATAAAAAAATAGATATTGGTGATAAGATTTTTCTCACAAAAAGGAAAGTTCCACAAAACAGTTAAGAGATACACAGTTTAATGGCAATGAAATATATTACAAGGTCCACTCGTATAAAAATAGATCAATTCAGTTGAACTTTGCTTAAAATCCAAGATTACAACTGCCACAATAATGATATCGCTGGATTTTGAATCGGGCGTAACTGAACTTTGGCTGATCTACTTTTATACAAGCTATATTATATATAGCTATATATGGGCTGGACAAAACTGCTTTGAAGATACTGTGTAAAATTTTTATTGAATGTTCAGTATCAAATAATTAAATATTAAATAAATAAATAATATTAATACCGCTTATTATTACACAACCAAATAGGTAACTTGTGTTCCAATATCCACTGCATTCTTCTTTGAAGCTATTTCAACTCTTCCTCGTTCAAGATTAACTTTAAAAATACTATCGTTGGGTATTAAAGTTTTATCTTTTGTAGGTTCATTGAAAAGGGGTAGCTTGAATTGCCCAAGAGGATCACTATATCTCCATAACTGGATTGATTCAGGTTCTGCAAAAAAAAAATGTTTAATCACAAATTATTTGAAATTTTCAAATGTGAATAGTAATAAAATTAACAATAGAGGTATCTACTCTTGGTGTTAAAGTACAGACAAGAGGCAGGACTATCGCATAATCATAAAGTTTATATAAAATAAAGCGTTCATAAATAAGATGCAAATGCTACACAACACAACAAGCTACAAGTACAAACAAGCATTTGTAAGAAATCATGGTCATAGCTCAATTTCTTTTAGCTGAAACTTACTTTTTATTATTTTAGAGTCTTTAGCAATCTTCTGGACAATTTTTGCATAGCTATCACCATCACTGATAGTAATTGTTTTAGAAAACAATCCACTCTGTGGAATTGGGTTCACAAACTCTACATCTATGCCTGGTTTTGTTGAAAATAAAACAAACGGGGCCCCTGGACAGCACTCCTTCATTTTTTCTGTTGCTTGCTCATCATCAGTATATTTAATAATCACTTCGTCAACCTGAAAGACAAGGCTTTTAGAGAACATGGCAACAAAATATAATTATAATAAGCAGTGTAATGGGGTTGTATACTATAAAGACATGGAAGCATCAAGATAAAATAATCCAGTTTTGACATCACTGTTAAACTTGTGCGTTTGTTTCCTGCACGCCTAATTTGTGATTTCAGTCAGTTATGAACGCCAATATAATGTGGCATTACAAAGATATTGAGCCCATTGTCAAAAATGATAAATACAAAAATTTATTGGAAGTACTCAATTTAGACTCTCAGGCAAACTCAGGTCAATAAACCTGATGACTTTGGCCATCACAACAAAGTGATGCATGTTATCAACTTCCCAGTATTTCTCAAGGCAAACATTGTTGGAATAATGTACAAAAATTAATCATCTTTTATTAGGCAGTATTCTTAATCTGTGTAACGAGATGCTGTAAACTATAAACTATTGATTAAGCAAAATACATGAAAAATAAAATCTAAGTGAGTCCAGTATATTATACAAAATTAGTTAGTTCTGTAACCTCTTGTACGAACCATATTAAAATATACAAAGCTACATATTTCTGAGTTATTTTTTATTCAAAAGTTACCACTGCCCAACAGGTTATGGTGCCCATCAGTGATTAGTTAAGTGTGAGTGTGAAAATTAAACAAAACTAAACAACCCGTGTTCGTTTCAACATTAAGTGACTAATTCCTTCAGTGTGAAAACTAAACAACCAAAATGTCCAGTGAAAAACATACAAGACGAAACATTAAGTCTTTTAATGGTGATAACTATTTAGTATGGAAATATCGTTTCCGTGCTATAGTTGAATAGGAAGGGGCGTTAACTGTATTAGATGCCGAACTGTCAGAAATCTTAACAGATGGATGGACGAACTGGGAGCGGATTTGCAAAAGGACAAATAATTGAAAATATTGAAATGAAGTGAAATACCCCGCCAAATTATGCAAAAATTTGATTCCACCTACGCCTGTAAGAATTTTGCCTCGCAGTTAAATGTCCAGGATAAACTGTTTAATTATAAATTACGATCTCAGATGTCTTTAAAAAAACATTTCATAGAGTTGGATGAAGAGAATGATTGCATGCAGAAATAGTGTAAAGAAGATGACGAACGTATGGAAGTTATTAAATACACTGCCTCATTCATATGATGGGGTAGTGACAGCCATAAAAACAATGTCTGATGATCGTCTTACTTTAGCTTTTGTTAAGAAGTTGCTACTAGAACACGAACAAAAATTAAAGAAAGATAGTACCGATACAAGTATGAAAGCACTGCAATTTCAACCAGTTAAGAAGTATTTAAATAAATGCAAGCAAATAAATAAAGGAAACTATATTCATAAACCATATAAAGAGGGACTGCTATTATTATAAGCAGGAACTGAAAAGACAAGAACATCGCCAACCAAAAAGGAATGAACAATCCCGTAGATCTGAGAGCACTCCTGAAATGATGACTGTTACGTTACCTTCTAAAGAAAGGGAGGATGGTTTCGCTTTTATGATGTATACTGAAGAACAAAGTGAACAGCTCCAAGGAAAATTAAAATTTGTATTGGATTCTGGAGCAATAGAACATCTCGTGAATGACCCCAGGTTCTACAAGGATTACGAGCAATTGAATGAACCGCTAAAAATTGCGGTTGCGAAAAAGGAAGTGTGTATTTGGGCAACACACGTAGGCAACATTGAAGTAGTCACTAACTTGGGGCATGTTGCAAGTCCTGCGAGGAGTCCTTTATGCTCAAGAGGTCCCGACGAATCTTCTGTCAGTAAGAAGAATGCAAGAGGCTGGGTTTTCCATGATTTTTAATTATAATGTTTTAAAAATGTTTTCTTAGAAAAAAATGTTTTTCTTAAAATGTTTTCTTAACCGCCTCTCAAGTTACCGAAGTAACCCCCTGGAAGATCTCAAGGATCTTGTGCTAGGCAAAGAGAGACGAGGCCCTACAGTTTAATGTGGACTCCGAACCACTCTTGGGGCAATTTTTTTAATGAAAAATTGTTTCGCCTTGTGGGAATCGAACCCACTTCGCTAGGCAACTCAGTTTGCTACCCAGTCGCTTTAACACACTGAGCTACCAATGGAGAAGTAATTATCAAAATGGGCCAGAAGACCATATTAACAGGTAAGCGCACAAACGATTTGTATATTTTACTGTTCAAAATGCATTATTAATGCAAATAAATGGTCGAGCTGCGATAATTAGACGAGAAAATAAAGATAATCTATGGCATGAATGGTTAGGCCACATAAATAAAAATAAATTAACTCAAATAAAAGTAAAAGTACTAGCCGAAGATAGCAATTATCTTAAAAAATTAATCCCTTAGATTCATTGTGTGAATCTTGTATAAATAGTAAACAAACAAGGCTTCTGTTCGCTAAAGTTAAAAAAAAAAAATTATATTCAAAAACCGTTGTTTATTGTACATTCGGACGTTTGTGATCCGATAATTTCATCCACAATTGATGAAAAGAAATATTTTGTTAATTTTATTGACGAATATACTCAATATACGGTCACATATCTGATGACTCATAAATCATCAGAAGGAATTACCTATTTTAAAGTCTACGTAGAAAAAAGTGAGTCACATTTTAATTTAAAGGTGACAACATTGTGACAACGGAGGTGAATATTTATTTTATCTGGAGAGATTAAAGAATTTTGTAAGCAAAAGGGGATCACATAGCATTTAACGGTGCGATACACTCAGCAATAAAATTCTGTGGCGGAGCGTATGAATAGAACATTGACAGAAAAAGCACAGGTGCACAGTGCAGGTTTAAATAAGGGTTTCTGGGATGAAGCAGTGTTAACTGCTACTTATTTAGTAAATATTATCCAATCAAAAGAGATTAAAATAGAAAAGACACCAAATGAATTATGGCACAATAAAAAACCGAAATTAAAATTTTTAAGGGTATTCGGTTGCACTGCATATGTGTATAAAAAACAAGAAATCATAAATTTGAAGATAAATCAATAAGGAAGGATAAGGAATTCTTGTAGGGTATGTACCTAATTTTTTTTGATGAATTACATTTTAAACACCAAGAAAAGAACTTGATGACACAATCGAAATTGACAGATTTTTAGGTGAAAATATGGATACTTTGGTACAAAATTCAACTACTGAAGAGATTTCAGAACCAGACGGTGCTGGTGAAAAATCCGTAAAAGAAATCCATTCTGGTATAACAGATCAAATAAATAATAAATACAATCAAACCCTACATAAAGAAGGTGTTACTGATAAATGTATTCCAAATAATATGAGTACTCTATAGAGACAGAAAGGCACGGTCAAAGAAAGAGACGTCCCTGAACCAGATGACAGAAGTAATTCCCACGTGTTATCAAGAAATAGCTAAGAATCAAAATAGAGTAAAATGGGAAAAAGCAGTTGCAGAACTTAACTCTCTAATGCAACATAAAACTTGGCGGTTGGTACAAAAGCCTCAAAATATAGATATTGTTGATAGCAAATGGGTGTTTACAATAAAACATGATAAGAATGGAAATCTAACAAAGTATAAAGCATGATTGGGAGCTCGGGGTTTTAATCAATTATATAAATTAGATTATGATGACACATACGCGCCATATTAGTGAGAATTAGTAATTTTCGATGTCTATTAACCTTTGCTAATCAATATAAACTCTTAATTCACCAAATGGATGTCAAGACAGCTTTTCTAAATGGTGATTTAAAAGAAAATATATTTATGGAAGTACTCGACGGCATAAACATGAAAACATAGTATGCAAACTCGGCAAATCTTTATACGGTTTAAAACAATCTGCTCGGTGCTGGTATGAGTGTTTTGATAAAACGCTAAAACAGCACAGTTTCTATGTTATTTTATACGTCGATGACATCATAATTATAACGCAAGAAACAGACATAATGAATGCTTTTAAACATTTTTTAATGACTAAATTTCAAATGGTTGATTTAAAATAAAATTCTTTTTTGCAATTAGAATACAGAGAACTGAACATGAAATTTCGTTAGATCAAAATACATACTTCAGAGTCAGATGAAGACAGCGGCGCACCCTGTCGAAATTTAATTTGTTGTCTACTATATGCAATGCTTTGTATACCTCACTAAATATGTTGAGTAAATATCAAAATAATCTAACAAAGAATTATGGCAATCCTTGAAGCGTGTTTTAAGATATATAAAAGTTACAATAAACATAAAATTGATTTATAAGAGATGTGATTTTGTAGAGAAATTAATTGGATACGATGATGCAGATTGGGCAGCTGATGAAACTGACCAATGAAGCACAACAGGGTATGTATTGAAAATGTTTAATAATTGTACAGTAATTTGGAACACAAAACGGCAGAATTCAGTTGGAGCATCGTCAACCGAAGCAGAGTATATGGGCGGTAAAAAAAGCTCTGTGGTTGAAATCCTGAAAGTATAAAAGTCCAAATTCTACATAAAATCACTTTATTTGAGGATAATCAAAGCTGTATAGCGATAGCGACTAACCCGACAAGTCACAAACGCTCAAAACACATAGATGTGAAATATCATTTTACTTGTGAACAAATAGAGAACAAGATAATCTGCCTGAAATATGCTTCCACAGGTAACCAGGAGGCGGACCTGTTCAACAAGTCGCTGCCGGGTCCGCGTTTTAAGGAGCTGCGATGTAAGCTGGGATTACTGGATGAAAATCATCAAGATGAAAATTATTTAAAAAAAAGTTTTGTTTACAAATTAAATGGTTTGACTGGGTTTTTGATCGGGGTTTTCCCTAATCCTTGCAGCGAATGCTGAACCATGTTAAAATCCCCGTAAAACTCAGTATTATATTATTTTTTTTGTATCAGCCTAAGTTAATAAATTGATAAATTTTTGAGGGGGTGTGTTGGAATAATGTACAAAAATGAATCATCTTTTATTACCCAGTACACTTAATCTGTGTAACGAGATACTGTAAACTATAAACTGCTGACTAAGCAAAACGCATGAAAAATAAAATCTAAGTGAGCTCAATATATCACTAAATAAGTTAGTTCTCTGTAACCTCTTGTACGAACCATATTAAAATATACAAAGCTGTGTATTTTTAATCGAGTTATTTTTATTCAAAAGTTACCACTGCAAGCATCACCTTGAAGAAGGATAAATAGATCAAATAGTAAAGTCAACGGTATGCGAGACACACTAATCGGAAAAAATAATCGTACTAATAATTAGGATAACCGTAAGCATGGAGCCTATGCCACTCTCAAAATTAAAGGCAATATAATCTGCTAGAAATCAGCTCATATTTAGCCAAAGGTAGAAGATAACCATCTTAGGGTTCCTTCACATACTTAGAGCACACAGGTCTGCTATCTACAGTTACTGTATGCTGACTCTAGATTTGCTGATATTTCTCCGGAAGGCCACGTGTGTAGTGACTAGTGTATTGAAAATTGTCGCTAAAGTAGAAAATAACTTACATCTAAAGTGTTTGTCAAATAAACGCTGTTGTTTCTCAAAACTTCAACTTCATCAAATTCCAGTGTCAAAGCCAAAGCTTTTACCCCTAACTTTTCAACTTTTTCACGAATAGCTTGAACAAATGGCATTACGCGCTTCATATACTTTTTCAATTCCTCCATTTTCGCAAACTGAGAGGATAACGCCTTGTTATCTGGTAAGGTCCCACCTTTCTAAAAAGATAACGTTTATGTGAACACAGCCAAGAGAAATAATCTAAAATTACAAAATTTGCTTACATCAAAATGATTTTTTAAGGTAGTAAGAATAGAGCTTTGCCATGATGGAAAGCTTTTCGCTACCCAAATACTTATAATGTTAGGCTTCTGCACTGGCGGAGGATTTGGATTAGATTTTGTTTTAATTCCTTGGAGATAAGACTTTAAATGGATTCGGAAAGAATGGGCTGTTTCCATAAGATATTCTGAAGCTTTTATTTGAATTTCATCAATAGAACCTGCTTTTGGCCAAGACGCTTTTACTATGCTGGATTTCTGAAAATAATAAAATATGCAAATAAGATAAACAAGCGAATTCTCAGTGAAATGAAATAAGTAAAAAAACCAGAAGCCCCCTCTAAATTATATAGAAATTTGAAAATTATGCTATTTGTGATCAAATGCAAGCAACTGTGTAAATTAAAAAAACTTACATTTCCCAGGAGTTCCCAGACATGCTCAGATACGTGCGGACAAATGGGCGAAATAATTAAAGCTTGCACTTCGATAAACCTAAGTACTAAATCTAAATGCATGCCATCCAAACACAACTCCCTATATTTATCCCTAATGGCTTGCATTTCGAAAAATCCTGTTCTGAGGGCTTCCTTGAAAAGCAATTTTGAGTAAAATTCATCTGTCTCTTTAATTTTCAGATTTATTTCACTTTGGAAAACTTGGTCATTGAAACTAGTTGCTGAACCCGTTCTAGAAAAGAAATATTTCATTCAATATTACATTGCTGCAATAAGTCAACAATATTTTAAAGCAAATAGAATTTTGTATAGTCATTTAACGACCTAAATATTATGTATATGTAAGGTGTAGGTCATTATATGACATCATTGTATGAAACCAAAACATATAACTACATAGTCCAATTAATAGGTACTTTTTTTGCAAAAATAGCATCATACAATTTTCTTTTTTAAAGTGTTCGAAAGTGCCTCCTGAGTATATTGGTAAGTGAGCGGGGTCGGCGGATGCTTGCGTTAGCCGACAGCTTTGCAAAAATTTCGATTACAAATATCTCGTGAACCGTTAATGCTCTGACAAAAATGTAAGGGCCTTTTCTATTCAGCATTAAATTTCATTCATTGGCTCATTTTTGTAAATATAACTGTTTAAAAAACAGCGGGTCAAAATTTGCGAAAAGTAGTTTTTACAAATTAGTATGTAAATTGTCGATTGTATATTAAAATACTATTAAAATAATAATATCTTTATTTATCCAAGAGATCACACATAAACGGATATAGGACATGTCAACAAGAAAAGCATGTGATTTTAAAATATCAATAAATAAAATACAAAGACAAATAAATAAAAATATATAAAAAAAGTAAATAGGACGAAAGATACTAACATTATTACAGAAATACATGTGATAAATACTCATCAACAGAATAGAAAGCATTATCTAACAAAATGTTATATATAAGTATAAAAAACCTTATGCATGTTTAATATTTTCGGGTAATTTGTTGTACAAGGTTACATCTATATAATAAGGATTTGACCTGTATAATTCCAATTTATGTAAATTGCAAATTATTTCAATGTCTAATCGAATAATTGTAAAATTCATTTTGAAAATTAAAATTAGCAATATTTTGCTTAGCAAATTTTAGCACATATCTAGTATAGAGATACATGAGAGCATTAGTAGTAGTTTTTCTCGAATAAATGTTGTTTGACATGTTTCTCTCTTTTGCAAAATGAATATTCTATTTGCTGCTGTCGAATTTTGCCAAATAATTATTTCGTACCTAATATTAGACTCAAAATTTGAATGATAAAATATTTTAGATATTTTTTTTCCAGATATCTCGTGTAATCTTTTCAGTGCGAAACAATTGTTTGCACATTTCTTAGATATGCGGTCTACATGGCACTTCCAGTTTAGGGATAAATCAATATACACCTCTAGTAATTAGGGCGAGCGTAGGTGCGTCTTTACTATGTACATACTTCGGTATGCGATGTAAAGCAACAACAGGCGCAGTTAGTACTTGGATGGGTGACCATTCCAACGGAAACCGCGTCCTCGCCTCACACATCTTCCAGCGGCTTGTATATCAGTGTATGCGCGGAAGCTATACAACCTTAGGCGAGGGTTGTATAGGAGATATACCATCCTCCGGAGGGGATGTAAAGCCGTCGGTCCCTTGTCTATTAAATATTAGGCAAGTAAAAGATCCCTACTCTTCTTAAGGGAAGAGGTTCGACAAAAATTCCTGGTTGGGGGTAGCTCGTCTACAGGCGTCGGTGTTAGGCGTCAGTAGCGGAAATAGGCCGACATTAAATAAATGTATAAAAAAAAAACCTCTAGTAATTTAAATTTAGTTACTTGTACTATAGGATTATTATTCAGTTTAATTAAGGATCTATGTATACAATTTGCTGAATGTGGATAGATAGATAGATGTAAACTTTATTATCTAAAGAAATATCTTATTGACAAAGTGTAAGATTGTAAAACACAAACAATATTTGTATAGTCGTTCCATAAACAGTAAAGTAGATCATTACAGTGTACAATAATACCAATAGACATAATCTAATATATATAATGTCAACAAACATATATTTATCGAAACAGATGTAATGAAAGCATATTAAAAAGAATCATCATTCTTGTAGATTATATAGGGTCTATCAATTAAGATTTTTTACAGCATTCCTAAATTGGTTATCTGGGACAATATTTTTTAAAGTTAATGGCAGGTGATTGTAAAGTTTTTTACCATTATAAATTAACGATTTTTTTATAAGGCTAGTCGACGGTACAGGTAAACAGATATTTTTAGCTTGGCGGGTGTTGCGACGGTTATTATCAAAGTAGAACTTATTTCGTTTTCTATGAAATAAGCAGACTGTCTCGTGAATAAAAATAGCAATTACCGTTAGAATTTTGTGATCAACAAATAGACGTTTGCAAGAGTCTCTCACGCGCGCTTTACACATGTATCTAATTGCTCGTTTTTGTAAGGTGAGTACTCTGCTAATTGTTCCCTGACAGCACTATCCCCAAAACGGAATACCATATCTTAAATGCGGCTCTATTAAAGAAAAATACGCTGTCCTTGCCATAGAGAAATTGAAAATCATAGGGTGCGTTTTAGTTGGAATCATTACTAAATGATTTAGTTCGAAATATTCATTAATATATTTAACATTGTTATTCATTAAAGATATCATTTCTAGCTGATCTTTATGAGATGATAATAAGGTGGTGTCATTGGCAAACGAAGTGTGAAAAATGGATATATAGTTGTCTATATCATCGCAGTATAATAAAAATAATAGGGGACCTAAAACATTTCCTTGTGGAACACCTAAACTTACACATATTTTGTTTGAATTTTCACCAAAATAGTGTACAAATTGTTTTCTATTTCTCAGATTATTACTAAGCAGGCTTTTACAATTTCCTCGTAAGCCATAACTTTCAATTTTCTCTAGAAGAATTTCATGATTCATGCAATCGAACGCCTTAGAAAGATCTATGAAATGGGCAAGTACCTTGTTATTGTTATCTAATTCTTTATATACTGTGTCCAAAATGTCTATTAGAGCTAATATTGTAGACTTTTTTCCCCATGTTGATTCGATGATAGAATATTGTGTTTTTCTAAAAATGTGATTCTTTTATATAATACTTTTTCAAATATTTTTGAGAACACAGATAAAAAGGAGATTGGACGATAGTTTGAGATATTTTTAGAATCACCATTTTTGAATATGGGAATAACTTTTGATATTTTTAAGGCATCTAGAAATCTACCCTGGGTTATACATAAATTAGCAATGTAACATAGTGATTTGGCAGGGTATCGATGAGCATTCTTGTAAAGTACTCAATTTTCTACAATTCTCATTTGTAGCACCAATAGTTTACGAGCTACGATTTGTAAAACGTTATAAATTTGTTTTTTTAAATATCTCCCGCAAATTGTGGAGCATTAAATTCTCCACAATTTTTATTTCTCACTATACAGGGTGTTGTTAACTTTTTGCAAAAATATGGAAAAATTTCTGATACAGTAAATTGCAGACGCGTGCTGCAAAAGACCTCATATAGCACTTATAATATAAATAATGTGACGCCGATTTCGCTACAACCAAAAGTTTGGACAGTCTGAGTGACTATCAAAAACTCGCCTGTTGGTAGCTCTGTAGTCGGCCACGAGGGGTCATGGGTTAGGTTCGCAAATGTCATCAAATTGTCAAACAACAAAAATTAACCTCTTAAGCTTGGGGCGCCAGCTGAAATTGATAGACAGAGGGTTGGGGACAGAGAACAAGATAAACAAAATCAGAAGAAAAAACCAAAATAGAATGAAGTATAATTTAATGTAAAAAAATACACATGTAAAAAACTGTACAATACGAATATCAAGCTCTAATTGATAGCAGTGATTATCAACCTCAGAATGTGTATAAAAACAGGTAAAAAATCGGTTTCGTGTGTCGAACAAGTATATAATAATATGATCTAAATTCATATAAAAAATATTATTTTAGGACCACAAACAGTTGCTGTTTCTCGCTTACAGTATTATAGGAAATATTCCATATGTAGGTGTGACCTGTTATATAGCTGAATGTGTAGTACACACAAAGGAGCAAAAGTACACAAATACACATATAATGGTATTAAATTCAAAGATCTTAAAATGAAATAATTTGTTGTGCTCAAATCACTTGGCAACAGTTAATATAAAAATGCACATGCTATACTAATTATGATCAAATGGCAGGTGGTGAAAATCACATATCATATATTATGTAAAGTCAAGCGAATAATAATATACCACAGATATGTATGCGTACAGCAAAGTATGATATGTAAAAGATTGAAAGTTTTAAGCTGAAGGCTGACTTGGTTTCTTCCTCTGTGATGTGATGTAGCACCTACGTTGGAATAAAAATCAAAATTACTCACTTTATGTAGGAAATTATTACGCAGTTAACCATATATCGGTACGTCATCATCATCATCTACCATGCGACAACGATTTAACACAGCGGTCATATAAAGCTTCGATCCACAAGATATTATGTATTTTACACAAACAAGGTGGGTAATTTTCAAATGCCAAAGGGCAATGGCAATCAAAAAGAATAACAAGCAGGGCAACGACAGGGCCTTAATGGTAACAAAAAAAAAATTATACTTGACTGAATATGCCCAAAAATATATATACTTCTAAAATATTAAATACACTTTCAAACAATGTAAAATACTTTAATTACTGACTTTAGATCTTATTGGAGCAAATTACAGGACCAAGCTTCTGCTCTTTCCAGAAGTCTCAATATGTCTGCCCCCTTTTTGTTCTTTTTTGAATAAAAAACCGGAATTTGCGTCAAGGCAATTAAATATCCCCTAAAAGATCGCCAAGAATAACGAGTCATTCCGTTTTAGGTATTCTACAGAGGGTTTCTTCCAGCTGTTGATAGAAGCTTTCCTTGGTTTCGTGACTTGCATCCAGAGTGGGAGCGTAGGCGCTTATTAGATTTACCGCGTTGCCATCTGATAGCTCATAGCATAGCAGCATTAGACGCTCGGATAGGCCTTGTGGTACTTGTGTTAAGTTGGATACAAGTTGATTCCGAACGGCAAATCCTACTCCATGTTGTCTTCTTGAATTGGTGGGAAGACCTTTCCAATAGAAGGTGTAGTACTTTTCTGTGAGAGAGCCTTCCTCCAAAAATCGAGTTTCGCTGAGAGCTGCAACGTCAACATTGAGTCGGTGAAGTTCTCTATCTATTAGAGCAGTTCTTCTTTCAGGCCGGTCGGTGCGAGTGCTGTCGTTCAAAGTACAAACATTCTAAGCGCCGTAGATGAAAGGATTAGTTTTGTTGGATTTAACTTGTCGGTGTTTTTTCGACATTCGATGAGGTGTCCCTGTGGGCACCCTCCCCCGGAGATCCGATCGGGAGGGTATTTTACCTCCGGATGATTTTGTCCCACTTGAACGCTCCATCATTTTTTTAAAGCCTTAATTGACTGAAAACGAAGCTGCATTTGAAGTTTTAGCTGGAGCAGGTATGCAACTGCCCAGCTCGGTTGCGGAAGGCGAGTGGTGTGGTCCCATGGCACAGAAGGAGACTGCGACGATGGGGTAACCAAACGATTCCAAAAGCAACCTTTGTGTGCGGTGGGTTATTTTTACCGCACTCTTCGTGAGAAGGTGGATGTGCTCACGGCAAAAGGTAAGTGTTATTCCACCCTTACTCGGTCGTTAGAGCCTCGTTAGTGAAAACAGGGTGCACCAAGTTCAAATTGAACTCATCGCGAAGGTGAGGTTAACAATTGAGTAGGAGAGGCTATAACTTGCGCTTCACTACCCCATTACACCCCCAAATGATAACTTGACATTTGTCATTTTAAAATCAAAACAAACCACCTGGGGTCATTTTTATGGATTTAAAACAACACTAAAGTATTCAGGTAGCCTATAATATGTTATTTAAATTTAGATGACATTAATTACAAAATAATAACATATAATTTGTTTGGTTTCTAGAGATCTGCGATACTTGGATGCGGCCCAGAAGATTTAATAACCTTTCATTTACGAACATGAGAGACGTCAGATGGCATATGTACCATATTAGATGTAACATTACTTAATGTGCCATTAAAATATTCTTTTATTATAATCAAAAGTGTTAGTGAAGGTGGTAATAATCAAAATCTTATATTATTTATTCGTGGAAATGCTATATCAGGAGCACCTAATATCAAAGAAACTAATCAATTTCCGAATCCTCCAATTATAATGGGTATAACTATAAAAAAAATAAAATATGTATCCTTTTATATTTTATCACATTTGACCCGTTACAATAGCTATTTTCTCCTTTTGAGGGGCCAAAGATCAAGGATCAAGAAATGTTTTTCTTCAGGTCAAATGTAGTATCCTATGAAAAGGCACTTGTTGCGAATTTCATAATGTTAGTTCTTTCATTTTAGGCCGCATAGTTTTTGACATAATAGCTAAAAAGTTCACCAAAAAGTATGTCCCTCTGTTATATTCGAACTTAGTAAGCCAGACAATTTAAAATACATTGTTAGAGGGACTAGTAAAGATTACAGGAGGAAAATAGAGCGATATTCCTTATTTTCCGAGAAAAGCTAACATACTATCAACAAACTTAATTATGCGGTTGGCGAATTCACTACGAAAAAGAATAAAAGATATTGTTATGTGCGGCCCTCTAACGGGGAAAGATGTGATTAAGTCCCTGTTCAAGGTGAAGGGAAACCTGTTATTCTGTTACTCCCTGACTAGTAGGGTGGCGCCGTCTATGAGCCAATTGACGAACAATCATCTAGTACATAGTAGAAAATTATGGAGGATTCCAGAATATTATGGAATAGGGTTCTGGTACATTTCAAGTGTGTATATAAAGAGGTGGATCCAGCAGATGGGGGAACAGTTCAGTTGAGTGAAATATGCAGTACAGTGAAGTAAACAGACAGAGAGTTTTTAGGTTAGACAAGAGTTGACAAATTTAGGAAGAAAAGTACATAGTGTTTTAAAAGTAGTGAATTCATATTAGATTGTTATTATTAGTTGTGTGGTTTTTAAGTATTTACTAGTGTAATTTTAGTGATTAATAAAATAGTGGTTAGTGAAAATTCTTGTTGCAAGTTATTTGAATCCACAAAGTGTTTACTGAAGACTATAAACACGTAACAATATTATCTAATTCAACCCACAGAATTCTGAAAAAATACTCGAACTCAAGCAGAATGCATGATCGTTGCTATGGAGTGCAATCATTTCAATCCATATCCTGTCAAATCATTCATTAAGTCGTGCATTTCAAAAACAGAGTATCGGATTAAGCTGAAATTTTCAGTACCGCCTAATTTTAAGCATTTAACAGTGATAACTGTCAAATATTCTTCAGTTAGGGCCAGTTTTTCAATACTCAGTTAAAAGTGTCTGCTACATAGCTAGTAGCTAAGATTAAATGTCAGTCAATGTTCTAGTTAACGTTGTGACTGTTTTTCCAAGCAATATTTAGCTTCCAGCTAGCTAACTTTTGGCTAGCGAATTTATTACAGTGATTGGCAACCCTGGCAGCTGGGAAATCAAACTTACGCATGCGCTCATAGTTTATTAACATAAGTGTTGACGCTCAACCCTATTCTACAACCTATAAATACTGGCACGATTCGACGGGTGACAGACAGTGACAGTGTTTTTATGTAAATAAAAGATATTAATTGTTTTTATATAGTCGTGTTTGTAGCAAAGTATAAGTTGAGTGAAATATAGCATAAAATAGGTATCAGTTCCAAATAATATAATGTTATGTGCTGCCCTCTAACGGAGAGACATGTGATTAAGTTCCTGGTCAAAGTGAAGGAAACCTGTTATTCTGTTACTCCCTGACTAGTAGGGTGGCGCCGTCTATGAGCCAATTGACAAACAATCATCTAGTACATAGTAGAAAACTATGGAGAATTCTGGAAGATTCCAAGTGTGTATATAAAGAGGTGAATCCAGCAGATGGGGGAACAGTACAGTTTAGTGAAGTATAAGGAACAGTTCAGTTTAGTATCCAGTACAGTTCTGGTTACAGAGACAGTTTGTAGGTTAGAAGAGTTCAGTTGAGTGAAGTATGCAGTACAGTTCAGTTCAGTGAAGTAAACAGACAGAGAGTTTTTAGGTTAGACAAGAGTTGACAAGTTTAGGAAGAAAAGTACATAGTGTTTTAAAAGTAGTGAATTTATATTAGATTAAGTTATTATTAGTTGTGTGATTTTTAAGTATTTACTAGTGTAATTTTAGTGATTAATAAAATCAGTGGTTTGTGAAGATTCTTGTTGCAAGTTATTTAAACCCACAGAGTGTTTACTGAAGACTGTAAACACGTAACAATAATAATAAACACCACAGAAATTAGACAACCCCCAATTCCAGAAGCCACGGCTTGTGCGGAAGAGGGGTTACACATTGAAAAACGCGGACATACAACCATTTCTTCCGACAGTGCCAGCGCCGGAGAAAGGATTCAAACCTGATGGTGCGATGTCCGTGTGATTAATCGCAATTGCCACCTGGCGCCTTAACCCACTCGGCTATCGACCAGATAGATAACTAATAAATAACAAAATGTTCCTCTTTGCTGGGTAATTATATAATACAGAATTTATACCCATAACACAAGAGATAATACCGGTCTATGATGGTCTCAATTGTATGTTTTATCTGTTCCAAAATTAATAAAACTGTCTCTTTTCTCAAACGAAATCTCATGAAGAAATCCATATTATCACCGTTTACTATTTACTTCGAATAAAACTTAAAAACAAATATGTTAGGTTAAAATCAAAGAAGGTAAACAAATTAACCTTTCATTTCACCTTTCATAAAAGCATTACCACGGCGTCACACATGCGTTAAGTATATAGTCATCAGTTAGATTAGTAAACAGACACATTCAAGTGTCAGCTACTTTAGCCGAGAATTTGACTGGTGGTTAGGTGAAACTGTGATCTGAAAAAAACGGTTTGACTGGCAGTTAAGAGTTAGCTGTTGGTTAGATTAGCTTAACTAAGCATTGAAAAACCGGCCCTGAATGAGCCCAGTTAGTTATTTATACTGATCATTCTGAATAATTAGATCTAGTAAGAAAAAACGTTTACAATTGTTTAAACAATGACACAAAAATATTCTACATTTACAGATACAGAACTTAGATTAGTATTTACGGGGTCGCAACAAAATAAAATCAAGAAAATTAGGCTCAAATCCACAGTTCTCAAATAATTGTTTTTGACTCTTTGGGTGACCAAATAATATCAATCATCATACCACAGCCAATGATGTATAGTACTATTTTCTTTTCAAATTCTATATCCAATGATAAACATGTCTATGCGATTTAAAAATAAACTACGTCCTTTCAAGACCAGATTCCCTTCGTACATCCAATGCAAAACTAAAGATCTGTTTTAAGAATTACCTTACCTTAACAATGTTTTATTGGCTAACACTTCTTTAACCCACTCAATAAAAGTGTATAATCTCAAAATTCCAGCTTCTGCTGTAGTCTGCACGAAATTTGCATCCTCAACTGAGTCGCCAGCATCAGCAAGACACAATCTCATTCCATCAGCACTGAATGTATTAATAGCTTCAGAGAGTGTCAAAAAATTTCCTTCGGATTTAGACATCTTTGCAGAGTTGAGTAACAGATGACCATTTGCTCGGATACTCTTAGGCCACTTGTCTTCATCATTGGGCCAAATTGCACAGTGGTTATAAATTGCAAAAGTCAAATGGTTCTGAATTAAGTCTTTTCCAGAGGTCCTTAGGTCCACTGCATACCAAAATTCAAATTCTCGTTTCATCAAGTCTAGGGATTCTTTCTTAATGCCACAGTTGGTTGGGTACTTTGCATTTTTGAAAAAGACGTAGTCCCATACTTCTGGAGTTAGTTGCTCAGCTTTTATACCTAAAGCATTTGGCTTATTACCCCTAAAAATAAAATCGAAAAGGTATGATAATATATGTTTATTATATTTAATGAAACCTTAATATTTAATGTGTTGTTATATTTTCCAAATGCAAAGCTAAGAGTTGTGCTTGGATTTTCATTAAATGTACCAATTGCTGTTCCTGTTTCAGTTCAGAATACATCTATATATACTTTATACGAGGACAATTGAAACTGGTCAGTGTTAAAGCACAGGACTGTGCGCACTGAGCTTGATATTTTGTACTATATATTTAGCAATGGTATTGAGATTCGAATGGTACTTGAAACTGTGCAGGCGAGTCCGACACTGGCAATGTAATCAGCCTGAATGAACCATCTACGGCTGCATTGGTTTAAAGGTAATAAAACGGACAGGCCTACTAGCATAAAAAAAACTTTTAAATCGTTTCTCAGTAGTCAACGGTGGACTTATAAGATGTGCTGTCAATGTGCCAGTGCAGTGCATAAATACCTGTTATAATATCAAGCGTAAGAGTTTAGTTAGTTATTGTTCATATTTATAAATATTTACTACTATATAAAAGGTAAAATATTTTAATTATTTACTAATTTACCATAGCTTGCTGGAGACCATTTGAAACAGAGGATAATGTAATAATGCCTGAAAATCTTACCATTTTCTTATGACAAGCATTTCTATTTACCTCCGCCCATGTACAATAAAGAGATGCCGACTGTTTTTGCCAGCTTTTAGTTTTCATACGGTTTCAATTAAGTTCGTATACACTTTACTAGACATAACTGCTCTTCAATCATAGAAAACTTAAGTGCAGTTTACACTTGCCTAATCCTCGTGTCATAGACAGCCAGTATTGCCAGGTCTACTTTATTTGCAAATAAGCAGAAATGTAAATGTAAAAATTATTTTAGAATTGAATTTATTATTGATTAAAATTAAATAAAACTTATGTTTTCAAAACTTATACTAAACAATAAAACAACTATTTCTAGTTAATTCGCTTTTCAGCTTTCCAAACGTGAATAAAATCTGGGTTTCAAAAACTGAAAATGGCTTGCATGATAAACAAAATAATCTGACACAGTTGACAAAAAACGAAAAATTTGTAAGGGTATCATACCCTTAATGTGACACACAGTATATGAGAAAGCAAGGACCTCTTACTTGTAGTTGAAGAGCTAATGGTTTTTTTGGTGAAAAAAGACAGAAAGTATTTGGCTAGGGATATTCATCTCTCAATAAATCGTTATTTTCTCAAAGAGCTACATACCTGAAACTATTTCCTTGTAGTAAGTGTGATACTGTGTAATAAGCCATGTATATCGTAGAATCTGACAAAGACTCTATTAACCATTGTTGGTCCCATGGTAACTTAGTACCAAGCCCGTAAGTTCTAGAACAGGCATATTCATGTAACCAATTGAGACAACCAATGAAGTTCTTTTTAACCTCATCATGATAAGTATTCATATTGTCCAAACATTTTAATGCTTGTTCCTTCCAAGTTTCCTCGCCATATTCAAGATACCATTGATCGCATAGTGCTACGACACACTCATCACCAGAGCGAGAAACTACCAGTTTCTCTGGCTCATAATAAATGACTGCTTCGGATTTATCAAGTAAGGATTTTTGAAGAATCTTCTTAATGTCCTGGATTTTTTTACCTTTACACTCTCCTACAAGCATAACCTAAAAGAATAATAACCTAGATGTGAGTACTCTTTACCGGTTTATTGAAATTTTTATATGCTCAATATTGTACAGGTTGTACAGAAAATTATAAAATTGCAGACATTTATAAAAACAGTCTTTTTCCAAGACTGTTGTGACTTATATTCATTTAAAAATAAATTATGTTTCAATGTAGTGAATTTTTTAATAGAAATAATTGGTAAAATGATTCTATCATCTTCCACTTTTTCAATTGATGACTTAAACCTGGAATCTTTTGTAAATGATATAGTTAATAATATATTTAATTAACATTCAATCTTCCACAAATTAAAATTTTTACAATGGACTGCCACATCGGCATTCTCCAATAATGTTTCATTAAAACAAATAAAAGTCGAAGAAAAATTTGATATTGGTTTCATTAGCGAATCTTGGTTTAAACCAAGTTGCAACATTAATGTCAAAGGCTATAATGTAATTAGCAAGGATAGAGAGAATGGAGAAGGTAGCATCACAATTTTCATCTCTCAGAAGATTTTCTAAAAAATTATACAATTCAACAATAATTTTAATAACAAAATAAAAGTGTGCAGGATTAATATTACAATATATAAAAGCTACCGTTACAGACTATGTTAATATAATACAGTGCATTGTTGGTGGAGGCTTTAATTCCCATAATGGCCTTTGAGGATCTTCTATTAATAATGAAGCAGGTAATATACTTGCTGAAACGTTGGATCATCCATTGTACTAAGTCCGAAAATTAATATTCTACAATTTTGACAAATTTTGTACTTGTGGGCCAATAAGAGCTATACGCAAGGTATTGTAAATCTAAATTATGTGACGTATATACTTCTCTAAATTTTTCTTTAATCTAGTTTTTTATGTAATAGTATGTTCAACTAAATCAGCTGTTGTCATATACACTAGACACAGATTGTCCAAGAAATTCAATTTGTGTTTGGCAAATGTTACAATACCGGTATACATTATAGACATTTGGGTGTTCGCTTAAATGCCAAATTGAATTGGAATGCTCATATATCCGAATGCTTAATCAAGGCAGAAAAAATTATATCTTAAAAATAACTTATAAAAGAGCTTGGGAAGCTGATAATAAAATCGTTCTTTTCTTCTAGAGATCATATGTTAGAGCTATACTAGACTATGGTATCATATTCTATGATTGTGCTCCTCATTCGCGACTTATTAAATTACATAGGCTACAGTATAAAGCATTAAGGCTGGTATTACGAGTGCTTAAATGTACCACAAACCCGTGCCCTATCGGCAGAATATAATGGAGCCTCCATTCCATCTTAGCACATAAATTTGTGTCGAAAAATTTAAATATAACTAACAACACCATTTACATAAAATTGGTCACACTTGCTTCCTTTAGTCTGACAATACCCTACTGGCAAAATAAAAAAAACTCCTATATCGGCCGACTCCCAAATCATAACTCTATTAATGAAGAGGAGACCCTGCCATTCTTTCAGGCTGCCTACGATATCTTGCTCTTTAAATCCAAAGTTATTTTTCCCAAATACGATAATGTCTTAAACAACAACAAAATATTGCAAAAAATCATATTCAAATATTCCAATTCTTATCAATTATTCACTGATAGATCCAAGTCCAGTAATGGTGCTGGGCTGCGCATTTCTCATTAAGAATATTGGAATATCTTTTGGATATCAGTTAAATGAAAATTGTTCCATATTTAGTGTAGCATCTTTAGCCAATAATGAAAGCTTTGGTTGGGCAATAAAAAAATATACACTCTGTAACATTTCTCATCATGTCGCACTCCCAATCTGTTCTAGATGTGATTTGTTAAACATATTATGAAATATAGAATAATATCAAATATTTTGGAAAAAGTTATAAAGCTGAATGAGTTAAATAGAGAAGTGATCTTTGTCTGGGTGAAGGACACTGGAATTATTGGAAATGAAACTGAGTTAGAAATTTTGATAAGAATTTAGTTAAATATTCATACTTTCAATAAACAATTTTTGTAAACTTGTTGTAATTGATGAAAAATTACTTACCCCTTCATAAAATCCTTTCAGATAGACCATATCTTTAGCCTCTGCAAGCTTCTCCTTATCATTTTGGCTCTGAATTTTTAACTTTTCGTAAGCTGTAACGGCAGCCAGATTTCCAATGTCGGGCACTTCAATAATCGGTATCGGATCAAACGGTAAAACCATTTCATCTTTTATACCATACTTCTCCCTAAATGGTTGCTTCTTTTTTAAATCGAGTAATGCAGCATAGTCATCAGGTGAATCGGACGGTACACTTGTGACAACACCCGTCCCTTTATCTTCTTTGATAGTTAGCATCGGAAGAGCATAGATTTTTTCATATTTTGTGAAAGGCGCTTTCAAAGCACATCCAAGAATATCCTAAAACATTAGAAATTTCCTTAATTGTTTCTTTGTTCGATATATAAATGTAAAATTCTGGAGGAAAAATATTCCTACTTACTTCTCCCAATAATTCTAAGACAATATTTAATTGACCGTCACTTTTTGTGAAACCCTGATAGGACATGTTTTTTGCAGCCCTAAGAGTACAAATATAAACTTCTCCAGTTTTTGTTTCGAATGCAATATACTTCATATCGGGTCTCAGCCAACAATTGGTTTGACCATACATCGTTTCAGGCCTTAAAGTGGCTGCTACTAAGAATACTGGTTTCTGTTTCAAAGCACTGAAACATTTAAAAATAGATCAACATACATAAGAAATTTTACAAATTATCATTTAACTTATAATCCATTTAACTAATCTAAAGAGTTAATGAGGTTCCAAAAAGGATGGTAAAGTAGTAAAAATTAATGTACGATATTTGAAAATTACTAAGTTTCACTCACTAGTGTTCATGAATTAGTGAATTATATGTGTAAGCCTCTCATATGTTTGTATGTATTTAACCTCCAATTTTATTCACAAACAAAAAATCTGAGTTGTATTAGGTTGTACCATTTATATTACAAATACCATTTTTTATATCAAAAGTTATATGGGAAGAAGAAATACTTACTACTTAATACTTATGAAATTTAAGATAGGTTTTTTAAATTATTGTACTAACTATACAAATCACTGTACCATTAAAAGCAGTTTTTTGAGGAGCACCGTTATTTTGAAAAAACCATTTCGAGGTCCCCGGAAAACTGACAGAAATAAATATCGTCATCCACTCAGGGAGAACTTAGAAGGGGTTAACAAGACGGTGCACAGAAGGAGTGGTGAAATAGAGCAATTTGTTAAAACCTTGCAAACAGCCACGAGACAAGCTTTTGAGACATCCTGCCCCTTGAGTTCCTCGCAATAGCCCAATGAGGCTACCAAGTGGTGGTGCCAGAGAAGCTGATTGATCTCAAGAAGAAGGTTAGAACTTCGTTCTACAAAGCAAAGCTGACAAGACAGGAATCCGATTGGGAGACATATAAAACCAATCTGAAAGAGTTTAAGAAACTAGACAGATAAAGACAAAGAGATGCGTGGAGAACCTACTGTGAGGAAATCGAGGACTATTCAGTCTGCTAAGTTATGCAAAATCCTCGCCAAAGACCATGACTTTTGCCTAAAGAGTGAGGGTACCAGAACCACTGACTTTCGTGGAAATCTAGAGTTACTCATGGAGACTCACTTCCTGGGATCTGTGATAACAGAACGGAAGAAATGGCCAAACAAAGTCAACACCCAACCCTCGGATTTGGATTGGGAAATAATAAGCGAAGATAGAATAAGATGGACAATACAGAGCTTCTCCCCTTTTAAGTTGCCAGGCATTGACGGTATTTATCCCGCCCTACTGCAATGGGAACTGGATGAATTATTGCCGCACCTGGTTGGAGTATTTATGGCGTACTTAGCACACCTTTACATTCCAGAGATATGGAGAGAAGTGAAAGTTGTGTTCATTCCCCATACTATCATGGTACCTTACTTTATAACAAACTGCCAAAGGACATAAAACAATGTTGCAATTTAAAAAATTACCTTCTGAAAAATTGTTTATATAGCATTGAGGAATTTTTAAATATGTATCTATAATCTATAATATAATAATGTTACAATGCTGTGCATTATTATATTTTGAGAAACCCCAAGGAACAGGGAAGCTCACCTAAGCACTGTACGGTGCTTTTTTTCTGTCATCTTCCTGGTTTCTTTTAGGGAATTTAATTATCTACATATTAAGAATATGTACAGAAGTGCACAGCAGAAGGAAAATAAATATATACACGATTAGCAAGTTTTTTGTGTTAAAATTTCCCTTAAGGTGTAAATTTTATAAATAAGCTGTCTAAGTCTTTTTGTGATATAGAAAGCGTGTCCATCCCATCTCATCTGTCGGTCTATTATAATACCAAGATACTTAATTTTATTAGTTTTTTCTATTGTAGGTATTGCAGGATGTTATATTTGAACAGGTAACGCTATGTATTTTTAACCTTGTTTCTGTTGCTTGATCCTGTTCCAATAAAGTAAAGATTATATATTTAGTTTTAGCAACGTTTAAGGTCAGAAATTAAAATTTAAACATATATGTATATTTTTTAGATTATGTTCAGCATTTCATTCCAGGTATCACCTGTACATATGATGACGGTATCATGAGCGTAGGAGATAACGTGTCCATTAAAATTTGTTATATGACTAATACTGTTGATGTATAAGGAAAAGTATTGGGCCCAATACCATTCCCTGTGGTACACCCATTGATACTATCCATGAATCACTCATGCAATTATCTATTTTAACCCTTTGTGTTCTATGTGATAAATAATCTCGTAAAATGTTCAAGGTTGGTCCTCTGATACCATAGTTATACAGGGTGTTGCATCATGAGAGGGACATAGCTTAATAGGAGGTAGAGAACGTCAGTGTTAACCGGAACCTCCCATAGAAATGTCTCATTGGGCCTTCATTACGAAGTTACAGGGTGTTAAATAATTTTTGGCCAAACCTGTTTTTTGTCATAACTTTGACAGGGAATGAAATAACGGATTCATATTTCGTACGGCTAATGTACTAATGAGCCCCATGAGGTACATGTATAAAAAAAAATATATCCAGGTCCGGACTCACTATAATTTATGTTTCTTCTTTGCATCAATAAAACATCACCCTGTATATATTTTTTGAAATTTCGATACGATATTCGAAAAGAGCAAGAAAAAACAAACAAAATGGCCTATTTCATTTTTTTGTTACACCTTCGTGGTTATTTAAATACGTTGTTAAATGTGCAAGAAAATGGATTACAGAACCCTATTAAATGAGAGGCACGCGAAATAAATAGTTTTATAACTAAAATTTGCAAAAATTCTATTGAGCCTAGGTGGTCTGGGTGAATCCTAATTCCGGCACGTTTTAAAGGTCCATTTTGGTAAAAAACTGTGGTCCTAATAAGTAATCGGGTATGAAATAACAAAATTTTTAATCAATCACAGTAGGCTTGTTCAAAGAATAAAAGTGACAGATAATTTAAACCATTTAGGCCTAAGCAACCAGTTACTTTGATCAAGAAAATCACCAACATTTTATACTTAATAAAAATTGGTAAAGAGAACAAACTAAAATCTAAATAAATAAAATATTTTCCATTCAATTAACAAAACAATAACTAAATGTGTTTAAAAATAAAACGTAATTGACACTAAAGTAAATTTTCAAAATGTCCTCCCCCACATTCTGTGCATTTTCTTGCGCGTTTAGAAAGGTCACCAATTGCTCGACGTATCATTTCTGGATTATTCCGTATTTCGTCGCAGGTTGTAACGATGCGCTGGATTAAATGTTGTCTACTTTCAATTTCAATGCTATAAACCTCGTTTTTTAAGTGGCCCCATAAAAAGTAATCACAAGGGTTACAATCAGGAGATCTTGGTGGCCATTCATGTGGACCCCCGCGTCCAATCCATCTATTAGAATACACATTGTTTAAGTGTTCTCTTACTTGAAGGTTAAAATGTGGTGGGGCCCCATCATGCTGAAACAACATGCCTCTTATACCGATATTTTCTAACATATTCGGTAAAATGTTTTGAAGAAAATCAAAGTAAATTTCACCATTCAATCTTTCTTCAAAAAAATGTGGCCCTATCAAATGTCTATTCACAAGTCCGACCCAAACATTTACAGAAAACCTGTGATGCGAACGGCGTTGGCGTACCGCATGTGGGTTTTCCTGTGCCCATTTATGATTATTTCGTGAATTGTTTACTCCATCCCTTGTAAATTGTGCCTCATCCGTAAATAAGGTTCTGTAAATGACTGGGCGATGGTTAGACAACCAATGACAAAATGCCAGGCGGGGGATATCGTCGCCTTGTTGAAGACGCTGTACCTGCTGGATATGATATGGATGGTAACGTTCTCTTTTTAGGGTTCTCCATACTCGCCAATGAGGAATACCAGTTGCCAAACTGATTCGTCTAGTGCTCATATTTGGGTTTTCTTGAACTACGTTTATAATATTGTTTGGTTCCTGCACACCTTGTTGTAAAACACGCTGGACAACTGCAGAAGTAGGAAACTTTCCGTGTTGTCTTGCATACTGGAACACCGTACTAAAGGTTTTATGATTAGGGCATCGACGACCAGGAAAACGCAGCCGATATTCTCTTTCCGCCGACCTACCATTTCCATTACAGAAACCATAGATGAATATTATGTCAGCATATACCACGTTTGTAAATTTTACTGGCATAGTTAAAATATTTTCACAAGTTTTCACTAACTAAATGCGGATTATTGACACATTAAATTACTAACAAACAATTATTCAACTATTTAGGAGATTTCTTTTTATTATCTGTCACTTTGAACAAGCCTACTGTGATTGATTAAAAATTTTGTTATTTCATACCCGATTACTTATTAGGACCACAGTTTTTTACCAAAATGGACCTTTAAAACGTACCAAAATTAAGATTCACCCAGACCACCTAGGCTCAATAGAATTTTTGCAAATTTTAGTTATAAAACTATTAATTTCACGTGCCTCTCATTTAATAGGGTTATGTAATCCATTTTCTTGCACATTTAACAACGTATTTAAATAACCACGAAGGTGTAACAAAAAAATGAAATAGGCCATTTTGTTTGTTTTTTCTTGCTCTTTTCGAATATCGTATCGAAATTTCAAAAAAATATATACAGGGTGATGTTTTATTGATGCAAAGAAGAAACATAAATTATAGTGAGTCCGGACCTGGATATATTTTTTTTTTATACATGTACCTCTTGGGGCTCGTTAGTACATTAGCCGTACCAAATATGAATCCGTTATTTCATTCCCTGTCAAAGTTATGACAAAAAACAGGTTTGGCCAAAAATTATTTAACACCCTGTAACTTCGTAATGAAGGCCCAATGAGACATTTCTATGGGAGGTTCCGGTTACCACTGATGTTCTCTACCTCCTATTAAGCTATGTCCCTCTCATGATGCAACACCCTGTATAACTTATCTATGAGTTTATCATGCGATAGCGTATCAAATGCCTTGGACAAATCAAGAAAAATGGCTAAACACCTTCTTGATCCATTCATGGTATTCAGTTGTTTTAAGGGAATCTATAAGAACACATTCCGTTAAGAGTTATTTATAAAGCCAGACTGTCTTTTTCTGATCACATCATGCATATCAAAGAAGGAAGTTAATCTTTTTTTTAGTTTGCTTTCTTTATCACCGAGATTGGTCGATAATTTGTTAACTGTTTCAAGTCAAATTAATTTAATTACGAGTTTTACGTACCTTAATTTTGAGGGATAAGGTTCAACAATTTTCATCTTAATAAGTGTATATTCTTGAGGACCTACACCTTCTCCTGAAGCACGATCATGATCCATACAGGGTTGCCCATCACGGATGGAGTATACCGTGTATCTTTTACCGAACTTAATTTTATTTCTTTCCTTTAGTCTTATAAACTGCCACCTAACGAAAGAGTCATAAAATGGATTTACATCTGTGGTAATAAAAGTCCGCCTCCAGTCAGTCTAAAATAACTGAATTACTTTCACATATATAATGAATATATTCGTTATACTTACATGTATTCCGAAATTATTCAGATCTTCAACAGCTAGAGGAGGGAAATAATCAAGCCAGTAGTCGGCATTAGCGAAATTTTTTATTTCATCGTCTTCTAATCCCAGACTTTGCATAATTTGCCATTGGAACTTTGCAGAACCAGCTTTTGCTACTGCTTTACTCTAGATATTAAAGATAATTAAGTCACGTTATTTAACAAAGAAAGTGAAATGAAGAATTTATATGTAATTATTTTCTTCAAACGTCAAAGAAGCATGACTTTTATGACAAATTTCGTGAATTTAAACTATCATTTCTTCTCTGACACTTCATCTGAGCGGCAGTAAAAGTCTATTTGAAGAAAAATAGCATGTTATATGTGGGGTAAAGTGATTTTTTGTGTCTCGGTTGTTCTTGTACATTCTCGACACAAAAAATGTCTCTTTTACTTCATATAAAACAATATACTATTATTCTGGAAAATTTCGGTACTTCATAATTTCTACAAATGAGTAACTGAGAAAATTTTAGTATAATACTTAGCACTAATAATGAGACCAAGAAAATATATAGGACACATAATTTTTTCCAACGGTAAAGTCTCTAATTGGATCTACTTAAAGTAGATCCAACTAAAATCAAATCATACAATTATTATAGAAATAAAATCTTTGACATTATCTTATTATATTTAGATTTCGTAACAACTATTCTCGTTTTGAGCCTTTTATAACTGATTAACTTTATCTTAAATTTTATACCTATTTATTTTATTACATCTTATAGGTAACTAATGAACAATCGTTTCTACTTTTATTAATATTTATTAACAAAAAATATAATAACCTTTTTGCCTTTACTCTTATCTTTGGGAATGCCATCACTTTCAGCCTCAATTTTAATTTCTTCATCTTGCGGAAATTTTGGAGGAAACCCATACAATTCTATTTCCCTCTTCAATTTATCAGCACAAGCTTTTATAGGCATCCCTGTACAATGAAATCCAAAAGGAAATAGTACCTAATTAAAAAAATAAATATATTCTCTTTGTGCGTAGAACTTTATCCAATTTATGACTCGAGGTTAAATATTTTTTCCTAACTTACTTTTTTTCCTTTTAGCCTATGGTATCGCACTGCAAATTCACATTTTGATAAAGAGAATGTATGTCCTAAATGTAACCGTCCGTTCATATAAGGATAAGGAAAAGTGCAGAAAAACTTCTCATCGTTTGATTTTCTTGGAGTCGAAGGAGCATTTTCTTCATAGATTTTTTCATTTTTCCAACGTTGTTGAACATCTTTTTCGATTTTTTGGAGATACTCCACTTTAAACGTTCCCTTCCGCTCCACACTTACCTGATGAAGAAATATTTCATCATCAAATGTAAGGAATGAAATATTTTATACATAAAAAGAACTCACCATGTTTAAAGGGTTATTAAGCAACGTGTGTTTTTTTGTTTGTTCTTGAGAGATATATCATTCAATATGGTACATAAAAAATATTTCACATACACGCTCACCGCACACGTAAGAGAGAACCTAACCCAAGAAGATAAACCTAACCTGAATTTTAGAATTTTGCCGTTTATGATCAAGATTACTAAAAGTAATCTTGGTTTATGATCTGGCAGATACTTCAGTGATACACAGAAAGATGTCGCCACATGAATACGAGAGGATTGCAGCAGACAAAACACTAATGTGTATCATATATTGCATATCGTTCAAGTTGAAAACTATCAGTTTAACGACGAGAAGGAAATATTTGTGAAGAACAGTGCCGGTTTTAAATATAAATTGTCCTTAGGTCTATGTAAATTTTGCTTCCCTCTCTCCAAAGAATATGATTATTAATAAGTAATAATATGGAAACAAAATACATTATTTATTTGTTATTTTTAAAATTAATATATGAATAGGTTAACAAATTATTCTACTGCTAGTTTTAGTGTTTTAGATATAAATATTTAGCCGTCTCTAGGCCCAGGTAACTTTCGCACCCAGCCCTGTCACCTCTGTTGTTCTGGTATAGATTTTGCTTCTACAGTAATGGACTGACCATTATGGCGCGGTGGCGATCACAACAATGGTCATCGGTTCCAAACTCCCAAAAAGTGCTCTCTTTTGCCCTTTTGCTAAGGAAAGATTAGATGGAAAATAAACAAAAAAAAAAATAATAATATATAATTTTAAATATTTTAAAATGCAATACGGGGCGAGCGTAGGTGCGTCTTTACTATGTACAGACTTCGATATGCGATGTAAAGCCACGGTTATTATACATACGGTTGGATTATGCCCGCCCCTACCAATCAGAAAACGTTTAGTGCATTGACGTCAAAGTAGACCTCGTTTACGCTCGCATATAATGCTGTCTCGTTCTCCCTCATTAATAGTCTCTTAAGTCGTTATTGCTTCCACTTATATATCTTGCAATTATTATTTTATTTTAATACAAAAAAACAGACATTATTTATTTTATACAAATTTGATTTAATAAGACAGGGACGCACTAGAATCGGACAAAAAAAATTTAAGTTACTGCACAAAAAGTCTGTATTTCTTATTTTAACATAACCCAAAAGCGTGTAAGCTATCGTCCTATCTTATCATAATTTTAAAGCAAAATATATGTTACGCCAAGGTTTTAGGTATTAGCATAGCACACAAAAATACGAAGAAGTATAAGGAAAATGTTATATACAGTATTCTCACGTACGAACGAATTTTATATTAGGTGATATATTAAATTTATTTAAAGATATTTTTAATTAAGACTATTAGGAAATGAGTGAAAATTTGGTAATCGAACGTTGCTGACTGCGAATATCTATCTGAGCAATAAAAAATATATCTAGCATTATGTAAAATTAAATAAAATAGTAATAATAAGTCTTTATTGAAACATCATAGTTTGTCATCTTTTGGAAATTTATGATAAGAAACAGCCAAATTTCCTTGCTTAGTCTTTTGTAAACTATTGTTACATATAGCCATGGCACACCTTGTTCCAGGCATAACTGTTAAAAAAAACAATATTTACCTACACAATAATAATAAAAAATTAACCAACAAATATAGAATAAACCAACAATACTTGTACTTACTTTTTATTAGGGCAAGTCGACTTCCCAAAACAAAACCACAATACTTCCTAATAATAGTCTTTTTAAGGCGTCTTTAAAATATACCGAATACACAAAAGTAAAGAAACAAGTTCACAATGCACAACCAAACCACAGAGTATCTGATAAACCGTGTCTGTGACCAAACAAACGATACAAGTATGGCGCGTTCCAAGGTCTACTGTAACGTCTCAGTCCCCGCCCATTAATCCAACCGTATCTGTACTAACCGTGATGTAAAGCAACGTTAGGCGTGGTTAGTAGTTGGATTGGTGACCGTTCCAACGAAGACCACGTCCTCGCCTCACACATCTTCCAGCGGCTTGTATATCAGTGTATGCGCGGAAGTTATACAACCTTAGGCGAGGGTTGTATAGGGGATATACCATCCTTCGGAGGGGATGTAAAGCCGTCGGTCCCTTGTCTATTAAATGTTAGGCAAGTAAAAGATCCCTACTCTTCTTAAGGGAAGAGGTTCGGCAAAATTCCTGGTTGGGGGTAGCTCGTCTACAGGCGTCGGTGTTAGGCCTCAGTAGCGGAATTAGGCCGACGTTAAATAAATGTATTAAAAAAAAAAATGCAATACTGAATTTGAGGGCCTTTATTGACATGAACTTTCTGCACAAAGCACCACACGACAAAGAAGTGTATTCCGTCGCACTATAGACTCCGGACTCCCTCTATCATCTGGTCATGTTTGCGGGCGCGAGGGAGGTGGTGGAGGGGGGAAATTTACATGTAAAGATATGGGAAAATCGAATTTTCACACATAATTCGCTTAGTTTCATTCAGATCGGATAAAATGAAGGGCTCGCGAACGCGCGTAAACTGAACTTTGACCCGACGAAGTCGGTCTAGTGGTTCTCGAGATATTGCGCTTTGAAGGTACGGATTTGTATACGAATTTTTTGGTGCGGCGGGAACGTACCGAGAGCCGTATTCGCGTTTTTTTTTTCTGAATAGAGCGCAAAGTTATTGGTCAATAGAAGGGCAAGGAAAGGGTTAGGGGCTTCGAGCCGGGCTCATTTTCAACAGCAGTCAATTCTCTTTCAGAATTTTTTTACCCCGAGATTTTAACTGCATTAGGGCCTGCACGGGCGCGTGATACATTTATAAAAAGTAAAAACGATAGCGGCTGTTCAGCAGCCGTGCGGTGAGATGCCGGAGGAGGACCTAGAGCTCCCACCACTCTCCCTGCTCTCTCACTAATACACGTCCAGTTTCGCTCGTCCGTGTGTCCAGGTGAGCGGGAACTCCCAGGAAACTTATCTTTGAATAGATCGATCTTATCTCGATCGATTCTTGACGGATTTACTTCTTTTTTTTTCCAATTCCCCTTCTCCGCGCGCCTGCTGTTACAGTGCATACGGCAATCTACATAAAAAAAAGATATAAAAAGAACGGTCCTCGGTGCATTGTAATGTACAAATCTTTTATTGTCCCCTAGTGTATGCGCAGGCGCAAGAGGATTTCAATGGGACTTGAAAGATAGGGGGAGGGAGACTTCAAAGACGCACTAGCGTGATGCGTTGAATATTTTAGTACAATTTTAAAAATAAATTACCGGCGTTCACTGCGAGAATTGTGTCGTTACCTAATCAAATAATTCATTGAGATGATGACCCAGTACTGTCAAAATCCCAAGAGGGAGCTGGACCGGACGTTGAATCCAACCCACAGTTGATAGATGATTGTAATGACGAATCTACTGACACTGGGCCGATAAACTACGGGCACATAAGTAATAATACGTCAGGGCTACGTGAAGACGCATCCTCGCTTTCCGATGAGCCCAAAAATTGTAACAACGATGATCCCAATTGGTCATGGCAATACTGACGACGAATTGAGTCCAAGCGAGTCAGAATCTGCGATTCCCCTTAAAAAAAAGTCCGTTACACAGCTGTGTAGTCGAGATGACAACAAGTGCATTGTATAATTTTTATTAATCTAAATTTGAGATTAATTTATATGCTAGTTGTAGATATGTTTGTTGTAATATTACATGCGTTACGTATGTAAATATAATAAATTAGAAATCTTCATATTCTACATGACATTAATAACATGCAGGAGTGGAGTGAAGCTAGTGCGTCCTTAAAATCTCCCTCCTCCTTCCTTTCAACTTCCATTGAAATCCTCTTGCGCGTGCGTACGCACTATGGGGCAATAAAAGATTTGTAAATTACGATTCACCGAGGACCATTCTTTTTCTCTCTTCCTTTTATGTAGATTGGCGTACGCACTGTAATTAATGAATTAATAGCAGGCGCGCAGAGAAGGGGAATTGGAGGCGACATGAAAAAAAAAGTCGAGAGACAATGAATCGTCAAATAGACGAAGAAGCGAAAAAAACAAAACGAAGTAAATTCATCAAGAACCGAGCGAGTCCGATCGATCTATACAAAAATAAGTTTCTTGGAAGTTCCCACTTACCTGGACACACGGACGAGCGAAACTGGACGTGTATTAGTGAGAGAGTAGGGAGAGTGGTGAGAGCGCTAGGTCCTCCCCCGGCATCTCATGCACAGCTGCTGAACAGCCGCTATCGTTTTTACTTTTTATAAATGTATCACGCGCCCGTGCAGGCCCTAATATGCAGTTAAAGCTTCGGGGTAAAAAAAATTCTGAAAGAGAATTGACAGCTGTTGAAAATGAGCCAGGTCCGAAGTCCATATCCCTTTCTCTTGCCCTTCTATTGGCCAAAAACTTTGTGGTCCCCTCCCTCACCTCCTAATCATCCGATCGCAATCGGAGCTCAAATCAAAAAGAAAGAGATTCCGCAACCGTTGGCGAAAAAATTATTTCCTCCACATCTTTATTTCCTAGCGAAAAAAGACTTTAAAAAAATAACAACAAAAATCGTTTTTTTCACGAGCATTTTTTTAAATACATTTATTTAACGTCGGCCTATTTCCGCTGCTGAAGCCTAACACCGACGCCTGTAGACGCATTATTTATGGCGAAAATTAAAAAATAAGACAACACGTCAAAGTAGGCACGGCACATTGGTACTGTTGTGAGCAGAAAAAAATAGGACAATTGTTTTTTTCTAATGTAAATCTGTCTCTATTTGAATATGTAATGAGTAGCCGAAATAAAACAGATATCACTTTTAATTTATTTTAATGCTGTAGTTATTGCTATAATAAATGATGGATGGTTAATGAGACAAATTGCACTGCGTTATAATATTAACAAGAATTTGGTGTGTAACATTTTAAGAAAGTGGAGAATAAACGGTACGATTAGTAGAAATCCTGGATCAAAGGACAAAGGATATCGTACTTAACAAGAAACTAACTATTAATATTTCGTTATTGCACCATTTCTATTTATAACTTCTATAAGTCTATTTGGCATAGAATTAAGTAACCTTATACAAGAATCATTAGTAATAATATTTTCCCATGCATTATTTACTATTTCCATTAATTCCTCGGCATCCCGTGGTCTCACATTTCGTTTTTGGATACTTCTTACGAGTAGTCCCCATACTTCTTCCACATGGTTAAGGTCTGGACTATGACTGGGTCAGTTAAGAACATTGTTATCTTGAAAACAGTTAGTTACGGCATGAGCAGTATGAACGGAACAATTGTCTTGTTGAAATATGAACTATTAGGAAATAATTGTGACACAGAAAGAAGCATAATATTGTCTAAAATCCTAATATACGTTTCACTATTAAAGCGTTCCTCAATATGCCACAAGACACCAGGACCACGTGCCGATATTCAAGCTCACATATTGACGGAAAATCTACCACTTTTATTATTGTTAGATATATATTTCTCATCGAATCGAGTATTCGGAGGGCGGTAAACATGAATACGACCGCTGAGTGTTGACTGGAAATTTTTTTTGTCTGTAAAGATTAGATTGTTCCAAAAATTTACATCATGCGCTAAAAATTCAAGCGCAAATCCTACTCGAGCTTCTTTATGTTCAACTTTAAGTAAATATTTCTGTGCTGCTGCATGACAGCGTAGCTCCGATTCTCTTACTCGCCGGCGACCAGTACTACTCGATCCAGGAAAATTCGTTTCTTCAGCAGCCTGAATAACTGAGTAAAATGGATTTTCTATTAAAGCATTTACCAATTGCAAATCTTGTTGTTGAATTGATATCCTTCGTCGCCCAGGATTTATACTAATCGTACCGTTTATTCTCCACTTTCTTAAAATGTTACACACCGAATTTTTGTCAATATTATAACGCAGTACAATTTGTCTTATTGACCATCCATCTTCTGCTTTAGCAATAACTCCAGATTTAACTAAATCGTTTATATGAGGCATATTAGTTTTTTGCCCACTTGCAATAAATTATGACAACTAACTGACAATGTCACAAAAATTAAAGTTAGATGTACACAACTAGATTTTAGCAAAATACCGTTATAAGACTCACCTCACGTTTGCTGCGCGATTTGCGGAAAAAAATTGCGAAAGTTACAGCAGTTTTAATTTAATTTACGTTTTTCCCTCCCCCTCCCATCCTAATCAACCTAGCAACTTGAAATTTGGACACAATACTTGGATCCTGACTGTCTATCGGGGGGCTCTCGGTACGTTCCCGCCGCACCAAAAAATCCGTACCTTCAAAGCGCAATATCTCAATAACCACTCCGATTTCTACGGGTCAAAGTTCAGTTTTCGCGCATTCGCGAGCCCTTCAATTTATCGCTTTCACACTTTTTCGATCCGAATCAAACTAAACGAGTTACGTACGAAAAACCGATTTTCCCATATTTTTCCATGTAAATTTCCCTCCTCCACCACTTCCCTTGCGCCAGTATGGCCAGATGACAGAGGGAGCCCGACTACATAATACACATTTAAAAAAAAATGGAAAAAACGACTTTCGTTTCGTAAAACCCAGATCGACCCCACTAACTTATTATTTTAAAAAAATAATAGGACTTTCAAAAAATAGGTAGTTATACATATATCAAAATTGCAACAGTTAATTATTTTATATTGGACATCCGTCTATATTAATATCATAACAGATCCATATACAATCAATATAAACAATATTTGAAGTTTTCTGAACTCGTCAAAATATTATTACAATCTAAGGCATCTTAAGTGACTCGTGATATGTCATAGGAGGCGACATTTTGGAATCGATAAATAGGAATTTGAGTAATTGTGAAAAGAACGGGTCCGGCAGAATGAAATATTCATTTCAAATTGAGTTTTTATTAATGGCTAAATTTTTGTTCAAAAATTAGACATAAAGTTCTTGAGGAAAAACGGAAATTTTATTTTTACTTGCTTTTCTTTAACTCACAGTGTATGCACAATGTGTATGTTCAAATCTTGCATCCCTTATTTAACACACTTCCCCTGACATAATCAAATTTTGTATAGTTACTAAGATCGGATGTGAATACAGTATTCTACAATTACTTTTGCAAATATCCGCACCTAGGGGGCGCGGGTGTGAAAATTAGAAAATCTGCAAAACGAAGGAGCGAGAATGCGAAAAATCAAAACAAATAGTTAAGAGACGTATTTTTATGGAGGGATCTCTATGGGGGTAAAAAGTAGAAAATAATTTCTTTTTTTAAACTTGCTTGTTGTAAAAAATCGCATTAAAAAGTAAAAAATCGCATTAAAAAGTAAAAAATAAAAAAATACTAATGTACGAATGCAAGAAAAGCAAGGCGTGCACACTTTGTATACAAGTATATGTATCATCTTTATGTAAGCATGACTGAAGGCACTTATACAATCATGCGTACAATAATACAAAGTGTGCACGCTTTTCGTGCATTCGTACTTTGGCATTTTTTTATTTTTAACTTTTTAGTGCGACTTTTTACAGAAAAGCAAGTTTTTAATTTTTTTAAATTTTGTTATTTTCAACTTTTTTAAATTCAAAAACAGCCGAAAAATTGGGGGCGTGCATTGACTTGTGGCCATCCGGTATAGGATAATTGAGTCAGAGTAAAACAATATACATACCAAATAGCGGCACCGAAAATATTCTAATAAATTATGTGTTACATTAACCGGGTTTAAAGCAAATCGGAAACTCAGAATTTGTCTGCGCAGGCAGATTTAGTGCAAACATTTACGACATAGGCAACAAAATAAACGGGCCCTCATAATAATTATTTTAGGATATACTCCAAAATTATTATGTCTTAGATTCGGCTTTAGATCTAATAAACAGATGGCGTCGTCTATGAGTTGTCCACATCCAGCACTACCTAAATGGCGTATGTTGTGCTGTTTGTAATGTGCGTGGAAAATCTAGCTTTTTTCTTTCTTAAGGATGGTTATTTATCGAGGAAAAAAATACATATGGCATTGGCAGTTAGTATTGTACTACTATTAAACTAAAAGTAATGCAAAAAAATATTGATCAGTAAATTAATTTATTCAAATCGATTCTGCGACTATAGCTTGTGGAATTGCGTGGAATTTATTTTGCCATACGAGTACCTAGACAGTGGGAAAGGAAAGAGCCGAATGACATTGGCAACATAGAGCTCATCAGCTTTCTAAGCAGTTAATCTAAATTAGAAACCAAAAGAAAATAGAATAGTTTTAGATGGTATAAATTCAACATCTACTCAACACTTTGTTCTTTATTTAATCAAATATCATATAAAAAGTTAAAAAAAAAAAATTTTTCAGACTTAGTGTTCTTAAAGTCATACTAAAAAGTAAAATATAATTGCAAGAAAAGCAAGGCGTGCGCACTTTGTAGGATTGTACGCATGATGCACACGCCTTGCTTTTCTTGAAATTATTTTTTACTTTTTAGTACTTTAAGAAAAGCAAGTTTACAAAAATACATATTTTTTTATTTTCTACTGTTTAGCCCTACTTTAATTATTTATAACGTATACAACCAATTTATATAAATTCATTCATTGGATGAGTTCTGAGGTATAAATCTAACGGCAATCCATTATGCCACCGGAACATACCATTTGTACAGGAAAAAACGGACGTAGAAGTCTCTGATCAAGCGAAAAACTTTTTATATTCTACGTTTTGCGAGAGGTGCCGCTTGGATCGTATATTTAATCACTTTTCACCCCCGTGCCCCCTACGTGCGGATATTTGCAAAAGTAACGATGGAATACTGTGTTGTCATCCGATCTTTGTAACTGAGCAAAATTTCATCAATTGATTATGCTGTCAAGGCCGCGCGCTCGTGTAACTTTCCCGCATCTTTATCTTTGAGTCCTTTTCGCGATGCGCAACACCCTCCGCGGGCGACAACATCCCGGCATGTCTTTGCGCAACACTTTTCTTGGATAACATCCTGACCCGTTTTAATACAACACTTTCCGTAGATAATGTCTCGGCCTGCACTCGGAGGACGCCGACTGTCTTTTTCTAAAAATTGTTCTAAATCTCTTTGAGGTTATGTGCTGTTAAGTTGGTGCTTGCAAAAATCCTACTTAAATATTCGATTTTTAGGTAAGGGAACCCACTCGTGTTAAACTTCACTATGGCTTTAAAAAAAATTTAGGTTATGTTTATACTAGTTTGTTTGTGTCTATATTCACGTTATTTATAAATGTCACTGTCACAGGATTAAATTAAGCGACTTCCGTATCCGTCGACGTCATACTTCCGTGTTTGAAGACGTACTTCCGACTAGTACACAAATGACAGATCTCAAAATTCAAACATCAATAGCAATGCCGTAATAAGATGAGAAGTTAAAGACAGGTATTTATTTGATAGATGAAACGATAAACAACTCATTTCACATGTAATTACCAATGTTAAATGATTGTTCTTTTTATAAAAGAAAAGAAATATCCAGATGGCGCAGAAAGCAGTGTCTTGATGTATATGAATAAGGTTCTGTTTCGCTCGAAAATTAGCTGCGAAACCCGACCGGGTTTCTTGATACAAAAATGTAGTATTTTCAAGATATTATATAGTACCTATTGTATTGTTTTGCGGAAATTGTAATATTCTTTCTTTTCTTGTTCCCGCTTAATTTATGAATCTGACATTAAACAAAACGATATTTTTTAAAAATACGATAAAGACTATAAAAGTGCTTCTTTCTTTTAATTGATATTTTCCAAAATGAATTTTTAATTAGAAATACATTTCCTACCTTACTAATCCGAAATAGTACCACCAACAGAGTTACTGTCCTTAATTTCCAATGATAATAATATCCAGACTAGCTCAGTAGCAGGTTCCGGGGCTTGATGTCTCTGTATAAAAAAATATATTAAAGTAAAATTCTAGCAATATCAGTGTTTCCGTTTATTCCTTTCCGAAATTATCAGCAGAAATTTCAATTTTGACTTCTATAAATTTTTAAATGTCATTGGCTAATTTATATTCTCACAACCTTAATGTCCGAATGATTTACACTAAATTTTCTTTCTTATTAATTACTAAATTCTTTGCTCCTTTTCTTTTTATAGTATCCTCGACTATCCAGTTTAAAATTTCAGTCCATGTATCTTCAAATGCCTTCCGCTTATTATTGTTATCTCCCCATGTCTTCCTTTTAACTTCTATATCTGTCTTCAACTTTCTTATAATTATTATTATTAGCCGTTACTCGAGTCCGAGTATAAAAACGTTACAGTCGATAAATTGTGTACAATAAAAAACAAGTAAAAGGTGTAGTCTATTGTAATTCCCATTCATCTACGGTGCACACGACTATGGCTATAGAGGCCAATTCGGGAGACCACATGCTGACCGCAGTCAGGACAAACATAGACCTGGTTAGGTCTTGGATTCGGCCTTCTTGCAGCACCATTTCCTTGATAGCTGGCCACAACCCCTCGCCATTCGGTTCTGTCCGCTGCAAGTTGTTCCCATTGCTCGTCTGCAATACCGCAGGATCGCCACGCCTTCTTCTACCGCTTAGCAATTCACCATAAAGTGTACATTTAGGAAGGCGGTTATCATGCATACGATGAACGTGACCTGCCCATCTTAGGCGTGCTCTTAAAATAAGCACCTCAATTGGAAGGCTTTTTGCCCTCCTGAGTACTTCCACGTTTGATATGTGATGGAACCAACGGATTTTCATCATACTTCTGAGGTGTCTTTGCTGAAAACGTTCTAATTCTTTCACATGACGACGGTAAGTGACCCAGCTTTCACATCCATATAGCAGTGTTGGAATGACAACTGCTCTGTAGACAGCCATTTTTATTGACAAAGCAAGGTCGTGGTTGTCAAATACTCTCTCTCTAAGTCCCCAGAGTGCTCTAGATGCAGCGTTAATTCTATTGCGAATCTCGCTGTCCATGTTTGCTTTGTCATTAACAACGTTGCCTAAGTAATTGAACTGATCCACCACTTCAAGAGAATTTCCATTAAGTGTAATGTCTATTTGGTTCACTTGATGAGGAGTTGACATAATCTTAGTCTTTCCAATGTTGATTTTAAGTCCCAAGGAATCATAGCTCTGGGCATACACATCTAAAAGTTCTTGAAGCTCTTCCGGCGTAGAGGCTAAAAGTGCACAGTCATCTGCATACTGGAGATCACAAATGAATCGTGTGCGTGTCTTCGTGAAAGCTCTAAAGCGCCCTATGTTAAAGAGACCGCCATCAAAACGGTATCTGAGACCTATTCCTCTGACTGTCAGTTTGTTGTCAACAATAATTGTTAGAGCAGTGGTAAACAAATTAAAGAGTAGGGGTGCCAGGACACATCCCTGCCTAACTCCAGTGAGGGTTTGGAAAGGTTCGGTTGCCTCATTATTATACATAACCTGGTTGTTGTTTGTATGTAGACTGCGACATACTTCCACAAATTTTCTAGGGATACCTAAGCGGAACATAATTTTTCAGAGCACTTCCCTGTCCACCGAGTCAAACGCCTTGGTTAAATCAATGAAGGCCATGTGAATTTCTCCTTGATGTTCGAGTGCTTCTTCTTGAAGCTGTTTAAGTGTGAAGATTAAATCCGATGTGCCTCGGTTTGGTCTAAAGCCACTCTGTGTTTCAGGAAGTAACTTTTCCATAACAGGTGTTAGCCTATTTGCCATCGCTTTAGTGAGTATCTTCCCTCCAACAGCCAGGAGAGCTATACCCCTGTAATTTCCACAGTCCGCAGCGCTCCCTTTGTTTTTGAAGAGGTTGATTAAAAGTGTATTACGAAACTCCTGCGGAGCTTGACCACTTTCCCACACAACATCAAACAGTTTTTTGAGGTAGGGTATGAGCTCTGACGACACAGCTTTAAAGATCTCAGCTGGGAGTGAGTCGGCGCCGGGAGATTTGTTATTTTTTAGCTGCCCAATGGCGGTTAAGATCTCTTCCGTTGTTAGTGGTTTATCTAAGTCTTCGAAGGTGTCATATTGAGGGATAAGATTTATAATATCGTGATCGGCTTGACTTTGCTGGTTAAGAATGTTAGAGTAGTGTTCTTTCCATCGGGCTCTTATTTCCTGGTCTTCTTTGAGGAGATTTCCATTTAAATCTTTAATAGGGCACATATTTTTCCGACTGGGGCCGTACACTGCTTTTACTCCTTGAAAGAAATTCCTGTAGTCGCGTGAATCGGCGTACCTTTGAATTTCTCTGGCCTTGCTTGCCCATCACTCGTTCTTTATTCGTCTGATTTCGCGTTGCGTTTCATACTTAGATTGGGTAAAAGCTTCTGCTTTTGATGAGTCGTTGGGGTGGTTGATAGCGTTTTGGAAGGCAGTATGTTTGCCGTCAAGAAGTTCTTGTATAAAAGCTTCATTATCATTGAACCAGTCCTCCTGTTTTTTTACTTGCTGCATTGCCAAGAATTTCCTCACTCGCACTTTTTAAACTGTCTTTAATTTGTGTCCAGGTAGCAGCGACATCTACAGAATTGGTTTCTTCTAGTGCACTCAAATTCTCTTGAACTTTTTGCTTTAGCTGTTCGACGGTTTGTTGGTCACGCAATTTACTAATACAGAGACGGAGTCTACGTTTTACTTGAGTTCTTCGGTGTTTGGGTCTCATAACAATTTTCATTTTAGAGACAACAGGACGATGATCGGTCCAACATACGCTATCAATGCGCGCCTTTGTAATTTGGACGTCCTTGAGATGCTTCCTACGTACGATAACATAGTCCAGTAGATGCCAGTGACCTGATCTGGGGTGACGCCAGGTGCCTTTAAATTTATCCTTTTGTCGGAAAATGGTGTTTGTTATAACTAGATCATGTTCGGCGCATTTAGTTAGGAGTAGTTGACCGTTAGCGTTCATGTTGCCCAAACCGTTCTTGCCTATGATGCCTGGCCAGGTGTCTGCATCTCTCCCTACTCTAGCGTTAAAATCGCCAAGAATAACGAGTCGTTCCGTTTTAGGTATTCTACAGAGGGTTTCTTCCAACTGTTGATAGAAGCTTTCCTTGGTTTCGTGACTTGCATCCAGAGTGGGAGCGTAGGCGCTTATTAGATTTACCGCGTTGCCATCTGATAGCTCATAGCGTAGCAGCATTAGACGCTCGGATAGGCCTTGTGGTACTTGTGTTAAGTTGGATACAAGTTGATTCCGAACGGCAAATCCTACTCCATGTTGTCTTCTTGAATTGGTGGGAAGACCTTTCCAATAGAAGGTGTAGTACTTTTCTGTGAGAGAGCCTTCCTCCAAAAATCGAGTTTCGCTGAGAGCTGCAACGTCAACATTGAGTCGGTGAAGTTCTCTATCTATTAGAGCAGTTCTTCTTTCAGGCCGTTCGGTGCGAGTGCTGTCGTTCAAAATACGAACATTCCAAGTGCCGTAGATGAAAGAATTAGGTTTGTTGGATTTAACTTGTCGGTATTTTTTCGACATTCGATGAGGTGTCCCTGTGAGCACCCTCCCCCGGAGATCCGATCGGGAGGGTATTTTACCTCCGGATGATTTTGTCCCACTTGAACGCTCCATCATTTTTTTAAAGCCTTAATCGACTGAAAACGAAGCTGCATTTGAGTTTTAGCTGGAGCAGGTATGCAACTGACCAGCTCGGTTGTGGAAGGCGAGTGGTGTGGTCCCATGGCACAGAAGGAGACTGCGACGATGGGGTAACCAAACGATTCCAAAAGCAACCTTTGTGTGCGGTGGGTTATTTTTACCGCACTCTTCGTGAGAAGGTGGATGTGCTCACGGCAAAAGGTAAGGGTTATTCCGCCCTTACTCGGTCGTTAGAGCCTCGTTAGTGAAAACAGGGTGCACCAAGCTCAAATGGAACTCATCGCGAAGGTGAGGTTAACAATTGAGTAGGAGAGGCTATAACTTGCGCTTCACTACCCCATTACAACCTTATAATATAATATTGATATATGATAAATTTCCGTTTTATCGATGTCTAAATATTCAATCTCTTTACAAAATTAATTAATTCTCGCTTGTCAAAATTCTCAAAATTCTTCCTCTCTTCAAAATTAATTACTTGTCCTCTCCTCTTTTTTTCCGTCGCTTAACGACATCCTTCATTTTTTTTACATGTTTATCACTCTGATCCCCAAAATCCCTTTATTTCTATCTTTAATTTCAAAAAAGAAACACAAAACAAAAACAAGCAGACTTCCACCTTAATACAACAATAACATTAGAAATGACACGTATTAAACAAAATTATACTTACACTAAATTAACCTATCCAATAAACTTTTTAAAAATCAATTTAAATTATGCTGTCTGAACGACAAATTTCAAAAGTAAAAATATTAAAAGTATTAGTAACACTATGTTCCCTTCTAGTAAATGGACAGAGGCAGTTATCGGGGGCAGGAATATTCCTGGAAGGCAGGGAAGTACAGGAGAGCTTTGCTCTAGGATCGTACACTACAGTCTTTCAGGCAGAAGTATATGCCATCCTAAAAGTGACATATAAGGAAGAAAAGAGGAACGGTACGGAACAAAATATTTGTATCTGTTCCGACAGCCAGGCAGCACTTCGGGCGATCTGCTCTCCCAGGCGAGGTCTCCCCTCGTTCAGGAGTGCGGAGATGCCCTAGTGGAACTTGCCAGGCACAAGGAAGTGAGCCTGATATGGGTTCCGGAACATACCGGGGTCCCAGGAAACGAGAGAGCCGATGAATTGGCTAGGCTCGGAGCCAAGGAGCCCTGTCTTGGCCCGGAGTCCATGTTGGGAATTACAAGGAAACATGTCGCTACGGCCCTTAATGAATGGGCACATGCAACGTTGAGGGAACATTGGAGGCTGAGCAGTGGCTGCAGACAGGCTCGAGACTTCGTAACGGGGCCGAAAAAGTCAAGGGCGGCCTGGTTGCTGCAGGCTCAGAAGACACCTATCACTGATAGGGGTTGAGGAAGATCCCACCTGCCCAAGATGCGGAAGTGATGAAGAAACATCTTTTCACTTCTTGGGACAATGTGAAGCGTTCGGGCGCCTGAAGTATGAACTCTTCGGCGCCACAACGCTCCCAAAAGAGGAAATGAACTCTCTCGAATGGAAACATGTCCTGACCTTCATTGGAAGATCAGGAAGGTTTCAAGAGGGAGTAGGAGGTCGAGTAGAAGTGAACGGTTGAGAGGACGTCAGGGGATAGGTAAAAAAGGCCCATTTGTGGCCTACTTGCCAGACACCAGGCCTCCTCCAACAATTACTACTACTAACACTATGTTCGGATATAGATAAAAAATTTCTATAATTTTGAATTTATATAAAGGAAAGAAACAAATGTACAAATTCTTGTTCTCGGTTCTCGATCAGATTCAACAAAATAAACAGACTTTCGAAATAAAATGAAAATACGAGTGCACCCATTTGCGAGTACATAGCAATAGATATGCTAAAAACGTAGATTATGCACTTTCCCAAGATGTCTAGCTCCGAAAATATTGGGTTATCTAGAACGGACGTTCAGGCCAAATAAGAACCAAAACAAGACATGCCATCTGGGTAAAGACCGAATAATGACATAAACCACAAAGATATATTCCTACGTAATGAATACATAGTACAACTATATTAATTATCTTATGCAATAAAATATTTTATTATTTCACGAATACCTATTCGAATACTTTAAATAAAAACCGCCAATAAAAAGTTTATTCCGTTAATTGTAAATTATTATTCATAAATAATTATTACGTACTCAAAGCTTTGCTTTGCACAACATAACAGGATGTAAACATTCTTACGTGTGTGTTTCTTGTATCTTACATTGTAGACAGCACCGGATTAAAAGGAAATGATGGATGGTTTATAAATAATACCTACTAGATGAACTGCTAAATGCTCATTTAATTTCCTTCTCGAAACTTCTTTGAAAATTATTTTTAGAGATCGACAGTTATAAACTGGCAGTTTCAAATGTGGGAACTGCTATCGGCTGTATCAAATTTACGCTCTCGTCTGGCTGTCATTCGTAATTTAATAGAAAAGGAAGCAACAACTGAAATTAAACAAATATTTAAGTTATATCGTTCTCTTGCGCTATTTTTCTGTCAGAAAGTTATGGTCTTTACCGAGGCCTTTCTTTACAGTATTACATCGGAAAGTATAGAATTTTACATTACAAGGAAGGTAAAACAGTTTTTACTAGTGATAGGAGGAAATGACTCCTAGAGCTAGTAAAAAATTGTTATCTTGTGTGTGATGCACTTTATTTGTTATTCATGTGTACAATATATTTTTTTAAATAAAATATAATCAAATCCCTACAGTTTCAAGAAGCGTGACTTTTCAGTGACCATCAGAAATGTCAAAACCTAACATTGACATCTAGTAGCTCTGAATACGCAAATGAACTGGATTTTCGATGTGTTTTTATGGCATTACGCATTATTACGACACTTCAAGTAGTCTCAAATTTTTTTGTAAAAAAATAATTTTTGCAAGTACCTACTACTTTTGCAAAGCTTATCGTTTATTAAGTTGTATTAATATGAATGTGCTAGAAGCTATTTTAGCACAGCCAGTGCTGGCCCAATAAAATTTTGCGCCCCAGGCCGGTATTAATATTTGCGCCTCTTCTTCCACCCTTACCACTCCCCAATTTATTTATCAGAAAATTGTGAAAAATTTTGTAATATGTCAATAAAATTAATTTACAAAAACTTACACAGGTATTTATAGGGCTAGCCTTTCCCACCATATTCGCACCATTGCCATACCCTTGCCCGTGACAGTTTTTCATATTAAGCTTACAGTTGTCTTGCAATTCTTTTAATAGGGTGATATATAGGTTTTCGTCAGTAGTTTCCTGAATCGCATTGAAACACAAAAAAATATTCCTTTATTTGTATACTCTCCCCGATGATATACAGGGTGTCCCACGACGAACTGCGGCGATTGATATCTTCGATTATAAAAATTGGAGGTTTCCATTTTAAAAAATTGATTTTTGGCAGTTTTCTCAATTTCATCTTTATTCTTATTTTTTGAACACTCTGTATTATCAAAATATTATAAAAACTCTATTAAAGTAGGTCTTTTTCAACAAAGAATCAAACCCAAATTAGATAATAAAGGCTTCCTTATAGGAAAAATTGATAATTCTTTTAGGGCCCGCAAACGTCATTTTTGACATAAAAATTGAAATATCTCAAAAACGGAGAGACCTAGGTATAGGACATGATACACAAAATCGGCCTAGAATTTTGCGTACAATCCAAAAATGTAATAATATATAGGGTGTCCCATTTAAAATAAGCAAGTTGGTATCGACTTCCTGTATAACCGGAAGTGCCATCATCTTGAAAATAGCTTAGCCGAGTTGCCCCCATCGACATTAGTTTACTACCAAATTTTCAAAATTTTCCGATGTCTAATTTTCGAGATATCGATCGCCGCAGTTCGTCGTGGGACACCCTGTATACAAATCGTAACGTAAATGACATTTGTTCGATACGGCTTTTATCTGGGGTGCAATTCAAAATAATTGAAAAGTACTGAATATTTTTACATTTTAAAATTATGTTTGCTTTAATATTATTGCCGAGAATGTTTATTAATTCGTTTTGGATGGTTTTTCCCAGGTAATGATTTTGAATTTCTTTTATCTCAGTTTTCATTAAATGTTTTTTCATAATCAGATGTATCATGAGATTTTAAGTAATCACTAATATTGTGGCAATTATTTAGACCTTCTTCAGTAGCAAGTTTTGAGACCGGCTTATTATAAAAAAATCGGCAGCAAACACAATAAAAACAATTTTTAGTTATTGAATATTAAAGCCAGCTTCTGTAGCCCATATCTTAGTTAGGTAAAACACGATGACAGTGAAAAAGAGAGAAATGCCTACCTTTGTTTTTAGAATTTTCTGGACCATGTTTGACAATTTCATCTCTAATTGAAGCTGTTATGTATCTTGACCAATTTCCAATATCCGAATATCCATATAACGATGTACATTTTCTTCTTCTTTCTCGTTTCCTTCGGTTATATTCTCAGCACTGTTCATAGTATAATTCTATTTCATAATTTGTAGCACATGCAACTTTCTCATTTTCGTTTTCACACACTATTATAAGGTTATCACCTTCCTCGGACACTTCACTTTCTGTAAAATTTACGTGTTTTTCTGTTGATGAAATTTTTACAAATTTTGACATAAATGCCGAACTTTTTGTAGCCTCTTTCAGAGCTAATATTTTTCTTTTACGATTTTGAGCACCCGACGGTTTGGATGACATTTTTCTTGCCACTATGTACTATCGAACTGAGCAATTAAATCACGTTATGTCAATACTAAATGTTGTTTACAATAATGTAAAAAATATAAAACAAATGAGCAGCATTGATACACACTATTGACCTAACGAAAAACTACTCACCACGACCACACCACAATATTTTTGTATCGTGGTATGGTTTTAAACTATTGTGCAGTTTATTGTTAGTCTATTTCATGTATGCACGACAATTTTTATGGTATTATATTTAGACAAAATAATCATAACATTTAGGTATTTTTTCCCACGCAGATGGATCGATCGAGGAAGTGAGTTATTTGTTTGACCACCAAGGAGTCCTGATTATAATCCTCTGCATTATTATGTGTGGGGACATATGAAGCCCTTAGTTTATGCAAATACTATCAACTCAAGAGACGAACTGTGGGACAAAATACAAATGCAGCGAATTTTATTAGAGGACAGGGAAATGTATTTTTCAATGTAAGAAAAAAATCTTTTATGAATAGATTAGAAAAGGCATAGGTGGAGACTATGTCACACTTACTCTAAGTTGCAGCAATGGGGTTTTTGCATGGGGGAAAACTATATAATGTCATTAAGTCAACTTTTACGTTATTTTTTGGTCTTCTAATAAGATTAGATCCTTATTTTAGACAATCTTTTTATTTATGTATTTATCTCAATACCATGAAAATAATTCATTAGTTCGTAAGAAAGTGAGAAAGAGTTTACGCTGTTATTACGATTTTGTTTTCCCTTACGTTTTGTACATTTTTCAATAAATACACTGATTAAATTTGAATTTGTCTTTCAAAGAATTATTGAAATGTTTAACGGCACTTTCCTCGAAAACGGTTGAAGTTATCAAGTTCTACAAAGTGTACCTTTTATACGTAGAAATGACGCCCTCATCAGATTTCAGAAGTAGGTACCACAATGTTTCGTAAAAAAAATATGAAAAAAATGCATTATCAGATACAGGTACTGCGGCGCCCTCTATGATCTAGCGTGATGTAATACATAAATCATTGTTTATTAAAATAAAGAAAGTTCCTCTAGCAAATTTGACGAAGATCAGTCAAGAGGCTGTAGAGTTATTGCAAAAAAAACGAAAAAATAATTAGAACTTTGACTCCCTGTATCTTTTTCCACAGCAACATTTTACTAAAGCATATTTAGTTATATCCCCATACTTTGGTCCAAAGAATCTACCCCTGAACTATGGCCTATTATTAATGGTCCACCCTGTATATAGGGATATTCGGTTATAAGTTTAATGTAAAATGTTAAACATTTCTACGTTAGTTAACCCTGGAATCACCAAAAATTATAAATATAAAAACGTTATTAAACAATATGTAAATAAAAAGGTCCTCATGATTACACCCCAGATTCCAGAAAGCTATGCAGGTTGATTCTCCGAAAATCACTGGCCTTGAGCAAGCCTCTACCCCAATTTTGTCTACAGGCCCCCATCCATTTCATCCGACCCTGCTGTAAAGTTTATAAAATGAGTAAGGGGTCGAAATAAATCATATGGCAATACTTTAAAAAGGATTCTAGTGATGGAAATACAGTCAAATAAAACTTATCTTCGAAGGGACATACATCATCTGGAAATGCATCGAATCCAATGGACCATTTAAAAAGAACTGGGGATTTTATCCCCAGATTCTCTTAGAATCGAGAAGAAGAATCATCGGGATAAAATTGAAAAACAATCTAAGGAGACAGACGCAGATCCAGATGGTGAGGTTAGTACTTAGCACATGGAAGAAAAGAAAATAAGCCACTATTTATAATCAAAAACTAAACTATTAGATTCGTCAAGTGCAAGATGCAAAATATACGAAAAGCTTGCACTTTTTGTTACTATAAACTATTAATCATTTTCGGTTGTAGAAGATGATGGATTTCAGCAGCTTATTTACGAACTAGAACATCGTCACAGATCTTCTATTTGGACATCAATTAATAATGAGGGATATTTGACACTAACATGCCATTTAGTAGTAATACAACATAATGTTACACTTATAAATACAATACTTGAAACAGTAAATTTACTTGAAAATCATACAGGTGTATACATTTTTGAAATAATAAAGTGCTAAATAATTGGCAACCGACAAATAAAGTAGCAGCTCTCGTAACTGATAATGCACAAAATATGGTTTTAGCATGTGAACTTCTGAAAGTACGTCATCTACCGTATTTTGCACATACTTTAAACTTAGTTGTACTCAGTTGTAGAATATTCTTTTGAAAAAATCAAATTCTTTTGTGTATCATACCGTTACAAAACTATAGTTAAGCACTTTAAACAAAGCACAAATTCTTTTGATAAATTACAATCTATTCAATAAGAACAAAATAAATTTGTTTTTAAGCTTTTACAAGACGTAAGTACTTGGAATAGTGCATGCCTTATGAAGGAGAGAATTTTATTAATTAAATAATGTCAAGTAACGTTGGCTTTATTCTCAATCCTAAAGCAGATTTAAAAATTGCGCGGACTCACAAAAAGATTGGTTCCGTATGAAAGTCGAACTCCAACAAACCCGGGAACTTTACTTGAAATCCGCTTTAAGAGAGTTGCTTTTCGCAGTGATGAATATTACAAAAATAGAATAAATATTTTGACCAATGAATTAACTCAAACAATCGATAGAGAAATAGCGCAACTAGAGCTAGCCGGTCTTCCTTACAGGATGTACCAGCTCTAACGGGGATTTCGCCAGAACCAAAACCGATGCCTGGTAGCAGCAGTGGAAGTACTAATAACCCTAACCCCCTGGCACTTCTACTAAAAGAGACAAAATACCGGCTTCCTGGACAATATTTAAATTCCGAGAGGAAAACTCAGCACCAAATGCAATTTACAGGGTTATTTATTATAAATTACCCACCCATTTATTTATTTAAAACTTTGTTTTCTATAGGCATAGAAACGATGATAAGGGGTGGTTAATTTATAACGAATAACCTGGTCGAAAGCCGCGTGGGTTAAGCGCGAGGTGGCAATCGCGATTAATCACACGGGTATCGCGCCACCGGGTTCGAATCCTGGCCCCGGCACTGTCGGAGGAAATGGTTGTATGTCCGCATTTTTTTAATGTATAACCCCCTTCCGCACAAGTCTCTGGCTTGTGGAATTGGGGGTTGTCTAATTTCTGTGGTGTTTATTTATTTATTATTATTTATTTAACCCTATACAACGCCGAGAATTGAGCTGAAACGTCGCTGCACTGTCTTATATTTAACACTTTATTTGTTAATACTTTAATGTCTAACACTTCTTAATTGGGGTAATGGGGTAGTGAAGCGCAAGTTATAGCCTCTCTTACTCAATTGTTAACCTCACCTTCGCGATGAGTTCAATTTGAACTTGGTGCACCCTGTTTTCACTAACGAGGCTCTAACGACCGAGTAAGGGCGGAATAACCCTTACCTTTTGCCGTGAGCACATCCACCTTCTCACGAAGAGTGCGGTAAAAATAACCCACCGCACACAAAGGTTGCTTTTGGAATCGTTTGGTTACCCCATCGTCGCAGTCTCCTTCTATGCCATGGGACCACACCACTCGCCTTCCGCGACCGAGCTGGTCAGTTGCATACCTGCTCCGGCTAAAACTTCAAATGCAGCTTCGTTTTCAGTCGATTAAGGCTTTTAAAAAATGATGGAGCGTTCAAGTGGGACAAAATCATCCGGAGGTAAAATACCCTCCCGATCGGATCTCCGGGGGAGGGTGCCCACAGGGACACCTCATCGAATGTCGAAAAAACACCGACAAGTTAAATCCAACAAAACTAATTCTTTCATCTACGGCGCTTGGAATGTTCGTACTTTGAACGACAGCACTCGCACCGATCGGCCTGAAAGAAGAACTGCTCTAATAGATAGAGAACTTCACCGACGCAATGTTGACGTTGTAGCTCTCAGCGAAACGCGATTTTTGGAGGAAGGCTCTCTCACAGAAAAGTACTACACCTTCTATTGGAAAGGTCTTCCCACCAATTCAAGAAGACAACATGGAGTAGGATTTGCCGTTCGGAATCAACTTGTATCCAACTTAACACAAGTACCCACAAGGCCGATCCGAGCGTCTAATGCTGCTACGCTATGAGCTATCAGATGGCAACGCGGTAAATCTAATAAGCGCCTACGCTCCCACTCTGGATGCAAGTCACGAAACCAAGGAAAGCTTCTATCAACAGCTGGAAGAAACCCTCTGTAGAATACCTAAAACGGAACGACTCGTTATTCTTGGCGATTTTAACGCTAGAGTAGGGAGAGATGCAGACACCTAGCCAGGCATCATAGGCAAGAACGGTTTGGGCAACATGAACGCTAACGGTCAACTACACCTAACTAAATGCGCCGAACATGATCTAGTTATAACAAACACTATTTTCCGACAAAAGGATAAATTTAAAGGCACCTGGCGTCACCCCAGATCAGGTCACTGGCATCTACTGGACTATGTTATCGTACGTAGGAAGCATCTCAAGGACGTCCAAATTACAAAGGCGCGCATTGATAGCGAATGTTGGACCGATCATCGTCCTGTCGTCTCTAAAATGAAAATTGTTATGAGACCCAAACACCGAAGAACTCAAGTAAAACGTAGACTCCGTCTCTGTATTAGTAAATTGCGTGACCAACAAACCGTCGAACAGCTAAAGCAAAAAGTTCAAGAGAATTTGAGTGCACTAGAAGAAACCAATTCTGTCGCTGCTATCTGGACGCAAATTAAAGACAGTTTAAAAAGTGCGAGTGAGGAAATTCTTGGCACTGCAGCAAGTAAAAAACAGGAGGACTGGTTCAATGATAATGAAGCTTTTATACAAGAACTTCTTGACCGCAAACATATTGCCTTCCAAAACGCTATCAACCACCCCAACGACTCATCAAAAGCAGAAGCTTTTACCCAATCTAAGTATGAAACGCAACGCGAAATCAGAAGAATAAAGAACGAGTGGTGGGCAAGCAAGGCCAGAAAAATTCAAAGGTACGCCGATTCACACGACTACAGGAATTTCTTTCAAGGAGTAAAAGCAGTGTACGGCCCCAGTCGGAAAAATATGTGCCCTATTAAAGATTTAAATGGAAATCTCCTCAAAGAAGACCAGGAAATAAGAGCCCGATGGAAAGAACACTACTCTAACATTCTTAACCAGCAAAGTCAAGCCGATCACGATATTATAAATCTTATCCCTCAATATGACACCTTCGAAGACTTAGATAAACCACTAACAACGGAAGAGATCTTAACCGCCATTGGGCAGCTAAAAAATAACAAATCTCCCGGCGCCGACTCACTCCCAGCTGAGATCTTTAAAGCTGTGTCGTCAGAGCTCATACCCTACCTCAAAAAACTGTTTGATGTCGTATGGGAAACTGGTCAAGCTCCGCAGGAGTTTCGTGATACACTTTTAATCAACCTCTTCAAAAACAAAGGGAGCGCTGCGGACTGTGGAAATTACAGGGGTATAGCTCTCCTGGCTGTTGGAGGGAAGATACTCACTAAAGCGATGGCAAATAGGTTAACACCTGTTATGGAAAAGTTACTTCCTGAAACACAGAGTGGCTTTAGACCAAACCGAGGCACATCGGATTTAATCTTCACACTTAAGCAGCTTCAAGAAAAAGCACTCGAACATCAAGGAGAAATTCACATGGCCTTCATTGATTTAACCAAGGCGTTTGACTCGGTGGACAGGGAAGTGCTCTGGAAAATTATGTTCCGCTTAGGTATCCCTAGAAAATTTGTGGAGGTATGTCGCAGTCTACATACAAACAACAACGTCCAGGTTATGTATAATAATGAGGCAACCGAACCTTTCCAAACCCTCACTGGAGTTAGGCAGGGATGTGTCCTGGCACCCCTACTCTTTAATTTGTTTACCACTGCTCTAACAATTATTGTTGACAACAAACTGACAGTCAGAGGAATAGGTCTCAGATACCGTTTTGATGGCGGTCTCTTTAACACAGGGCGCTTTAGAGCTTTCACGAAGACACGCACACGATTCATTTGTGATCTCCAGTATGCGGATGACTGTGCACTTTTAGCCTCTACGCCGGAAGAGCTTCAAGAACTTTTAGATGTATATGCCTAGAGCTATGATTCCTTAGGACTTAAAATCAACATTGGAAAGACTAAGATTATGTTAACTCCTCATCAAATGAACCAAATAGACATTACACTTAACGGAAATTCTCTTGAAGTGGTGGATCAGTTCAATTACTTAGGCAACGTTGTTAATGACAAAGCAAACATGGACAGCGAGATTCGCAATAGAATTAACGCTGCATCTAGAGCACTCTGGGGACTTGGAGAGAGAGAGTATTTGACAACCACGACCTTGCTTTGTCAACGAAAATGGCTGTCTACAGAGCAGGTGTCATTCCAACACTGCTATATGGATGTGAAAGCTGGGTCACTTACCGTCGCCATGTGAAAGAATTAGAACGTTTTCAGCAAAGACACCTCAGAAGTATGATGAAAATCCGTTGGTTCCATCACATATCAAACGTGGAAGTACTCAGGAGAGCAAACAGCCTTCCAATTGAGGTGCTTATTTCAAGAGCACGCCTAAGATGGGCAGGTCACGTTCATCGTATGCATGATAACCGCCTTCCTAAATGTACACTTTAGGGTGAATTGCTAAGCGGTAGAAGAAGGCGTGGCGGTCAACGAAAGAGGTTCAAAGACGCTCTCCATGAAAATCTAAAATCCTGCGGTATTGCAGACGAGCAATGGGAACAACTTGCAGCGGACAGAACCGAATGGCGAGGGGTTGTGGCCAGCTATCAAGGAAATGCTGCTGCAAGAAGGCCGAATCCAAGACCTAACCAGGTCTATGTTTGTCCTGACTGCGGTCGACATGTGCTCTCCTGAATTGGCCTCTATAGCCATAGTCGTGTGCACCGTAGATGAATGGGAACTACAATAGACTACACCTTTTACTTGTTTTTTATTGTACACAATTTATCGACTGTAACATTTTTATACTCGGATTCGAGTAACGGCTAATAATAATAATAATAATAGTAATAATTCACTTCGAAGGGAATTTTGTTAGTAATAACTCAGTAAGACACAATGAAAGAGGATAGGATTCAGGTAAAGTTATACAGGGTTACTGGTAATTCGATACATTCCTTTGGAGATGTGATGGGGCATGAGCTAAGGAGTAAATCTAGCTCTAACATACATTATACAAAACTCAACAGTTTTTGAGATATTTCAATTTTTTTGTTTTTCTCAAAAAAGTAGATCTTAATGTCTTAAAAGTTAATTTTCGAAAAATCTATTTGACATTTTTAAATTTTTTTTTACTGGATTACTTGTCCAATATTATAGATATCCGTTTGGAATGAAAAATATCTGGAAACATTTCGATCATGTGAACATCTGAAATAAAAACTTGTAAAAATTTTTTTTTTTAAATCAGTTATGAAATTTACCTATTAGGTTTTTTCAAACAAATATTAATGTAGCACGCGTACAAATTATTATAAAAATTTCCTTATTTCAATAGCTATCTAACTAGGTAGAAATGTTTAATGTACCCTTGATAGTTCTAATACAAAATTAGTAAAGATAATGCTGGTGGCGGAATTTATTAAACGACTAACCGTTCATTTTCATTTAAGTCAGATTTTGATTTTGCTCGTAGTTGTTGTTATTAGTTGTTATTGTATTTTCTGTGCCATGGCCGCGTATGCCAACGCAGAATACGCTGATATCTTGTTTGTCTATGGATACTGTGGCGGCAACGCTGCTGAGGCTCGCCGAGAATATGGTATTTGGTACCCTAACCGCCGCTTACCAAATGCACGTGTATTCAGTACGGCATATCGAAATATCGCTGAAACTGGCTCCATGAAATGTAGAAGAAGTGACGCTTGTGCTCCTCCCGTTTATGAACCAGATGATGAGGAAGAAATATTGAGGTATTTTGAGGAAGACCCAACTATTTCAACTAATAAAGTCGCAAGACTAACCGGAGCGTTACAATGGAAAGTTTGGTCTACGATACGTAGAGTTGGATGTCATCCTTACCACTATACCCCTGTCCAAGGCTTGGAGGAAGGTGATCCTGGAAGGAGAGTGGAATTCTACCGCTTTATGTTAAATTCAGATGCAGAAAGTGTAAATTTTTTAACAAGTATTTTATGGAAGGACGAGTCGAAATTTAATCGCGAGGGTATAACAAATTTCCACAACCTACATTATTGGGCAGAGGAAAATCCCAAGTTAACACGTGAAACTAGTTTCCAAATGAAGTTTTCTATTAATGTGTGGATGGGAGTCATTGGCTACTATTTAATAGGGCCACACTTTCTTCCTCAAAATTTAAACGGGGAAATCTATGAAATTTTTTTTAAGAAATGATCTAGCGGTGATTTTAGAAGATGTTCCTCTCGCCGTCAGACAGCGAATGATGTTTCAGAACGACGGTTGTCCAGCACATTATCGGACAGTTACTTTATCAACGTTTCACTAACCGTTGGATTGAAAGAGCGGGCCCAATACCTGGGCCAGCGCGAAACCCTGACTTAACACCCCTTGATTATTACGTATGGGGTCATATGAAGGAGATGGCCTATGCCACACCAGTCAATACTATAGAAAACCTTAGACAAAGGATAGTCGATGCTGCCCAACATATAATGCATAATCTGACAACCAGAGTAACAAGGACGGAAATAAGAAGACGCTGCCGTGTCTGTATACAGAATAGGGGCTCCCATTTTGAGCAAGACATATAAAAAATAAAGTACAACTTTGAAATTAATGAAGAATTAAATTCTACTTTTAAAATGTTTTTTACTGTCTATCTAAAAATAAAATTCGTACTACTTGTGTTATATTTACTAGTATTTTCTTAGAACTACTAAGGGTACATTGAACATTTGTACCTTGTTAGATAGCTATTGAAATAAGGCAGTTCTTATAATAATTTATACGTGTGTTACGTTAATATTTTTTTGAAAGAACCTAATAGGTAAATTTCATAGCTGATTTAAAAAAAAAAAAATTTTAAAGTTCTTATTTCAGATGTTCACATGATCGAAATGTTTCCAGATATTTTTCATTCCAAACGGATATCTATAATATTGGACAAGTAATCCAGTAAAAAAAATTTAAAAATGTCAAATAGATTTTTCGAAAATTAACTTTTAAGACATTAAGATCTACTTTTTTGAGAAAAACAAAAAAATTGAAATATCTCAAAAACTATTGAGTTTTGCATAATGTATGTTAGAGCTAAATTTACTTCTTAGATCATGCCCCATCACTCTCCGAAGGAATGTATCGAATTACCAGTAACCCTGTATATTGGTCTTTGTTAATAAACAATTTATGTATATGCAGATGTATAACATTATAAGTTTGTTGGTCCATACCACACATGATGAGGTTTAGAACGACTCGAACAATTCAGTTCCCAACGACCATTCAATGGTTTACGTTAAAGCAATAGATTGACGCCAAAGAGATTCAACTGAAAATTTAATATTTGCGAATTTGTGGGCTTGTAGGTAGCTTGAATGTCTTTATACGTATTTGTATAAACTATCATAGGTAGTTTCGGGCACTCTGTTATCGAGTTCACAGATACTTGAATCGCAACAGATCATACGTTTAGGCAAGGCAGTTCCATGCACTATGTACATGGTAATAGAGCGACATGTGTTCCGAATCACTGAGGAACCACATGTTTGCAAATACGATGGTAAACGTATAAGTTTACCGCCAAAAAGCGACTGCTAAATTTGAAAAATGGAGTAATAAAATTTTGCCGCCCGCGAATAGTCTCCCTTCATGCACGAGGAACAGTGCTACACAACGCCAGATCATAGGAAAGATTTTTACTTGGAATTACAAGTCTCTTTTCGAGACAGTTGCTAAATTACGTCTTGTATATTACGTCTCGGGCATCACGACCCCTCGTAGAGAATTTCGTTTGCCCCGTGCGACGTCCTTCGTTGCAGTTGGATAAATTACATCCCGTGGAACGTTCTTCGCTGCAGATACAAAATTTACGTTCCTTGCTACATCTTTCGCTGCAGTTACAAAATTTATGCTTCGTGCGGCGTCTTTCGTTGCAGTCACAAAAAATTACATCCCGTTGTAGTTTATAAAAATTTCGGTCCATGCAAAATATTTTCAGATTTCATTGCAGTACCGCAAAATCCCTTCAAAGGGGATTTTTGTTGACGATTTTATAAGACGATCCTTGATAAGTTTAGGCAGTGAACTCTATACTCCGGCAGTGTATGCGCGGAAGCTATACAACCTTAGGCGAGAGTTGTATAGTTGATATACCATCCTTCGGATGGGATGTAAAGCCGTCGGTCCCTTGTCTATTAAATGGTAGGCAATTAAAAGATCCCTACTCTTCTTAAGGGAAGAGGTTCGGCAAAAATTACTGGTTGGGGTAGCTCGTCCTCAGGCGTCGGTGTTAGGCCCCAGTAGCGGAAATAGGCCGACGTTAAATAAATGTATAAAAAAAACTCTATACTCTTCTAGAGTTCACTGCGTTTAAGTAGGGTTTTAAGAAATAGTTGGTTTACAGCTGCCCTCGCGCACGACTTTGTGTATATAAGAGCTATTTTTTGTCTAAAAGTTGTAAATAAAGTACGATGATTTGAAATATTTTTATTTACGATTTGCATGTAGATAAAATAACAACCATTCGGTTAATAGTGCAAAACTAATTGCAATAACGCTTCATTTTAATTGAAACTTGTAAATTTTGAATGCGATTTCTATTAATTTCACTAGCTCTTATAGTGATTTAATTCACAAGTATATAATTTAATATATTATACATGTATATCGAAATCCAGCCCTGTCTGTCACTAATATCAACTGTGAATAACATAATACGATTTGGCATGAATTTTAAATTGACAAACCGTAATAACCGATTAAATACACGTCCTTGCCATATGAGTGATGTCCTTTGCACGTGAGAAAATCCAAAAAGGCTTAAACATAACCACCAAGCCTATGTATTTATCCATAAATACGTGCCCGGTGCCCATTAACGCGGTCGAATATTAATTAATTCTTTGTACCATTATGTTATTGTTCTCTTAATGAGAAACATATTCATTCTCAAAAGAAATAAAACTGCTTCCGCATATAAAAATAATTACACCCGGAGTTGCACAAGGAAACAAACAGCGAAAAATTATGCCTACTGTCGTCTTGTATGCTTATTCAGGGTTGTTTGGTATCTATATAAAAGTGGTACTGGGTGAAAGTATGCTTGAGCATAAAATGTCTTAACATATGTATGAATGAAACAAGTATTGCAAAATACATATTTGTAGTTATAGTCCAAGCAGTGCGGCGATCGTAGGTCACCCTACGTGATCAGATATTAGTACGAAACAAATTTAAATTAATGATACGTGTATAGTGGGGAAAAAATGACAGCTGGAGCAATAACGTATGAGCTGCTTTCGTTCGCCTTGAACAAAGTGATTGTGATTAGTAAGCAACCAATAGAAATCAAAAATTTGAAAAATATCTCAACTCAATTGACTGTTTAGTGATTGTGTTCAGTTTGTTCAAGACAAACGAAAGTACCTATGGTTGCGCTCATAAATCCAAACGACGCATGGTATTTTTAATGTTCCAACTGATGACCTTTGCCCCATTACGCATTCAGTTGATTAGAATTTTCGAATTTTGTTTCATTAAGACTATTACATTTCCAAATTTCAAACGTACTGTCGTGAGCAAAAAAAAAATAGGACGTCTTATAACCGTATTTTGCTAAAATCTAGTTGTGTACATCTAACTTTAATTTTTGTGACATTGTCAGTTACTTGTCATAATTTATTGCAATTATGCAAAAAAACTAATATGCCTCATGTAAGCGATTTAGTTAAATCTGGAGTTATTGCTAAAGCAGAAGATGGATGGTCAATGAGACAAATTGCACTGCGTTATAATATTGACAAAAATTCGGTGTGTAACATTTTGAGAAAGTGGAGAATAAACGGTACTATTAGTAGAAATCTTGGATCAGGGCGACGAAGGATATCAACTCAACAACAAGATTTGCAATTGGTAAATACTTTAGTAGGAAATCCATTTTACTCAGTTATTTGGGCTGTTGAAGAAACGAATTTTCCTGGATCGAGTAGTACTGGTCGCCGGCGAATAAGAGAATCGGAGCTACGCTGTCATGCAGCAGCACAGAAATACTTACATAAAGCTGAATATAAAGAAGCTCGAGTAGGATTTGCACTTGAATTTTTAGCGCATGATGTAAATTTTTGGAATAATGTTATCTTTACAGACGAAAAACTTTCCAGTCATCACACAGCGGTCGTATTCGTGTTTACCGCCCTCCGAATACTCGATTCGATGAGAAACATATACCTAACAATGATAAAAGTGGTAGATTTTCCGTCAATATGTGGGCTTGGATATCGGCACGTTGTCCTGGTGTTTTGTGGCATATTGAGGAACGATTTAATAGTGAAACGTATATTAGGATTTTAGACAATATTATGCTCCCTTCTGTGCCACAATTATTTCCTAATAATGAGTTCATATTTCAACAAGACAATTTTTCCGTTCATACTGCTCATACCGTAACTAAGTAGTTTCAAGATAACAACATCAATGTTCTTAACTGGCCCAGTCATAGTCCAGATCTTAACCCTGTGGAAGAAGTATGGGGACTACTCGTAAGAACTAGTATCCAAAAACAGTACTTCTAACAATTTACTGAAGATGCTGGTCGGTAAAGTCTGCACATCATTAATGTACAACATTCAGATACATGTAAAGGGCTTTTTATTAAAGTGTCAATAATATTATGGAAAGAAATAATTAGAATTAATTAATTATATTTAGTTGCATTCATCAACATCTTCATTTTTATCACTGTCGTCATCGGAATTATCTATCGTTATATCACCTTGGTCTTTAACAACATTAATAAAATCATGTTGGTCAACATTTTTCGCCCGAAACTTAGAAAGAATAATTTATTTATATCTTGAGGATTTTCGTCAATACTGGTGATGGTTGGTGGTAATTGATCTATCTGATTTTTAAAGGTGTAAAAGGAGTGATCATACTCTGCTATGTCGTCGGTTCGATCTCCGGCATCAACACAGGTAATGTCGGTGGACAATGGATGTTGTCTGAGTTTTTAAAATGTGCAAACTCCTTCCGGGAAGCCTTTAATCTTGAATTTGGGGGTGTCTACTATATGCGGGGTTATTATGTTTATTTAGTTCTAATTTACTTATGCGATAAGTATAGTACAGTATGTTATAATTTTACTATTACCTTATTTTGAACAAGAGCGTTAGAAAATGATAGATTAGACAGCTGATACTAGATACTAAGTTTTGTTTTGATCCATTTTTGGAATTTTTAAATGTCATTATTATTTAATTTGTCGCTCTGGCAAATGGAGCTAGTATTTTTTTTTATTTGTTTTTTTTGTCGAACCGGAGCTGACCCGTCCAGCACTTCAATTGCTATGGCGCCGTGAACCATGGATATTTGTCTGCCTCCAGATCAGGTCTTGGGTAGGACCATTTATATTTAAATATTTAATAAATATGTGTTTACTTATTCCTGGGGATTACAGTTCGAATCCTAATGGGGATGTCATTTTGTTTTTACGTGTTTTTATAAAATTATTCATTTATTGGATATGACATTGTCCAACATATTATTTTTTTAATTAGTAGACATATTTGTGTTTGTATTTTGTATTTAAAGTATTTTTCTATTTTCCACCTTTTATTACAAATGCTCTTCATGAACTTTTCTTGTTATCTATATAATATATGAAGCTGAAAGTATCTTTGTCCGGCAATGAAAAACAACATAGGAATTTCTTTAAAAAAGTATTTATTTATATATCCATTTTTTAAATATTTCTTTATTTAATTTTTGCCTATAAATAAAATGTTTTTCTACGAATATATCTAAGTCCTCGGTTAAAATTTTAAGGGTAATGGGTTTTTGTTTATTTTGAAATGTCTTTTATGTGGTAATTGGGACTTTGCCCGTGAAGGACATATTTTTAAACCTCTATCACCCCCATCATGATTAAAATTTCAAGGATTTTGAATTTTTTCCTTTATACTGAAAGCATTGTCAATGTGTGCGTCAGTATTTATCTCATGAGGAAGTTGGTATTCACTGCGGATAATTTCAACTTTAAAATATATAGTGTGTTCCCCGGATGGAATACCGCACTCTTGTTAACTTTGTTATTTTTGATTTGCAGAGAAAACGTATATTCTTCATTAAAAAATTGCTTGTCTGAAGTCAGCAGTTGTCAAACTTAAAGTAAATTATACAGGATATTCTAAAAAAAATAGAAAATATAACGTGACTATAATCAAACTTTACATTTTTATATTTTTTATATAAAAAAAATTAATTATAAAGAAAAGCTTAAATATATGGAGTTTAGTTGTAAAATAAGGAAAAAACTCTTTAAAAAATAACATTTTATTAACGCTATTCCACATGTAGACTTCCCATTACTGCACATTTTCCAAATTTTTTAATATCTCTTTATACACGGATGAGATCACATCTTCATTTATGATTGCAACAGCTTCCACAATTTTTTTATTTAAATATTGTTATTATACTGTCGCCGCTTCATTTATTAGGCATATACGTACAAGTTCTAATTCATAAAAACCTAAAATAAAATATAGATATAGTTATTACACAGTGGATTTTAGAAAAATCGTTTAGGAAAATTTAATTAGATTTGGTTTATTTATATTTGATTTACTAGCGCACAGTGGTCTTGCTGCCAATATGTCCTGATATGGAATGTTTTGCTTCTATTTTTGTGTTCTTGTTTCTAGAATTTTCTTCTTCTGAGCCTTACGTTTCACTTTACAAAAAAGTATAGCTCCTTTTTTTTGCCTGGACCCTTCACTTGAATATTGTCAGGTTGAAGACTTAATTTCACTGTTCCTAAAATTGCTTCATTTTTAGTAGTTGCAAAGAAAAGAATATTTTGCAACCTACATCAATATTAACAGTATTTTATTAGTACAATAAATCTAGACCAATTTTTCACATCTTTTTGATTTTATTTCTCAGGGGATAATTGTATGATCATCAATCGATGTGGAAAAATGCCAGGAACAACATACTGAAATATTTAAGACTTGGGTGTTGTAGAAATTTTGTAAATAAATAAAAACTATCAACAAATTGGCCTGGCTCAACTTTAACGTGGTACTGTCGTGAGTAGAAAAAAATAAGACAACTTTTTTTTTCTAATGTAAATCTGCCTCTATTTGAATGTATAATGAGTAGCCGAAATAAAACAGATATCACTTTTAATTTATTTTTTATTTTAATGCTGTAGTTATTGCTATAGTAAATGATGGATAGTTAATGAGACAAATTGCACTGCGTTATAACATTAACAAAAATTTGGTGTGTAACATTTTAAGAAAGTGGAAAATAAACGGTACGCTTAGTAGAAATCCTGGATCAAAGGTCAAAGGATATCCTACTTTACAAGAAACTAACTATTAATACTTCGTTATTGCACCATTTATATTTATAACTTCTATAAGTCTGTTTGGCATAGAATTAAATAACCTTATACACTAATCATTAGTAATAATATTTTCCCATGCATTATTTACTATTTCCAGTAATTCTTCGGCATTCCGTGGTCTCACATTTCCTTTTTGGATACTTCTTACGAGTAGTCCTCATATTTCTTCCACAGGTTTAAGATCTGGACTATGACTGGGCCAGTTAGAACATTGATGTTGTTATCTTGAAAGCAGTTAGTTACGGTATGAGCAGTATGAACGGAAGAATTGTCTTGTTGAAATATAAACTGATTATCAGGAAATAATTGTGACACAGAAGGGAGCATAATATTGTCTAAAATCCTAATATACGTTTAACTATTAAATCGTTCCTCAATATGCCACAAAACACCAGGACCACGTGCCGATATCCAAGCCCACATATTGACGGAAAATCTACAACTTTTATCATTGTTAGATATATATTTCTCATCGAATCGAGTATTCGGAGGGCGGTAAACACGAATACGACCGCTATGTGTTGACCGAAAAGTTTTTTCGTCTGTAAAGATTACATTGTTCCAAAAATTTACATCATGCGCTAAAAATTCAAACGCAAATCCTACTCGAGCTTCTTTATGTTCAGCTTTAAGTAAGTATTTCTGTGCTGCTGCATAACAGCGTAGCTCCGATACTCTTACTCGCCGGCGACCAGTACTACTCGATCCAGGAAAATTCGTTTCCTCAACAGCCTGAATAACTGAGTAAAATGAATTTTCTACTAAAGCATTCACCAATTGCAAATCTTGTTGTTGAGTTGATATCCTTCGTCGCCCTGATCCAGGATTTCTACTAATCGAACCCTTTATTCTCCATATTCTTAAAATGTTACACACCGAATTTTTGTCAATATTCTAAAGTAGTGCAATTTGTCTCATTGACCATCCATCTTCTGCTTTAGCAATAACTCCAGATTTAACTAAATCGCTTATATGAGGCATATTAATTTTTTGCACACTTGCAATAAATTATGACAACTAACTGACAATGTCACAAAAATTAAAGTTAGATGTACACAACTAGATTTTAGCAAAATACAGTTATAAGACGTCCTATTTTTTTTTGCTCACGACCATACGACGGCCTTAAAATACTTCTAATAATTAAAAAATATGTATCACGTAGAGAAAGAAATTCTCTACAATTTTGATACGGAAAATACCCCTCTACGATGCTTTTTTTAAATCAATTTTTTAAGATTTTTTTGCCAAGTTGTTTTCATTTGATCAGCTGACCGTTGTCGCCACACCCCTTTGCAACATGGCGAAACGGCCCGTGCTGCGCGCGCATCCAGAAGCGCTGAATACGCGGGAACTATAGTCCATGTCGCAAAGGGGCGTGGCGACAAAGGTCAGCTAACCAAACAAAAACAACTTGTCAAGAAAATCTTAAAAAATAGATTAAAAAAAATTAAGCATCGTAGAGGGGTATTTTCCGTATCAAAATTGTAGAGAATTTCTTTCGCTACGACGTAATATATATTTTTTAATTATTAGAAGTATTTTATAGCCGCGTTAAAGTCGAGCAAGGCCAATTTGTTGATAGTTCTTATTTATTTACAAAATTGCTACAACACCCAAGTCTTAAACATTTCAGCATGTTGTTCCTGACATTTTTCCACATCAATTGATCATAAAATTATCTCCTGAGAAATAAAATCCAAACGATAGATTAATTTTATTGTGCTATATGTAAAAAATGCGCTCTTTCAAATTCCGTAACAAAAAATGGTAGTTGTCATTTAAACGAAATATTGACGTTATGCCATTTTTTTTTAAAACATATCAAAATAAAAATAAGTACATTTTTTATCGAATTTATCCACTACATAACATTAAAGGATCTAGGACCAGTGACCAAAATGGCTGAGTACTTAACAGTATATTTTACATGTATTATATAACCGCTTGTCCTGGATGCTCCGAAAGGTCGTAAGTATTACTTCAACATATTGCAATAATAGTGTGCTCAATTTCGTATAATATTAAATAACACCCAATGATGGGAACAGTTACGTTACCAGTTCATATGTGTCGTAATAAAGGAAATGAGGTTAAGTTAAAAAGGAAGACCTGAGAATTTTAATATAATTGAAACGTACAGTACACAAAAGATTTATTACTACATTGTAATTATAGGTTTTTTTGATGATTACATTTATTATGGAGAACAATATAAACAATATTATTGGGTACACAATAAGTATGTAATAACCACAACCACAAAGTATGAAAGTATTTATAAAAAAAAAAACAAGAAAAGGAAACTCATTTTTTATAGACACATACATAATTGTTTGGCATAAATGAATTAAATATAACTAATAAAAATCAATAGGAGGGTTATTGCCCATACACAACTGAGGATAATTAATTTTAATTTCTAGAATACGCCCTAAGGAAAACATTTTTCATTATATTTGAAATTGTGATGCAGAAACAAGTATTTATTTAGAGTAAACTTTTCAGGAATTCATACTGATTCATACACATTCATTGTGATCGAGTAAAAATTTACCTATTTTTAGTTAATTCCTAGTTTCCCCAGTTTTTGTCTAACGTTTTCCCAAAGTCTGGTGTCAATCCAATGCATCAACAGACACCTTAGCAGCGCATCTCTCAAGCTACATAGTTACTACCTCCCCGATGAGGTCAAAAGACTGCAGTAACTTCCCAGTCAAGCACACCCTGTGCTCTGGCAGCTGAATATCTGATTCCTAAAACAGACCATACCGGAGGGGGGGCATTGCGACAGACATGCCGGCGAAGAGAGAAGACCAAAAACAGTCAGAAGAGGTAACCCAGCCGGCAGGGTCCATCGGCAAGGATTAGAAGAGGTCTGCCAAAATCCCTACACACCCCGCATTTGCAGGTGAGGTTGGTGATGGAGCAGGCTCTCGCCTTACGAGGTTTGATCCTCGTCTATAGCGAGGCATCGGGATAAAGAGCGATTGTCGATAGATGCAAAATTGTTGGTCGCAATTCCGATTGCTACCAAAACAAAATAATTTTCTTGCTATTTTTCTCAAGTCAATCATAATCGTAGCCGGATATAACGAGCATCAGAAAATTTATCGTGTCTGAATCAAGAGTAGAAGCCAAGACTTATGAAAATTTTTTGATAATCTGTTTTTCCTCCTCCGCCTTTCTCCAGTTCTCGTCTGTCTCCGGGGAAAGTAACGGGGCCTCATCATGTCGCCTCTCTTCCGTTGATCTGTTGCATACGAACACGGTGTGTTCCGCGTTGTCGGCCTCCCCACAATATATACACTTTCGGCTGTCAGTCTTAGCGATATCATTTAGGTATTCTATGAAACACACTCTTGTCCGCTCAAGGCTTGGGTAGCATAATACACTACTTCCCCATGCCTCCGTTCTATCTACGTCCTTACATTTGTGATAAGGCGCCTTGTCCACCTCATCTCATCTGCGACTTCCCATCGCCTCTATCACCATCAAACCCAGAGCAGAATCCCCGTCACCACCAGCGCCGCCTTGTACGAGATAGTTCTATATGCGCTGCACATCCTTATCATAGTCATCCTGCCCCTCGTCCTGTCCACTTTCATCTAACTTTCCCAGACCGGAGCCGCATACAAGAGGGTAGAGTGCACGACGCTACACATCAATCTCCTTTTGCTAGCTCTCGGCCCGTGTGTGTTAGTTCAACTTGGAGTCCAGCCAAACGTCTAAGTACTTCAGATGGTCACCTCGTCCCACCTTTTCATGGGTGGAAGGTTTCTTTTCCTGGTAATAACAACGAACTCCGTTTTCTCAGCAGCTAGCTCCAGCTGTATCCTTGCTAGCCATCTCTCGATGTTTTTGATGGCCTCATTAGCCGCCTCCATTGTGGACTGTCCATCTTCCAGTCACCGTTATGGCCAGATCGTCCGCATAACCGATGACCTTCACATCATCTTGCCATTGCAGTCGGAAGTTAAGAAAGTACCTAATTTTCATCTGTATATCGACGTTCATTCATTTGAACATGCCATATAAGACTACCTACTAAGTTTTAAAAAATCACTATTAACAAACACAAACTAATAAAATTACCCAAATTTTTTTGCATTTATAAGAACGTTGTAACTTCTGAATGTATCAACACATCCACACCTTAGACAAAAATTATTAGACATTTTATAAAGCAAACCATTGTAGGGTCTATTAAAACAACTAGGTATACCTTATCGTAGTAGTTATAGTTAATAAAGTGTAAACGAAGTTAATTGAAACCGTATACAAACTAAAAGCCGGCAAAAACAGTCGGCATCTCTTTATTGTACATGGGCGGAGGTAAATAGAAATGGTTGTCATAAGAAAATAATAAGATTTTCGAGCGTTATTATATTATCCTCTGTTTCAAATGGTCTCCAGAAAGCCATGGTAAATTAGTAAATAATTAAAATATTTTACCTTTTATATAGTAGTAAATATTTATAAATATGAACAATATCTAACTAAACTCCTACGCTTGATATCATAACAGGTATTTACGCACTGCACTGGCACATTAACAGCACAGCAGAAGTCCACCTTTGACTATTGAGAAGCGATTTACGAGTTTTTTTTCATGCTAGTAGGCCTGTCCGTTTTATTATCTTTAAACCAGTGCAGTCGTAGATGGTTCATTCAGGCCGATTACATTGCCAGTCTCGGACTCGCCTGCACAGTTTCAACTACCATTCGAATCTCGATACCATTGCTAAATATATAGGACAAAATATCAAGTTCAGGGCGCACGGTCCTGTGCTTTAACACTGACCAGTTCCAATTAACCTCGTATAAATTATACAAAATTTTATCGGTAATCTAAGTATTTGTTTAGTGCTGATGCTTCAGAATCATGTTTATATTCAAATATATTCCATAAACCTTTGTAGTTTTTAAATATTTCAGTAAACCATAGATTTCGGACTTTCTAGAAAGTACCATTTATATTTACTTAATTTATATATTTTCATGCATTTCCAAGGATGTCATTAAGACAAGCTGCTCTGGAATCGGGATTAAGGAAGGATTAAAAGAAACAGATTTCCTAAGAAGACAGAATTTTTGTGAGTTTATTCTAATAAGGTCTGAGGGTCACGATTCTTATTTAGGAAATATTATATGGTCAGATGAAGCAAAATTTACTAAAAATGCATTTTTTAATAGACACAATTCGCATTATTGGAGTGATTCAAATCCTCATATGTTCAGAGAGCGAAACTTTCAGGAAAGTTGGCAGTTCAATGTTTACTGTGCCATAAGAAACGATAGAGTGGTGGCATTACAATTTTATCAGGAAAATTTAAACGGAAAATTAAATTTTCTCTTCTGCTAATATGTATAGGTAAATTTTTGTTTTTTTTTAGGTGAAAGATATCTGAATAGCTTACAAAATTTGAATAATAACTATTTAGAAAATTTACCTCTCGCCGAACATAGAAACATTTTTTATCAGCACCACGGTGCTCCTCTAGATAACGCATATTTAATTAATAATTATTTACAAGAAATTTTTTATGATCAATGGATTGCCAATAATGGACCTTTCTTATGGCCTCCTCGCTCGCCCGATTTATCAGTTCAGGATTATTTCATTTGGGGAACTATTAAAAATAAAGTTTATGAGAGCCCATTAACAACCATTGAAGAATGTATGCAAAGAGAAATGTATTTCAAAACATATCACAGGATTCAATTAGAAGAGCTACCCATGAGGAACTAATCCGAAGGTGAGAAAAATGTGTCGAGGTTCGAGGGCGGAATTTTGAGCAATTACTAAATTAAAATGAAATCACATTTTAAATTGATCTTATCTCTGCTATTTTAGTTCATGACATATCTTCAATTCGATTAATACGCATGTTACAGTGTTAGTGTTATTTTGCGTTTTTGTGGATATCGAGTAGCAAATGTGCTGCAAGTTCTTGATATTACTTTATCACATTCTCCATAAATAATAAGCAAATTTAAAAAGTCTTCGTGGGTGTAATTTAAACGTGCTGGCATTTTTTGACATAAGATAATGACTGATTGTTTCTAATCATGGTTATTTTAAGAAATGATTACAACAATTCATGAATTTCTAATAAAATCGCAAATATTTCAAAAAGTTGTAACATTAACCCCCACAATATCAGAAAAAAGAGAATTCAATTTTACACAACTTGACGTAAAAAATACAGGGTGTTCCATTTGACCTAAGCAAGTTTCCTCGATTTGAAGTTGACAAAATGTAACGCTAAAAACGGAACACTTTATGATATTATTGAATTTATTTCAGTTGTACAACGTAGTTCTCCTTGTATTCTTTTTATGTGACAAGAAGCAAATGAGGATCTTTTAAAGGAAGAAAGTTATAACGGTTCTTGCAAACCGTTGCACCTGTCAAATTTTCTATAAAATGTCAAATATCTCTGAAACGGATAGGTCTAGGTATAGGATATGCTACGTATTTTCGACTCAGAATTTTATGCTCTTTTCGAGAACCCTAAAATATATAAGGTATTCCATTTGAAATAAGCAAGTTGGTATCGACTTCCGGTATAAACGGAAGTGCCAGCTACTTATAATTATTTTAGTTGGATTGGCCACACCGACATTAGTAATTATCTAAATTTTCAAAATTTTCTGATGCGTACTTTTCTCTATATCGATCGATTCAGTTCCCGATGAGACACCCTGTATATAGAATACCATTTCAGATGAAGAGAATGAGCTGAACGCAAGGGATTACACGTTAATTTAACGTTAATTTCAAATGAAATCATTGAACTGATCAGTTGACTAATGTAAACGCCCCAATTAAGTGTCTAAAACAACGTGCGGCGAGTAAATTTTACTACAAGCTTAACGTAGGCTCTTTCTATAATATTATTTACTCAATCTTAACTTAATGATATGTTTGGATATTTATCACATCCAAAGGCAATTACTTAAGTTAGGTCCTCCTTAGTAATCTTAATTATGCCGTCAGACAACGCAGCCTACTTAGACTAAAATGTATACAAAATGACGTAATTTTCTTTATTACAATATTAAGGAATGCCTGTGTTATGTAATATTACGTAAAGGAAAGGGAAAGTAGTCCGTGTCCCGCATTCGAATATCTGCTCCAGCAAACTCTTGTTCTTATTGAGCGTCTTCCGGACTCAATTCAGACAGTGCCGTAACAGAGTAGATGCAAAAACGTTTACATTGGCGAAAATAGCAAAATATCAAGAAAACTGTTAACTTAAATTAAAGATATTGTAAGAAATACATCTCACTATGAGAACTATGGGGCGAGTGTAGGTGCGTCTTTACCATGTACATACTTCGGTATGCGATGTAAAGCAACGACAGGCGCAGTTAGTACTTGGATGGGTGACCATTCCAACGGAAACTGCGTTCTCGCCTCACACATCTTCCAGCGGCTTGTATATCAGTGTATGCGCGGAAGCTATACAACCTTAGGCGGGGGTTGTATAGGAGATATACCATCCTTCGGAGGGGATGTAAAGCCGTCGGTCCCTTGTCTATTAAATGTTAGGCAAGTAAAAGATCCCTACTCTTCTTAAGGGAAGAGGTTCGGCAAAATTCCTGGTTGGGAGTAGCTCGTCTACAGGCGTCGGTGTTAGGCTTCAGTAGCGGAAATAGGCCGACGTTAAATAAATGTATATAAAAAAATGAGAACTATAATAGATTGAATAAAAATACCACGACATTTCTGCTTGTCACATTATAAAAGAATTACAGTTTATACTTGGTTAATAAGTCAGGTACGATATCCTGATTCTAATTATATTCAATGGGATTAAGATATGATCATGTTGGTGAACGTGTAGTGATATATAAGTATTTTGTCGGCCTACATTACTTTCGCCAGCGATCTACCAATAAAATACGTATCAGATCATCCATCGAAAGATATGCCTTCTATATTAAACTATATATTTCTCACTTTTTAAAAGTAGTTTAATAATCGGGAAATGATTAAAACTCAGCAAGCATAATAAAGTATCCCAAGTTGATACTAAACTAATGGCATGGTTCAATGAATTTGATTATCTCTACTACGAGTAGCTCAGTTAACGAAGTTCAAAAATGGCCGCTCGGCGAAAATAAATCGTGTAGTCCCAGATTTTCGTACAGTGATAGAAGGTACCTCCCTGAACAACATACTAAAGGTCCTGACCGCTGGGGTGTGAGCGTTGGGAGGGGGGGGGAGGGTTGAAAAGTCCGTTTTCACATTTTTCATGAGTGTCTCTAAAACGGCGGCCTCTAGCGGAAGAAGTGTCATGTACAAAGTTAAAGTTAATTAAATTTTATACTAAAATAGTGCTATTCACTTTTTCTCTACGATCAATACTTATTGACATACGGGGGGTGGAAAAATGGAAAAGTCTGAAAAACTCGTTTTATTCGAGTGAATGTGTACAAATTTAGAAATAATACCAAAAGTAAGTATTTGATGGTTAATGATCATGTAAATGTTAAAAGAGATAATCATCAAGGTTATCGGAATATTCACAGTCAATCCTCTGGAACACCATTAGTATATGTGCCGTGGCACATGCCGCACATCATCGAAGACCGAGTCCCTGTGTTCCTCTTCCAACAACCTCCACATCCAGTGGAACATCGACAGACAATATTCAAAGAGCTTTTGCACCACCAGGGAGAAATATATTCTTCTTGAAACCTAGCAGGGACACGGTGCAGTCAAAACTGTACTCCACAACTAAACTCCAACAACTTCCTTTTGCTGAAACCATCCTCCTTCTCTACTCCTTCAGCGGCTGCGATACCACCTCGGCCATTTATAATAAAGGAGAACTGTTCAGCAAAATACCTAGCCAAATGAAAAACATATCTGAGATCTTCACAAGACCCTCGGCAACACCAGTGATGATCGCACAAGCTGGCTGGTTGTTTAGAAATCTACCAGGTGGCTCCCAATGAACAAGATTTGAACAGACTTCGATTCACAGCCTTCCTAAGGGTGTCGGCGAAGCCAAAACTGAACCTAGCCTCAATACTACCGACCAGAGGAGCAGCAAAGTAACACTCTTTCATAGCTTATTTACAGATATTATAATTTATAATATAAAATTTATAAATTTTGTTCAATTAATGTTTTTTAATGTTGAAGTATTTACTTAGTGAGCCTACAACATTTGTAGAATATTTGTTCAACTTTGTACAACATTTCTTGCAGTTTAAATTGGTTTCGTTTCTCATTAACAGATCCAGCAATGGCTGAATAATTCCACCATACAACCGATCGGTTGGGGATGGATCCGAGGGGAGGATGTCTCATTGATCCCACTTATCACAACAGACCCAGCAGCTCCAGAAACTTGAGGGCGTAAATAAATAAACCGGACATTCTTGTAGAAGAACGTCAGCTACGTGCCTTGCAAATGCTTCAGGCACCGATATTTTGGATTTAAAGCAACATGGGGATAGGAGTCCCCAATTGTTGCGAAAGGATATGTTGCTGATTCTGCACAATATCCCTATTAATTCTGTTATCACGCATATTTCCTCTAATGAAGTAGCAGTAGAAAAGTTTAATTTTGATGTTGAAATTAGTAGTGATCCAATCCAAAGTACGATAGTTAAATCAAGTGACATTCCATCTGTTGCATTTTCTAATTGTTCGAATGGCACTATTACTTTTAATATGACTACACAGTTATTAATAAATTTTCAATAAAATAATACATTGATGCAAAATTGTGTAGTCGTATTAATTCGTTCAAATAAAATTTAAATTCGATAAAAAAAATATTTAAAAAATAAAATACTGCTGTATTAGTACGCCCATGATGTTATTTGTCAGTTCGGTAATGTTTATGCTACATTATAAGCGACTGAAAAGTGGAGTAGAATAATTAAATAATATTACCTGTCCATTGATTGATGTAGTTTACTTCAGGAAATAACATAGGCACGGTTCAATAGATTCTGTTACGCAGGTTTGTCTACTCATACTTCATGGTCTTTAAATTAGTGCTGCAAAATGCAACTGTGTGGGTATCTGTACAATCTTATCTAGACCTTATTAACTGCCATGCATATCCGGACAAAAGTAGACGCCATAATTATAATTACTTTTGCAATAATAATTTTATGTTAATACTGATTATTATTATGCCTGATTTTTAAACAAAACATAAAAATAGTTGAACTTTAGTCACTGTTTATTTTTTATAAATTGCAAAGAATTTTATTTATTTATTTCTTATAATTAGCATTGCAATTAAGATAAAAAATGCAAGAAACCATCTAGAAAATAGTAGTACTATAGATATGAACATGAACATAAAATATAACTAGGACTTATATTTTACACATTAGGTAATAGGTACCTTACTCGTACTCGTACGTAGGAAGCATCTCAAGGACGTCCAAATTACAAAGGCGCGCATTGATAGCGAATGTTGGACCGATCATCGTCCTGTTGTCTCTAAAATGAAAATTGTTATGAGACCCAAACACCGAAGAACTCAAGTAAAACGTAGACCCCGTCTCTCTATTAGTAAATTGCGTGACCAACAAACCGTCGAACAGCTAAAGCAAAAAGTTCAAGAGAATTTGAGTGCACTAGAAGAAACCAATTCTGTAGATGTCGCTACTACCTGCACACAAATTAAAGACAGGTTAAAAAGTGCGAGTGAGGAAATTCTTGGCACTGCAGCAAGTAAAAAACAGGAAGGCTGGTTCAATGATAATGAAGCTTTTATACAAGAACTTCTTGACCGCAAACATATTGCCTTCCAAAACGCTATCAACCACCCCAACGACTGATCAAAAGCAGAAGCTTTTACCCAATCTAAGTATGAAACGCAACGCGAAATCAGAAGAATAAAGAACGAGTGGTGGGCAAGCAAGGCCAGCGAAATTCAAAGGTACGCCGATTCACACGACTACAGGAATTTCTTTCAAGGAGTAAAAGCAGTGTACGGCCCCAGTCGGAAAAATATGTGCCCTATTAAAGATTTGAATGGAAATCTCCTCAAAGAAGACCAGGAAATAAGAGCCCGATGGAAAGAACACTACTCTAACATTCTTAACCAGCAAAGTCAAGCCGATCACGATATTATAAATCTTATCCCTCAATATGACACCTTCGAAGACTTAGATAAATCACTAACAACGGAAGAGATCTTAACCGCCATTGGGCAGCTAAAAAATAACAAATCTCCCGGCGCCGACTCACTCCCAGCTGAGATCTTTAAAGCTGTGTCGTCAGAGCTCATACCGTACTTCAAAAAACTGTTTGATGTCGTGTGGGAAAGTGGTCAAGCTCCGCAGGAGTTTCGTGATACACTTTTAATCAACCTCTTCAAAAACAAAGGGAGCGCTGCGGACTGTGGAAATTAAAGGGGTATAGCTCTGCTGGCTGTTGGAGGGAAGATACTCACTAAAGCGATGGCAAATAGTCTAACACCTGTTATGGAAAAGTTACTTCCTGAAACACAGAGTGGCTTTAGACCAAACCGAGGCACATCGGATTTAATCTTCACACTTAAACAGCTTCAAGAAAAAGCACTCGAACATCAAGGAGAAATTCACATGGCCTTCATTGATTTAACCAAGGCGTTTGACTCGGTGGACAGGGAAGTGCTCTGAAAAATTATGTTCCGCTTAGGTATCCCTAGAAAATTTGTGGAAGTATGTCGCAGTCTACATACAAACAACAACCAGGTTATGTATAATAATGAGGCAACCGAACCTTTCCAAACCCTCACTGGAGTTAGGCAGGGATGTGTCCTGGCACCCCTACTCTTTAATTCGTTTACCACTGCTCTAACAATTATTGTTGACAACAAACTGACAGTCAGAGGAATAGGTCTCAGATACCATTTTGATGGCGGTCTCTTTAACATAGGGCGCTTTAGAGCTTTCACGAAGACACGCACACGATTCATTTGTGATCTCCAGTATGCGGATGACTGTGCACTTTTAGCCTCTACGCCGGAAGAGCTTCAAGAACTTTTAGATGTGTATGCCCAGAGCTATGATTCCTTGGGACTTAAAATCAACATTGGAAAGACTAAGATTATGTCAACTCCTCATCAAGTGAACCAAATAGACATTACACTTAACGGAAATTCTCTTGAAGTGGTGGATCAGTTCAATTACTTAGGCAACGTTGTTAATGACAAAGCAAACATGGACAGCGAGATTTGCAATAGAATTAACGCTGCATCTAGAGCACTCTGGGGTCTTAGAGAGAGAGTATTTGACAACCACGACCTTGCTTTGTCAACGAAAATGGCTGTCTACAGAGCAGTTGTCATTCCAACACTGCTATATGGATGTGAAAGCTGGGTCACTTACCGTCGTCATGTGAAGGAATTAGAACGTTTTCAGCAAAGACACCTCAGAAGTATGATGAAAATCCGTTGGTTCCATCACATATCAAACGTGGAAGTACTCAGGAGAGCAAACAGCCTTCCAATTGAGGTGCTTATTTCAAGAGCACGCCTAAGATGTGCAGGTCACGTTCATCGTATGCATGATAACCGCCTTCCTAAATGTACACTTTATGGTGAGTTGCTAAGCGGTAGAAGAAGGCGTGGCGGTCAACGAAAAAGGTTCAAAGACGCTCTCCATGAAAATCTAAAATCCTGCGGTATTGCAGACGAACAATGGGAGCAACTTGCAGCGGACAGAACCGAATGGCGAGGGGTTGTGGCCAGCTATCAAGGAAATGCTGCTGCAAGAAGGCCGAATCCAAGACCTAACCAGGTCTATGTTTGTCCTGACTGCGGTCGACATGTGCTCTCCCGAATTGGCCTCTATAGCCATAGTCGTGTGCACCGCAGATGAATGGGAATTACAATAAACTACACCTATTACTTGTTTTTTATTGTACACAATTTATCGACTGTAACATTTTTATACTCGGACTCGAGTAACGGCTAATAATAATAACTTAAATGTCAGATATTTACATGCATATTTAACAAAAACCCTTATATTTGGAGCTTCTTTTAAATAATTGGGAAGACGAATTAGTTCGTGATATATTGAACCCTGTAAAAAAGTTTTTTTAACAAATTCGATTAAAAAATAATGTTCATATAGAGGCTGTCCATTTTATCAGGGCCCTCGAGAATATCTCACTTAATATCGGTCATACAAAAAAAATTATTTTTACGAAAATTGTGCCGATTTATATAACCTACAAAACGGTTTAAAGACATTTGAAATTTATGGCCTACTTTAAGAGTTATGGCGGAAAATATCGAAAATGCGGAAAACGTCTAGGCCAAATATCTCCGTTATTTGAAGAGATACGAGAAAAATTTTAAGGCGAAAATTTTTTGCAAAACAGAGTGTTTCAACGAGGTTTTATCTAACTTTTTTCAAAACCGCTGTATTTTGAGATTTACTCTTCAGGCCGTTAAAAAAATTATTTTGAAACGGGCAGGAAATGGCGCCTTTAAATATAGTATTTTCCTCCCTTTTCAACGATATATCACATGCCATATTTACTCATTGGTACTACGTTAGTAATTATAAAAACATTTTTTTAAAACCAATAAATTTTTTTTTAACAAGCATTATACAGCCGTGGAGAAGTATGATTAAATAAAACGATAAAATAATTCAATAAATTGTTCAAATCTTTGCTATAATAAAACATTAACACAATTAAGAAGAATAGAGTAAATTCAGGTAACAAAAACAAATTAATAATAAAAAGAATATAGCACACAGAACATTAATATTTATCTAATCCTCAAAATAATTTTTAAGATATCATGTCATTTATTCAAAGTGTCCACCGCGATTTCTTATGCACAATCGAGCGCAGCGAGGTACTGCATTTAAAACATTACTCAGCATTTCGGGGGTAACTATAATACATGCCTGTTGAATTCGAGCTTTTAGCTCCTCTACATTTTGCGGTGTCGTCGAAAACACCTTATCTTTAATATGCCCCCATAGAAAAAAATCCATTGGGGTTATATCTGGAGAACGAGGGGGCCATCGAATAAATCCATTGGCACCTATGGCAAAATTTCGTCTAAATAAGCTAGGTAAATCTGGGAATTGTGGGGAGGAGCTCCATCTTGTTGAAAATATTGAAAGTTGTCTCGATTCTCTAAAGGTAGGTCCTCTAAGAATTCATTAAATTTATTTCTCAAAAAGTTTAGGTACCTTTGACCACTGAGGTGACCATCATAAAAATAAGGACCTATTAAATTGGTGCCTAAAATACCTATCCACACATTTATTGACAAACGATTTGGAAACCCAGTAGATCTATGCCAGTGTCCATTTGTAATGAATTTGCGATTAAAAAATCCATTATTGGAAAAATTTGCCTCGTCGGACCAAAGTATTTTACTACATATTAGTGGACCGGTACGCTTCTTTTCCAGCAGCCACCTATAAAAAGTCGTCCACTTTGGTTTGTCCCCCGCTTGTAAATTGTGAACTTTTTTAGCTTTATAACACCGGTAACCATTTTTCTTTAAAATTTTTCTAGCACTTGTTTTATTTATATGACAATCAATTTGAATTTCTCTTAATGATGTTTCCAAATTTTCGGTATTTTTATTTCTTACATAATTAATAACTGGGTTTACCTTATTTACATTATCAGTAACACTGTTCAGCCTTGTCTTCTTCTTTAAAAATGAACCATTATTTTTCAGTTTCGTAGCTAATTTTTTGAACGGAGTTTTATTCGGCTGTAGTACTTGTGGAAATCTGTTTCTATATTCTACTTGAGCTAATCCAGAGTTAAAATTGCATTGGCAATATGTAACGAACATATTATAACGATCAATGTGAGTGAAAATCATTTTTGAAAATTCTAAATTCTTAAACGAGTGTGATTGAGTGACAGTTTAAGTATTAACTGAGATGACCTGTCAAGAAATTAAATTGTCAAGTTTGTTCATAGCCAACTATTTTAAAGTAATTGAAATAAAAGTGAAATCATGAAATACAAACAAATGGATATTATACTTAAATTAATTGGTAAAGACATTTTAACTTTCTGAGCAAGGAGTGACGTTTTTATGGAGGACCTCTATACATTGGCATAACTGCGAATACTCTTTCCATAATTGCTCCATGTTGCTTTCTTGATTATTATTTTGTTTTTGTTACCTGAATTTACTTTATTCTTCTTAATTGTGTTAATGTTTTATTATAGCAAAGATTTGAACAACTTATTGAATTATTTTATCGTTTTATTTAACCATACTTCTCCACGGCAAGTATAATGCTTATTTAAAAAAAATTATTGGTTTTAAAAAAATATTTTTATATTTACTAACGTAGTACCAATGAATAAATATGGCATGTGATATATCATTGAAAAGGGAGAAAAATACTCTATTTAATGGCGCTATTTCCCGCCCGTTTCAAAATAATTTTTTTAACAGCCTGAAGAGTAGATCTCAAAAAAAATTAGATAAAACCTCGTCGAAATACTCTGTTTCGCAAAAAATTTTCGCATTAGAATTTTTCTCGTATCTCTTCAAATAACGGAGATATTTGGCCTAGACGTTTTCCGCATTTTCGATATTTTCCGCCATAACTCTTAAAGTAGGCCATGGATTCCAAATATCTTTAAACCATTTTGTAGGTTATATAAATCAGCACAATTTTCGCAAAAATATTTTTTTTGTACGACCGATATTAAGTGAGATATTCTCGAGTGCCCTGATAAAATGGATAGCCTGTATGTTTCGATTTTATATTATAATTATTATTATGTGTATCTTGGCGTTTCCTTAATATTTGTGAGTAGGTAGGTGCGAACTTTCCCATTAATTATTTTATATTTTATGACTAAATTTGCTTTTTATAACCTGCTCCACAGATAACCAGCTAAGAGTATTTAACATGAATTTTATAGAAGTATAATATTACAATTTAATAATACAATTCTTATTGCTTTATTTTGCAGTAGTCGCAACCTGGTGATTTTTTGGTTAGGTATTAGATACTATTACAACGTTGGATGTATTATAATATTGTAAATTAGTAATTTATCCCACTGCGTTAAATTAGTTGCAATTCTATGAAAGGAACCAATTTTTCCCCCCAATTTTCTTACACGTATAATTGACCTGATGGTTAAATAAATGCAAGTTGTGGGTCCAACATAACACCTAGATATTTACTTTGGTCCATTTTGGCACTTTATCGATAGCACATTCATTAATTGATTTTAGTTGAATAGTTGTTGCTTAAAAATTTATTACAAAGAGATTGAGAACCTAAATTCATCAATTTGGCTTTATCGGAATTTTGTTTCAATTTATTACCACATAACCAATCATACAAAATATTGAGTTCGATATTAAGGGTGTGTTTGTTATATAAGCTACAGTAATTACGGTGTCATTGTGTCTTTTGGAGTCTGAAGGACTTCTACTATATTTTTCAAAAATGAATATTAACGTTCACAAATAAGGGTTCAAAACGACTGTTTCAGACGGAGAATAATACAAAATTTATACTTACTGTTCGTTTATGCTTAACTGCTTCTCTGATGGTATCAATTGGACGTCTTACCACTATAAATCTAACACAGCAGGTACTAACACTTTCTTAAAATTATACCTGAAAGAGAATTTTGAAAACACAAGAAAAAGACAATATAAAGTTCAAAAATATATTTTAAATCTCTTTAAAAATTCGTGTTTTACAACAACTTCAAGAAAAATGTTTTTTACAAACTATAGTCTGGCCCGTGTACAACACATGGTGAGGAACGGACGACTTATAATGTACCAACTACCATCCAATATGCGGTTTTTGAGCTAACGATTACACAAAAAGATTCAAGAAAAGTTCAATGTTTAGATATTTTTGGTGGACTTTTGCTTGCCTGTCTATTTACGTATTTACAGCTCAATATCAATTTTGGTCGCTCCTCGGAGCTTAAAAATGCTTGAATCGCAACGACTTTGAATTATATTTTGCAATTATAATTTCATACGTTCAGGCAAGGCGGTCCCATGCACATATGAGTACATGGTAACTATACTTTTCTGACACCGAATCACTGAGGAACCGGTTTAGGGCAAATCCCGTTAAAACTCATCATTTTCCCGTCAAAATCGACTGCTAGGAAATAATTTGGGTCCCTTGTCGCTAAAGGCTATTTTCGCTAAATATATTTTGAATTGAGACTGCAGTGCTTAACAACGTGAATTCGTAAAAGGGTTTTTAATTTTGAAATTTCCGAAATTAAAGTCAAATTTTGTTACTGTTTCTAAATTTTGGTGATCGAGGCGACATTACGTCCCCGTGCAGCGATATTTACTACAGTTTCTAAAATTACGCCTCTTAATGAGTTATTGAAATTTTTACATAAAAGCGAAAATATGATTAAAAATATAAAAACCTCTTCCAACGATATTTTTACGTGAAGCACGCTTTTCATGCGAAATCTTTCTGATTTTGTTACAGTTTCGAAAAGTATATCGAGGGTTTTATCGTGTTCTTTAACATCATCAGCAAATATATTTACATAGCAATTCAAACACAAGTATCGTTCACATAGATGATAAAAAGAAGAGGTTTTAAAACACTTTCTTGAGGGACACCATATGGACTTGCTTTATTTAACATTTTGCTCATGATTTTCGTCTTGTAATACCTGTCCTGTCATTTAATTAGTCTTCTATATTTCAATACAGTGCTTTCAATATCGTATTTATACAATTTTCTTATTAACAAGTATTTATCAATAGTTTCAAATGCCCGCGTTAAATCCACAAACACACTGAGAACTACATTATTCTCACTTATTTCCTTCCTCCATTTGGCACACACAAGACCTGTTTCATATGAGATATTCTCTAGAAAACCAGATTGATCTATAAATAAAATGTTATTTTTTTAACATGTTCATGTAACTGATCACTCACAATAATTTCCAATATCTTGTCTACAACCGGCAATGAATTAGTTGGGCGGCATTTCCTGTTTCTAGCGATCTGTTAACAATATTTAATAAATGGTAACGAATTGCGCAAAACAAGTCTTTCAACAGTTTAATGCTAAGCCCTTCATCACCATCAATTATTTGTTTTTAAATAAAAATGATTTTCTTTAACTGACTTAAGTTTATCACTTTAAATGAACAAAATTTAATTCGTTCACTACCTGCTTCTATCGTAAATCAAACGGTTCATTCTCAATACTGTTAGCTGTCTTTAATACTATTATAATAAATACTTTTAAAGATTTCTTAAAGTTTGGTTGCTTATTGAAAATAATTATTTCTACGTCAAGTGACAGAAATACAATTAACATATTTACGAGTGATCTTAAATAAAAATTGACTTGTTGATTTGTATTTCTCGCAAGATCGCAATTTCCCCAACGACGCCGACGGTCCACTCAACCATTTGGAAGAGTAAAAAATATCGTTGTGCCACTCTGCTCGAAGAAATTCTCAAAGATTTCAGTTTACTCAGCATTGAAAGAGAAGTCGCTGGAAAAATTATTTTAAAATAAGTATTTGCTGAACAGAAGGTGAGACGAGGATTCACAGAATTGTAACAAGGAATGAAAAACACGACCTTACTGTTTTTCATTTTTAAACTTGATGCGCGTGAAGATATCAATTTCTGTTTTCATGCAACAGCAAATAATAATTGTGATTGATGTATGACTGTCAAAAAATTTCAGAATATGACAGTGATTCTAAGAAAGAAGAAGAAGAGATGATGAAGATTGTCCAGCGGCAACAGAAGCAGATGACAGATAGCGGTTCAAAGGCCAAGTCAACCAAGTTAGCGTAAAGGTGTCACCGGCACCGACAACGATGCATATGGCTATGGAAGAGTCATTGCTAGGACCAAGTTTCCATGTGGAAGACGTGGATATCACAAACATATTCCAGATGAAGCCGAAGAAGAGAAAGCTCATACTAAAAGACACGGAAAATTCAAAATATATCCACCCGGAGGCCACCATAGCTACCAAGATGCTGCTGCCACCATCTGGCATACCAACGAAGAATCGGTACGAAGGTAAAGCCAATGTAGCAAAGGATATGGAAATGGTGCCACCCCAGCCCCGTCCAGAACCTGAGGATGTCGCACCAAATCAACCTGTGAGCAAGAAACTGCCACCTATCATTATACATGGTAAATTCCATGACCACAAGAAACTGAATACATTCTTGTCCAGTAAGCTGCGCGATAGGTATAACTGGAAACATCCAAATGTGCCGACCTCCTTAAGAATGTGCGGAAAGAGCGAACCCGAGCCAGGGCCCAGTATCTGCAGCCAAAGACCGCCACAGCATCAGAGGACGCACTGCAGACATCAACCAATGCGCAACGGAGACCTCCACTGTTGGAGACGCCACTAATGCAGCAGCAAGTCCAGCCTGGAGGAGCTCATGTGTCAGAAATTGTGCAGTTGAACCAAGCCAAGAGGACGTCATTGTGAGTAAATGTAGGCCTCTTGCTGGCGCGGATGAAGGAGATTAACTCGAGGGTTATACTACCGCATCGGAAAAGTTCGAGGTAGTTTACTATTTCTTAGTGAGCATCCCAGACGATGCCTTTTAAATTAAGAGTCTCTTTATGGAACAAAATTTCATTTTTGATTAACTATTTAGTGAAGCACAAAATTGACATTATGCTTCTAAACGAAACAAAACTGACACAATGTGATAAGTTACGTATCGGAGGGTGTACGACTATTCGGAAGGACAGGGCTAACAATAACCGGTGGCCGTTCTCATCAAGTACAATATTGCGCATACACATCGTACTTTACGAAATACGTCTGTGTGTGATGTTGGAGGGCGGCGTGAGCATCGTCGCCGCGTTCAATAGACCCGCGAACGGCTTCACAGCGGGTTGTCTTGAGAATTTATTGAATACTGGCCCATGCTGCTTGCTCACAGGTGACTTCAATGACAGACATCACGCATGGACCTACCATCGCAACAACGCAAACTCAACGTTTTGTTTAACTATGTCAACAATCATAATGTCGTACTGGAGCATCCGGATGTCCCACGCATCTTCCGGATAATGGTACAGCACCGACTACCCTCGACATAGTGGTCAATAAGGGTGTGAGGGACTCTACCTCACCAATGGTGTTGGGGGAGCTCACATCCGACCACAATCCGATTCCCCTGGAACTGGAATATATGTCGAGGAAGGTAACTATATATCGAGTCACGTCTTACAGGGACGCCAACTGGTGCATATCAACACCAGCTTAACATTAACCAACACAATCGCCACCACCGCTGAACTGGAAGGTGCAGTGGAGAAGTTCGTAAGGATGATACTGCAAAGCGCATAGTGGAGTGTTGAAATTACCATCGTCATCAATTCATACAAAGATCGACTCGACGAAGCGGTAAAACGAGACATACGAGACAAAAACAGATTAAGACTGCTTTTGCAGCGAAATCGCGATATCGACGCCAAAGTGGAGATGAGCAGACTGCAGAATCAGATCAGAACCGCTATCAACATCATGAGAAACCGAAAATGTGAGGACAAGCTGGAAGCGCTAAATCCTCGGAATAAATCACTGTATAAGCTGGCGAGGGCCTTAAAGAATTCGCGGGAAGCCACACCTGACGAACACGAACAGACAGACGTTGATGACAGACGCGCAGATAGCGAACTTGGAGCATGACTGTATAGAAAATGACATAAACGAAGTTATTGGCCATGACATACAACTGACCAGACGTGAATTCCTACAAGTCATGGTCAAACCCTCGGAAATGGAGAAAATTATCAAGACTTTGCCAAATAACAAAACTCCTGGAAAAGACGATATCAATTACAAGCTGCTAGTATATAGTTAACGCGATCCTGCGATTGCAACACTGAGCCCAGTCAGTGGTAACGTGCTGTAGTCGTACCGATTCTGAAGCCGAACAAGAACGGGAAGCTTGCCGGCGTCGGTGATCTTCAAGTTGGTGGAGAAGGTTATCTTGGTCAGATTAGATGCTGCCCAGGATGAACTTAACATCAATGACGAGGGCCAGATCGGCCTCAGGAAGGGTCAAGGTATACAGTACAGCAAGTCGTTTGGACAGTTAAGGACGTCAAGGTACAATAAAACCTTGGGAAGAATACCGCTATGGTCTTTGTCGCCTAAATTGTACAATTTATATGTCTCCAACGGCTAGAGGCTACAGTCTTCACGCGTTGCTTTACTGAGAATAAAATTTCAATACCAATTTCGATCAAGGGGAGCCAAATTCCAACCAAAGGTTACGTGAAGTACTTAAGAGCAGATTCGACAAATGACTGACATTCAACACACACATCAATGAGACGGTACGGACAGTCTATTCCTTGTCCAAGAGTCCGTATCCGCTCCTGGCTAGGAATGGTAGACTCAGTCGACAAAATAAGAAATTACTATATACTGTTGTAGTCAGGCCGGCCATCACATACGCGGCACCGGTGTAGTGCAGCACGGCGGTGACAACAATGAAAAAACTGAAGATTTTGGAATATAATTTCATGCGCCTCATTTCAGATTCCACCAGTTACACCTCTTTCAGGGATCTCTATGCTTGTCACGACATTACCCCACTAGGAGACTACATCCAGCAAATCTCATAGAAGTTTTACTTCTTCAAACTGAGCGATAGTCCGCCAACACGTAACATTACAAAATTTAGACAGCATAATGCCCCCTTCCGAATCAAGCACACCCTGCCATATCAGGCGTTGCCAATTTCCGGCAGCCACTCTAGCCACCTCTTATCATAACCTTCTCCTACACTACTTTCTCTCTTTGAAAACTTTGTATCTTTAACTCCTGTCTGTTACCCTTTCCCTTTCTGTTTGTTTTTCTTCTGTTTTGTTGTTTGTCACAACGTATTTTGAACCCCCAACATTAGAAAATCATAGATTTGATGGCTGGAATGCCTCTCAGCGGTAATTATCTCGAACGGGGAATCGTTTTACGTTTTCCCGTGTTAGCAACCAAATTTAATAAACAGTAACATTGCTATTATTATTTTTACTAGTTGTAAGTTTTAATTATTTTATATCCTTTCTTGGATTTCTTTTATTATATTACTGATTTTAATCCACTGATTTTAACGGAAGGAGCTTCAGTTTTTATTTATACATCTTTTGTTTTTAAGTGGAACCTACTCCGTCCAGCCTCTCGACTGTCAGGCTCAGGCGATGTATTTTTGTTAATATTAAATAATGTTGTTTTGTTATAGTTGTTTGTTGTTGTTGTCGGTGTCAGAAACGGAGGAAATACAGAAATACAAAAAACCCCGATGGCAGGTGGCCAGTCGGAAAGGTAAATTTTGTCCTATATCGCATGTACATATTTGATTCGAAATAAAATTTTGAGAATTTTTTAAAAAATTTGAAACGCCGCCATTTTGAAACTAAGAAGGCGATTTGGCCCATCTTCAAACTTAATAGACCCAAAGTATATGCCTACCATATTTCGTTTTGATCCGTTGAGAAATGCGCCCTCTAGGGTATTCACAAATTTCGTTATATAACATATATATATATATATATATATATATATATATATATATATATATATATATATATATATATATATAAACTGGGGACCATAATCGAAGAAACTATTGTTATGTCCCACCGATGACAAGCTACCCGCTATGTCCGGCGAAGGCGGTTCGTATATATTGGAAGAATAATCGGTCACTACTTGAAATTAAAATACCTTTATTGAGGCGAATTATAAAAGTAAAAACGGCGTACATTAATGGTTGACTCGGCAAACTTAAAAACATATGTCAAAAACTGTCAAAAGTCAAACCTAACTAACTGAAGTTGATTATAAAACTCTTCTTATACTTCTTACAAAACTATTTCTAACAACTATAGTGAGATTCTTCCGAAGTAGTGACGTGCTGCACTCTGCAATAGGTAGATGAGAAATATACCTAAAAGCACCTTTAGGAAAAAAAGACAAAAGAGAAATCACAGATTCCATATCATGACACAATGTGGCAACGCATTTCACAAGCACCTACGCTACCAATCCCCTGTTTCTGTACCATGTGCTATGTGGCTCTCGCTGCTTGCAACAAACATGGCCTTAGTCCAAGACATAATTGGCCCCCAGCGGTGTGTGTTTTCTGTGGGTAGCAGCAATCGTACGCTGATAAATTGAACCAAGTCAAAAAATTAAGTCAGTTCGTAATATACAGAACACAAATAGCAACTCTGGCTAGGTTATATATTTTAGTCTAAAAGTGCCAACGCCGATGAAATGAAGGATAAAAGCCAGACTTTACTATGCTATCGTTACCATGTGTGCTGACAACTTTTTTTATTGGTCAATTACAGATAAAAACAAATAATTTCTCGATACCTTTAGTACAAAGTTATGTAGGCCGCTGCATTTCAAACGAATTCCAATTAGATTTTTTAAATAAAGAATGAACAAATTCTATTAGTTTCTAATGTAATTACTGCCAAAAAATCGTACGAAACAATTACGTCATGGAATCGGGGTAATATAATTTAATAATCTTGTCTGTTTGCACTCATTTTATAATTGAAATATTTTTATATTGTGATATTATATAATATATTGTTTTAGGTAGCTACGTTTCGTGTTGGTATTTCGGAAATCGGAATTGAATTTATATCTAGGCTTCTCTCTTCACACCTTCTTGTGTTGGGGGCAAGTACAGTTTTTTTGGCAAAATCGATGATATCTCGCGTCTACCTACTGTCAGTGTCATCAGAAATGCGATTTTTAATTGTGAAGGCCCACTGATCACCTCGTTTTTCTGCTGCTCTCAACATTTTTACACCAATATCAACTTTTTCCGTAATCAATGACGTTATTTCTTTTGCTGTTTTTCTTTTTTTTTTGGCAACATGCGGTAGACAGTCTAGGCAAAATACACTTTGAATTATTTATTATGCAAATTACAATAGAATAGAACATTATCTAGCCTTATTCTACCTAACCTAACTCAACGAATTAGCAGGTATTATAAATAAAGCTTCAGAAACATGATGAAATTTTTCTGAAAATAATGTAATTTGAAAAATTTTGAAAAGCTGTATCTCCGAAACTATTGGACCTAGAATAACCGTTCGGGTCTCAGATTATTGCAAATTCAACCTACTTCAGAAATGATGATAAGCCAGTTCTTCCAGGTCAAAATCGACAAAAACTGAAAAAAGGGAAAAATTTCGAGAAATGTATAGTATAACTTCTAAATTTAAATCATTGTTTTCAAATAATATTTACTGATTTTTAATGTATTTCGATCTTTATATTTTTTAATTATTACTTTCAAAATTAAATATTAATATTCAAACTGCTTAAAGTGTATAAGAAACGAATAAATCAAAAGCCTCAAACTAAGAATTTTAATGAAAAAATAATAAAGTAGTTCCCCTAATAAACCACTTTGTTTCTTAATAATACTATACACCATTTAAGTGGCTAGTTCCGCTTGTATGTCGACAGTGTTCTTAAAAGCCTTCGGTTTCATGTAGGTTTGGATGTTTATAAAAGATCTGGATTTACAAAAAATTTTCAGACAAGGCGTGTCAAAACGTGTCTATAAATAAAATAGGAATATATGAAACATGTGTTAGATACTTATGTCTCTGTGGCAGTAGGTAATAGAGGAAGTTAAATTATCTGGTGACAGGCCACCGAAATTAGAATTATTAAATCTAAATCAAGTGTTACTTTTATTTAACATTAATATATTTATTCAGAAATACAATAATGAAGTAGCTAAAATATTAAACTAACTATTTGATTTTTATAAAGGGAAATTAATTGATGTGCAAACTGCATATTCCTGGGAGTTCGGTTAATAAATTGAAACTGATCATATTCTCTATCGTTTCGGTTTCATTAATCATTTTCAGAGAATTACATTAGATAAATTATTGTACAACATATTTTTCCCTATTTATACAACACTGATTTTATGTACTCATAATTTTTTATGCACTCGCCGTTGCAAAACACTGAAACATTTTATCGTGCAGTTGATGACTTTGTTTTTATTCAATCAGATTGGTAGTAAGAATGTTCACAGATTCAGAGAGTGATAGTGATTCTCCAACCAATGCTTTCCAAAAGAGGAATTCGTACATCCAGTGAATAAATAATGTAGTAAAGTTGATGAATTCTATCATTTTATTAAATGATGAACTGAAAAATTACGCAAATTGACTTCGTGGACGAATGTCCCAGTCAACGTTCAATTACATACTAGAGTTGGTAGAGCTCAAAGTCCAATAAAATTACACCAACTTGCGTGAGTTACTAATCAGCGAACGATGCTCTTTTAAAACAGGTAGTAGGTACCATATATACTACAGCGATATAGAAAAGTTCACAAAAAACGTAAAGGAGACTGAACGCATATCAGTAACAATTTAATTATAACGCCATAAAGCAGGTGTTCGGCTTCTTTTAAATCATCGCAAAAAATGGTCATACATATTTTCTGAGGACGCAGGCCAATCTCTACTCCTATGTAATTGCTTGAAATTTGGACCTCCAGGAGTTGACTAACTGTTTCTTTGCCATGAAAGCTTCATGAAGAAATTTATTGAATTTTCACATTATTGTTGAAGTAAATAATTTATCTTGAAATTGAACAGTAAAACTAAAGTTTACAAGAAAATCAAATCTTAAAGATTGGTTCGACACTTTCCATTTAGGAGCAAGAACAGTTTTGGAGAAAATTATTTTTGAGTTTTATAAATCCTACTCTCCTCAGCCTTTCTCCCGATTCTAGTTATACCGTCGTACACTGATACTGAGGAGTATTCAAGTGTTACATTTAATAAAAAAAGAAAAGCAATTCTTTAAATCTTACTAGAGACCCTATAAAGTAGAGACTGGCCACTCGAGTGAGAGGCACTGATCGGTCCGTATGAAAAGTGGATGCATAATGGCGGCGGAGTTGCTTTTATTTTGCCGAGCATAGTGTCATTGACTCGATGTAATAGATTAAAACTAAAATAACAGTCTGTTATGACTGACTTGGTCACGAAACATTTAATGGTAACGTTATTACTTACATATATTTATCCGCTTTGTCATAACCTGTTTTTGACACTTGTGTTACGTTGTAAACACACTGATGCCACCTAGCATCTAGGTGGTGTTGCTGATGCACACGCGCTAGAGTCCCTATATACGTGCACATTGAAACCATCGCCGCCATGATGCATCCAATTGGGTGGAGTGGGGGCCGAGTGGTCAGTCTCTACTTTATAGGGTCTCTAAACCTTACCCCCGTCGACTCCCACCCAAATTTTCTTGGAGGAACTTGTTAATTGGTACGTACTATGTAAGTATCTGTGTGTTAAATTTAATCAAAATTGATTCAGCCATTACAGAGAAAAAAATATAAAATTCTTTAAAACCTACCTCCTCAGTCCTCATAACCTCCCACCCTACATTTTTTAGGAGCATGGTCATGCCATTTCAAACTGGTATTTAAGGAGTATTTATGCGATAAATTTAATCAAAATCGTGTGAGCCGTTTTAGAGGAAAAATTATTATAATTTTTTTACCAATTGTTAGGGGTTAAATCGCTCCACATTTGAGCTAGGACAGATTTTGCGATTTCACCTTGAGGTGTGGCCGTCCTAAATATGCACGCCAAATTTGAGTAAAGTCGTTCTAGTGGTTTGGGCTCTCTAGGTGTGACTTAGACGACAGACATAGACTACAGACAAACATTTTTAAGAATCACTTTTTTGGTTCAGGGACTTGATAATGTGTAAATCCATCAAAAACTCAAAGTCGATTTTTTGCATGATCACAATACTTTCCGTATATTTCATATTTGGGAAAGTAAAAAGAACATCGTGATACAATGAAAATGAAGGGCGGTGGAGAGGTTCTTAAAAAATCCGCGAAAGACCGGTCGACACTGAGAAAGTAGACCGTGCCATTTCCGTGCAGTGTCGGGCAGCAACTCGATATTGTTCTATGTAGACCACTTTATGAAAATGTCGTGCAAAATATGAGTTTTGCGCAGAGGATTCTAGCAGTTATAATCACGTGTCGATTGAATGAGAGACAGGAGTATACAAAAATATAAAAATACGAGATGCTCACCGAGAGATACACGAAAGACTCTTAAACCTTAACAAGTGTAAAGTTAAAAGTGAACGCTACTATATAATTTTAATGCGCTGGTAGGTGATGTGTGTGTGATATATTTAAATAATTTTGTTATTTGGAGAGTATTCAAATCCCTTAATTCATTGCTTGAAACTGAAAATATATTTAAAGTTCGGTCCTGTGTACTGCTACCATATAATGCTACAGTAGTATAATAATCACAAGCGATATGTTCTCTTGTGAGCTTTTCTATACCATTGGATTATATATGGGACAAACTATACCTGCTGAAAAACAAATTTTTCTCCACTCCACTATGTTTTTATACTAAGACACACGATTTGGAAATATGCAGTCACTAATCCTGCGGGATGTGGAGGAGTGGATGATAATCCGCTGGCGTTTCTGCCGAGAGAATGTAGGAGACACAGTGGAACTATGGAGTATTGTTTTTGCGAAGAAAAGGTCATTTATTAGGCGAAGATTGGTTATTACAACTGTTGGTTTGAAAGATTTTGGTGGGGAAATCCACAAGTATTAAAAGATATTTTCTTTATTTGGTATTTGAATTAAGTGCATTATGAAATGAATTTCCGTACAGTTTTTTTTACGATTATTAATAAATATATTTGTCAGGTTATAACATACCTATTCGATTAAATTAAATAGATCTAATAACTAATTACTCGAGTGTAATTTTACTGTTATTTTCGTTAGTATTAAAATATACCGGCAAAATGAATGGTTTTTCTAAACCATGCGGTGAAGAATGACAATCTTTTAACACAAATAATTACATAAAACTGTAGCGAGCCTTATTTTCGTACGCCACTGTATAGCCCGAGTGTTACCCTTGCTATCCAGAACTTTAAAAAAAATAATCAAGGCAGGATAATGCATGATGGGCTGTCAGGTGTTCGCGCGTTTTTTCACTACTAAGACTCTATCTGTTAATATAAGTTGTTAATTAATTCTAGTTTTATATGTTTCCTTTTCATGTCACTTCATTTAATAAATTTGTGCTGGACGATAATGCCTTATTTAAATCGTCCTACAAAACTTGATTTATATTAAATACACATCGACATAAAAATATGAATTATTTCTTAACATTGAAATATAAAAATATAAATATATCATCTAATTACATAAGTAATAATTTGTTGATGAGTTAAAATAATTATAAAAATATACTTATATTTATATGATTCATGACATTCATTAATAAACTGAGGGTCGCGCGTAGCCATTATTAGAGCAAATAAAATTTGCTAGTCAACGACATTAATTATAAAAATAAATTGTGATTTAGATATACAGGATGTCCCTGTTAAATAAATGAGAGTCGACCTGGAATAAAATAATTTACGATGAATTTAGAAAAAATTGAATAATTCGAAGGGGGTCACATACCTATTTCGTTCCGAAAAGTTCCAAGGGAAGGGGCAATATGTGTCTCGAAACGCATTCTCTACACATCCGTTATATTTTTCTCAATTTTATTAAATTATTTCTGAGTATTTTGTTTTTGATTTAATCTCTTTTAAGTATACATGCAACTTTTTAAATTAGGAAGCGTTAGACACTTTTAATAAAAACCAAAATCTCACATGTGCTACACAATTCATATATACAGATGCAAATGGAATTAATATACTTCGACTTCACTTTTGATAGGCTTAATCGTTGATTGCAAAACTTTCCAACTTTGATGTTTCAGATCAGCTCATAACTTTCTTTAGATCTTATTTAATTGATAGACTTCAATATGCCGCGTATAATGGGTTTAAGTCCTATGATTATGCTTCATCCTCAGGTGTTGGTACTCTGACAACCGAATTATCGAACCGTCAGTTTAAGTAATTTCCTCTTGTTTTTGTAAGTTAAAACGGTTATAGACATTACCCAAGTACCTTTAAACTTCCTTTTTGGATCAAGAAATTGAGCTGAAAACTTTACTAAGTGATTAATTTAGTTTAAAAGGCACGTGGTTGCTACTCGGTTTGGCACCGGATCAAAAACTTGATTTCGCACATATTTTCAATGAATATTTTGGATTATTTTAATTGAAATTGCGATTTATTCGGATTTAATTAGCGGGTATTATATTATTCTGGGTAAGTATGGATTTCTTAGATTAATATAGACACGTGCTCACATTAGAGGTTAATTTTGAGACTCATTTCATAAATTTAATTATAGACGATTTTGGTAAGGCCAGATTTCGACTTTGCGTGTGCGTTTCTTTAGTGTCCCAGAAGATCTGAAAAGGTTTTGGTTGAGATCGGATTACTTTTAGTGCTATTTTGACGCAACAAGTTGTTTATTTTATATTTACTTTCAATTTGCAATGAAACCATTGAAAAGCAGTTAAAATTCTGATTTCAACGATATATCACACTTCCGCCCTTTCGATTTGGTTTCCGTGAAAAAAATTAAAAACAAAGCAAATATGGCATATATCGCATTTCGCATGACATGATCGATGCGGGTAGCAGTTACATCGTGAAACTCGTCACATCACGTGTCAATTCACGTGTGAGGGTTTCTTCACTGCTCTAGAAGTAGAGCGGATTACGTTTAGTGCCGTTTAAACTACAAATATTCCTCTAAAATCTAGTAAAATTACTGAAATGCTAATGTTTGATTTAACAAAGACAGCCGTGAGCGATCGGATTGCAATAAGCAAATTTTGATGATTGTCATTGTCATCGTTTGTCATCCGATAACGTTGGTGTCATGTCATATTAATAAGATTTCGGCACATTTGTAATTTTTAGTGGATTATCACAAACTTTAAAGGTAGATGTAACAATATCAATATCATATGCTTTCTGTACCTTCGTTGGTGAATTTATTATAGATTATCACTTTACCAATTTTCAGTTTGTTGCTTTACAAATCTGTAGTATTTAGGATAACTAGACTTTCTTAGTCGTTCAAGTGATGTTAAAGTTGTTAATATCCAAATAGTATATTATTCAACGAGCGATAATGTAAGTAATAACTCGCATAGATGATTGTAAACTCATTAAGTTGGGGATTTTTTAGTGCCCCAGAAGATCTGAAAATGTTTTGGATGAGATTGGATTACGTTTAGTGCCGTTTTGTTACACAATTTAATGCTCTTTTCAGCTTCAAAGATCCACCGAGTGGGGAGGTTCCAGCCGCTTCCAGTAGCTGCCGATTTCTTTTTATATAAATTTTATAGTTTTTATTGCCAATTTACTTACCTTGTACACGTCATCTGTACCTGCTCCAGATCGTGTACTTTCATCTACTTTTCGTCTTTCTTTTCGTACAGATCTTCTTATATTTTGTATTTTGGTCTTAACTATTTTAACTGAAGCATCAATCATTCCTTGACTTATTATAAACTGTAGCAGTTCAGCGTAAACTTCGTTTTTAAAATTTTTGTTCATATATTCCGTTGACCCTACTTTCCATAAACATTCATGTCTTTTATATATTTCTATGAACGTTTCAATTAAAATTCTATTCCATTCCATGTTCTTAGTTATATTGATAAACAACAACAATAAATTTCACGTGTAACGTATAATACGGAAAATATTTCTGCGAATTTAGATCGGTGACGCGCTACAAGTGTTTATTTATCCGATCATACGTTAGTGGGGATCGGATGCCTATGGATCTGGTCCGCTGCCACTGATCAAGCAGTTGTGGGATTTGATTCGGTGGTCCCCCGTTATCCACATACCAGCAAACTTTTGCGGACTTGGTCTGTCGAGTATCTGATCCTTTAAAAAGTTTTCTCTTGTATGGCCGGCTATAGAGTCAACGAATTGTAAAAAGGAAATCGTTACTTAGAATAACAAGGTTACTTAAAATAGGAAGAGTAAATCTAAATGAAGACAGCCTTCGAATTTTCGATGTCTTCATTTTATATTAATTAAGAAACCTTAATGGACAGTATATTTTGTCAAAGGAAATAGTAATGAATTCCTTTCCAGACATATCCAGAGGACAGCCCTCTAGAATATCTGTATTTTAAGCGATGTTATTGTTATTATTACACAAGAGAAAAGCTGAGGGACTAGCCATATTAAGCTCAAAGTGACGTATAACTTATATCAGTAAAAATGCAGATTGATAAAACATAATCATAAAGAACATAATGTGTAACCTAAATATATACATGTACAGTAGAGGATTATTCTCTATATATTGACCCCCCCTTTATTTCTATTATTATTGAAAATAGAAAAAAAAGTTTCGTGTAAAAGTTGTAAGATCTTACCTATATTTTATTGAAACGTGATTATCATGTATAGGTCACGTGATATGAAATAAATATATGTTGTTTTTTAAATGGAACACCCTATATATTATTGCATTTTCAAGAAACCCTTTTCCCCCTGATTTCAAATATATATATTGTATAGATCTATCTTAAATACTTCTTGACATATTTGACATTCAAAATGCAAATGAGCTGCTTTATTGCAAGAAGAATGAGCCATGCGTGTCAAAACACAAGTGAAGCAAAAATAACAAAGTAGGTCACGAAAATAATTATGTTATTGTTTATTCGATTTTGACATTTCAAACCGTCATTATTAATGTTTGTTTAATCAAACGGGTTATAGTGAGGCTGAGAAGGTCGAAATATTTTCCCTTTATATGAAAAATAAGAAAAATAATTGTGCCGCAAAAAGAGAATACATGACGTTGTATCCGAATCGAGCGATTCCTAGTGTAAACACGTTTTTGAATGTTATCATCGTGTAAATAAGACCCATAGTTTTTCAAGAAAACGACGTAACGTTACAGCAAACGAGGAAGAAGATCTAGATATATTGTTATATTTTGGAAGTAAAAGAATAATTTATTATAAAAATAGATGGATACCTTATTTTAAAATTTGTTTTAGAAAATTCGGTCAATAGTTTATTAAATGCTTGTCGTGAAATAAAAAAAAGTTATTCAAACATTGAAAGAACTTTGAAAGAGCATCAATATAGGCAAAATATTACCAATCCAAGAACTGAATGAAGACAAAAAACGTAGAAGATTGGAGTATTGTTAGATCATGCTCCATAAATTAGGTGAAAATCCTGATTTTTTAAAAGAAATTATGTGGACAGATGAGTCAAGTTTTCCACGGCAGGATTTTTTAATAGAAAAAACAGACGTGCCTGGGAGAATAAAAGCCAAAGGCAGAGAAAGGTCAAGCAAATAAAAAAATCGGGTAGAAAATCAATCCATGTTTGGTGCGGAATTTTTCAAAACAAAGTAGTTGGGTCCTATATCTTATGATTTTACTTTGACACGACAAACATATCTCGAAATAATTTTAACAGAGGTAGATCGTCTAATTTAAGAATTCCCTATGGACGTATTGTCTAGAATAATTTGGCATCAAGATGGAGCGAATAATCAACTTCCCATTTGGATAGGCAATACACTGGGACCATTCGATGACCACCAAATAGCCCTGATTTGTCGTCATTAGATAGCTTTTTGTGGGGTTTTTAAAAGACAAAGTCAATTTTAATCATAACCACAATCTTCAGGCCATTAAAGCAAAAATTCAAGAAGAAATTGACAACTTAAACAGAAACCATAATAACGTTATTTGCAATATTTTCCTAAACTTTGCATTGAAAATAATGGTGGCCACTTTGAACAATTTCTTTAATTGATTGTTATTTTTATTTCAAGACACGCATGGCTCACTCTTCTTGCAATAAAGCAGCTCATTTGCATTTTGAATGTTAAATATGTTAAGAAGTATTAAAGTCAAGTGCCTGACCTATATAGTATTATGTATTTGAAATCAGGGGAAAAAGGGCTTCTCGAGAATGCAATAATATATAGGGTATTTTATTTTAAAAAACATATATTTATTTCGTATCACGTGACCTATACATGATATTGTTCTTTTTTTCACGTTTCAATAAAATATAGGTAAGATCCTATAACTTTTATACGAAGCTTTTTTTCCATTTTCAATAATAACAGAAATAAAAGGGGGGAGGTCAATATATAGTGAATAACCCTATACAGTATTAAATCTACAAATATCTGATCACACTTCAATGAATTTAAATTGAAGAAATTATATAACGTCTTTATTTAAAAAATTTTGACGAAAAATTAAAGAAGAATATAACATTACTGTCATTTATTGAACAAAACTTTATAAGCTATTTTCTATTTATATACTTACATATTTAGTTGCTGATAAATATTTTATTGCAATGTTAATATTCCTTTCAAAAAAATTCAATATCATATTTAACTTTTTAATTTTATTTATGCAAATTTACTTATTATCGTAATAATTACATCAATAAAGAAGTGGAATTGTAACACTAACTAATTTAGTACTGTTTTATTATATATATCTATGTTTAAAAAATTGTGTACAGTAATGGAGAAAACATATTTGTTTGTATGCCATAAATTTCACTGAAAAATTATTTCTTGTCGATACACAAAAAATATGTTTCAGAATTTAATTCATTATTATATGAGCACTTTGATATTGGTAGTATATTTATTTATTTTAGCATTCACTTTAATATTTTATTAGGTAATGTTACCTTAGTCCATATAAATTTGAAATTGTGTTGTTTTATAAGCGATTAATTATTATTTTTTTATATTTTTATTCAGTTAGCAATCTCCAGTCAGGCATTTTACTACATTTATATCATATCTTACTTCCTATAAAATCGAAAGGGTATAAAACCCAATTGTAATGCATGAGACATAACCATACCAAAAACTAATTCGATGGAAATCAAGATTTTATTACAAATTTCTAGATTTCGTAGAATAGGCCACTCAATGAATGTAGTTGTGTTATGCCATCTTTTGTGCAGTTATTTGTTTGTTACTTAAAGTATCTCTCTCTTTGAAAATCTCTTAATAAATGATTTGACTATGTTTAAAGTAAATTTCAAATGTTAGAAAATACTTTTTTACTTGCTTTTTTTTAACTCATAATGTAGTATTATTTTTCATGCACAATGTTTGTCTTCAAATCTTGCATTTTTATTTAACATACTTCCTGATATACTTAATCAATTGATGAAATTCTGTACAGTTACTAAAATCGGATGACAATACAGTATTCCACCGTTACTTTTGCAAATATCTCCACGTAGGGGGCTCAGGGGTAAAAATTAAATGTTTGTCTTCAAATCTTGCATCCTTTATTATTTAAGACACTTTCTGACGTAATCAATTGATGAAATTTTGCACAGTTAATAATATCGGATGACAATACAGTATTCCACTGTTATTTTGCAAATATCTCCACGTAGGGGGCGCGGGGGTGAAAACGGAAAAATCTGCGAAACGAAGGAGTGAGAAATTAAAATATATCCTTTAGAGACGAGTTTTTGTTGAGCGCTCTCTGGGGGATACCCCCCTCAATCTAACTTAAATATATAATGTTATTAAAGTATGACTAAAAAGTAGAAAATAAAAAGATATATTTTTTTAAAAACTTGCTTTTGTGTAAAAAATCGTACTCAAAACTAAAAAAAAAAAAATGTAATTTGTATATAAGTATACGTATCATCTTTATGTACGCATGACTGAAGACAATATATGTACAACGATTCCACCCTTTTCATACAATCATGCGTACAATCATACAAACGCCTTGCTGTTCCTGCAGTTGTAAATTATTATTTTTTATTTTTTATTATGACTTTAAAGTTAAAAAAAATGCTTTTTGTATTTTTAACACAAAATTTGCGAAAATCGTCATAAAAAGCTGATTCTTACATGACATCTATTTAAACTCAATCAAAACGACTGTTTTCTTATCTATTAAAGACAAATTTCGCAATCTAGAATCAAAAATGACTATTTATAATAAGTTTTTGAGTAATTTAAACATTAGTATTAGCAAAATGATTATTTAGTTGCTTGAATGTTTAAAGTGAATGATGTATATTTTGTATGGTATATAAATAAATTTTAAAGTACGATATACACGTGTCGCTTATTGTTATGCCTTTTAACTGAACTAATTATTATTCAAAATATAATTGTGAGGGCACCCACATTGTTAAACATTTTAAAATAGAATGTACTTGGCCTTGCCACAATTCGAGACTTTGCATGCATGTTTCATTATTAAAATAAAATAAATATAAACCACTTAATTCATTTTCTTCAGTTATAGTAATAACTAGTGAACAATACATTGTTTATGTGGAAGGGAGACGTGTAATTTTGTATCAAAATGCTGGTATGGTTAATGATCACAGTGTTATGAATTACTTACCTAATGATGATACCTTACCTTATTGATTTAGATATGCCAATGAATCATGCCGGTAATGCAACCATCGTTACCAAGGAAATGACACTTTTTTGCGTTTTTGGCCTTTAGTATATTTTATCAAATACAGTTTCTATCTAATTAGGCAAGAGTTAATTTATAAAAATGTTTATTTTGTTAACTTTCATGATTTGTTATAATAACTATTAATTATTAAGTAGATTAGTAAATACTATGCTATACCAAGCTATATATTATATAATATTATAAGCCACACAATAATTGACTAGAAATGTAAATACTTTTAAACGACTTTCGATGACTAGTGTATATGACTACTGATAATATTTGAAAACTTGAATTTTAAAAATCTTCTTCAAAATCCATGTTGTCCAAAATGCTTCCATATTTGCACTGGACGTATTTGTTCTGAAACTAAATACATCGGTATTTCCAAAACATAAAAAATATTTTTTTGGCTAATCCGTGATAATACTTTGAGGGGCAATGTTAAAAATTATGTGTATTCAGATTAAACGATTTTTAACTTAAACATATTTCAACGAGAATTTTTTGTAAAGGGAATTTTTTAAATAATTTTATAACCAATTGCTGGGTTGATATTAGTTCACGGTTGAAAAGCTAGATCATAAAAATGGACAAAACAGAAAAATCCAATTATCTTACTAAATAAATACCAAACTTACAATTTCGTAACTTGGCCCATAACTTCCTTGTTCTTGCAAAATCCTTTGCAACGCTCGAATGTACTCTATGGCATTTTGTAATGTTTTTACCTTACTTATACGTTTTCCCCTGAAAATAGAAAAGTATTCATTCAGCTTATGGAATAATTGTAGAACATAATTATAAAAGCATACGAAATAATGCGGACAATAAAATTTATAATAAACTGAGTGATTCTTGATCGATTATTATTACATTATATAAATATCTGAGTGATATTTAAGCGTAAATACGTTTGAAGTATTTTGCATAAAACATACAGAGTGCCCGGAAAGTAAAGGGACCCAGCTTAACTGTAGTTCTCTGAGGTCAAATGGAACCGATTAAATTAAACATACCTTAGTCCAAAAGTGCCTCCTTAATGAGTTTTATAGGGCCTTAAAACATTTTTTAAAATTTTTATAATGGGCATATTTCGAAAAAATAATGACTAATCAAGCTGAAAATTGGTACACATAATTTAGGGAAGTCCGAATATTATGAGGGTATAAGTATTTCTGCATATCATAGATGACGCAGTCGGCATATTTTTTTAACATATTTTTTATCATAACTTTTTATTATTATTGTTGTGTTGGGCCCGAATGTCTATGATACAAAAACTAATTCGACGAAAATAAGGTCTACTAGTTTCATGTCTATAAAACGCACCGTTTTCAATGCAATCGCACTTCGTATTTCAGCGCATGCCAATAGCTACCATGCAACATGATATGCCACAAATAACTTTCAGACAATATGATATTCGATCAAGTTAGCATTTGCCAAATTGAAATTATTGAAACAGTTTATTGACTCAACCAAACGTACCTCAGTCCAAAAGTGCTTTCTTACAAAATTATGCGTTTTTAAATAAAGAAAAATTGTTTTGTTTTAAGTATATTTCAGAAACAGGTTCACAACTACTTCAATCAAAACTGAATTTTTTAATTATCCTTGTTACAGTTGCAATTTAAAGAAGGTTCTCAAAATGTCCACTATTTTGTTCAATACATTTGACACCGTTTTGCAATATTTTGTGTAACACGAAAAAATGATTCATTATCATTCCTAATTTTATTTTCTTCCTCTCTGATCTGACAATTCGTCTCTAGTATGGCTTGAGTGTTGATATATATTAGATTTCATATTACCCCAGATGTCAAAATCTAGTGGATTAAGGTCTGGGTTTCGTGGTGGCCATAAATGATCAGATTTACATCCAATCCACCGTTGAGGAAACTAATTATTTAAATAGTTACCGTCCATAAATCATATATTCCTCGTCAGATATTAAGGGATGTCTTCTAGCAAGGTTGGCAAAACGTTTAAAAAAATTTAAATACGACTCGCCATTTAAAATGAGAAGGAATTTCATAAGGTCCTAATAAGTAATCACCAACAATACCGCACCATACATTAATAGAAAATTCGCGTTGAAAATGTTTGGCTCGTGTTATATGGGTGTACAAACTTAACAGCATGCCATAGTGTAACCGAAACTAATATCATACCATTTGTACGGGAAAAACGGACGTAGAAGTCTCTAATCAGGCGAAAAACGTTTTGCCGGAGGTGCCGGTTGGATAGTATATCAATTTTCACTTCCGCGCCCCCTACGTGCGGATATTTGCAAAAGTAAGGAGTAGTGTATTGTCATTCGATCTTAGTAACTGTGCAAAATTTCATCAAGGATGCAAGATTTGAAGACAATTTTCACCCCCGCGCCCCATACATGCCGATATTTGCAAAAGTAATGGTGGAATAACTGTACAAAATTTCATCAATTGATGTATTAAATAAAGGACGCAAGATTAGAACATAAACATTGTGCACACATTGTAAGTTAAAGAAAGACAAGTAGAAATGCGTCTAATGCCGCCTCTATAAAGGTAAATTTTGTGTTCACAAGGAGCTTTTAATATTTCAATATGTGCCCTGAACAACAAGTTATTAATGTTTAAAATTTGCCATTTTTGGCGATTGGAAAATGACTATTTAAATGCATGCTTTCTGCAATGCACTCTGTCTGTAACTCATCTAAAATCACTGTAGAAAATATTGGAAAAAAGAATATTAAAGGAAATTTTCGTAATTATAAAAAAGTCTCCTGCAATTTTTTGTACGTCGCATTATTTATGAGTTATATTATAATATATGAAAACATTTCCAAAATACTGAAAATTTATAAAAATAGGCTAACTTTGAATATCAATTTCTCCAAATGCAGGATGGATAAAGAGTTGGCATCATCGGCGTTCGGTAGGTTATGAAGCGTTATTTATGGAAACATGCTACTTTTATTTCTTTTTTTTCTCTCTTAAGCTAACAATAATACTAAAAAAGGTAGTTTCTTTAGTGCACTATGAATGTACATATGTGTTAATAAAATGAGTTAGAATCAAGATAAATTAACATTCTTGAGCTGGCTTGAAATATTTTTTATCAAGATTTACTACTTATATATAGTGCAATTTTTCATCGTTATTGAGCAAATCGCAAAAAACGTGCTCAAAGAGTAGCCTCTTTGCAAAGGGGTGAAAAATCGTTAGATTTCGAATTTTTGTATCTCGTTTATGTCTTCGTCAAATTTAATGTGTGAAGTCTCAAAATGTCGAGCTTTGTAAGCACTAAAAATTGTTATACTTGATAATTTTCACAAGAGTTAACGAGTCTTAAGAAATAGGCGAAAAACTTTGTTTTTTGCACTTTGGGGTGATTTTAAGGATGAATCCTCAAAGAATATTGAGCGAACTTTGTTTCTGTTTATACATTCCTACAATATTACAATTTAATACAAAAAATCCGAGGTCCTTAAAAAACTGTTTGTAAATGTATTATTTTACTGGCCTTAATTGAATTGTTTGTATATTTTGAATATTATTTAAAACTCGTCATAGTAAATCCTGTTATTTCTTTAATTTAAATATGCATAGTTTTGAAAATTAAAAATTGGGGACCGCTTATTCTTGATGGACGTTCTATTTTTCAAATTCAAATATAATGAAAACATTCTATTGTATTTAATCGAAGATGTATAAAAGATCGTTTGAAAAATGTATTTGCTGATAAAAGTCAACTTTATTTTGTTACCGAAAAAAAAAAAAACAATACTAAGCAGAAAATAAATAATGCATATTTATTGGCAAGTTATATATGATTTTTGCGAAAACAAAATCAGTTATATCCTATTCATTAATAATATATTCATTCTAAAATCGCCATTATTACATTTAATAATGGCGATTTTAGAGTACTTTTGAAAATTTAAGTTTTTTTAAAATACTCTAATAGTTCTAAAAGATTAAATATCTTTATCATTCTCTTATTTCTATCTATTATTTTATAATAGATATTGGTCCATTACCTCGACCGATATTTTATTAAACAAAAATAACCAATAGATAGTAATACAAAACCTACAGCTTTGAGACATATGAGCCACGGGCTTTTTGACAAAACAAAGTAAAAATATCAAATTACCTATTATTCTGAATTGGTACAGCCTTTCTTAATCGTACAAAAGCAGTATTGACAGCTTGGACTCGTCTTCGTTCTCTAGCGTTCCTCCGTGCAACAACTTGAGGTGGCTTGTCTTTGTGTGGCACGTGTCGGTATACACCATTTTTTCTATTTTTTTCTCTCAGGGGTTGCTTGTTAGATGCTCGATTCATTTCTTTTGAGAGATCATCATCTGTCTGTGATATTCGAGCACTGTACAGCTGATCTGACCATGGGTCCCCGTTTTTCGTAAAATCACTTGAATACATGCAAGAAGATATATAAGAATTACAATCACGGTATGACATTTTTCATATTTCCACGTAATTTTTTAGACGTTATGGATATCCCTGGTTCTTACCCTATCGATATTAGCGTTTAACTATAACTGAAGATGGTATCATAAAGGTATCTATTTAATTTTAATTCGCCCGCATACACCTGGTAGAGGCGGGGTTAAAAGATCGTAACTTTTTTAACACTTTCAGCTGTTGTGGGTTTATTAGTATAATTTTGTAGTAGCACTCTTTAAGAAATTTATAATAATTACACAGTAAATTTAAATCACATATTAACAAGGAAAAACCTTTCTGAATGAGAGTTCGAAATCTGTGAGGGATACACAGGATGTTACGTTCTAAACTGTTCATTGAAGGAAACATATTCAGGGTGTTAAATATTAATTAATACGTCGAACCACATTTATTAACTAAATTAGGTCATCCTCTTCAGGCGCATTGGCAAATCTTTGTGGTCGGATATATATTTTAAAAATTGAATTGTTTCATACCGGATAAAATAGAAATATACAGTGTGTCCCAGAAGATATGCATAAAATTCATAACTTTTCTCCTACTTTTCATTGACAAAAATAGAAAAACACGTCAATTGGTAATGTCAGATTGCTTTATTCGTACGTAATGAAAAAAAATTACTTTTCACATGCCTGTGACGATATCGATATTCTTTTTTTAAATGGGACACCCTACAGAGATTTTGATTATGATTGGTAATAAAATTCGTTGCCGAGATGAAGTGTGTGAGTCAGCACATCACACAAACACCCAATCAACTTTGTAACAAGTTTGAAGGAACTGAAAGTGTGAAAGGCTTACCTAGAACAGGAAGGCAAAAAACTGTAAGCGAAAATGACAAACAGAATGTGATGTTCGCGCTAACTGAAAAATTTTGCAGTTCGTTCCATTGCAACCAACTTTAATATGGCAAAATTTTCAGTTCACCGAACTGGACACTGGACCGCTAGATAGCGCCTGCTGACTATTTTGCATGTCGCTATCCTAACGATACCGAGATGTACCAAATAGTCAAAAGATCCTCGTGCTGTTCGTCATATGCCTACCTTGCACTGACGAGAGCCAACAGCTCGAAACTGCAGTCTGCAAGTGGTGTGGGACGACTGGCACGAGAGTATTATCAGTCTTTCGGCTGGAGTTTGTTGCAATCGAAGCATTGGCGTTTTTTTGGTAATACACAGTTATTACACTTAACGCGCCAGGCTTGTTACTTGTAATTCAGCGCTCGGCGGGGCACATAGCCCGGAGAGTAGCTGTTGGTTGCAGCCTGGTTACGTTCCTTATAGTAAAATAAGGATTTTATAGAGGAGTTTTGCGACTGAAATATTATGTTTTAATATTCTGCCCTCTAAAACCACATTTCAACTAACTGAAAATCCTAATTTTTCAGTTCATTCCACTGCAACCAACTTTGATATAGCAAAATTCTCAGTTCACCAAACATCCACATAAAGTTAATATAGTACAAGAACTATGGGCAGACGATAAAGAATGGAATTTTGTGAGATCATAATGAATTTGTTTCAAATGGTTCCTAACCTCAATAATCGTATTTTGTTTTCTGGTCAAGCTCCATTTTGCCTCAGTTGAATCGTTAATAAATACAATTCAAGATTCTGGAGCCCTGAAAATCCACAGTGGATACAAGAAGATCATATGGTTTCAACCCCATTATGGGTTTGACCGCCACGTTCGCATGATTTAATTCAATTGAATTTTTTCTTATGGAATTATCTTAAAAGCAGAGTGTACGTAATTAGAGCAGATTAAAACAAATAATCCGAGATGAAATACAAAACATAACACCAGAAGTTATTGAAAATATAATTAATAGTTTCGAACATCGTATTGGTCATTGCTAAATTGTTAACGATGCATATTTTGAACATTTATTGTAATAAAATAGTAAATAGTTCTTAATGATTTTGTTTATTATTGTACGTCTTACCTTATTTTCTCTAGGTTGTGTTTACAAAAAAAATATATCACTGAATTCCTTCGTAAAATGGCCATAGAAATATAGGTTGTCCCATTTACAAATAGAAAAATCTGATGTTATTAAATTTTTTTCTTGATAAGTCCCATCATTCCATTAAGGAACATAGGGCCTCCACAAATTGTCGCCATCTGACTCTGTCCCTGGCAAGTACTTTTATTTCTCCCCATGTCTTGTTCATTTCCGTTGCTTCTTCTAACACGGTTCTCTTTCATGTCACCTTTGGTCGTCCCACTCTTCGACTGCCTTGGGGGTTCCAATCAAGGGCCGCTCTTGAGATAGTGTCTTCTGGTCTCCTAAGTGTGTGGCCTAGCCATTTCTACTTCCGCGATCTTATTTCCAGTCGTATTTCTCTCTCCTGTTATATTCCATAGCTCCCTGTTAGCGATTTAATTTGGTCAGAATATGCGCATTATCCTGCGCAAACACCGGTTGACGAAGACCTGTATCATGTAGTCAGTGGATTTTGTAGTCTTCCACGTTTCACATCCATATAGTAGGACTGATATGATGTTACTGTTAAATAGGCGTAGTTTGGTTCTCTTCGTGTATACGGAGGACCGCCAGATGCTGTTAAGAGCACCATACGCTCTCTTTGCTTTTAAGAGTCTTTGTTGTATATCACGATCCGTTCCTCCCGTATTATTGACTACGCATGCTACCTAAGTACCCGAATTCGGTGACTCTCTCTATTAGTGAACTTTGAACATATAGATCTTCTTGGTTCAGAGTCATAATGTTATTAATTGACATGTTGTATTTTTGCGAATGAAAGACAGAGGGAAAATTATGTTTTTTATGCGTTTCTTTCGAGACACACTATGCATTGTAACATTGGTGAGAAGCTGAAGCTGGGCTGAAGAAATTTGAAAACCACTGATTGATAAAGAAATGTAGTTCCAGTTTGCGAGTATGAGTTGCGGAAAACATCCAGGAATGGTTTTCTTTTGCTTAAACCCTACTTTTGCGGTCTAAAAAAGATCCTGAATCGAATTTCTAATCTGCGAATTCTAATTCAATCGAAAACTCGAAATTTTTTCATTCGATTAAAAAATAATGTTCTAGCTTAACGTATGAATTTCAAAAAATTTTATGTTCCTATAAATCAGAAGTTACCCTCTAAATTTAGGTTTAGGTTGCGAGTTGTAAAGAAAAATGAAAGAATCGACAGTAATATTACTAAATAAGGGCGATTTAGTTGAAAATTTCGTGAGGAAGGAAATAGTAGATAGAAAGATAGAAAGATAGATAAACAAATAGAAGCGTAAACTTACCACAACAACTACTCAGTGAACAAATACCCCAACCTGCATTGGATTACACCTGTAAATCCTGATAGATCGGTAACCAACTGTCATCTGTCAATTCCTAACCAGACATAGGCCGGTTTCAAACTTTCTATGTTCTCATCAGTATGCCACGAAGTAGTGATGAGAGATAGGTGAAACTTCTTAGATGACCAATGCTACTATCCGTCGGACATCATCACTGTGACTTATAGTGATTACGAAGCAAGACCTCCAGCTTTAGTGGACTAGTTTACGTTATATAAAAAAATATCTAATAATTCTCTTTTGTGCAATCAGTATTCTCTCAGTTCTTAAAATACTACGTTGTATGACAAATCAGAATAAACCAGGGCGTAGTAGACACTTAGACTATTCTGATGATCAAGAGTATTTTTGAGCTGCGAGATCACATAATAGGTACTATTTAGTTTCTTACATATAAATTAAATGCTCCAACTTTAATTTGAGCCGATAAAGACGCCTAAAAGTTTAGTTACGGTAGTGCATAAACGAACCATTAACAACTATTTCATTTAAATGAGGGATTTTCATTTTGCCTGTAAACAACATACAAAAGATTTTCTGAGTATTTCAAATCAAAGTATTAGTGTGACACCAGTTCCGCTTGATATGATGTATACTTGTTAATAATTCATTAAAAAGTGAGGGTATGGGCATAATGCCCAAATTTATAAAAATGGCTTGACAATGTTCCGTACATTTAGCGTTGACAAGAACTCTTATAATTTTCTTTTGTTGTTGAAAGACTTTAGATGCGAGGTGATTATTCTGGAAAGCCTCTTATTCAGATGGTCAATATGGTTTACCCAAATAAGGTTATCATCTAGTCTAGATAGATACCTAGGAGTTTAATGTGGATACATTTTGGTTTGAGAATATTATCAGGATCTGAGTTTTCTCTTTAAGTGTAAATTCGTTAGAGTTAAACTAGTTTATTGCTTGTAGTTCATTGTGAGAGGATAATTGCAGCGGATTGTCAATGTTGTGGTCAAAACACTAGAGAGTAATATCATCGGCGTACAGAGTAGATTTGCTAGGCAACATAAATTGAGGAAAGCCATTAATTTATTATCTGGCATTGTTAACAAGAACACCAAATATACAAATTTACTACCTATCTACAACTTCTAGTGATCTTCATGTAGTTGATTTTAAAATGGTAGTATGCCCTCGGCCAGTCCGTAGCCCTTCTAAAGAGAGATGGAAACCCCTAAATTAAAAAGGCTCATTAAAGTATTACACTTTATCGCACATATGTAACAGATACATTGAAAATTTTAATGTTTACAGACGAGTTTACAGAAAATATTACTGTATACAAATTTTAGATATTTAAAATAGTTCCCATTTAAAAAAACACCTAAAGAATAAACTGACATAAACCTCAATACTGCAACATAAATTAACCCACCGGAATGATAGATACAACGATACTCAGTAATTATAGATGTGCGATTTTAGAATTTACAAGTCGAGTTGGCATGATAGATATGTCAATAATATATAATGTCAAGTAGCGTCTATTGACGAATTTATTCAATTCAATTTGATAATTTATAAATTGTATATGTATTTCTATTGACCACATTAAATTTGTGCAACATAGCAGAAATATTGTTATTATTTGCCCTAAGTCGGGCTGGTCCACTAAATCGAAGGAGTTATAATTATTGACGTTACGGAATCTAAAAGTCTAGATCCCACAAAATTGGTCCAACGATTCGGATTGAGAGAATCCTGTGAAGATTGTCAATAATTGGAAATTGGAAGAATTGCCTATATTCAGTATTGTCTGAAAGTATTATTTCGTTTGGTGCACGGAAACATTTTGAAAATAGCTGTTAAAAAGGTACAGATAGATGCAGTTGTACATGTAAGAAAAGGAAGCAGTTAAAAGTCTGAAAACTGTTCTGATTGCGAGGGTGTGAGTTGGTGAGTTGGTAAGCACGTAAAGTTCCTGTACCCAGTTCAGTGAGAAGGTCTGTTATATTTGTTCATTGCATGTTTTACGTAACCAACCGATGGTTTTATTTTGACAAATGTCAAATTGAATGTAGAATTTAAATTGTTTTGATTTCTAATGTTTTAAAACAGAGTTTTATAGACGATTTAGTTGTGAAATATTGTTATACTTTGCTTGATTCATGAGCAATATTGCTTAGAATATTGTTTATCAGAATATACCTACATCTTTTGTCATAAAACTTGTCAATTTATCATTTCCAACTATATTAATAATCACCCTTTGTAAACAAGTACGAAATAGTTTTGGTAATAGTATAGTACAACTTATAATTAATATTTGTCATGGCTACTAAAGTACCAGAGGAATTATTAAATAGGAGAAAATATTACAAGGGTAGAATTACACATATTGAAAATTTGTTAGGTGACATTGAGACGAGCACTCAGGTTGCTGACTTACAAAGTTCTTTAGATAGACTTAATGATATTTTTGCAAAATTTGAGGAAATTCAAATAGAATTGGAAATTATTGATGAAAGCAAATATAACGCTGAAGGTCTCGCAGTGGAGGATAAATATTTAGATTTAGTAAAAAATATTAAACGTAACCTTGGAAGGATAAAAAAGTCACATAATGGTGATAGTAAAAGGGATAATCCTATTCAAGGCGAATCAAATAGCTATCTCTCTCTTCCGAAAATTAATTTACCTATTTTCTCGGGAGATTATACCAGTTGGCTTAATTTTAAAGATATATTTATGAATTTAATTCATAATAATAACGAATTAAGCAAGATACGAAAATTTTATTACTTAAAAGGTGCTCTAAAAGGGGATGCTACGTTATTAGTAGCGAATATTGAATGCTCTGAGGCAAACTATGATGAGGCTTGGCGTGTTCTAGTCGAGCGGTTTGACAATAAAACGTTGATAGCTAATAGTCATTTAAATGCTATTTTTGAGTTACCTAAAGTAAACAAAAATTCCGGAAGTAGCTTGAGAACTATGTTAAATTTGTTCGCGCAACATTATAGCTCCCTACAGGCTCTTAAATTGCCAAATTTGTTTGATAGTTTTTTAGTATTTTTTATTTCTCAAAAATTAGATTTTGACACTCGTAAAGAGTTTGAGCTTCAGCGAGAAGCTGAGGAGTTTCCCACAATTAAAGTATTTCTTGAATATCTTAATAAACGATGTCAAGCGTGGGAAATATTGCACCAAAATGATGCAATGAGTAGTCCTAAATCGGATAAACGAACTTTTGCCTGTAATGCTACTGAAGTGGCAAGTAATATTCCAAATTGTCCGATGTGCAACAATAAACACCGGCTTTCTAAGTGTGGAAAGTTTTACAAATTGTCCGTTAGTGAAAAACGCAAATTTGTTGAAGGGAAGAAATTATGTTTTCTTTGCCTAAGTACAGGGCATATGTACTCAAATTGTGGTGCTTCTTTGTGCAGTAAGTGCAATCAGAAACATCATAAGATGTTACACTTTGGATTTGGAAACAGTGGTAGAGAGTTCAAACAAAATTCACAGACCGAAAATGGTGTTAGTGAGAATAATGCTAGCGTGGATACTGTAAACGTAATAGCAAATGCGTCGTGTTCCAGTAAGGAAGGAACACAGATTTCAATGTCGAGATTTAGCGGTGATTTTAATTTAGTACTCTTATGTACTGCAGTGGTTAATGTTGCAGATGCGAATGGCAATAGATATCCATGTCGTGCATTGCTAGATAGCGCTAGTGAGCGTAATTTTGTCACTTCTAAATTTGCGGAAAAATTAAAAATGACTGGTATCCAATCCAAATGGTCAGTTGCTGGAGTTGGTGGTTTGACCTCTCTAGTTGACACAGTTTTAACGTTGACTGTTGAGTCTCGAGTTAATGATTTTAGTTTTAAAACGAATTTTGGTGTTATGAAATTTATTACAAATGGACTACCAAAAGTTAGTTTTAGTAATAAATTATTGAGGTGGCCTAATTTTGTTAAATTGGCAGATCCTCAATTCAATATTCGTGGGGATATTGATATGCTCATAGGAGCAGAATAGGATAAAATCGAGTTAGGATATGATAAACCTTTATTGCATAATACTCATTTGGGATGGGTATTTGGTGGTAGTTTGAGTGGTAATATGAACTCAATAGAAAGTTCGGTCTGTAATGCTATTACAGATTCTCAATGCAATGAAAATGTTGCCGATTTAATTGCGAATTTTTGGCGTTTAGAAGAATATTCGTCTAAAAATTTCCTTTCTGCAGACGAAATGCGTTGCGAAAAGTTATATCTTGATACAGTGTCAAGGGATAAGGAAGGTAGATATGAAGTTGATTTGCCTATCATTGAAGAGAAACTGTCTAGTTTAGGGGATTCATACCCCTACGCGATGAAATGTTTTTTAAGCTTAGAAAAGAAGTTTAAAAATAACGTGGAATTTTTTGAACGGTACAAGAAATTTGTTCAAGAATTCGTTGATCTTGGTCACGCATTCGAGGTCGCTCGTATTCCTATTTCAGGAGAGTTTGTTCAGCCATTGGAATATTATATGCCTCATCATGCAGTCGTTCGTGAGGATAAGACGACAACCAAGTTAAGGGTTGTCTTCAATGCGTCTGCACCGTCAAGTACAGGTGTATCATTGAATGATATTATGCTGGTAGGACCTGTAGTTCAACCAGATTTGTTCTCTGTATTAGTCCGCTTCCGCAGTTATGAATTTGCCATTATAACGGATATTACAATGATGTATCGAATGATTAAACTTAAGGAAAGATATCAGCCTTTATAAAGAATTTTGTGGAGAGATTCCCCTAATGAGGAAATTAAATGTTTGCAGTTGAATCGAGTTACATACGGAACTGCATCAGCCAGTTGCCGTGCAGTTCGAAGTTTATTACAATTGGTAAAAGATGAGGGCGTTGATTATCCACTTGCTTGTCGCGCTTTAACAACCAATACATACATGGATGACATTATAACCGGTGCGTCCGATTATTCATCCGAGGTGTGTCTGCGAGACGAATTAATTGAGCTGCTTGGTAAAAGAAAATTTGCCTTACATAAGTGGTATTCAAATAACAAACGTTTACTTCAGGATATCCCCGAGGATAAGCGTGAAAAATGTAGTTTTACCCTCAAAGACGGTAGTGCGTCATTGAAAGCTCTTGGAATGATATGGGATCCAAGCAAAGATTCTTTCATAATGTCATACTCAAAACTGCACGATAATGAGCAAAACTCAAAGCGTGAAATTTTATCAGAGATATCTAAGATTTTTGATCCTTTAGGCATTATTTCACCAGTGTGTATTATAGGCAAATTAATAATGCAATTAATCTGGAAACAAAATTTAGGTTGAGATTCTGTGGTTCCTGATCATATTTTCGAAGTTTGGTCTTCATTTAAAGAAAATATGAAGTATATCGAGGAAATTTCCATTCCACGATTGATAATAGGAAGTAGTACTGTAACTTTTCAAGTTCATGGATTTGCTGATAGCTCCTTGAAGGCCTACGGTTGTGCAATTTATCTACGATCTAGAAATCGTTATGATAATTACACAAGTCATTTGGTTTGTTCCAAATCTAGAGTGGCACCGATCAAGACTATCACATTACCACGCCTGGAGTTATGCGCAGCGTTGCTCTTAGCGCGTTTTATGTCAATATTTCTAAAGTCATTTCCTATGACGGTTGAAAAATGTTTTTATTGGACCGACTCCACGATAACTATTGCTTGGATTAAATCCGATGCAAGTAGGTGGAATATGTTCGTTGCCAATCGGGTGGCAGAAATACAAGAATTGTCCTCAAGGGACAATTGGTATCACGTAAGATCTAACGAAAACCCAGCTGATATTGTTTCTAGAGGCATGGAGCCTCAATTGTTAAAGAATTCAACTTTGTGGTTTAATGGTCCTCAATTTCTAAAACAGGATGAACTAAGTTGGGGTATTAGTGACATTACTGTTGATAATAGCAATTTGCCTGAAGTTAAAGTTATAACAAACGCAGTTAATGTTCACAATGAAAAGGCTAACGACTTATACGTATTCTTCAAAAGAATTTCTTCGTTTCCTAAATTATTACGCGTCATTGCTTATTTCCTGAGATTTACTTTCAATTGTCGGAGTGAAATTAAGAGAAATGGTAATTTAACCGTTGAAGAATTAAATTCAGCTTTAATTGTCATAGTGCGCATGCTTCAACAGGTGCATTTTCAAAGCGAGTTAAAAGTTGTTAAAAATAATGCAATTTCCCGAGAGAAATTTGGTAAGTCAAAATTTCTGTCTCCATTTATCGATACAGAGGGAATATTAAGAGTAGGTGGGAGATTAAAACACGCTATTCATATTTCCGAAGCCCAAAGGCATCCTTTAATATTGCCATACTCTTCTCATGTAACCGAATTAATCATTCGTTATGAACATGAAAGATTGTTGCATGCCGGTGCACAGTCTACATTAGCTTCTTTAAGGCAAAAGCTTTGGATAATTAACGGGCGTAATGCAGTTAGATTTATGATTCATAATTGTAATCGTTGTTTTAGATATAACGCTCGTCAGTCTAGTCAAATAATGTCTGATTTGCCTAGAGTTAGGATTACTCCTGCCAGACCATTTTTATCGGTAGGATTAGATTACGCAGGCCCAATAGAAATAAAACAATCTAGATTACGCAAATCTATTATGACTAAGGGTTATATTTGCTTATTTATATGCATGTCTACGAAAGCGATCCACACTGAACTTGTGTCAGATATGACTACGCAGACTTTTCTCTTTGCATTTAAAAGATTTATTTCCCGCCGCGGAAAGGTATTAAAGGTTTATAGTGATAATGGCACTACATTTAAAGGTGCGAATCATGAATTAAATTCATTGTTTAAAATATTTCATTCTGAAAGTAGCGCCTCTGTAGTGAAAGATTCAATGTCACTAGAAGGAGTGGATTGGAATTACATTCCTAGTTATTCACCTCATTGGGGCGGAATATGGGAAAATGGTGTAAAGCTCATTAAGTATCATTTAACTCGAATCATGGGTAATACCCATTTAACATATGAAGAGCTGAACACACTTCTTGTTCAGATCGAAGGAATCGTGAATTCCAGGCCTCTCGTATCCTTGTCCTAGTGATCCCAATGATTATAATGTACTTACTCCAGCACATTTTTTAATAAATGATACAATGGTTGCGTTACCTGACAGGGCTGATTTGACTGAATTACCAATTAATAGATTACGTGCTTGGGAACACGTCACTCAATTAAAACAGCATTTTTGGAAACGCTGGAATAATGAGTATTTAACTTCCTTGCAAAAAAGAACTAAGTGGCTTTATGAGCAGACGAATATTAAGTCAGGAGATCTAGTTTTGATTAAGGCAAATAACGTACCGCCTTCTCAGTGGTGTTTGGATAGAATTGTTGAAATATTTCCTGGAAAGGATAACCGTGTCCGTGCTGTATCAATAAAAACTAAGTCTGGGAACGTGTACTCCCGTCCAATTACAAAATTATGTCTATTGCCCAGTCAGTAAACGTAATCTGTGGATTGAAACCTAAGTTTCAACGGGGGGTGTATGTGCGATTTTATAATTTATAAGTCGAGTTGGCATGATAGATATGTCAATAATATATAATGTCAAGTAGCGTCCATTGACGAATTTATTCAATTCAATTTGATAATTTATAAATTGTATATGTATTTCTATTGACCACATTAAATTTGTGCAAAATAGCAGAAATATTGTTATTATTTGCCGTAAGTCGGGCTGGTCCACTAAATCGAAGGAGTTATAATTATTGACGTTACGGAATCTAAAAGTCTAGATCCCACAATAGAAAACAAGTCGAGAAAATTTTAGGTGTGTTTAATATAGTAAAGATATTATATTCTATCATCTTTAGTGAAATGTTATTTACATTCACTATATAGGTACAGTGGATTTAAAAAAAACTGGTACAACTCTTGTAATCGAAAATCTTAATAGTTTAGTTGTGTGCATATGTCTGTAAATAGGGCTGGCCAGGCATGTCGAGAGGGGGGTGGAGAAGAGGTGATTTACCCCGGACCTGGGTTTGTTGGAGGAAATCGGTTTTCTTAGTGTTTTTAAACCTTTCTTTTTAATTTTATTCAAATGAAATTTTAAAAAATAATTAGAAAATAACTTTTTCAAAATATTTTCAAGCCTGCCATATTATTGTTTAAAAAAATAATATTTGTTACGGATGATTCTACTAATGGTTGTAATTAAAGTACTAACTGAATAATGATAATTCTATTTTTAACATAAGAACACAAAAATACCTACCACTTGAGATTTAAAAAAATGTAAACAATGCAAACTGAACATAAAAATGCAATAACAAAATTAAATAAATGAACTTCAACTACGTAATACAGAATTAATGAAGTCTTGCAGGCATGGACAAAATCAGATTTCTTGCAAGGTCAACTTCTTGCGACAAGTTCTCCCAAGCGTCTTCGATTATCCCTTCCAATTCTTGGGCATTATTTGGATGGTTATTTAATTTTCTTATATGTTTCACCATTAGTCCCCAAACATTTTCAATTGGATTTAAATTCGGACTTTTAGATGGCCACGGTATCAACTCTATGTTTTTATTAAGAAACCATTGCCTGACGATGGGCCGTATGTATGGAACAGTTGTCTTGTTGGAAAATAAAATTATTTTCCGGAAACACCTCTATTACTGACGGCAACATAATATTGTCTAATATTTCAATATGTATAATTAATGGAATTGAGATGACCACCACTGTTCCAACACACACCTAACCCATTTAGGCTCATCCAAGCCCAGACATCGACTGAAAGGCTTCCTGATATTTGTGGATCGAAAGTATATTTTTCGTCGTATCTAGTGGAAGGAGGCCTATATACGCGAACATTTTTCTGCAAGTAGTAGGTACCGAAGCAGGGAAATTTGTCTCTGAAATTGCATTTACTGTAGTCTGAAAAGGGTTTTCTTTTAGGTAATTTATAAGATTTTCATCTTCTTGATTATTGCTCTTTCTGAGCCTACCGGAACCAACTTTAAGGGATACCGTTTGATTAGTTTCCCATTGTCTTTTAACACTCATTATCGTGGCTTTACTCACATTGCATTCAGCGGCAAGTCTTCTTATGGACCAACCATCTTCAATTTTAGAAACAATTCGAAGTTTTTGAATGTCGAGCCATTTTTAATAATGACGCTACTGATTAACGTCAAAGTGACATTTGTAAGATTATTAATATCAATCAAAGAACGAATGATTTACATAGCTAAAAGAAAGTGTACCAGTTTTTTTGAAATCAACTGTACATAATTTAAATTTTTCAGAAAGTACTTTATTTAGATACAGTTTTGTATATTTTTGTTTTGCTTTGATATAATTTTGTCCGCTAATATAGTTATTTGCCAATTCACCAATTTTTAAAAATAGTTGAAAATATAACACCTGGTGTACCTATATATCTTAACTAATTTACATAATATTGTTCAGAGTTACTGGTATTAGTAACACCTTTTTATAAACGTGGCGTGTGGTAAGAAATCAGGAATCATCTGCCCCGTGGGCATATTCTTCAGCTAATTGTACAAAAACGCATAGGTATCAATCCAGGTGGCTTGAGTTCAAACAAATCCTTATTACAAAATCGCCAGCTGCCCAGTGCCCACCGAAGAACAACCTATCAATTAGATCATAACTATTAATTATGTTAAGCCATTAAGATAAACAATCCATACATGTTTTATTAAGGAGAGTAGTATATCTCATATAATAAAAATCTTTTGCTGTTCCGGAAATATTTATTTAACTCAGTTCTATAAGTTGTCATCAGATATTGCGGTACATACTCGTGAGCCAAAAATAGTTATTAGTGTAACCCTAAGCCATTCTATACAGTACTAAGATGTACAAAAATCCAATCGATTCCTATAAGACAGAAGGAGATATAAATAGGAAAATGTACCTGAAAGAAAGTGATATATTGACATTGACGTCAGCAGTTTAGCAAGTATGTTAGAGTTTGGCCCGTTGAATAGAAAAATGGCAACAGCGTCAAGGGCGTAATTTTTTTTGATGAGGAAAGGAATATGAAAAATTTTAAAAACAGTATTTTCTTTTGTTTGTAATGTCAGAAACATTATATCGTACTAAAAAATTATAAGTATCTGCAGATAAGCCACTCTAACTCTCGCCTGACTTTTTAACACGCTTTTATTAGCTTCACCTGTATGTTTGTTTGTAACGGAATCTTTGAACGTGATTCTCACCCACTTCAAAACGTCAGATTAAACTGAAATTTTGCACACTTATCAAAAACCGATGACAATAGAATAATTTGACAACTTTCTTCTAATGTCCTTACCAGGATCATCAGGATAAAATAAAAAAATAAAAAGGACTAATCTATTGTCTAGATTTTGCCGGAGGCGCCATTGTTATTAATTTTATTATTATTTTATTAGCTTCACCCGTTTGTTTGTTTGTTATCGCAGACAGCTACGCAACTATCCGCCCTCACTTAAGCTAATATCGCAGAACGCAAAAACGGTATGAGTTTTGGACGTTTCTCGTATTATTATATGAACATCAACACCCAGCACTCGACGAGAGTTAAGCAACCGCGGTACAGTTTGTGATCATTGCATACAAGAGTACATATACGTAACTTCAGAATTGTCTGTAACGTATTTTCCGTTGTATAAACCCTTGTTAAACATTAGTTCCAACTTTAATACATACATTATGATGTAATATTAATTATGTACTACTAGCGGATACTCAGCGGTTTCGAAAAGCAGGCGGGTATCAGCTGCTTTCTATATGTATCGGTGTTCATGATGCTAATTCTAAAATTCACCCAATCCAATATATTGGTGAGAAACCTCAGGGAACCGGGCACACCCTATTGTATAAGAACCTTACCTTCTATCGGTTCTTTGGGAAGGTTGACCGTTTAATTGTCCATTACTCGTGAGAACAACAATGAAGAATGAAACTACAACACAATAAATTATAGTTTAAAAAAACAAAAAAACACGCTTTAATAGCAAACCGGACTAAATAAGAACAATGTTTAAATATTAAGTGTTCAACAACGTTACCACTAACTCAATATAATTAAATGATTTTTAATAAGTTTAAAATAAGAATGATGTGATTGATAAAAAAAATTAATTTTATTGTAAAAAGCTACACTACTAATAGTACACTATGGTTCGGAAAAAGGTTGGGTTCAAAATTCCTTGAAACTGTTTGGGAAAAACTTGGCCAAGTGTAATGTCGACTACCATGAAAATATGGAGGCAGACATTTTAGAAGTATAGTTTGAAAAACTCTATTGCTAAATTTTAAATCTTGGATAATGCGTCGTATCGTTTAAGGTTTGAAAAAACAATTCCAAATACTTCCAGTACAAAACAACAAATTCAAGGCTTTCTTATTGGAAATGATCTCTACTTTGAGGAACGCTTTACAAAAAAAATAGTTATTAGGAGTATTCAAAACAAAGATTTCTGAAAAAGAATTCATGATTGATAATTTAGAGAATACGTTTGGATATGTGGTTTTAAGGTTTCTCCCCTATTATTGCTTGTTTAACCCAACTGAGTTGATTTGGCGTCAACTAAAAAAAAGTGCGGCGACAATATACCTTCCCTGTTTAGTAATGAAGTCGTTAATCTGTTGAAACAAGAAATAGACCATATTACGGATAAGAGCTGGCACAAGATATTTCAACATGCGATTAAATTAGAGAACGATTAATTAGAATTAAGTCGTTTTCGTGGGGGCGAGTGTAGATGCTCTTTACTATGTACATACTTCGATATGCGATATAAAGCAACGTTAGGCGCGGTTAGTACTTGGATGGGCGACCGTTTCAAAGAAGACCATGTCCTCGCCTCACATATCTTCCAGCGGCTTGTATATCAGTGTATTCGCGGAAGCTATTCAACCTTAGGCGAGGGGATGTAAAGGCGTCGGTCCCTTGTCAATTAATTGTTAGGCAAGTAAAAGATCCCTACTCTTCTTAAGGGGAGGGGTTCGGAAAAATTCCTGGTTGGGGGTAGCTCGTCTACAGGCGTCGGTGATAGGCCTCAGTAGCGGAAATAGACCGACGTCAAATAAATGTTAAAAAAGTCGTTTTCATAAAGACAATAATAAATTTATAATAAATTTGAATAATAGTAGCGACGAAGAAGACTTTTTCGACGAGCTGGAAAAGTCTCTGAACAGTGAATAAAATGAATAAAAACAAATACATATTTTTACTTGCTTTTCTTTAACTCACAATGTAGTCATGCACAATGTTTGTCTTCAAATCTTGCCTCCTTTATTTAACACACTTCCTGATATAATCAATTGATGAAATTTTGCATAGCTTCTAAGATCAGATGACAATACAGCATTCCACCGTTATTTTTGTAAATATCCGCACGTAGGGGACGCGGGGATGAAAATTGATTAAATATACTATCCAACCGGCACCTCCGACAAAACGTAGAATACGAAAGGTTTTATCGACTGATCAGAGATTTCTGCGTCCGTTTTTTTCCCGAACAAATGATACGATATTAGTGACGGTGACATAATGGAATGCCGTTAGGTTTATACCTCGGAGCCCAGCTCCAACGAATGAATTTATATAAATTGGTTCTATACGTTATAAATAATTAAGGTGTGACTAAAAAGTAGAAAATAAAAAAATAATATTAAAAAAACAAAACTTGCTTTTCTTAAAGTCGTACTAAAAATTCAAAAATAATTGCAAGAAAAGCGCGCAATGGAGTGCGCAATTTGTATGATTGTACGCATAATTGTATGAAAGGGGTGGAGTCGTTGTAGACATATTGCCTTCAATTATGCGTACATAATGATGATACATATACTTATATACAAAGTGCGCACGTCTTGCTTTTCTTGCAGTTGTACATTGTTATTGTTTACTTTTTAGTACGACTTTTTACAGAAAAGAAAGTTTAATTTTTTTTTATTGCTACTTTTGTAGGGTCAATTACTATTCGTTATACTATGTGAAAATTATTTATCGTTTCCTAAGCTTTGTTTTAATATTTTTTCATTTTGTCCTTTAATATAATAATTTTTGAGTTACTTGTAAGAAAACTGATATTTTCCAGCAATATCACGAAACTGCGTTGATTTGAAGTATAATATTTCATACATTATGTTCCAAAAATCCTAAAAATATTGACCACTTAGTGATACTGTATGTTATCAAAAACCAGATTTTTATATTTTTATTCCACGGCGAACAGTAACAGGATAACACAAAACTTTTCTAATTAAAAACTATTTCCTCATAACTTCGTTGTTCTTAAAACTATAGGGGCAATGAAAATATAATACTAAAATTAATTTCATTACCTTTAATTTTTATCGTACCTATTCATTTTAAAGCCAGGTTTATTATTTTTGAGATATTTGAGATGTAAACATTATATCTCGATTTACAAACGTTCGAAGGTCATCACTAAACTACAAAATATTTAGAGCTACTCACCGATTTTCCCGAAAATTGGTAGTCATACACAGACGTTACTTCGCGCGGTTTATCGCGCCATCTGCAAAAACATATGGAAAATCATGTGCGTGAGTGCGCATCGCAACACGCAATGATTAGAGCTGGAAGGGATTTCAGACGTGCTTTCCTCTGGAGTGTGGCGTACCGGCCGTACCCTACATCAGTTCACACCCCGTGTCTACATGTCATTCCACGTTTTTGAGGCTAGTACGTATTTTTCGTGGTATAGTAGTTGGTGTCAGATTTTTGACATGGCCGATATTCGTCACGTCACCAAAGAAGTCTTGACAGAATTCATAGAGATTTATAGGTCCCATCCAGCTTTGTGGAAGGTAAAATCGAAGGAGTATGTTAATAGAAATTTAAAAAATTTGGGATATGATGCGTTAGTGGGATTTTATCACAAGGTGGACCCAAATGCTAATCGAGACTTTGTCCGTAAGAAAATTCAATCGATGAGGGGCTCGTTTCGAAAAGAGTTTAAAAAATTTTAAAAATGTGACAGAAGCGGCACTTCTAGTGATGATCAGTACGTGCCAAGTCTCTGGTATTTCGATTTATTAATGCTTACCCGAGAACATGAAACACATACAGAGAGTTTTGATAGTATGGCGAACAGTCCCTTGTTCCCAGAAGAGACTTCCGGTTCTGAGACTGTCGACAACCTTGACGAACATTCCACTGAAAATAGCCAAAATTCTGTAATTGAAGAAGAACAACCACGTGTTAACCCTTAGACAGGAGAAGGAAAATGAAAGCAATGAAATGGTTGGTATGTATTATATTATTTCAGTTTTTATTTCTTGTTGGTAATTCATTGTCAAAACTTAATTTTAAATTTTTTGTGTCAATATTTCAACTTTAAATGAGAAATTAAACAACTGTTTAGGCTCGTCCCTTATTTAGCATGTCTTCTTGCCATGTCACTGCACCTTCTCCATTAAAGTAGTTAACATATTTATCGCGATTTCTTTTGGCTGATGAATAATTAGTCTGGCGTACAGTTCTTAGACCAACAAGTTCTACTTCATTTTGTCGCCATTCCGCATTGTAATTTATTTCGTGAGACGTTGCATTTACAGAATCAAAGCATTCCCACCAACATATGATCTTGCCTTTCTCTTTAAAAAGTTATGAAGCACACATATAGCCATTATAAAGCAACAAACTTTTTCAACGGCTACATTTATAAGCGTATGCAAAATTCGAAATCTGGCTGCAATCAAGCCGAAAACGTTCTCAACAACATTTCTTCCCCTTGATAATGTCCTTCCAGTCGTCTTTACTTGACGGCATCTGAAAAAAAAACACAATATGAAGGTATTTTTAAACATGGAATGTTATTTCATTTTACAGGTTTTCAAAACACCTGTAAAAAGAGCAAAGACGAAGGCAACAGTTCAGGAAACGCAGCAGCAAATATTTATGAAGAGTTGCACGGACGCATTAAAAAACTGTGGTGATGAATCAGAAAGTACAGCTTTTGGAAATTTTGTTGCCACAAAACACGCAAAGTTAAATGAAACCCAAAAGATGTATGCTGAAGCCCTAATTACAAAAATATTACATAAAGCGGCAGTAAATCAATTAACTGAACACACTAGCATTCTCGACCCTCAGCCGCAAGTTGGGAATACTTTTTCTCCACGCAGTATTTCATCATCAGGGATACCTTCTGGCAGTTTCTACCATCACCTGCAAGTTGAGAATACTCGTTCTTCAGCTAGTGTGTCATCATCAGCAACATCTTCACCTACACCATCAGCTGTAAATGTGGAAGATGAAGAGTACCCACACAACGCAGGACATTTATTGACAAATTTTTCAACTTTTTTTAATATGTAAATATAAACCTAAATAAAAAGATATTAAACTTGCCTTTAAGTGATCCTTATGTAATACTTCATACAGAGCTTTGCACGTTTCGGGTATGATGCATCCTAAAGCTTGAGCAGATATTCCTGTAGTAAATTTAAGATCTTCATAACTATGTCCAGTAGCAAGAAAACGAAGGGTGGCAATTAGGCGTTCATCGGCAGGTATATTTCGTCTCATTGCAGTGTCTTGTTTAGTGAGATGGGGTCTCATTGCATTTAGAAGCTCATCAAACGTGTTTGCGTCCATCCTTATATAATTTTTAAAGTCATCTGGATTATTATCTCTCAATTCTCGCAAAAGCGACATGTGACAATATTTTTCTGTCAGCCAGCCAACTTTTCTGCCATATACATAGTTTTTCTTTATGTGTTTAGAAATTCCCATGGCCATAACCGCACATGCAACAATATAAATTGTTTTCTTTTTATCCATACTTAACAAACCACAAAACACCAAAAAAATTAGTAAACGAGTCGAACTCGAAGGCGTAACGTCGCGTAGCGAAATTTCATATTGAAAATTTGTACATGACCACATGCAGTTTCAAACGACACGATAAATGACACTTTTTGCCCACACACATACGATTTTCCCTTTGCAACTGATATACCACACGCAATCACGTGCTAAATCATTTGAATATCTTATTATTAGCCGTTACTCGAGTCCGAGTATAAAAATGTTACAGTCGATAGATTGTGTACAATAAAAAACAAGTAAAAGGTGTAGTCTATTGTAATTCCCATTCATCTACGGTGCACACGACTATGGCTATAGAGGCCAATTCGGGAGAGCACATGTCGACCGCAGTCAGGACAAACATAGACCTGGTTAGGTCTTGGATTCGGCCTTCTTGCAGCAACATTTCCTTGATAGCTGGCCACAACCCCTCGCCATTCGGTTCTGTCCGCTGCAAGTTGTTCCCATTGCTCGTCTGCAATACCGCAGGATTTTAGATTTTCATGGAGAGCGTCTTTGAACCTCTTTCGTTGACCACCACGCCTTCTTCTACCGCTTAGCAATTCACCATAAAGTGTACATTTAGGAAGGCGGTTATCATGCATACGATGAACGTGACCTGCCCATCTTAGGCGTGCTCTTGAAATAAGCACCTCAATTGGAAGGCTGTTTGCTCTCCCGAGTACTTCCACGTTTGATATGTGATGAAACCAACGGATTTTCATCATATTTCTGAGGTGTCTTTGCTGAAAACGTTCTAATTCTTTCACATGACGACGGTAAGTGACCCAGCTTTCACATCCATATAGCAGTGTTGGAATGACAACTGCTCTGTAGACAGCCATTTTCGTTGACAAAGCAAGGTCGTGGTTGTCAAATACTCTCTCTCTAAGACCCCAGAGTGCTCTAGATGCAGCGTTAATTCTATTGCGAATCTCGCTGTCCATGTTTGCTTTGTCATTAACAACGTTGCCTAAGTAATTGAACTGATCCACCACTTCAAGAGAATTTCCGTTAAGTGTAATGTCTATTTGGTTCACTTGATGAGGAGTTGACATAATCTTAGTCTTTCCAATGTTGATTTTAAGTCCCAAGGAATCATAGCTCTGGGCATACACATCTAAAAGTTCTTGAAGCTCTTCCGGCGTAGAGGCTAAAAGTGCACAGTCATCCGCGTACTGGAGATCACAAATGAATCGTGTGCGTGTCTTCGTGAAAGCTCTAAAGCGCCCTATGTTAAAGAGACCGCCATCAAAACGGTATCTGAGACCTATTCCTCTGACTGTCAGTTTGTTGTCAACAATAATTGTTAGAGCAGTGGTAAACAAATTAAAGAGTAGGGGTGCCAGGACACATCCCTGCCTAACTCCAGTGAGGGTTTGGAAAGGTTCGGTTGCCTCATTATTATACATAACCTGGGCGTTGTTGTTTGTATGTAGACTGCGACATACTTCCACAAATTTTCTAGGGATACCTAAGCGGAACATAATTTTCCAGAGCACTTCCCTGTCCACCGAGTCAAACGCCTTGGTTAAATCAATGAAGGCCATGTGAATTTCTCCTTGATGTTCGAGTGCTTTTTCTTGAAGCTGTTTAAGTGTGAAGATTAAATCCGATGTGCCTCGGTTTGGTCTAAAGCCACTCTGTGTTTCAGGAAGTAACTTTTCCATAACAGGTGTTAGCCTATTTGCCATCGCTTTAGTGAGTATCTTCCCTCCAACAGCCAGGAGAGCTATACCCCTGTAATTTCCAGAGTCCGCAGCGCTGCCTTTGTTTTTGAAGAGGTTGATTAAAAGTGTATCACGAAACTCCTGCGGAGCTTGACCACTTTCCCACACGACATCAAACAGTTTTTTGAGGTAGGGTATGAGCTCTGACGACACAGCTTTAAAGATCTCAGCTGGGAGTGAGTCGGCGCCGGGAGATTTGTTATTTTTTAGCTGCCCAATGGCGGTTAAGATCTCTCCCGTTGTTAGTGGCTTATCTAAGTCTTCGAAGGTGTCGTATTGAGGGATAAGATTTATAATATCGTGATCGGCTTGACTTTGCTGGTTAAGAATGTTAGAGTAGTGTTCTTTCCATCGGGCTCTTATTTCCTGGTCTTCTTTGAGGAGATTTCCATTTAAATCTTTAATAGGGCACATATTTTTCCGACTGGGGCCGTACACTGCTTTTACTCCTTGAAAGAAATTCCTGTAGTCGTGTGAATCGGCGTACCTTTGAATTTCTCTGGCCTTGCTTGCCCACCACTCGTTCTTTATTCTTCTGATTTCGCGTTGCGTTTCATACTTAGATTGGGTAAAAGCTTCTGCTTTTGATGAGTCGTTGGGGTGGTTGATAGCGTTTTGTAAGGCAATATGTTTGCGGTCAAGAAGTTCTTGTATAAAAGCTTCATTATCATTGAACCAGTCCTCCTGTTTTTTACTTGCTACAGTGCCAAGAATTTCCTCACTCGCACTTTTTAAACTGTCTTTAATTTGTGTCCAGGTAGCAGCGACATCTACAGAATTGGTTTCTTCTAGTGCACTCAAATTCTCTTGAACTTTTTGCTTTAGCTGTTCGACGGTTTGTTGATCACGCAATTTACTAATACAGAGACGGAGTCTACGTTTTACTTGAGTTCTTCGGTGTTTGGGTCTCATAACAATTTTCATTTTAGAGACAACAGGACGATGATCGGTCCAACATTCGCTATCAATGCGCGCCTTTGTAATTTGGACGTCCTTGAGATGCTTCCTACGTACGATAACATAGTCCAGTAGATGCCAGTGACCTGATCTGGGGTGACGCCAGGTGCCTTTAAATTTATCCTTTTGTCGGAAAATGGTGTTTGTTATAACTAGATCATGTTCGGCGCATTTAGTTAGGAGTAGTTGACCGTTAGCGTTCATGTTGCCCAAACCGTTCTTGCCTATGATGCCTGGCCAGGTGTCTGCATCTCTCCCTACTCTAGCGTTAAAATCGCCAAGAATAACGAGTCGTTCCGTTTTAGGTATTCTACAGAGGGTTTCTTCCAGCTGTTCTGAATATCTTATCAAGTGTATGGAACATGAGCTTTTTTTGCCATGCCGTTCTTTCCTGCATTCTAACCGCCACATCCCAACACGCCACGATAAACCGCGCGAAATAACGTCTGTGTATGACTACCTATTAGAGCTGAAGGTTCCTTGAACATCTACAATAAAAGGGTACCATTCTCGTTTCTTAACTGATATTTTAAAGGGTACAAAATAAATTAAAACTGAAAATCACCCCTAAAAATGGCCAATTTGCCCCCTTTTCGTGAAAAAAAGTGTTCTTCCACCAAGTCGATATAGAAAACTCAGGTTATTCTTAGTTTCACTAAAACAAACTTATTTTTCTGTGTATCGTTGCTCCATGTAAAATTTTCTCCATCGCCTTATTTTTGGCTATGTTTACTCCACTAATATTGAATTTCAACTAAACAAAGTTTTGTCGTAACTCGTTTGCACCATCAATTCTAATGATAATTAATACAATAAAAAAAATTGCTCGTTTACAATTTCACTCACACAGTTGACAAAATTTTCACGACTTCTTACTAATATTATGTAAATAATATTTACATGATTTTCAAAAACTAATAAAACAAACGTGTTTCTTTTTTTTAAATAAATTTAAAATACTTGGTCTTCAATATTTAATCATTTTCCAGTTTCTGCGAGAGCAAAGTTTTTTCTTTATAAAATCACGTTTCTTGGGTTATTAGATATTGATATCAATGGCACATAATTTATTATGTTAGTTATTATCTACCAAATAAATAAATAGTAAGGTGTTATCCACTTTTTAATTGACAGAAAAACAAAACAGTTCGTACGGCATATTTACTCATTATACATACACATTAAACCGGCACAGACTGATCGAAATGCAAAGGTTGTAGTTTCCTGTTTTAGGATGTGTACTTATGTGTGGGCATCTAGATGGTATCGGACACAAGTACTTGCGAGTTCTCAGTAATAACGTTTTTATCATTTTTTATGTCTTATGTTCAGGAATTTCTTCAAATTTCCAAGACAATTCATGCATTAGTATTTTGTGTAAGTTTAATTAGGAAAATATATTAAGAGCTATGTTCATTGTTAAACATCACGTTTCTTAGTAATTACCCGGATGACAAGGAAGAAATGATATGCGTGGAATGTTTAATTTATTATTTATCAGAATTTGATCGTACGAAATATTTAGTGTTTGTTTTGATCAATTTGAATACATTCTGGTACCATATTATGTTTTGATAAAAATTCCCCATTACGTAGAATATGGGAAAAATGAAAAACACGCATTCAGTAAAATAATTCTTAATGTAATGTATATTTAAATATTTCTTCGTAAAGAAACCCCTAAAAATTATTAAATAAAATTTCTTGCTGTTGTCTTGCTGGACCTTGTATCTAATATCCATATTGAATGAAACTAAACATAAATTTGGTACCATTATTTGTTAATTTTTACGACTTCAGTATTAATATTAGGCAACAAAGATTTAACTAACTGGACAACTGCAAAAAAAAAAATATTTCATAGCTTTTAATATATTTTTATCTGCTGCCACTATGGTCAGTAGACTATTTTCACATTTTTTTCAAGCAGGTAAGTTGATTACCGGTAAAGTGCTAGTTGCTATTGACGACGGGATGTAAATGAGTTACTTACCTCCCTTGGAGAAATAAATGATTTCGAATGATGCAAATCAAAAGATGTTGAACTTGAAATTTTATGAATTATTAAATACTATTTATAGTAATAGTACAATTATTACAATTAGTAAAACTATTCATAAAATTTGGATAACTTCCCTCACGTTTGTTAACTACGCTTTAGTAACAACAAAATCAAAGCAGACTACTTGACATCCATTAATGTCAAAAAATTACTGTCAAAATAAATTGATCAAGAAATGTAAATCCTGATTTTTTATTTCATGAACAGTAGGGAAGCGAGCAGATAATAGCTATCATACAATATTTTTCTCTACGAACGTACAAATATTAAAAAAGAGTTATTGAAAAATATTAAATATCTTGACGTTCAAAATGTCAAAATATTTGCATTTTGACGTTTCTTTGAATAATCAATTCTATCAAATGTCAGTAGGATATTTTGAATTCGTAATCACATCATCTAAAAAATTACCGTCCTACCGTTTCTAAGGTAATAAAAGTTTGTTTTTATTAATTATTGTTTACAAGCCACGCACAAACCTCGTAAAGTTTAAACAATCTTTATTTATTGTGGTTTTATTATTACTACTAGAAATGGCCTACGGCCATTTCTAGCTCTTGCAGAGGCATTCGCGCTTCGCGCTCATAGTGGCGCCTGCGGCGCCACGCGGGGATGCTCCCTCCGGTCGCATCCCCGCAGTTGAGGACGCATGAAAGTCGGAGATATGTGCAAAATTCTAGGATCGGTCCTCGGATTAGCCTCAAAATTCTAAGGAATTGTCCCTGAATGCGCCTCAATATTAATCATTATTATTATCAATATCAGAATTAAAATCAATATCAAAGTCGACATGAAAGGATGTCGAAATGAACATGAAAGAATATCAAAATCAACATCAAATTCAGTATCAAAGTCAATATTAAAATCAATATCAAAACCGTTATCAAAATAAATATCAAAGTCAATATTCAGTATTTCATTTTTCAGGATTTCATTTTTCAGTTTTTTATTTTTCAGTTTTTCATTTTTCAGTACCATTTCATTTTGCAGCATTTCATTTTTCAGTTTTTCATTTTTCAATATTAACCGAACATATATTTTAAGTTCGTATACGTTATAAAATATTGAAACGATATTCCCCGAATCGTTCGAGGCACGAATTCATGAAAGAAATATCGATAAAATGTAATGAAAGATGAGGAAAATCTATTTAAATTTTTTTCTACTCCCTTGCGTAAATTTGCCGTTTGCCGAACAGTCTATAGAATGGATATGAAATCAGTCAATCACAGCTAATCTTCCCAAAAAACGGTATATCACTGAAAATATTTTTGAAATCATTATAGAGACAAAATTTTAGATGTACGGCAAAAAAAAGAAGTGTGGGTGAGGATGGAACCAATTACCAATAAAAAGCTTTTTTTTATTGTTTTATAAGTACAATTCATTCTATTTATATTTATTACTATAAAGAGTGATTTAGATACCGAGAATAATGACAGTGTTGCGTCCGACGTAGAGAAGTCTGCAAGAATGGCAATTGATGCACTAGTACCTGCTAAGTCCAAATCTCAATATGAGACGGCGTATTTACGCTTTGAAAAATGGTGCAATGAGAAGAGAACGAGTCACCCCACGGAAACTGTATTGTTAGCATATTTCCAGCAAAAATCATAAATACAAAAGCCATCGTCACTTTGGAGCCATTACTCAATGTTGAGGACGATGAAAGCCAAGAATAAAAACATTTTTTGTTTAAAAAAGGCAATCTGAGAGCTATTAACCGAAGAAATCCAAAATATTGAGTAAAGAAAATATCCAACATTTTTTGACGAGGGCTGATGATCAAAATTTTTTGATGATGAAGGTATGTCTAATCTTATAGAACAAATATAGTTTATTTGTAAAGTGATTTCTTTTAAGGTTATGTTAATTATAGGAATCGCAGGGGGATGCAGGAAAGACGAGCTAAGCCGCATGCAAGTTGAAGACATCGAAGATCAAGGAACTGTTCACCAAATTATCATCCCCAGTGCTAAAACGAAATGTCCTCGGGAATTATTAATTACTTGTGGGAATATTCAAGGAGTGAACTTAGTTGAAATGATCCACAAATATGCACATTTACGTCCTTCATAAACTCCCAATGCTCGATTTTCCATTGGTTACAGAAATGGTAAATGTACAAAGCAACCCATTGAGATTAACACGTTTGGTGTTATGCCCAAGAAGATAGCTTTATTTATAGGATTATCTGATTCTTCAGGATACACAGGATACTGTTTCAGAAGATCTTCTGCATCACTGTTGGCAGATTCTGGAGCCAATATTTTAACGCTCAAGAGTCACGAAGCTTGATAATCGGCCAACGTTGCAGAAGGATACATAGAAAACTCTGCGGAAAATAAGCGGAGGACAGCTGTTAATATATTGGGAGAAAAAGAAATAATTGGTCTCCAAGATCGAGATAATATAGCCGAACAGCCACCAGAGAATGTTGGAGATGCAATTCTGATGGAAAGCACAATTTCGTCCCATCAGCTGCCGTCGGGGATAACTGCACGAAATGCGTCCTAAATGTATATGACAAATAAATTCTTAATGTTAATGTTCTTAATGTAAAATTCCAATCAATTTTTAGAAAATTATAATAAATTTTGATTTGATTGTTTATGTTATTAATTTCTCTTTATACCAGTGCGAGAAGTGATAGTTCTTTTCGTACTGAGTGTGAAAAATGACAGTTGTTGTAGTACTGGTTCACTGGTGCGTTAAAGTGACGTTTTTCACACTAAAATGACCGTTGAAAAGTACGACATTTCGATTGTGAGTTAGAAAAAACGTTATACACCATGCAGGAGATGAGTTTGGCAAACCTACAGACTCGTCACACAAGTATCACTTTTACTCCTAATAAAACAATATACTATTATTTGATTTGGATGACAAGATAATGGCCGTTTACTGTTTTCGAGATGACAAAAACCATAGTTATAGATTAAAGATATATCTGTGAGCCATGTAGTTTTTGTCGTAAATATATTAACCTACGATCAAAATGTAAATAGTAGAACATTTTTTTACCATCATGGATATCGTACTCTTGTAACAAAACACATTGGGGAACACCTCAAACTAAATAATCTTTAACAATGCACTATAGAGTGTACGCGGCTTAAAACGATCTTCAGTATCTATGTTAGTCGAAGTTGGAGGAAATTTGCATATTCAAAGAAGACAGACTATCATTAAACAGAAAGGTTGAAGTATCTCGTAAATTGTTCAGTCATTCAACCATCGGAATTACAAAATCAACTGAAACCATGTAATTGAGAACATTCAAGTATCACATTCGACTTCAACGTCAATGAAAAATGAATCAATCTTACAAAATAAATGACCTTCTGAGGATGAATATTTACAATATTACACACTCCTTCAGTGGGAATAGCTTAAATTGAAAGAGTATATTTGTCTTTCTGTTATTGTCTAGGTTTCGAGAAAAAGGCACCTAATAATTTGTTAAATTTATTTTATACATTTTTATAGGTTGTTTTTAGAGAGGTACGGTCGTGAGCAAAAAAATAGGACAAGTCTTATAACGGTATTTTGCTAAAATCTAGTTGTGTACATCTAACTTTAATTTTTGTGACATTGTCAGTTAGTTGTCATAATTTATTGCAAGTGTGCAAAAAACTAATATGCCTCATATAAGCGATTTAGTTAAATCTGGAGTTATTGCTAAAGCAGAAGATCGATGGTCAATGAGACAAATTGCATTGCGTTATAATATTGACAAAAATTCGGTGTGTAACATTTTAAGAAAGTGGAGAATAAACGGTACGATTAGTAGAAATCCTGGATCAGGGCGACGAAGGATATCAACTCAACAACAAGATTTGTAATTGGTAAATGCTTTAGTACAAAATCCATTTTACTCAGTTATTCAGGCTGCCGAAGAAACGAATGTTCCTGGATCGAGTAGTACTGGTCGCCGGCGAGGGCGAGTAAGAGAATCGGAGCTACGCTGTCATGCAGCAGCACAGAAATACTTACTTAAAGCTGAACATAAAGAAGCTCGAGTAGGATTTGCGCTTGAATTTTTAGCGCATGATGTAAATTTTTGGAACAATGTAATCTTTAGAAGAATGCAGGTTTTCACGGCCGTTGTCTAATGAAGTAGTTTCTTCCGGGTCTTGCCGTGGTCGTCAAACTTGACTTGACGTTTCGCTGATTATCAAGGCCTTTTCACTAATACATCTAAGAAGGGTTACACAATGGCAAACTGGCCCACGGCGTCTACAGAAAGAAAACGCACACCGATTGTTACCTACGTGCGACATCTCACCACCATCCATAACAGAAAAGAGCGTTAATTAGAACCTTGGTCCACAGAGCCAACACAATATGCGACGACGATAACAAACCAGAGGAACTACAGAATGTCTAACAAGCTTTAGAGAAGAACGGATACAGTCAAAGCAATATACAACGAATAGTAAATAACCAGAGGAGAACTATAGAAGAAGAACAGCAACAACCAACAACGTATGCATGCCTATCCTACGTCGCGGGAGTCACAGATAGGCTGAAGAAGATTTTATTCAAAAAGAAAGTAGGTGTACGGTTTCGAACAGTGAAGAAAATACAGCAGATCAAAGATCCTGTCCCCAAACTGTTATCAAAAGGTGTTTACCAGTTGCAGTGCACATGTGGTAAGAGCTACATCGGACAAACAGGACGGAGTATCCAGTGCAGAATCAAAGAACACCAGTGAAATACCAGATTTGGATACACGGATAGGTCGGCGATAGCAGAGCATGTCCATAATAACGAGAACCATAAAATCGACTACGAGGACGTCAATATATTAGACAGGAATACGCGCTATTATCCGCAAATCATTAGGGAATCACTGGAAATTATGAAACACGTGAACAATTTTAACAGAGAGGCTGGGTATCAACTTAGTAACACGTGCAGACTGGTATTGCCAAGTACCAGCACCGTAGTAAGTCACGGTCAACCAAACACGACGAATGAGCAGCGAAGCGAAGCAAGCACGACCAATGATCAGCGAAGCGAAGCGGCGCCTAGGTATATAACGAGGAGTGCAACACAACAAATTCAGTCTTTAGAATCCTTCTGAAGAAGCTGACAAGATGATTAGCGAAACGTCAAGTCAAGTTCGACGACCACGGCAAGACCCGGAAGAAACTACTTCAATGTCAATCTTTACAGACGAAAAAACTTTCCAGTCAACACACAGAGGTCGTATTCGTGTTTACCGCCCTCCGAATACTCGATTCGATGAGAAAAATTTTTCGTCAATATGTGGGCTTGGATATCGGCACGTGGTCCTGGTGTTTTGTGGCATATTGAGGAACGATTTAATAGTGAAACGTATATTAGGATTTTAGATAATATTATGCTCCCTTCTGTGTCACAATTATTTCCTAATAATGAGTTCATATTTCAACAAGACAATTGTTCCGTTTATACTGCTCATACCTTAACCAACTGGTTTCAAGATAACAACATCAATATTCTTAACAGGCCCAGTTATAGTCCAGATCTTAACCCTGTGGAAGAAGTATGGGGACTACTCGTAAGAAGTATCCAAAACCGAAATGTGAGATCACAGAATGTCGAAGAATTACTGGAAATAGTAAATAATGCATGGGAGAATATTATTACTAATGATTATTGTATAAGGTTATTTAATTCTATGCCAAACAGACTTATAGAAGTTATAAATAGAAATGGTGCAATAACGAAATATTAATACGTAGTTTCTTGTTAAGTAGGGTATCCTTTGTCCTTTGATCCTGGATTTCTACTAATCGTACCGTTTATTATCCACTTTCTTAAAATGTTACTCACCAAATTTTTGTCAATGTTATAATGTAGTGCATTTTGTCTCATTAACCATCCATCTTTTACTATAGCAATAACTACAGCATTAAATTAAAAAATAAATTAAAAGTGATATCTGTTTTATTTCGGCTACTCGTTACATATTCAAATAGAGACAGATTTACATTAGAAAAAAAAGTTGGCCTGTTTTTTTCTGCTCACGACAGTACAATGAAAAATGTTGTTCATTACACGTCCATAATGTGATTTTCCCGTGCTTGCATGGCTCACGTGTGGTAATTTGTCATGTGCGCACGGAAGAAATCTAGTTTCTGGACTCGTAATGAAATATATTATTTTACTCTTCTTAGTGGCCCCCTATTTGTCGTTTAATAAATAAAGAAAAACTGCAGTGTACCCCACACTGAGTACAAATTGATAATTCTGATGTCACTGGCACCTTCGCCAATTTCGGGAATAATTTTTAATCATTTGTATAAAATGGGTTCCTCTTAAATTACATAGAAGAAATTTGTATGATACCATCAATAAAAGTTCCTATTCCAAACAAAAACTCTGATTTATATCATTTTTTTTTAAGCTTTTTCTTTGGAAAGCGCATATTTGTATTGTATTAAATTTTACAAAACATAATACCGTGGTCTACTATGATTTTTTTCTGATCAGAAAACGGTGAAATCTTATTAGCGATTTTTTTATTTCAAATCTGAGTGCGCCACAAGATTCATCAATCCCCCCAAATGTGTTTGTACCAAATTTCATTGAAAAAGTCGTATTTTTGGATTTTCCCTTAGAGAAATAAATATTCAGAAATTGCCGAAGAAATTTAACTGTTGCATCGAATTGTGTATTTATGAAAATAGTGCCTTGGCTGAAATAACTGTCAATTGAATGATTGATTGGTAAAAGAACTCAATTTAGAAATTTTTAATTATCAAACAATTTTTATCCTTTCACACTATGATGACTAACAAACAAATAATTAAAAAGAAGTGACATAAAAATGTTTATCTAAAAATATTACAAAATAAATAAATAAATAAATAGGACAATTCAATGTGGGTTCTCTCTACTAAGCTACCTTCAACTTCTATACAGTTATCTACCCTCTCACGATTAGTACGAACGACATTTCTAAGTTTTTCCTTTGTCGTCTTGACAAGCTAGTGTAGTTCTGTCACATAGTTCCTGCCTATTTTGTGACCGAGATTTGTAAACTTTGCTTTTAAAAGTACCCCAAAAATAAAAATCAAGGGGTGTTAAATCCGGGATTTTGGCGGCCAGGCTGTCAATGGACTACTACGCCCAATAAACCTACGGGGAAAATTTTGGTTGAGCCACGTCCTGACAATTACTGCATGGTGTGGGGTACATCCATCTAGTTGGAAATACATCTGTTGTCTTCCCTGCAGGTTTTGAATCCATTCCAAAACTGATTTCTCAAGAACTCCAGAAAATTTAAACTGTTTAAATTTTCATTTAAAAACTAGGGACAAATTAAGCGCCCTTTCAAAATACAACACCAGACATTTATTTTTTGTGAATATTGACTTCTGCAATTGATTGACCAATTGGGATTTTCCTCTGCCCAAAATCTACAATTCTGTGAGGAAACCACACCGTCTGTGGTGAATGTAATCTCATCGTTATAGATGATTTTTTTAAATCTGGGTCATTCAAATACTCTCCTTGAGCCCACAATACTAAAACCTTCTTTATTCGGCACCTACTTGCAAAGTATGCCAAAATTTAGGTTTTTATGGTTTTTGGTTATGATTTTTAAGGCACCTCCAAATGGTATTTCCAGACTTGTTTAAATTTATAGCAGCATTCCTCAAGCTTGAGGAGGGCTTTCATCAAAATATGCCAAAATAGCGAGATCATTAAGCTGCCTCTGGTGGCCAGATCCTCTATAATTACTCAATCATTATAATGTGAAAGGATAAAAATTGTTTGATAATTAAAAGTTTCTAAATTGAGCATTACTGTTTTTTAACAATTAATCATTTAATCGACACTTATTTCAATCAAAGCACTTTTTTCATAAATACGCAATCCCATGCAAAGGTTAAATTTCTGAATATTTATTTTTCTCAAAAAGAAAAATTCAAAAATATGACTTTTTTAACGAAGTCTGACACAAACAGTGTGGAGGGGGGTTGCAAAATCCAGTGGCGCATTTAGATTTGAAATAAAAAAATCGCTAATAGATGCGCTTTTCAAATATCTACATTTAATAAAATATGATCTAAATCGGACCTTAAAATAAACTTTTTATCCAAGAAAAATGGGACACGATGTATATATAAAAAATTCCTTTCAATCACGACTTAAATGTCTTTAGATGCAAAAAATATGCAATCTGAATATTACTTGCCGAGAAAATTAGTTGGCTGAAATATATTGTTTCAAATCCAAGCTAATAAAATATATTGTTCTGAACAAAAAATGAATTTTTTTTTAAATTTGGGCAACCGCTTTGCAAATAAAGATTTGTAAATATTGTTTTCAGTGGCTTCTATCTCAACCACTTATGAACGAACGAAATGTTCCATAAAGAGGTTTCTAAAGATGTTGATTAAGAACAACCGACTAGATTTTTTCTAATTTTCAGGAAAATCCACCCCTACGTTAGCCTATGTAAAGGTACGCCTATGATGATTGACAAATTTTACTATATCATTAAGTTCCAATTGTGGCCAGTGACCAACCGCCTAAATCTAAAAAAAAATCGCATTAGTAGTAGTTTCTGGTATATAAAAGTGGCGCCATGAAATATGCAACACGCTGTAGATTCATTTAATTTTCATTTTATTGCAAGTGTCAGTACAATAGGAAATAAATAAAACACCTATTCGACATAACGTCTCGTCTCCAGTTTCCGAGGTTCTAGTTCCCACGAAGTGAACAAAAGTTTGTCACAACTACCGTATCAAATGTCTTTCATAAATAATAATTGCATAAGAATGTCCAGCCACTCGAAAGAAAAGCATCCTTGGAGGTATATTGAAGGATTTAACATCTTGAGACTGCTGCACAACTTGACATAGTCCGGTACAAGGACTTTTTCTTTGATACAGTAGACAGAGGCGTAACTGATTTCTCTTGCCTCAAGGTAATTTCATTGTCCTACAGGCGATAAATATTAGATAAAATTGAGGATTTACAGTGTGATTTTGGTTACTTGAAGTCTTAATTTTTTACTTATAAAATCAGCCGCAGTGACATTCAAACCCTCGATTAAATACATCAGAATATAAATAGACACACAAATATCGCAGTAAATATTTATAATAATTTATCTCTTGATAATGATGTAACAAACAAAAATTTTAACAGAAAACGGCTAATAAATAGAATTATACAACAATAACTTTTTTAAATAAAGTAATGACCAATTTGATTCCATATTTTTTGAGACGTCAAAGCAGAAGAAATTATATTTGCACAATAGATATTGGTCGAGTTGTTTAATCTCTCCAATATAATAACAATATATTATTCCATGTATACCTACAAAATTTTATGCGCGATTGTATAAGTTGTTAGTTAGTGTATTAGAGTTCAATATTGTAATCCTTCTACGAGTATATAACATACATGAACTACGTTGGGCTGCTGTACATAGCAGATCGCAGACACTACCTAGCCCGGATAAGTGATGTAACGTGCCCACGACAAAATTTTACTAGGTCAAAAATCTCAGGGCGTTAAGCCCAATTTTAACAGAAACTATTAAAAGTTTTTTTGCTTATTTAACATAAAATCACTGAGGGTTCCATAAGTAGTGGTTGCAGATCAAATAATGACACTTTCTTTCGAAATGAAATGTACTATATTACAGTATTTACAATTTATGGTTCTTTAATATGAACCTGGCGATGTTCAGTTATGTGGCTATATTCTGATAAATATGCCACAGCACAAAATAAAGATATATACCCCTCGTCTAGCTGCACTTGGTTTACAAGGGTTGACTAAAATAAAATTTTGCTGCAATATGTTAAATTAGGGAACTTACTTAATCAATACGAGTGAATAAAATCTTTGTTTAAATATGTACAACATAAGTTAAAAGAAAACAAATATTATTATACAGAACCACTGAAGGTGGTTTCATGGTAGAAGACACAATAACACTTATCAAAGGATTGTAAGATACCCAGACGTCAACTAGTGATGAGACTGCAGCCCTACGGTGGTGACGGTGGGTTTATAGCCTCCCTGAATCGTGGAACGTTCAGCCTAGTCTGTGCGACTTTCTAACCTAGTCCGTGGAATGTTCTAACCTAGTCCATGGAAGTTTTAACCCAGTTCATGGACTCTAAGATATACCCATTTAATTTGTAAGTCGGAAATGCACGTAAAACGTGCCTAATGAGAGCGATTGAAAATAGCACAAACTTCTGACTCGATAAGGGATACAATCCACCAAAATTCTTGTACAATGTTGCAGCTCAATTGACAGCGAAGATACTCCCAAGAGAAAGTGGTCAACTAGCCTATAAATATTTGAAATACGTGGGTAAAGTAGAAAAAGATGGCGAATAATAAGGTTACTCACGTGTGCACACATAAATCCCGCACAGATGCGGATTAGACTCCCTCCGTAGCAACGAAATATTCTGATGAACAGCAACAACTTAAAACGAAGGAAATTTTACCGTTGCCGATAATCCAAAATCCATTAAGATGGCTCAAAAACACGAGCTTTTAGGAATTATCAGCAGCATACACGAAGCTAACCACTTCTCACCTTCTCGATTCCACCAGCTGGAAGCACGCGATCGCTCCCTAGCGGACGAAAGCCAAATCTCTGCCTACGGATCGCGGTTTGGCGATAACTGAGGATCGCGGCTTGCCGATATGTGACCCGCGAAACACAAATGTCTGTTGCAGGTCGCATATGCACCAAGCCCGCAACAGTCCGATTTCGATCCACTTAAACATGCATGAATTGAAATATTACACACGATATTCGGCAGATAATTTGCCTGAAGAAATAAAGCGAGTTAAAACTGTGTATAGAAAAGAACATATAGCAAAATAAATTATAGAGTCATCAAATAAACCACCAACAATATGGACAATTATCACTACCAACACACCAAATTGTACAATCTTTCAGACACCAAAATTACCCCAGACAAATTCAACATATTCTTTTCAAACGTAGCAAATCGGCAAAGGTCGCCTCAAATTGAATTAAATCCGATGAAGATAAGTAAAGACGACACGCACTGTAATAGAACTATTCTCCACGCATAAAATCACAACGAAAATGATGTCTCTAACCACCGCCCGATAGCTGTAATACCTACCATCTCTAAATTGGCTCAACGCTTACGTGTTAGGCTTGCAACCAAGGAGTCCCGGGGTCCCGGGTTCGAATCCTGGCTAGGATATGGATATTCAGTGGTGTTTTCCATCGAGCTGGTGGCAGTGGACTAAACGAGGTTGTGTGAGAGACAATACGGTTAGTTGCTGTACCACTCCTGAATTCAAGTCTCAGCTGCGGCAGATGGCAATGTCGTAGGGAATGATCGTTGTATAATTGTCTATGTGTCCTTATTGAGTGGTGGAATAGCTAATGCTAAACTCCGCCAGGACGTTAATCTAAATAAGGGGATAAAATAAAAAGAAAACAATAAAAAATAATATTAAAAAATTCAATACTAGACCTGCTAACTTTATTGAAAAAAATAATATTTAATCAGTACACAATTCGGCTTTAAGAAAAATCTAATACGGCACAGACAATCAGCGGAATGGTTACACAAATCACTGAAGCTTTCGAAATGGGTGAAATCACAACAGCTGTGTTTTGTGATCTCTCCAAAACTGACTGTATGTGGCACCGAATTTTATTACACAAGTTAACTTATTATGGGGCAAAGCACAGAACTTCATAAAATCGTATTTACCCAATAAACAATAAATCGTCAAATATAAAAATCAGTTTTTCAACCGGTCGCTATACGTGTTGCTACTAATACTCCTGTTATTCATTCTCAATGATACATCACCATATCTTGCCGAAAGATATTCCCTGCAATATGAGGATGATATTAAATGGTCTGATCTTTGCTGAGATTGACCTGAACATACTTAATCGATAGTAGAGTCAGCGCAGTACAAGTTGTAAGGCTATTTCACGGCTAATAAACTATAATTCAACAAAAACGAAGCTACCCAAATAAATTTTGGCTAAAAGATGTAAACAATGGCGTTAAACGAACAAAATTCTTAGGGATACATCTAGACAACACATTAAATGGGAAGTCCTATATAAATTGTTTGGAGAACAAAAAACTAGCATTTGCCTAATTTTTCGTTCCACCACATGCCTGCTGGCTATTGTGTATGTAGGATGGTATTACGGGCCTACAGCGAACCGGCCACGTCAATACCGCTCACCCAACCCCACCCACGGTACCTCATAATGTATGTAAAATAGCATGCTAAATCGTTGACCGTAGAGGGCTTAGAAATATCTTCCGTCTCCGCCATTATCCATTTAACATTTGTCTTGAAAAGCACGCGGCCGATTTGTCGTGATTGCCATATTCATCTATAGCGATCTTCATGGAATTTGTGAATTTAGGCGATCATCAGATGTTTCCTTTATTTTGGATATTGAGTTATTTTGTGAAACTAGTCTCGAGGGAGAATTATCACGACTTAATAGGATTTTAGGTGACAAGACGGTAAGCATGTTTTTCCCATTGTTCCCTGTTCACCTGTTGACATGTAATTCTTGTTATTTTAGGCGGCTTGCCGCTACCGGCTCGCTGATAACACCTATGATTCTGGGTACGCTGCTGTGCGTTGTTTTTGAATATCACTTTTGGTTTCCTTATATCCCTCTGGGTACGATTCGAAGAGCGCATTCGCTGTCATTTGGGCCAGACCACGTTACTGAGGGCCTACGGAATCGTCGAAAATCCTGTCCTATCTTTTTAGAGCTCGTCGCTGAGGATTATAATTGGTAAATACTGTATGTAAAACTTCATTTATGCCCACCTGATTTCATATTTTATTCGCTGCATTCTACATGCACCTGACAGACCTTCTTGGGAAATTAATTGCCACTCATACTTTTTTAACATACTTAATTTACTTTAACTATTATTTCTGTACCCCAACAGTAGCTACCAAACGGTAATCTATAATTTATATTTTAATATTTTTATCTTATAATACAACACAAACCTACAAATTACATCTTGTGTCAGGTACATTTTTAAATTGAAACTTATAGTCTGTCCCATGTCAGTTGTTGCAGCAATAAAATGTTTGTACTGAGAATCAGGTACTTTTATTTTATTGTCTGTCAGCAAAAAAGACAGCAGCTGCTAATTCATTCCGTATGTATAGGGTACACATATGCTCAGAGATTACTGAGCTAGATTACTTTTCTTTTGCCGTGAGCACTACACAACAATTCCGGGTTAACCGTGCCACGACTATGCTGCAACACCGTGCCCTGATTATAGCTAAAATCTTTCAGTATTACTCACGTTAAGGGGAGAAACCTTTGTAGCGATGAGTTCTCTTTAATCCCAGTTATCTTGTATGATATTCTGGAGCAAATCAATAGAATGGGAATCAGTACTATTTGGAATTAGTCAAGAAAATAAAGCGAACCTAAAAACTCATATTTAACTCCATCCCTAATCCTTCCCTGAGAGTTTAGACTATAATTATAATTATTACCATTATTATATTGTCCCAATGACAATACAATTATGCGGAGTTCTGAATGCTTTTCCTCTATTCTAGACTTTTTGTCATAAAATCCCACTTGTACATATACGATCGATTTGTAATATTGCATATAAATAATAACATAATTCAAATTTGACTTAATCCTCCCATAACCTCCTCCGTTTAGCCTCCTCATTTAAAATTTGCTCGCCACGCCTTCATTTTTAGTCTCAATATGAACTGATACCGTATGTTTAACACGAAATATTATTTTTTCGTTTTTAGTTAATTTCAATGTTAGCTTGTTTTTAAAAATATCTCACATTACTGCATTTTAATAAAAGCTTCTAATTTTATTGCCATACTGATCTAAACTTTCTCTAACCTTTCTCTTTCCGCAACAGACTTATGACTTTGGGTCGTTGATCAAAACTCCAAAGGTAGCTCCTTATAGAGTTATGATATCAGTTAGGTAGGGCAGTTGTTATTTGTTATAATCTTTCAGTATAATTTTGTACCTTTATTTCAACGTTATTTAAGATGTTGTGATAAATCTTGGAAGATCTAAAAAGAAACTTCATATCGCAGATAACAGTTCGCGCTATCATGTCGTGTAAAGGTACATTAAGGATTTTTTTAAATATATTTTTACACACTCTCTATTTGCTTCACCTGTTTGTTTGTTTGTTTGTATGTTTGTACGTATGTAACTGTTTCATTCTTTGAACGTCATTCTTACCCACTTTAAAACGTTAGATTAAACTGAAATTTTCACATACTTATCAAGGACCCATGATAATACAATAATTTGACAACTTTATCCTAATGTCCTTACCAGGATCGTCAGGTTAAAATAAAATTTAAAAAAAATGACTAATCTATTGTCTATATTTTGCCGGAGGTGCCGCAGTTAATAATATAACGTATTTACCATTGTACAAGCCCTTGTTAAACGCTAGTTTCAACTTTAATACATACATTATGATGTTAATTATGTACTACTAGCCTATACTCAGCGGTTTAGAAAAGCAGGATGAATGGCAAGAGGGTGACTAAAAAAAAATTATAGTTTAAAAAACTAAAAAACACGCTTTAATAGCAAACCGAACTAAAAAGTAAAAAATAATGTTTACATATTTTAAATATTTTATTGTAAAAAGCGTAGGGTACAAAAAAATATAGTAAAAAGCACCCCCCCACGCTTTTTACAATAAAATATTTAAAATATGTAAACATTATTTTAATTCGGTTTGCGTGTTTTTTAGTTTTTTTTAAATATATTTTTTTTATCTTTAAATAGAATCGTGCAACACCCAATTTTTTGTTGATAAGTAATAATATATTAGAGAACTACGCCTCTGGTGTCAATTTCCCGCTGATATGTTATAACCCATAGATTTGTATAGATTCTTGGTGTTTTTATACCTACCTACTTGCACCTGCACGGTTTATCTTTTTGGGCTCAAATATAGGTTGAGGAACGCCTCTCTTACAACAAAGATCATAAGGGTAAGAATGGAACATAATAAGGGAGGGGCTCGGTGATTTCTTTCTGGCGCTAATTTATTGCTAAAAAGCCACACATCCTTTTGAAAAAATGCTTTTATAATAAGCTATTTCCTGTAAATGTGATAAGGACACAAAAGGATCATAAGTGTCATTTAGAAGGGACCACTTATTTTTTTTTTAGGTTTGCAAAATTTGCAAGGTAAGACAGTAGTTTTAAAATGCAGGTGAAAATCGTCTCATAAATAAGGTGCACAATAGGACTTGATTTCTTTAACAAATGACTTTTGTCAAATTTAAAATTAAAAATATAGCTTTTTGTAAGTGCAACTCTAACATGAGTACCATACTGCTCAACGGTTGTTTAGATTACATTGATTTCTGCATGGCCAATGGCCATCTCGTTGATTAGAATATCGCGAGATATTCAGGTACAGGGTTATTTACTGTATATTGACCCGCCTTTATTTTTGTTATTATTGAAATATTATATATAAGAAATATTGAATTTTATTGAAACGTGATAAAAAACAATATCATGTATAGGTCACGTGAGGAAAGATCCTGTCCACCGGAGATACTAAGCGACATAGTTGCCTACTGCGGAGAGAGGAACCTTCTACTACTAATTGGATGTGATGCCAACGCACACCACAAGGTATGGGGAAGCACTAACATCAACAACAGGGGTGAGTCATTATTACATTTCATCCTAGGGGAAAGGTTACTAATAGCTAATATAGGCAGGAAACCTACTTTCGTCACTTCAGTACGTAGGGAAGTCTTGGATTTAACCTTATGTACAGGTAATGTAAATGATACCATCAAGAACTGGCACGTGTCAGAAGAGCCATCGGGCTCCGATCATAGGCACATCAGATTCAACATCAAGATCCCATCTCTAACGGAGACGAAATTCAGAAATCCCTGAGATATCAGAAAGATATTTATAGTCCCTCAGAGGGTATCTAGAGGGAGGAATAGCGTCTGGAAGAAGCATAGAGAGCCTTGAAGTGGCAGTGGAACAGGTAAGCGAGGCGATAGTAGCTGCCTACCAGGAAAATTGTCCGGAGAAACCTACACAGAAACAATGACGGAAAGTATCAAATTGCTCATGGAGGCACACTTTCCGGGCTCACTGATATTAACAGACCTAGAGGATAGGCATTATCCAGACCAAAGGCCAGAAAGGCCCAAACTTGCGGACTGGAGGTTGGCCGCCGAGGTTGTAAAACCTGATAAAATCAGATGGGCAATCAGTAAGTTCCAACCACTCATATCTCCTGGGGTGGACGGAATATATCCAATTTTGCTCCAAAAGGGGCTGGAGGTATTGATACCTTACTTATGTAAAATATTCAGAGCTTGCTTGGCTTGGAAATACATGCCAAAAATATGGCGGAAGGTGAGAGTCATCTACCTACCAAAAATAGGTAGATTATCGGACCAAACGCCCAAGTCATATAGGCCTATAAGTCTATCCTCTTTCCTACTTAAAACGATGGAAAGACTGATAGATAGGTACATTAGAGACAAACTACTAAGGGAAAATCCCCTGAGTGAACGTCAATATGCATACCAGCCAGGGAGGTCGACAGACCTTGCGCTGGATGAATTAAACAGATTACTAGCAAAGTCCCTCGAGGACAAGGAAATGCCGGTAGTTACATTCCTAGACATAGAAGAAGCGTTTAATAACGCAACAACGCACTCACTAACGAGTGCATTATCAAAGAGAGGAGTCCCAACAACGATCTGCCGGTGGATAAAAGTCAGCCTAGATCATAGGATTATAATATCTAATCTAGGTGAGATCTCCATCGAGGCAAAAGTGAGCACGGACTGTAGGACCCGAGCCCTTTTGTGGCGTGGCAAAGCCATGCATACGTGCAGCCATTAAGGAATGGGTGCAAAATAAATCTCTGGAATGGTGGAGGAATCTCCCAAGACAGAGACAGGCCAAGGAGTTCATTAAAGAACGTTCGGCCAAATTTACGGAAGACCTACTAAGCCAGAATAGGAAGGCCATCAGAGTAATAGTAGGCCTTCTAACTGGCCACTGCCGGCTCAATAGACACATGAGTCTAATGGGCCTGGCAGAGGACGCGACATGCAGATTCTGCCAAGAGGAAGAGGAAACCTCAGTTCACGTATTGTGCCACTGTGAAGGCCTGGTGAGGCTGAGATTCCAAGTACTCGGAGAAGAGAAACCAAGGGCGGACAGCTATATAAAAGGGCCTTTATCAAAGCTATGGAGTCTAGTACAAAGGACAAAGCTGGATGAGGTACTATAAGGAAGATATCCTGGGAGCATCACAATAGACCTGAAAAGGTCGCGGTGGTAAAGGCTAAACAACCAGCTCCGTTGCTAATCTAATATAATCTAATAGGTCACGTGATACGAAATAAATATTTGTTTTTTTTAATGGAACACCCTATATATTATTGCATTTTCGGGAATCCCTTTTTCCCCTGATTTGAAATATATATAATATTGTATAGGTCTATCTTAAATACTATTTGACATATTTTACATTCAAAATGCAAATGAGCTGTTTTATTGCAAGAAGAGTGAGCCATGCGTGTCAAAATACAAGTGAAATAAAAATAATAAGGTAGGCCACAAAAATGACTCTATTATTGTTTATTCAATTTTGACATTTCAAATCGTCATTATTAATTCCATAGCAACAACCGTAAATAGTTGTTTATTCACTAGTAAAATAAAGAGTCTTTTCTACGATTGCTTTGAAAAGTGCTACTAATTACGCTTGAAAATTATTGATTTCACATAGCGTGTGATAAATCTTTGACGCACGCTAAGTATGTGAAAACGCTTTCACGTATGAAAAGTGCTGTTTTCAACATGTAAATTATATATCACGTGTAAGTAATTAATATGATATTAGAATTAATTTCATATTCAATTTATTAAAATACAGATTTAACAAAGCAAGAGAAAACTCTTTATAATAAAATAATACTACATAAGTAATCAATTAAAGAAATTGTTCAAAGTGGCCACCATTATTTTCAATGCAAACCTCATAGCGTCTTATTAAGTTTAAAAAAATATTGCAAATAGCGTTATTATGGTTTATGTTTAAGGTGTTAATTTCTTCTTGAATTTTTGCTTTAATGGCCTGAAGATTATGGTTATGATTAAAATTGACTTTGTCTTTTAAAAAATCCCATAAAGAGCTATCTAATGGCGGCAAATCAGGGTTACTTGGTGGCCATCGAATAGTCCCAGCACTGCCTATCTAAATGGGAAATTGGTTATTTAAATGCTCCCGAACTTCTAAAACGCTGATGTGGAGTTGTTCCTTCCTGATGCCAAATCATTCTAGACAATACGTCCATAGGGAATTCTTGAATTAGACGATCTACCTCTGGTAAAATTATTTCGAAATATGTTCGTCGTGTCAAAATAAAATCATAAGATATAGGCCCAACTACTTTGTTTTGAAAAATTCCGCACCAAACGTGGATTGATTTTCTACCCGATTTTTTTTATTTGCTTGACTTTTCTCTATCTTTGGTTTTTATTCTCCCAGGAACGTATGTTTTTTCTATTAAAAACTCCTGCCGTGGAAAAACTTGACTCATCTGTCCACATATTTTTTTTTAAAATATCAGGATTCTCATCTAATTCGTGGAACATGATGTGAAAAAATCTTCTACGTTTTTGGTTTTCATTCAGTTCCTGGACGGATAATATTTAATAAGGCCTATATTGATGCTTTTTCAAAGTTCTCTGAATGTTGGAATAACTTTCTTCCATTTCACGACAAGCATTTAATAAACTGTTAATCGAATTTACTAAAACAAATATTAAAATAAGGTATCGATATATTTTTATAATATTTTTTTTTTACGTTCAAAATATAACAATATATCTAGATCTTCTTCCTCGTATGCTGTAACGTTACGTCGTTTTTTTAAAAAAACTATGGGTCCTATTTACATGACGATAAACATTCAAAAACGTGTTTACACTACGAAACGCTCGATTTGCATACAACGTCATGTATTCTCTTCTTGCGGCACATTTTTTTTTTTTTTTTATACATTTATTTAACGTCGGCCTATTTCCGCTACTGAGGCCTAACACCGACGCCTGTAGACGAGCTACCTCCAACCAGGAATTTTGCCGAACCTCTTCCCTTAAGAAGAGTAGGGATCTTTTACTTGCCTAACATTTAATAGACAAGGGACCGACGGCTTTACATCCCCTCCGAAGGATGGTATATCTCCTATACAACCCTGGCCTAAGGTTGTATAGCTTCCGCGCATACACTGATATACAAGCCGCTGGAAGATGTGTGAGGCGAGAACGCGGTTTCCGTTGGAATGGTCACCAATCCAAGTACTAACCGCGCCTGTCGTTGCTTTACATCGCATACCGAAGTATGTACATAGTAAAGACGCACCTACGCTCGCCCCCTTGCGGCACATTTATTTTTATTATTTTTCACATGAAGGAAAAATATTTCGACCTTTTCTGCCTCACTATAACTCATGTTGATTAAACAAATGTTAATAATGACGGTTTAAAATGTCAAAATTTAATAAACAATAAAGAAATTAAATAAAGAAATAACTTATTGCCTTATGCCTGAAAGAGAAAAAACAATGCAGCTACGGATACGTGTTTCGGAGTTATTGCTCCTCATCAGTGTAGCGTAGCTTAGCGAGTATATCTTATAATCGAGCAAAACCTAACCTTGTTATTTTTGTGTCACTTGTGTTTTGATACACATGACCCTCTTCTTGCAATAAAGCAGCTCATTTGTATTTTGGATGTCAAATATGACAAGAAGTATTGAAGATATGCCTATACAAGATTGTATATTTGAAATTAGGGGAAAAAGGGATTTTCGAAAATGCAATAATATATAGGGTGTTCCATTTAAAAAAAAACATATTTATTTTGTATCACGTGACCTGTACATAATATTGTTTTTTATTTATCACGTTTTAATAAAATACATGTGAGATCCTATAACTTTTATAGGAAACTTTTTTCAATTATTAATAACAGAAATAAAAGGGGGGTCAATATATAGTGAATAACTCTGTACATAATTTTATGTGGTCGTTAATTTTTAATAATTAATTCGAAAAATGTTATTCAAATATTATCTGAAATGAGATAAAACAGAATAATAACATACCAAATAAAATTAATTTAACGTCACCCTCTAATTATATGTATTTAAATCCAGTACGTGAAGAGGAACTAATAGAACACATAGCATCATTGAAAACTAAAAGTGCCCCCGGAATTGACGGAATCACCCCGGATATTATAAAATTAATTCATAAGCATATCCTGGCCCCACTTGTATTCATCATAAATAAAATATTTAACACCGGTATTGTCTCAAAAAATTTCAAAACATCAATTGTGGTGCCTATATTTATAAATCAGGAGACCCAAAGGATAAAAATAATTATCGAGCTATTAGCTTGATAAATGTGGTAGGAAAAATTTTTGAAAAATGTCTAAAGACCCGGTGCTTAACTTTGTCAAAGAACATAATCAAATAAATGTTAATCAATTTGGATTCTTGGAAGGTAGGGGTACAGAGGCGGCCTTATTCAATCTGACTAATAAAATAATAAATGGATTTAATGGAGGCAAAAAAACCATCGGGGTATTCTTTGACTTAGCAAAAGCGTTTGACACGGTGCCACATAAAAAGTTACTTGATGGTTTAAATAATATTGGTATTAGAGGTGCTGCGTCAAATGTCTTCCAAAGCTTTCTTACCGATCGTGAGCAATTCGTTAAAATAGACGAGGTTTATAGTGAGAAAAGTATTATTAAAATAGGTATACCCCAGGGAACTGTATTGGGACCAATCCTTTTTTTACTATATATCAACTCAATTTTTACCCTGAACACAGGAGGGAGTGTTTTCTCATATGCTGATGACATTGCACTACTGTTCTCAGGTGATACATGGGAACTAGTAACTGAAAAAAACAGAAAAAGGGTTGGGCCTAATCAGTAATTGGCTACAAAACAATAAGCTAACATTATATGTGCTGGTGACATCAATTTAAATCTGTATAATTTAACCAATACACAAGTCGAAAGTTTTAATAGTTTTTTAGAATCATATGGTCTTATTCAAATTTTGGACGTGCCAACACGTATTACACCATATAGTAGTACGCTTATCGATTTTATTGCAATCAGTGATTCATCTCTGGTTAGGGATACGTTTGCCATTGATATGCACAATATATCAGATCATTGTCTGGTATCGTGTAGTTTTAACTATACAGTACCTAAACAAAAACAGATTTTTCTCTCATATAGAGATTTTAAACAATTTTCCCTGCCAGATTTTGAAAGGGATTTGCATATGTTAAACTGGGATGTCATTTTCGACCTTGACGATGTTAATGATATGGTGGAGGTTTTAAATACTAATATATCTCACATATTTGATATACATGCTCCTTTAGTACGCGCTAGAATAAATAAACCAAAGGCTCCATGGGTGACAGACAACCTCAAACGCATGTGCAAAATGCGAGACAACGCGTTAATTAAATTTAAGAGAACAAAATATATGGGAGATTGGGAATATTATAAAACATTAAGAAATTTAACTACAACTATATCAAGAAATGAAAAACGAGCATATCTGGAGTACATAAACAGAACAAAAAATTCTAAAAAACTATGGAATGCGTTGAATGATATGAAGGTAACCACTAAAAAACAAAAAAGAAATTTACCATCAAAATTAAATAAACCTGATGAACTAAACAATCACTTTATTAATTCTGCAAATATAACCCCTGTTAATAATGACACTTTTTTATTTTATATGCACAATAAATTTGATGATAACTTGCAATTTTCATTTTCTGAGGTATCAGAAGAAGCTATCTCTAAATCCATATTAAAAATAAAATCAAATGCGCAGGGATGGGATGGCATTTCATTAAAAATGTTCAAATTATGTTTACCTTTTTTGATAAAATATGTTACCCATATCATAAACCAATGTTTAGTAAAAAGTACTTTTCCTGTCCAGTGGAAAGATGCCATTGTTACACCCTTGGCTAAAGTAGATAATCCTGAAAACTTCAGTGATATACGTCCCATTAGTATTTTGCCGCTTTTGTCGAAAATTTTAGAGAGAATTATATACGAGCAACTTAACAGTTATGTCATCGAGAATAAAATAATTCCCGAAAATCAATCGGGATTCCGTCAAAAACATAGCACTACCACCGCCCTCCTCAAGGTCATAAATGATATAATCCAAGCTTTGGATAAAGGTGACATCGCAGTTTTGACTTTAATAGACTACTCTCGTGCTTTTGACACAATTGATCATCAGCTACTACTTGCTAAATTACAATACTATGGTTTAAATATTGTAGCTTTAAATTTTGTAAGATCATACTTAAGTAACAGGAGGCAAAAAGTTGTCATTCAAGAACAACATTCACATTTTATTGACATTAAAACTGGTGTTCCCCAAGGGTCCATACTGGGACCTTTGTTGTTTATTATATACGTATCTGACTTTCAAAAAGAACTTGTCAGCTGTAATATGCACCAGTATGCTGATGATACACAATTGTTACAGAGTTTTAATATCAAAGACATAGTGAGACACGTTGAGCACATTAATACAGATATTCTCAAATTAACAGAAATTTCGCAAAATCACGCTCTCAAAATAAATTCAACTAAATCATCTGTAATAGTTTTTTGTAGCGATAGGTTTCATGGTGATGTCATGAACCATGTTAAGATTTATATCGAGGGACAGCAGATTGAACACAAAAATGTTGTCAAAAATCTAGGTTTATATATAGATAATAAATTACGTTTTAAACAACATATAAACAAAAATATTCAAAAATCCTACTCAACATTAAGACATCTATATTCAAATAGGCATTTTCTAACAAAAAAAATTAAGCTTATGCTCTGCGAATCATTGATTTTATCTCTTTTTAATTATTGTGACGTAATCTACGGTCCTTGTCTTGATGTTGTCTCTATTAATAGAATACAACGCATGCAAAACACATGCATTCGATTTATATATGGCCTTGGTAGAAGAGAGCACGTGTCACCTAAAATCAACGAAGCAAAATGGCTGAATATGAAAAATAGACGTAAACTACACTTATCCACTCTTACCCACAAAATTATTACAACAGGTACACCTACGTACCTAAAGGCGCATCTTGTCACACGACAAGCGCAACATGCACGTGACTTAAGATCGGTGTACATGCTCGATATACCAAGACACTCATCTACTTTATTCAGGAGGTCCTTTTCTTATTTTGCAGCACAAAATTATAATTCAATACCAGCATTAATAAAATCTAATAGTTTAAGTTCCTTTAAAAAGAAATATATGGCTCAATTATTCAGTGATCAGCTGACTTTGATATAACAACTTATTTTAAGCATTTTCTTTTTCTTTTTTCTATTCTCTTCGCAATAAAGTTCATTTACTCATAATACTCATATTACTTTCTATTACTTGATTAAAAATTTTTAGATTAGTTAAGTATTAGGTTAGTCCATTATTAATTTTCTAATTTTAAAATCAATGTATAAATCTGTATTTTGTTATTTCTACGTGGTTGGGTGGAAGAGCAGCTTTGCTGAACTCCGCCACAAATAAAGGCAATTTATTATTATTATTATTATTATTAAATACAAAAAAATCCACTTTTTTAACATTTTCGCCAACATCAGCAGATTTACCATCAAAAGATATTATTCATATAGGGAATACAACTGACAGTATAAATAGATCAGATCATGTTAAATATTTGGGACTAATGGTGGACCAACACTTAAAATGGGGTAATCATACAAATTATGTAAACAACCGCTTAAGGAAACTAATATACAAATTTTACACATTGAGATCTATCCTTAACCGGAAAAATATAATGATAGTTTATAGTTCACTTGCTGAATCACTACTCAAATATGGTCTACATTGCTGGGGTGGAACTTACAATAATACATTGCAGCCATTACAAGTTACATATAAAATATTTGAGGTACGCTACTTATATATTCATTACGTAGCCATTTTCACATACAAAAATCACAAAAATTCAATATTACATAGATATGAAACGCGAGCTAATATTAATCAAAACTTAGCCAGGCCAAGATTCGGTAAGAATGTTTGTCAGTTATTTATAAGTTATTTAGGGCCAAAAATTGACAACAAAATTCCTCCAGAAATTAGGCATATAAGTAAATATCATAATTTCTCTAAAAGAACAAATACATTCATATTGGAAAATAAAGAAAAATTTTCTGAAATATTTAAATAAAGCTTTTTCTTCTTTTTAAAGTTAAAAATTACATTTTTAAATATCCTTAGATTGTTTAATTAATTAGTTAATAATATAATGTATAGATGTAAAGGCAAGTCTATTTCTCCATATTATTCTCTATTGTTCACGTAGTGCATTCGGTCACAGGTAATTAGTAATAAACCTTCAAAAACAAATAGCACAACACATGCTCTTAAGCATAGGTGCTTCAAGTCATATACTTTATTTTTCTTTTTTCTTTTAGTATTAATAATATTTACCTGTTTAATTATTGGTTTGTACTAGGGAAATGTACATGTAATGAATTGTGAAATATGATTTGACTAAATAAAATATGAAATATGATTAAGTAGAATATGTGTTATTTGATTTGATTGTGTTGTTTGTTGTTATTATCGTCCTAACAATTCTAGCTGGTTTTGATGGAGTAACTACTAAACAGAGCTGTTCCTAAGCACTGTGCTTAGTGTTCATCTAAGCACTTCTGTGCTCGGGAGCACTGTGCCTAGGAGCACTTTTTAAAATCAGTGCTTACTGCACTGCTTCGAACACTTTACGAAAAGATTTAGTGCTTAGTGTTCACAACCATTCGATAGTACTCGCATTATAGATTATCTGTATTAAATAAAATAAAATGAATAAAAAGACAAATACTTTGGTAATTTTTCGACGTTTTGATCAATCTTTATTTTAATTTTCGTCAGGGTTTTACAACAAGAATTTGTTCAACTAAGTACGCAATAAAATAAATACCTGTGATACCTTATTGCTAGGGAGCTGGTGGCAGACATTTGTATATGATTTTATTGTGAGTGAAGTTGAAAAGTGTAAAGCCGTCATAATAAAAAGCTTGAAAAACCATTTTTTATATTTGAGTAAATATATCCGTAAGTAAATAAGTTTCAAAAAGATTTTGCGGCCGAGAATAAGTAATCGAATGATTTTCCCGTTGAAAATCTTAAAAACTAGCCAACAGAATTCAGAATTTATTTCATTATGTAAACTAGCAAACTTTAAGACAAGGACCTATTATATTTAAATCTTAGGTAAAAGAGTTTCAAAAATTTTCTCTTCCTTGATTATTCAACGAGAACGTACTTATCATTCGTCCCAAATCGCCATAAATTGTTTTATATTCTACAAAGGAAAGTAGAGGAAGTTAGCCGTAGGTCGGTCTCCCCCCACCACTGACCTTGACCTTGACCGTGCACCTGTGGTCCGTTCCTTCAAGGCCACGGTGGCATCGTAGGTTCGCATAGCATATACCGTGACCTTGACCTTGGACGGCCGCAGTGCGTTTCGACTTCAAGGGCGCAGTGTTGCTGTTACCCAGAACGATCACTTGCGGTGACCTTGGCCTTGGCTAACACTATTAGAGAATGCAAGGACGGAGCTTCCTCCTTGCCACGCAACTTGACCTCTAAAATTACATTAGTTCAATACGTACACAGTAAAATGTGGTGGGGTTCTATATTTTGTGACGTAGTATACTTTTTCTATAAAAAAAGCACGGACTATTAGAACAAAATCATATTTAGTCTGGTTCACCTACAGTTAATAAGTGAGCATAGTGTTGTGATCTGAAATATTTTAAGTAAGCAAAGTTCTGTAATATTTCTTGGTTAGTAATTCTTTCACTGTACTCAACTACTTAAATATGACTACCAATATCGATTTATTAGCCCTTAATGAACTTATTATTAAAGATACTGAAGTTTTAGACCAAAAACCTATTTCATCGTTAATTTTAAATAAGGTTTACGCCATTAAAAAAATGTTAATGCTTAATACACGTTTTGGAAAATCGATATTAGTACATTTATTTGATGAAAGTACAAGTACTACCTTTAAATCATTTTTGCCTAAACGTATTGCTGAACTATTAAATATAACTTTTATAGAAGAAATAAATTCGTCTAGTGGTAAATATGCGTTGATTTATTTAGGAGAGAATTCACCCATTTATACCGGTGCTAAATCAAGGTCACTAATAAAATTCGAAATTATTGCGTGATTTAAACTATTTAAAATATTTGTATACTTTAAATTATCAGACCAATAAATAAGGTATAGTGAAAGTATAACTTAGACTGAAATATTATAAATACACTACAATAGTAGTAGAGATGTAAGTAGTTTTATCATATATTTGATAACTTGTTCTAATTTTATTTATGTAATTTCTAGCCTCACTATAACTGGCAAGAATGTGGATGCAATATTCAGCAGAACGTTGGGTAAGGGCAGAAGACATTAATTCGGCAATTGAAAGACTATCTTCTGTACTAGGCGACTTAAGTATGGATAGACTCCATGCAATAAATTATGATCTGAATTACTGCTTCGATGCTGAAAAAGTTAAACAGCTTAATGAGGATTCTGAGAGGTATTACAGAGGTGCACAACTATGTGGTAAATTCTCTCGTGGTATTGTGAATTTAGAAGAATTCTGTGAGCAACTAGTGGAAATAAATTTAAAACATTTCCTATGTGACATAGAAAAATACTTACCTAAGAAAATTATTGAAAAGTATCAACTCGACCAATCTGATGAAGAACAGGATGAAGACAACTCAATTAGTAGTTAATCACTTATTGTAATTCTTCTGTTAATAATATTAATATGTAAATGGTGTAATAAAATTATTATTATGGAAATATAGTTGTTTTTATTTTTAAAATTAAAATTGAAATAAATGAAACACATTATTAGATTATACATTAATTTATTTATAATTATTTTTGGTGACATACATTAAAAAATATTAATTATTAATCCTAAATATAAACATATTTAAAGATATTTATTTTAACTCTATATTTAAATCTATAATACATTTGTTAAGAAAGTGAACGTTTGCAAGAGAGCAGTGACTATATTTTGGTTGGGTGTGTTCCATACATCTTGGTACCTTTAACGATTTTAGATTGGGTATGCAGGGTGAGAAGTCATCTAGATCTATAACTCTATTCCATTTTAGATGATGCTGTAGAACATTTTTCTTTAATTTGCCTTTGCATACAATTATAACATCCTCTGACAATACGTTGCGTCGAAAATTATTAACAGCGTTTTGACAAAGTCGATGAAGTATTAGTGGGAATTCTGACAGTTGAATATATCCATCACTCCATTTTATGCCCCCATGGTAGTTGTTTTCTAACCATCGGTAGTGAGTCTGTTCGCCTTGGGTTAGTGATGAGAAAGGATTTGGTGGTTTGAAGAAATAGTGTGCTTGCTGATTAGTGTTACAACATAGAACAGCTAATTCTTTAACGGTAAAATCATTTGTTTTATATTGAAACCCCTGCAAGTCAACTATCAAAGTAGGAAATTGGCTACCTAATGACGTCATGGTAATAGGTATTCGTTACTTAGCACCAGCAATGCCACACTGAACTGAACCATCTAATGCGCTATAACTTAAATACGCATCGTGAAGTATAAGTGCATATACTCGAGTTTGTTCGGGAAACTTCGTCTTCCGTGTCTCAAATTCAATTTTTATATCGACGGTGGATGATTTCATTGCATCTGGTTGGTGTGAGCAATCAATAACAAACAATGGATTTTTTCTGAATTCGCCAAGGTCCATCATAGGTTCACTCATATCTTTATCGTAATAACTACGTTGGAAATTTTCATAGGCGTAGTAGGCTGCAGAGTCGAGTTTCTTATCGAAATTTAAATTCCAACGTTCATATGGAAATACTTCGGCATTTAAATATAGCCGAATATTATTTATATCTGCATGTATAAAACTTGCGGCGTCCTTGGTTCTGTCACTAGAGTTGCCATTGTTTTGAAATCCGATAATGATGTATCGAGGTCTCTCAAGACTGTTAGTGGTTTTAACAGCCCATATATCAGAAGCAGTATCACGTAGAGTGGGTAGCTCATAGAGATCCCACATACGGTAAGCCATTTTAACTTTAGCATTATTACTGCTCGTATCAATTTTCTTTAATAGTTTAACCTTTTGTCTAACTTCAGGCACAATATGTCTTATCTTCCATTCGATTTTGTTAATTTCTAACTGTGCATCAACTTCTCCAATGTAAGAGTCTTTAAAGGAACGTGCTATAATTAAAATTAATTCCTGTTTTGTATTTAAAATACCTTTGGTATAATCTTCTGCAAAACCCATGAGGTACTTAAGAGGGAGTTTACCGCTGAAAACGTGGCTGGTAGTATCTAAAATATCCTGTTTTTTCTCGGTGAGACCCCAACCTATAGTTAGTAGCGATGGGAGGGATGTTTGTCCATATGACACCCTAGTTTTCATTGTAGTAGTGATGCCAGGCTTCCTAACGACAGCGACCTGTTCACCACCCATTTCATATCTTATTTCTTCGAAGAGAAAAGCTAGCGCATTGTTAGATAGATAACACTTCTTGGTAACATCACTAGGGGTAAATTTTCCTTCTATATAAATGTAACTCTCTGTAATGTCAAGTATTAAGTCCTGAAAATTGACAGGAATGCGTACTTCATCAGAGTTTCTATAATATGGTGAACCGTGTGGTTTATATGTATGCTCATGTAAGCTAACGAGTGACTGATCGAATACAGGTTCCTCGAACACCTCAAGTTTTTCACTAGATGTAAAAGTCACCATTATTAACTATTTTTCTCTCAGTTTCAATCCGATGGATCGAAGAAATGCACGATCTTTAGCTGGCAGGTTATGTCTTAACCGTTTAAGCTCTACACGTTGAATGAGTCGATTTCCGCAGTCATTAGTCTTTTTATCGTCAATCACATTGAAACGATTGTGTGCTAATCGTTGTTGATTATATCGGAAACCCATTGTGTTTGCGATTTTAAAACTGTTTCAATTCTAGCTTTACGATAATCTTCTCACCACGAAAATTGATTAAATCTCCATTATCATCCAATATGCGTAGTGTAATGTTGTCGATAAACTGACGTCCTTCAGGTCTAACAGGCAAATATATGATGTTCGCTGGCTCTCTGGTAAGTTTGTAACCTGGTTCAACGTCTATGTCGAACTCGAAAAGGGTATGGGATTTAAGGGTATTCAGATATGCTCCAGAGATAATGTTGCAATCTACACGTATCATCCTTACTTTCATAATATCAACAGGTAATGTTGATTCATGATTAGTGTTTGGATGCAAATAAGTCGATTCAAATCCCAATAAATTACCAATAGAGTTTGCTTGTGTAAAGTCAATTCCATATTTTGACCAAATCTCACACTTTAGCGTATTGTTGTTCGCTCGCAGTCGAAATAGTTTTTCTTTTTCCTCTTTCTTATCACCGGGCATAGCTTTCAGTATTGCACGATATATCTCTTCAATTTCATAGGCTCCGCAAGGTATGTGGATAAGTGTGGGGGCTACTTTTGGTCCAATTCGATAGCAAAAACGATTGTTGGTTTCGTCCACATTGAATATAGAATTGTAAGAATAGAAGCCTGTTAATCCTAACCCATATCGACTATTAGTATCTAATTCAATGGGAGGATAAAACTCAGCACTGAGCACACTAGATCGGTTTGATAGAGTGAACGTATACGACATGACTGATGATATTTAGTGTTCTCTCATGAATTTATTGTGAACTACAGCAATAATCGTGGTGTAATTTTCGTTTTTTGCTGGATGACGGAGACGTTTGTATCTCATTATTTGATGCAACATTGACATCGCGCACTTTACAGTAGCAGCAAAATATTCTTCGAGGCGGCGGCCCATCATTAACATCAACACTGCTACCACCGCCATCATCATCATCATCATGATAATGTTCCTGACAGTATTGATATTTTAAAATATCAATATCATTCTGGAGATGCTGGGGTAGTTTGTCCCATACTAATGCAATTTCATGTGCAGCACATCCAATCATTACTTCTTTAGGCATATTTGCCAGTTGTTGTTTGCTCATCTTCAATAGACTGCGTAAACGGGAGAATGCGATTAGTGATTGACCCATCTGCTTGATGCTTTCCCGATCCATTTCAAGGTCTGCAGATGTTATTTCACAAGCGTTTGTAGTTATTTTGTAGTGAGAAACTTCAAACACAAATGACCACACCACACTGTGTTAAAATTTTGTTGGCGTTCATAGTTATAGTAAATTTTGTCGGTCGACTTTGAACCTCTGCGCAGATATAAAACTAATTCTGTCGGTGGGGGTAAATCACCAAAACTATCGAAATATGTGACTAAACTACCACGTTTTTTAAATGCAACCCAGTGTGTTCCAGGGCCATTTATACTGTCTAGATTTATGATGGCCGACTCATTATGACGTGGTCCAGAATATGGTAGAGTGTCCCGCATAAATATCCCCCGAAAATAGGGCACTTTCATCTTCTCTGCATAATATTTAAGATCGATATTAGTGAGAGGTTTTCGGGGTAGAGCATCTAGAAGTTTTTTGAACTTTGTGGTTTTAGATAAAGTCCTAGTCCTTTGCGATATGGTTTTAAATATAGCCCTTTACCACTTTTTCCTATAGAAATCGCCTCCATCTGCCTATTATGGCGATTTTTTTCAGCTAATTCCTCTCTACTCGTTTTAACATCATTTACAGCTTTAGCTATACCAGCAGCAGTGCCAGCTAAACTACCCAAAGCTGATAATCCAGCAAAAATGGGTATTAATGGTAGAATTCCACCCACTTTCGGTATTGGTATTATCCTAGGTGTACGAATATTACGTTTTCCACCAGCTGCTCTCATGTGTCGTCGTGCTGCTTGAAGCGCAATTTGCGTAACTTTTTTTGTGTCCTTAGCGATTTTTCGTTTACCACCGGCTTTACGTATGTCATCACGTACTTTACGTACTATTCCAGCACCAAAAGCTATATTTCTAGTTTTTTTCTTGTTTTTCTTTTTAATTATACGTTTCTTTGTAGTACGGGGTGTTGTTGACGTACAACCCATACCAAGACGTTGCTTTCCCTTCATTATAGTTGTAACTAACCACGCGGCGGCCTTTTCTTTGAAACTTACGTCTTTTGATTTAACTCGTTTCCAGGCAGCTTGTTCAAGTTGATAGTCTGCTTTGTGTCGGGCTGCTAAATTACTGGTGTTTTGATCGTATGCAATATCGTGCTGCTTGCATGCAGCATCGAGTTTGTTTATGCCTGGATCACCTCGGGCTAATCTTTTTTGTAATTTGGTGCCTGGACCACAATACTGGTAACCTCCCGGTAAGTGTAGTTCAAATGGGAGCTTATTTATTAGAGAATTGACTACCCCCTTACCAATCTTTAAACCACGACGATTTTCACGTGTGTGCTTCTCGGTTGACACCATTTAAATAACAATCACAATACGTACATCTATTTATATAGTATCCATCCGTGCTACGATGCGCATTGTGAAGCAGAAACAGAAACTTGCTGTAGATAATTTAGATGAAAAAGTAGGGTGTGGACTACAAGTCGAATCACGCCATGGCCCGCTACTTCCCTCAACTATTCGCGGACTCTTAATAGGTCCAAGTGGTTGTGGCAAAACAAATTTACTAATAACTTTGCTTACTCATCCACTTGGGCTACGTTTTTCAAACATTTACTTATATTCAAAGTCCTTACATCAACCCAAGTATGAATATTTACGCGATATATTAGCACCGATTACGGGGCTAGGATATTACACCTTCAGTAACAACGCGGAAATAGTGCAACCATCCGACGCTGAGCCTGAGTCTATATTTATATTTGATGATGTTATATGTGAAAAGCAAGATGTTATTCGAGCATACTTCTCAATGGGGCGTCATAAACATGTAGATTGTTTCTATTTGGCACAAACGTATTCCCGCGTCCCTAAACAGTTGGTAAGGGATAATAGTAATTTCATAGCAATTTTTAAGCAGGATGATATGAATTTACACCACATTTTCTCAGACCATGTCTCACCGGATGTGACTTATAAAGAATTTCAAGAAATGTGTGCAGAGTGCTGGAAAGACAAATATGGGTTTCTTGTAATTGACAAGGATAGAGAAGTAAATGAAGGGAGATATCGCAAAGAACTTGATAGTTTCATATATCCATGAAGTATTGTAATTAAAATTTTAATTGGTCTACAGATAGCATCGGGATAACTTCAGCAGTGAGGCTGCATTTGTTAGACATGAATGACAATGGTGAGAATAAACTCAGTAGTGCTATAGGTAGAAACATGAGAGAAGAAATAAGACTGAAACGTGAATTGATTGAGGCCACCGATTCAGTGCGCAAAAAATTCAACTCTGTGAAGAGAAGAAACGTTGAGAATCAGTTAACACTCGAAAAAATTTATGAACCCATAACAAAACCATTAAAGGTTATATCATCTGCTTCACATAACCAATCGCTAACACAACCTCAGAAACCAACACAACCGATAGAAAGTGCAAGAGCTAGTACTAGTACATTTAAAGCAACACCTGAAACTAGTGATGAAGATGGTGACAAAAATGCAAGTCAACAATATTTTTTGGAAACACCACCGGGATCGTCGTTAATGAGCACTCCATGTTCAGAAAGTTCTATTAGTGGCGCAGAAGGAAAATGTGATATAGTGCAAACACATTTAGAAAATCTGAAATTCGACAATGCTAGGTATGATACTATATACGGTGTACGTTTAGACCCCCATACAGAAAAACTACAAATGGGTAATGCTGAAATACGCTTTTCTAATGGAAATATCACATTGTGGCGTGGAACTAAGAAGGTGGGGACGTATTCTGGCAGTCCTAAGTTATATGATATGATATTTATGAAACAACCACAAATTTCGCGTAGTAATGAGGCTATTATTGGCGACAAAGAGTGTCAATTATATGGGGGGATTTTAAAACAGACAAAAGCACCATATAAAAATTATGATATGAAACAGGGTTTGAATAAAGCTAAATGGAAGAAATTCACTAATATTATAGAACCATTGGTATCTTCTACAGTTGTGACGAGATCTAAAACTGGCTTAGGTGTTCCTATTAATAAATTATACAATAATAGAGGTGTTGACTATGTATATTGGAATAAACCGAAAGAACTGGTGGACCGCCTACGCCTGCTCTATAGCTCAAAAATGGTTGGTAACAATGGTGTCAATAACGAAATAGTCAGTTTATTGGAAGAAATGAGGGAAGAAAGGATAATCTATTAGTGAAGTTAAAATTCATTTCACACTTATTTAATTAGTATAAAATATTGTGAAATGCTTAAACGGGGTCAGACGTAAACAGAAATGGCTGTTGTAAACAACACAATTGACAAGTTCGGTAGACGAAGAAGTAATAATAATAAATCGATTATCGTACATGGACCTCCAGGTATTGGTTTTAAACTTACCGCAGATAATCAATTTGATATGCAAAATAAGCGTTTACTGAACATTGGTGAACCAATAAATCAAAAAGATGGTGTAACTCGTAACTATGTAGACGAAAATATCGATAAATGTATGAAAGACATTAAAAAGTCACACATTGCTTTTATGGAGAATCAGTGGACTGAATATAGTAAGTTTGTACACAGCAAAATTACCGAGATGATTAATGACGCTCTGCAACACATTAATAAAGAAATTTCTGGAGTTAAGAAATTAACCGAGGACAATTATACTATTTTATATGATGCAATAAGCAAAGTGCACCACATTCTCGATGAATCCCGTCTGAAAGGTATGACAGTGCGACAGAAATCACTTGGAAATATTGTGGCACAAGCTGGGAGGAACGATCGTAATCAACAAGTGATAGATGAAATAGTGGCTGAAGTCACGGACAACGCTGCTACATTAGGAAAAAAGTGAAAAAACAGACCTAAATTATCTATATAAACGCCTGACTTAAACTTCAATTATGGTGATTAGTAATGAGAAATTACAAGTTGTTAACGAATTGCATAAAGCTTGTAGGAGAAATTTCCGTAGAAGAAGAACAATAATCAAAGGTTATGGTGATTTATGGCAAATGGATTTAGCTGAAATGCAACCATACGCTGATGAAAACAATGGTTATCGATACATTCTCGTAGTGATCGACTGTTACTCAAAATATTTGTGGACTAAACCTCTAAAAAATAAAACTGGTGTTGAAATTACTAAGGCTATGAGAAGTATTTTACAAGAATCAAATTATTCTCCTAAAAATCTACAAAGCGATCAGGGTACGGAATTTTACAACAAAAACTTTTCTGCTTTAATGAAACAGTACATCATTAATCATTACTCCACGTATAGTACGAAAAAAGCAGCAATTGCAGAAAGAGTAATACGAACATTAAAAACCTGGTTATATAAAGAATTCTCAGCTAGAGGTAAATACAAATGGGTTGACATTCTATCCGACATTACAAAATTGTACAATAATAAAATACATCGTACGACTGGTATGAAACCTGCTGATGTTAAACCAACTACACGTTTAAATGCTTATAATCACATTAAAATTGCTTTGAAACCTAAATTTCGTATTGGCGATATAGTTCGAATCAGTAAATATAAAGGTATATTTGAAAAGGGGTTCACACCAAATTTTTCAACTGAACTTTTCAAGATCGTTAAAATAAATGTAACAAATCCCACAACATATACACTCCAGGACATTCATGGCCAACCAATAAAGGGGTGCTTTTATGAAATGGAGCTACAAAAAGCTAAATACCCTGATGTCTACTTGGTGGAAAAGGTTTTAAGAAGGAGAGGGAACAAGGTTTTTGTGAAGTGGCTCGGATTCTCTAATGACCACAACTCTTGGATTAACGAAGCAGCTCTTATTTAATATTGTCACATTCTTTATCTAAAATGTGTATATTTATAACAACTAATATTTTACTTATGTTTAGAAATTTCATAATAAAATGTGTGTATTCCATTAATATTTGTTTTATTTATTTTCCCCATATAAGACTCCAAAGCCTTAGTAATTATATACACATTAACGAAAAAATATATACAAATGCAAATTTGTTAAAATTTTTGAATTAATTTTTACTCCTAAAAATTATTAGATGAAATCAAGAAAATCATTTTAATAAATTTTATTGAGAAGAAAATATTTACAACGAATTATAGATTAAATATATTTATTTAAAACGTATATAATACAGAAAAAATACAAATACATATTTATGGAATTAATCAGATGAAATCCCCCCGTCTCGACAGTAACGCTTCCTGACAGAAACATTCTCTGTTGTGTTTCATCACACCTCCATAAATATGTCCAACATATTCACAAAGTAAAACACTGTATGTCTTCTCGTCTCTGCATTTGCTGCAAATATTGTTCCAACAATCACCAGTGTACTTGTTGCAAACCAGACACCGCTGCCTCAATGGGTGCTCCACCTTGCATGTCTCACAAACATCTCGGATAATTCCAAAATTTGTACGAGTCGTGGGTTGTAGACACTTGTAGCACTCTTGCTCCAGACGCTCACGTGATGCTGCTTTTCGGACGGTATTCACTGGCACTGGATTTTCTTTTATACAATTTGAACATAGTCCAGTACATGGATTAATTTGCTGCTTTGCCCAGAATTGGGAACAATTATAGCACAGAATTGCACCATCCATACTATATGGATATACGGCGATTGTTGGTTTCGATTGCCACTCTCTTGGACAAGACATTGCTGTTTTAAAAACAAGTGTACGGTATGACAGCTGAATAATAACTGAGTTCCTCCTCATGGCCTTGTTTGTTTAAGTAGTCGCTGGAATTGCCGATATTAGAGCCATGGTATGTCGTTAGAGATGATGTGACGTCACCAGCAACATGTTTAAAAGAGGAGGTGTAACTCCACGTTAGATCAGTTGCTTTGCAAACTTCAACGTTGATCATTCCGTCTACTGTCTTATATATTCGTTTCCAAGTATTAATATGGCTGCTGTACCTGCTGGTTGGGCTAACCTCAGATTCCTGGACTGGTTAGCATCCCTAGATGTCCTCAACAATATATGGTACCTTGAAGAGGTAGAGGACGACTTGGCTGCTCCCGAAGACGACGAGGTAGAAGTTGAAGACGATGAGGAAGGCGATGAGGAAAGCGACGAGGAAGACGATGAGGAATTTTTTGACGCTGAAGAGGGTGCAGACGATTCAAGTGATGATGAGGGTATCGTCGTAGATGTTCCCCACCAAAGAGGGCAGCGGTGGATAACATCAGAATATTTAGCAAGGGTGAACCCGATGGATGGCATCTTCTGCACCACCATGACCTTTGTTGCGGTCCAAGTAGTGGGTGGTATGGAATACAATCTTTGCCACGGATGTTTTCTGGGATACCAGTCTAGGGTGGATCCTGGGAGACATCGTCATGTGGACTACCATGCCACTACAAGGATAATGAGAGGCAGGCGGGGATATTGCAAATCTTGCAGAGATCCACTCTATCAGATTAGGCGAGTGGAAATCTGCAATATTTGCAATATGGACAGATAATTTGTAGTTTTTTTTTGTAAATATGTATATATCTCTTAGTTTATTGTAAATAATTATGTAATTAGTTTTAGTGATAAATAAATGTATATATTTAATTTTTAGTTTATTGTAAATATTATATAACTAGTTTAAGTGTTAAATAAACGTTAAATTGAATCTTATTTTTTGTTTTATTTACTAAATATTTAAATGTAAGTAACACAATGTTACTAGAGAAATCTGTGTTTCACTTCGATTATTGCTTATGTTGACAGTGCTATTGATATTGATGGTGTTAAAAATATGAGTATTAGGACACTTTCTACTCTTATTTGTGTGAGTAGTGAGGTGGGGAGTGATGAGGTGGGGGTGGTGGTAGGGGCTATATATACATAAGAAAGCCCTCACCATCCTCAGTTTACTTTCTACGCTCCAACATGTCTGAAGTACAAGACAATACTGTATCTTCCACTTCAACCATGTTCGTTTTGTGCGAAAGGTATCGTGCCTACCTGCAGCGCGTTAGAGAGGCGACAAGGGGTGGTGTAGCAGATAGCACCACCTCACCAGAAGAATACCAACCATTGGAGAGGTCTCCGTCCACATGGTCGATGGACACTGTGCCCAATGATGATTCCGAAGACGAGATGGATGGAGTAATTCTGGAGGAATCATCGACGGACACAGCGGAATCGTCTGACTCGGAAGATGATGCAGCCATTCTGGTGGAGGAATCTACCGATGAAGATGAGGATGCAGCCATTCTGGTGGAGGAATCTGCCGATGAAGATGAGGATGCAGTCATTCTGGTGGAGCATGATTCGGACGGATAATTCTGTTTTATTTTATGTATATATATTTTTGTTATTTATAAATAAATGTATTAAGAGTTATTCTTTTTTTATTTCATTTCATATACAATAAATAACAGTAGTAAAGTAAAGAATAAAAAATTGCTTTAATATAAGAAATAACGGGGTACTTATTTAAGTAAATTGGTTATTCGTATTTGGACTGTCGGTCAAAAGTGTTGCAAAAGGTGTATCGAGGTCACAGTTGTCCTCCAGTACCGTTTCTACTCACTTCCGACCTTTAGTTTTGCCGCAGCAGACTTTTTCCCGGAACGGCTAGTCGTATCGCTCCGAAAGTGGTTGCAATCGCTTCCCAGTGATCGATTTAGTCGAAAACGATACCTCGCGTGTCCTCGGGCGTCTTCGGGTGGCTTCGGGAAACTTCGGGAGTGTTCGGCATGAGTTCGGCTTTTCGCTTAAAATTGCAGCCTTTGCATGTGTGAACTCCCCTGAAACGTGTTTTGATTTTTTTATTCCCCCAATCCTTGACAAAACAGTGAATAACGCGTTCGGTAGTGTTCGGATCGATTCGGAAATTATCGGAATCGATTCCCAGTGGTCAGTTTAGTCGAAAATGACCCCTTACGCGTGTCTGAGTGTACTTTGGAAGTTTTTCAGTTGTTTATATATATATATATATATTTTTTTTTGTCCAATATTTGTGTATAAATAAATGTATTAAAATTTATTTTTTATTTCATCTACGATGAATACAACAGTTCTAATCTAATTATATACTTAAATACACAATTTACCAAAAATTCCATGAAATATATATATAAACTCGCGTTATAGGTAAGTATAAGAGTAAAGTATAAGAGTTTCCTAGGACCAAGGTAGCCCAGTGGTAACGTGGCTTGCTTTGTAAACTTTGTGAACGAAGGTTTGGTAGTTCAATCCCTAGCACTTGCAGGGATTTTTTTCAACACGTAAATTATAAAATTATAGAATTATAAAATTATAGAATTATAAAATTATAATTATAAAATTATAGAGTTATAAAATTATAATTATAAAATTAAATAACAATTTTCCGCTATACCACTGCGCTACCTTGGTCCCCCCCCCGGGTGGGTGGGTGGGCGCGGGGGGTTTTGGCAGAGGCGGGGGCGACGCTTGCAGCCTTCGGTCGCTTCGCCCGCATAAACCTTTTTTTAATTTTTTGACCCGCTTTTTTTTTTTTTTTTTTTTTTTTTTTTTTTTTTTTTTTTAATATATAAACCTGAACTAACCATAACCCAGCGCGTGACGCGGGGGGGGGGGGTTGGTGGGGGGGGGGTGTTATTACTTTCTACATTTACATTTTTTCTAACCTAACCTAACCTAACCTAATTTTTTTTTCACATTTTTGCATTTAAATTTTTTTTTACATTTTTTCTAACCTAACCTATTTTTTTACATTTAAATTTTTTACATTTTTCTAACCTAATCTAACCTCATTTTTTTTCAGTTTTACATTTTTACTTTTATATTTTTTTACATTTTTTCTCTTAACCCTAACCTAATACTAAATTTATGTACAAACATTTTTAATGCAACATTCTGTAGTGTGTTTACGCACTACCTTATTCCCAGTTTCTTTTTTATAGCATTTAGCTTCCTTGTACATCTCTCAGAGGCTTTGCGACGCTTCGCAATGCCTCTGAGCATTTCATCGGCCCGAGAATTCAACATCTCCGCCTTCCTTTTGAGGGACTGCGCGTGATCCTTTAATTTGCTGTCATCATCAGTTGCACTTTTAAGTTCCCTATCCTCCCGCTGCAACTGTTCATACATGTTCAAGAAATTTTTGAAAGTTTCATTTTGCTCTTCTTGGGAGAATAACTCCGATTGTGAATCAGAATCACTTTCATTCACAACCAGAGCACGGTTACGGGGTTCCTGCGTTGGCAACACCGCATGAGAGCATCCTGGCAACGGCGCGCTCGAACATACCGGTTGCACTTTCGTCGGCTTTTTTGCAGCATCTTTTTTCGGTTTCTTAGCTACCGACTTTTTTGCAGCAGCTTTTTTAACCACCGGTTTCCTTCCCGATAACGGCTTTTTATTTTTAGCTGCTGCTTTCTTAGGCTTTTCAGGTATCTCTACCTGCCCCTCGTCTGAGCCAACATCGGGAATAGGGCTCAGGCGAGCAGGTACAGATGCTTGCGCCGATAAAATTCTTCTAAGAATCGACACGTCATCATCTTTCTCGGTATTCTCTACCTGCGTCTGCTTTGTAGATGTTGAAGGATGCGTCGTCATCTTCTTTTGGCCTTTCTGCGAATAAATCTTTGGTTGCGCAGGTTGAAATTCGTCCTCAGAATTTGTCTCCGTAACCGTAGGGAACCTAGACCACGCGGCGTTCGGGTAGGCCTCTCCATTAGATGTACTAGCTCTGGCTTCATCTGAAGCCAAAGCCTGCGCGTCCAATTCGGAGAAATCGAAATCACCCAGCAAATCATCGTTCAAATCGGTCAAATCCGTCGGGATTTCAATATCCGGTAGTAAACCCACGCCAGGACTCGTCTGGTTGTTCGCCACACCATTACCCGGACAAGCGTCGCCATTGTCACCCACGCCAGGGCTCGTCTGGTTGTTCGCCACACCATTACCCGGACAAGCGTCGCCATTGTTCGCCACACCATTACCCGGACAAGCGTCGCCATTGTCGTCTTGCCCTGGCATATAATTAATTAAGTATGCAGCCACAGCACTCAACAAAGCGCCTCCCTTACCGCTACCACCAGAAACACCAATCTTTTTTTGTCCTACCATTGTCACAACAAACACAAAACGGACACGAGAAACGGGCACGAAACACAAAACACAGAACACAAAGAATGCTAGGAATAGAGCAGACAGCACTATTTTGCACACTTCCTTACAACTCGAGAGCTGGAGACGGAAAGAATCTTTGTAGCATCTCTGAAGCCCATAACGCTGAACTAACCCCTCCACTCCCTACCACTCTTGTTCCTATTGGTTCAAATTATTTCCCTACACACTCTAACTAACCCCCTACTTCCCACCCCACTCTTCCTATCGTCTCTCTCTATCTTATTGCCTACAGTACTCATACAATAAAAATACCATTTAGTAATTTAAATCTTTATTTATAAATTAACATTTTATTTCATACAAATATCTCTTACTTCGACTTACACATAACATGAAATATCACAATGAATTTTTCAATTGAATATTATAATTGTCGACCTTTGCGTTAACAAGTAGAAACATTATTAACAATTAATCACTCAACTCATTCATTGCTTTGAGTAACACATCTAGTTTATCATCATCCTTTAAAACATTTCGTTCAACGACACTATTTAAGGCTGATATTAACCACTTTAAATTCTGCTCTGGTTCACTCTGAAAAAATGTTATGTCTGAGTGACCCCAGGGTAGAGTTTTAGTGGTATTGGGAATCACAAAACGTTTATCGTCATAATAAGAAAGAGCAACTTTATTCCGCATCTCTGTATAGATATCATGCAAGTGACTTCTGAAAGTATTCATTTTACGAAATATTAACCCGCCCTGCTCAACAATTTTTCTGTAGTCATCTATTGTAAGTTGTTTTTCAATCACAGATTTCTTTACTCCCTTGGCTTTTTTCAACTCATTACCGACCGATTGCACGTAGTACGCTTTCGCTCCAGTACCATAAAAGCTGATAATAGGATCTTCGGGGAATTCGTCTTTCATATTCCCAAGCACAGACGAGCCTTTTGGAATATTAAATTTATTTCCCTCCCTGTAATTAGAAGTATCAAATTTTTCTGGATTTTGTACAATAAAGTCATAGAAGTTATCTGTATAAACTTTCATAATTAAGGAATCGGTGTCGGTGTACAACAAAGAAGCATTAGCACCGAATTGACGTTTAATAACACCATAAAAAAAATTATACAGTACCGTCTTCGATAATTCAAGAATACAAAATCCTACGTAAATTGGTTTGTTATAGACTACTTGCAATTTGCTCATTTCAATCGCTACAAAATCCTCAGAAAAAATTGTGCAAGATTTGAAATTTGGACGAGCGATTAATGCGTTTGCACCTATAGTTCTTCTAACATTTTCCCAATGAGTAATCAACTTTATATCTCTTCTATTATCAACATTTTCCATGGTTTTACCAAATACTGCATTATTCATTAATTTATATTGGTCTTTTTCAAATTTATTGGTCGCTGAATTTCTCATTTGCGTATTTAAATCGATGTATTTTTTTAACCAGGGCGACTGCTTGAACTTAAGTACTCTATGGGTTTTTAACACCATTAAACCATTTTCAATGGCTTGTTTCAAGTTTCTATAATGCACAACATATCGTCTCTTATCATTCAAATTTGGGATTAATTTTGGTGATTTTGATTTTGATTGGGGGGGTATAATATTTTCTACTAAGAAAGGGAGATCTGAATGTAAATCGTGTAACTCTTGCGGATAATGTATGTCTACTTCAAAAACATACCCGTGTGGACTCTCGTCTGAAATATTAGTAACATCTAAGTCGATAATTTCTCTTTCGGACAGCCACTCAAATCCCCCTGTTGGTAATGCTTGGGACATACTATGACCGTATAAGTTCGTAGCATCAAGATATGTGATAAATGACGACGGTTCTGAGGGATCATAATTGGGTACAAACTTATTATTTGCGATATGCTTCCTTTCTGTACACTGGCTGACACCACCGCGTATAGCTTTTTTAAAAAAATGTATCATATCGATATCTGTTAACAATTCAAGTTCTACCGCTGTTAGTTTCAACATAGCGTCCCAAGATAAACCTGGAGCTGTGTAATATTGAGCTGGATCCAATTTATATTTATTCACGCAAATTTTACGAAAATTTTCAAATACGTCACACAAAAGAAGGACATCTGATTTTAAATACAGGTCTGAATAGTCACCCAAACTCTGGCACTCAAACAATTCCCACACATTTTTAGCCCTTTCATAATCGTCATCTGATATATGTGTTTCATTTAGGCTGTCATAGAATTCCTGCTTGGTGGGTAGAACACGATTATTTAATTTCTCTAAGTTATCTACGAAACTATATGGAAATACACCCTTCCGTCGCATTAAAATAAATTTTGCATTATCGGTAAAAAAGTTCTTCATTGTAACCATTTGACCTTCATTTAAATTTTCCCCTAAATTTTGTAGTGATGCTGACATAAATTTAAAACTATCGATGAAACGTAACCGCAAATATTTATTTTTTGTTTCCCCCTTGTCAGTAACGTAATCATGCATGTAAAGATGTTTTGTAAAAGATATATATTTTTCTTTGTTTTGTGGTATTACGTCAACTTTATCTTTATGAGCGCATAACTCTTTTACAAATAAGTGAATATCGTATCCACTCATGTTGTGAAATATGATAGGTACAAAATTTGGTAGTTTATAATTTAAATTACAGATCGAGTGCGCGGCACCGAATCGTATCTTACCAGTTAAGTGGCAATGATCTTTCACCTTTATATCACCTTCTGCAAAAGGCTTCTCACATATACCACAGATGGTTGCATTGTCAAAATTTTCTCTTTCTATCGCTGTAAGCGGGGACATGGGGATTACATCTTTCATATATCTATTATAAATTTCCCTTAAATCAGCCTCTATACATGATACAAATACTTTTGCTGCATCAGATCCGCGATATAGTTCAAATTTAGAAATGCTATTATCAAAGGAACATTTTATGTAATACGCGAAAGAGTAAGGTTCATGAATAAACGTTTTGTTGGTATAAGAGCGTTCAGGATTTGGCTCGCAAGTATTTATCGGTTTCAAAATGGATTCAAAGTCTGCATATACTACAAATGGTACTTGCATTTGTCTGTCAAAATTCTCAAATTTTAATATATTTTCCGGTACACGTTTCCCATATTTATCAACCCGAAATTGTGTCGATGGTGTTGTAGTGTAAATATGATTACAATCATTTGTTTGGTGAGACATTAGCTGACGTTCGTTACAGAAATACAGCAAACACCCATCACAAAAATATTTTCTATGTCCGTGAGCGGATATTTGATTTGATACTAATCCAGATAAATTTTTTATCCAACAATAGTGAGTTTTAGCACAATCCGATTTACAATGATGATTCTGATCACATTCCGCGGAAATTAATAATAAGTTAACATGAATACGTAGTTTCTTCTGAGAATAACGCAAAGGTCCGACAACATCATATTTTACTTTATTATTCTCGAATTTCTTTTCTAACCCATACACATTAATAGATATATTATTCAATTCCTCAAATTTTGAAATGTCTCTCAATTTCATTGGAAAATTCATACCTGTCAAATTTAGAACTCTTGAATAATGTGGATAAGATGACATTTGAGATGTACCACCATTTGCAGGATACAATGCTGAAGTGACTGCCCAAGCAAAACAGTATTGGTCCTGGTTTTCTATATTCACTACGGCCTTCTTATTTGCGATGAACTTTGGTAACTTGATATATGATGAACCACCCATTGGACTGTACTTGTTTATATTAATTTCAACAAATTTTATTTGTTCGAGGGCCCACCCTAAAAATAAAAAAAAAAATGTCAATTGTTATTCCACATACCAGAAGATATTTACATACCAGAATCACGCTCTTGGAACTCAGTAGTTTGCGCAACCATCATGTCTATAAAAGTGTCGAGTGCAATGTTTAAATCCACACCTTGATCCAATATTTTATTACACGTATTAAACGATTTAATTTCAGCTATTTCTTGTGCTTGTAATATATAGCTGGCAAATGTCTCCATGTTTACTTTCACAGTTTTATGAAGTAATAATATTTCTTCTAGTAAATTCAATATTTTATGTCGAATTTCGTTGAAAAATATTATATAGTCCAGTTTCTCATTATCACTATGCACTCGGTATGTTATGATTCTATATTTGAAAGCACTGCGAACAATTTCTGTACCATCCATCAAACGTACACATGAATTTGTTCTGTGTTGTAGTGTTCTTTTATGAGACTTCATTTGGTTAGTTGTTAAAGTCACATTACAGCTATAACACGTCTGCATAATTACCGATGTTGATGGATTCGAATCCAATTTCACTTTCTTTGCTGGCGGTCCATTACCATTTAAACTGTTACACGCCTCCCTCTGATGACGTCGCATATTGTCACTGCGAGTGAAGCTTGCACCACAAAAACTGCACGAATACATATTTGCTTCTTTACTCTAGGAAATTGACGTTAAGAATGATCCCATATTAACTCCTTTCACTCTTTTATAGAAAAGATATACTACGTCACAAAATATCAAACCACGGCACATTACGAGTTGCGTGGCAAGGAGGAAGCTCCGTCCTTGCATTCTCTAATAGTGTTAGCCAAGGCCAAGGTCACAGCAAGTGATCGTTCTGGGTAACAGCAACACTGCGCCCTTGAAGTCGAAACGCACTGCGGCCGTCCAAGGTCAAGGTCACGGTATATGCTATGCGAACCTACGGTGCCACCGTGGCCTTGAAGGAACGGACCACAGGTGCACGGTCAAGGTCAAGGTCAGTGGTGGGGGGAGACCGACCTACGGCTAACTTCCTCTACTAAGGAACTTAAATATTCAAATAAAATATAATACGACATAGTATAAAATAAAATAATATGAAAAAATACGAATACCAATTTGTTAAATTTCGTATAAAATAGTTGGCCGTTTTGCTACTAGAGGCAGCACCATAGCGATGATATTGCTAGACGTGTGTCAAAGCAGGGTCGGGCTCATAATTTTTCATTTTTAGTATTTGAAATAGCGCTCAAAACTTGGCTTAATTTTATTTGCTCATATTAATGTTTAGAAATGACATTGTCATTAAAAGTATTGCTGATTATATATTTTTGGTATTAATTACTTTTTATTTATTAAGATTGACGGTACTTCGATCTCTACCACAATACGAAAAAATATTAGAACACTACAATGTCATTCAAACTTACTGCACAATTCCCGACTTAATATGTGAATAATATATTAAATCTTGGAAGGAATTAAGGTTATAAATTATGTACGATTGTCGATTTTAGTAAAGCTGATGTCTGCAAAATAGTTCTAATTTATTTTTATTCACACATTTTCATTAACTATCTGTCAGTGACACTGCTATTAAATATTACTTTCTAATAAACGGTTATTCTGTTTATTAGAAAATACCATTACTATACATAGTGTACTATAATTATACCAAGAGACTAAGTGCATTTTTTATCACCGAGTGTGAAGGCTCAATTACAGGAGGAATTAAGAAGCAATTCCACTTTGTGGTATATTGGTACAAACTATTTCATTTTTTGCACTCCGCAGTCTAACATTGTGCTATTGCTATTGTCATAATCATTTTCAAGGAGTAAAGTACATATCTCTTTTATTCCTCGAGGGACAGAATCCACTTTCTACACTTCAGTCCTTAAAAATGACAATTAAAATAGCACGCTTAGATCACAGAATACCGAAACATTGTTTTTGAGATAGGAAATTCTCAAAGATAATTTTTTATTTTCCATTGTGGTACAGATTTTTATTAAGGGTGTACAGATAAGTTTCTACATGGGTCATTAATTTCCTCTTTATTAAATAACTATAAACATTTAAGTATTACTCATAAACATGAATAAAGTCTGTACATTTCCTGGTGTTCTAAATACCTAAGTATTTATTATTCAAACTATACTTATATCAGATTATACCACAGCACTTATGTGTTCCTGATAGCTAAATTCGGTGACTTATTAATATTTCGCCTTTTATGCCAACTAAATATGCGCAACCCACTATACTTCAAGATGTTCTGTATGTCACCGAGGTTTTGTTTGTAACTGGTACATATAAACATAAAATCGCGTCGCGATTACAGTTCGTACGGTCCTGCACGCCATCTAGACTAGTGTGGCTTCGTGTTATCGACGGGGTGATGCAATTCGATTACTTACAAACTTACTTATAGCTATTGACTGGTGCGTGCAAACGCACTCTCAAGTCGCTCTCATAGACCATAAATTACTGTTCCTTCCCTCACATATGTAACTGGAATTCAGTCAAGGCCAAAAATTAAGGAAGAAAATTAATGTATTTAATGATTAGTACTCCAGTTAACTGAATATTTATTGTAGTAAGTACTAGTGCTTACTTTTCCTTTCTGCAAATAATGAATGATACTTAATATTATTACATTTTATCGATAATCAAATAACTGAACAGCCTCGCTGCTCAGGTTGTCTTTCTTTATATAAATTGTCTGGTCGATAGCCGAGTGGGTTAAGGCGCGAGGTGGCAATCGCGATTAATCTCACACGGACATCGCACCACCGGGTTCGAATCCTGGCTCCGGTACTGGCACTGTCGGAGGAAATGGTTGTATGTCCGCGTTTTTTCAATGTGTAACCCCCTTCCGCACAAGCCCTGGCTTCTGGAATTGGGGGTTGTCTAATTTCTGTGGTGTTATTTATTTATTTAATTATTTCTAAAACATATTGCTTGTCATTCTCCGCTTTCGTTTTGTTTCAAAATATGTATATTTACATACATCTTAATCTACCTATTAATTAATAAGGACAAAAACTAGTTTAATTACTCGAATATCTCTATAGGACATCACTTAATGCAGCAGATAAATCAGGGTTAATAATAGTAATTTAGTTATAGGATATGGCAACTTGAGAATTCTATAATTTCCTCTAAAATCTGTCACATCCGCTCACCTGTTTCACATCAGATAATTAGTTTATTTTTATAGTTAAATCTCTACGTGCACAGGATATCCTATTTTTGCGTTAAAAATTTTACAGTTGATCATTGCTAATAAGAAATTACACGACAGTGAATGAATTACGTACAAGAGTCAACGTGACATGTATAATTTTAAAAAGTAGAGCTATGAATTTAAATTTTAATATATCTTGGTTTTTTATTATTTGAAATATCATCATTCTAGGAACAGCGGCAAATAATTTTTTTATAGCTGATTTGCTTAACAAACGATGGTTTCTTAGATACTGCAGTAATATCAAATTATAGTTTAATAAATATTTATTAAGTTTGCCAGAATAACATAGAACACGTTTTATTTTTCCCATTGTCCATTGGAGTAATATAAAAATATATTAATATAAAAACATATTCAGTGTGATAAAATTCCCTTTACGATATTAACTTGGAACACAATAATATTTATGTTGTTTCATTCATTCCTTCGTTCTGTCGAAGGTTTTTTCATTCATTCATTTATTTATTTGCCCAACAGGCGCAAGGCCTAAATAGAAGATAAAGAGAGCAAAATGACAATTTTAAATACATTAAAGTACAAGAGCTAATATAAAAGAAATGATACATACAGTAGCTATATAAACTTAAGTAAACAGTAACCAAAACATGACAAACTTTTAAGATAAGCAGTCATTAGTAAAAAGATATGTATTTTTTTTATTTGTGATGGGGGTTAGTGCAAAATATATCAAGTCGAAATTCCAAGTTTGTGTTGTTAATGTACATTTGACACAGAGGTGACAATATAAGAATATTTGTACTAGCAGTGGAAGATGAAAGAGTTGCTATTTGTAGAAGAAATTCTAGGTACTTTGTATATAATTTGATTGGAGAGGCTGATATAGACAAGGGGAGTGTAGTGTATCTACACTATTACTAGTTAGTTATTTATTGTTATTATTTTTATATTAAAAAGGATACTTCTGGTATCTAGAACCGCTGCTAATGGTATCTATGACAGAAGAATAATATTTCAAAATTGATATACATACATAATTACATAATATGGTACTTATTTAAATACAAGAAATTATATCAAACATTTATACGAATAATTCTTTGATTGTGGTTGAACCCACAAATTAGTGACCCCGACAAAAGGAAAAATTAAACAGTAAAAGAAAATTTAATTTAACAAGAAAATTGAATTTAGTAAGAAAATTAAATTAAATCTAACAAGAAAAATTAATCCCGACAAAAAATTAAACCCGACAGGAAAAATTATTAAACCCAAAAGCAGCAATTGGAAATTTGACTTCTGCTCCTGGAATGATGTCACACTAGATAAATTTTGAAAATGCAGAGCAAACATGTCAAATATTTGTGAATGAAGCAACAGTTAACAGACACAAGATAACAGCAACAAGATAACAGTTTTATTTTCCAAGATGGAGAGAAGTCCTAGACAAATACGTTGTATGGAATTTATAGCGTAATTTACAAACCACATTCAACATGTTAAAGGTAAAGATAATATCATTGCTGATACGCTTTCACGTATTCACGATTTATCTTCACTGGAACAATGAATTCCTAACGATGCTCAAAGTATGTCACGCACTAGTAGATCATATATATGTGCTCACACGTTGCCAGGGGCAAGTTGATGTGATATATACAGATTTCTCGAAGGCTTTTGACCGCATAGACCACTCCATTCTCATTGCTAAACTTGAGATGTTTGGTGTCAGTACATCACTGTTGGAAAGGAGGGAAGGAGGATAGAAGAAGGATAGAGGAAGGAAAAGAGGAAGACCCCGAGCCAGATGGTGGGAAAGTATTAAGAGGAGTATGACAGAAAGGAACTTGACAGAAGAGGATACACAGAACAAACTATTATGGAGACTGAGATGCGGGATGCGGCAGGAGCCCTAGAACCCCCGCCGAAAAAAAAAACATCACTGTTGGCGTTATTTAGCTCATATCTAACAAATCGACAGCAATTTGTAGCTTATAATGGTCACAAGTCTGATTTATATGTTGCATCATCTGAAGTACCACAGGGGTCAAATCTCGGACCTCTGTTTTTTAAAATATTTATCAATGATCTAACTCAATCAATCGAATGTGAAAAACTGTTGTATGCCGATGACCTAAAATTATTTAGCGTTATTTCAGAGTCTGATGACTATCAAGCATTCCAACTTCAGCTCAATATAGTAGCAGAATGGTGTAGTGTTAATAAATTGTCATTAAATATTTCCAAGTGCAAAGTCGTAACTTACTCGCGCGAGAAATCCCCTTATCTGTATGATTATAATGTAAATAATGATGAATTTACAAGATGTGAGTCAATTAAGGACTTAGGAATTATTTTTAACTATGATCTATCCTTCGTTGAACATATCGAGACATTAGCGATAAACTCAGTTAAAACTTTAGGTTTCATAATACGGAATTGTAGATCATTTACCAATGAATTAACTTTAAAGACTCGTTAGTTCGATCAAAATTAGAGTATTGTTCTCTCATTTTTTGCCCCATTTATAATTCTCACTCAATGGTATTGGAAACGGTACAAAGGAAATTTTTGAAGTTTTTGTATTTCAAGTGTAACAGGGTGTATCCTGAGAGAGGCTTTAGCCAAGAGCTGCTGCTAAATATGTTTAATATGGAGTCACTAAAAACTAAAACATCGCAGAATTTTGCATTCCCTAAGTTTTCTGTTTAAATTATTGCTTAACAACATTGATTGTCCTACTATTCTTTAACAAATACCAATTGATATTCCTCGACTTAACACCAGGCAAAACATAACTTTTAGATGATCTGTATCCTGAACGAATATATTAATTAAATCATCAATATTCTTGTTATCATCCCACTTTAATAATATATCAATCCATTGCGACATAAATAATTGTACTCTGTCATCTTCGCTAAAAACAGCTCGAGAATATTATCACTCAGCTGAGATTTAACTACATTGTTTTGTTCAGTATCATACTAAAAATTTCAAACACACATATGTATAATATTCAGTTTAAAATTGTTTACCTAACTGTCTAGATTCAGTTATTGGTTTAGTTTTGTATGACCTATTCATACTTGTATTTGTATCGTATTTATATCGTATTTGTATCGTATTTTTATCGTATTTGTATCGTATTTGTATCGTATTTGTATCGTATTTGCATCGTATTTGTATCGTATTTGTATTGTATTTGATGACGTTAAGTTTAGGATCAAAGTATGCTTCTAAATCTTTGATCGATGCAAATGAGATTGATTACTGTGGATATCTACCCCTCATAAATCCATGCTGATTGGACGAAATCATGCCGGATTATATGGTCATAAATAGCAGAGTGTAAAGTTTCCAGAATTTTGGCAAAATTGAAAATTATAGTTTGCCTATTGTTGGACAAGTCGTTCTTATCACCTTTTTAGTATCACATAAAAATGTGTATAATGGGTTTAGCAAATATTACTGCACAATATGTCATTAATTAATAGTTCATAATTTTATTCATCCCTTTGATAGAATAGGCGAAAACTATAAATATGTGGTATAGAAAGCAACGCATAACAAATAAATCAAATCTATACTTATACATAAACAGATTTGCACACATAACTAATAAAACAGATATATTATCATTAAATAAATAAACATAATTAATATAAATAAGGACAAGATATATTTAAATGGTAATTGATAACTAATACAATTCATTATAATGGAATCCTACTTTTTGATGGAATGACTTTTTCTTAATGCTGCTTCAAACAATTACAATGGTATAAGCGTATTATAATTTTTTCCACTTACTAATCGGATATTTCGTTTTCTAATAATAAATATTAACTTCATGGATATTGACTAACCTTGTATAAAAACGTATCAAGACTTCTTCAACTATATTTGGAAGGAAAAACGAAATATATGTATATTGTCATTTAATTGATGTCTGTAAGTTTTTAAATCTGCAATATTCTGAGTAATAATCAAATATATTGACAAAAATAGTCACGCAATTTTAGAAAAAAAAATCCTTTTCCATTTTTTAAATGCCATATGCGGGATCAACGTATCAGTGCCTCAATAAATAATTCATAACCTTTGGCAAAGCTGAACACCACAAACAAATACTTGCTAGTAACAATTGCCGAGCCTGACTTGACTATATCATGTTTATTACAAGAAATACGAGTATTGAATATTAAATTCTATAAATGCTACCGGTAGTTTAAATGAACGATGGAAGTAGCGTTGGAGATCTCTTTCACCAGCGGTTAAATTTTAATGAGCTGTATTTAAAATACGGAACGAATTACCCAAGCATGAGTAGCTGTACAATATTACACTTTTATAAATACCCACTTATTTAATATTAATAAATTAAACACAGAGCTAATAAAATAATATCATTCGTTAAAATTATTATTTTTTTAAATCTCTAAAAAACAACAAACTAAAATTTTTCTAAAAATAGCAGACATATTCGGTATATTAAACAGATGTTATGTCTTTATGAAAATATGAATTTATTCGGTACATTTCTTCATTAATCACTCATTAATATAAAGTCTCTATAATATATGCATTCATTTTACTAATAAACATTTTGGCATGGGTTTACACCTTTCTTAATATTGCAAATCTAACACGTACAAAATCAAAATTGCCGCCGTTCATTTCAATATTTAACTCGACGCTGCCATTCACAGCACAACTTACGCAAGCATAGACGACGGCGCCGAGTCCCTGAGGATAACAAATTTATATTGTCTCAGGTAAATTTATTTCGGACTCTACGTTATTATTTAAAAATTGAATTTACATTCTGATTTCGGGTGGAAAACGGATAATTTGCGTGTTGTGGTACTAAAAGAAACTTTAGACTGTCTGGTCGATAGCCGAGTGGGTTAAGGCGCGAGGTGGCAATCGCGATTAATCACACGGACATCGCACCACCGGGTTCGAATCCTGGCCCCGGCACTGGCACTGTCGGAGGAAATGGTTGTATGTCCGCGTTTTTTCAATGTGTGACCCCCTTCCGCACAAGCCATGGCTTCTGGAATTGGGGGTTGTCTAATTTCTGTGGTGTTTATTTACTATTATGAAATATTAGCTTTAATTTTTAACAAGAAAATAGGACAAAATTATATTACAATTTGATCAGTTATTATTTTCAATAATAACTGAGCTTAGGAAAAGTTCACCTGCTAAATATTTTAATGGGGAGATTTGCGTTTGCTAAATAATAAGTTTATATTCTAGAACTGTATATTTTCAGAATTTATGCAATGACAAGCGACTTTAACTGTAATTATACCTCAGTTGACGTACTATCAATGGCTCACCGTTGTCTATATTGACACGTAAGATGTCACAGGAATGTTTTGCCTTTCAAATTATTGTGTGAGGTTTCTCACTGGCGACTACCTAGTTTTCCATGATTGTTGAATAACTATCCGTAACTATAATTATTCTATGACCTACAAACAGTACAGGCCAGCGGTTAGTGCTTAGGCACATTGATCCTGTAAACCTTTTCTGATTGTGGGTTACTTTTACGTCGAGGCGTTGAACCGGGACGTCTTGTCTGTTTGAATTACATCGACCACCCACGCTTCACTTTGTTGGACAGTCATACACAATTTGGTAGTTGCCGTTTGTGCAATTCACTTAAGGAATATTTCATCAACATTTGATATTTTACATGAGTATTTAATTCTCATTTACCACGTAAATTCTATAATGCACGAACATGACATGATTATTGTCGTCTGTTTTGCATTAAGTTATATTTTCATCACAGCGATTGTTATCACACTAACTGCCAGTCACTATTGAACCGGCCCGGCCTATCGGCCGCATCTTTAATTACAACCCCAAAAATACACGGAAATACTATTGTATTACCTGGTTTTTGTTATTGCAAAACCAACCCTGAAACATGTACATTATAGTCATACTACTACTGTAAACGACGTAAACTTTCCTCTATAACAGTTAGATAATTGTCTTCAATATTTGGATTGTTTAACTTCATGTTTGGCTATTTGCTGCATCAATTACTATAAAATAAAATGGTTTTTGTGACTATTGTCCCAATGATTACTGTCTTTCCTTACAACTTGACCTTTTTAGTCATACAAGTAATGATCTAAATAAATGATTTCATTTCATTTCATTCAAATAAAACAAAAAACAAATTTCAGCCATAAATTCACAGTGTAATCTTGAGTAATCAAATAGGAAATAAATAACATAAATGATTGACTAGGTTTCTCCATTTAAAAACAGCATTTTCGAATTTACAAGGTATTTAAATTAACAGAGTGATTAATTTTGTCAGGTAGATAATATCAGACAAAGAAACCGTAATATTGAACTTTGCATAAAGAACTTAGGTACAAATACTACACACAACGTAATTTGGGTTTTAATTTTGTAAAACTAGACGATGACGCAAATGGCCAATTTGTTATCTTGATATAAAATTGTGATAAATAATTACTGGATGGAATTTAATATATACTTGATTCTTTCACGATCAAGGAACGGGGATGCGGGGTGTTTCAGTACTATTCATGTTAATTTTACATTTTTAAATTAAAATTAATAAAAACAACATACATTAATAATATATTAAGGATTAAGATCGGTAGTGACAGTTTACAGTTCGAACACATCTTAGCAGACTGCGCAAACTGAAGTTGATCAAGCAAAATATTATTTAAAAAAAAAAAAAAAAGTTATGTTGAATTCTTAACAGTTTCAGGTGTTATTTCGAAAGCTATTGATTTGATTTAAAATCAGGTTTGTGTTTGCTTTAAGTAGACATTTCAATGTTCTATAGAATTGGTTGCTATGGTTTTTTATAAACAGTATGTTTTGTTTGGCTCCAATGAGTGATACCGAAGACAAAAATTCAGATATAGAGAAAGCTTGGGATATTGGTTGTGTGGCGGTAATTTCAGAAAATTCAAGGAACTGGTATGGGAACACATCGAATTTTCGAACCTTAAACTGTGATTTCTTGTGTGCAAATTTTATGTGAAAAGATGAGCCTTAAAAATGTTTTGAAATTAAAAAAATTTGAAGTGCTTTAACGGCTAAAGTGCATGTTCAACATGCAGGTTCAAAGAAACCTATATGTTGAACTTCTTTCAGTGAATATGTTTAAAGATTCTTGTTAATGCGGGATAACGTGACAGGCTTGAGTAGTGATAGAACAGTGAAATTAATACTACGAGAAGAACAGCTCCTAATCCAGTTTTAAATGTGGTAGAACATGTATGGCATCAAGATATTTACAATACGCTTCCAAAGTTTTGTGGAAGGTAGCAGGAATTCATAGACATTTGAGAAAAATGTCAATAGGGAAAAATGTGACATGATTCTTATTTCAAGAGCATCCATAGCATTCGAAATGTGTTTTATGTTCAATAAAGACATATCTGCAAAAAAATTTATTTTTTATCAAATAATCTCCTAATATTTTATAACTGTGACTAACTAGCCTTTGGTGGGATGGAACAGTGCCAGTTGAACGATCCCTGAACACGGTATTCCCACACATATCTTGTCAGAATAAAATAAACTAAAAGATATTCAGTTGAACTTGAACTTCAACTTCCGCCCAATCAGATGATAATATACGTCAATTTAAACTTTACCGATAAACAATATCTGAACTTACAGGGTTCTGACGGTATATGAACAGTTTTTTAGTTCTTAATATATATACATAGTTTATATTTGCTGTCAAACGATAAACTACTCAGGATTATTATACAAGGTAAGGCTTAAATGCCTTAAAATGTTTCAGGGTGGTATTCGTAAATAATTTTAAGAAAAGAGTTCATATAACCAGTGCCCAGAAATTTTTCGTTTCGGAGATACGGGGTGTTGAAATTTCCAAATATATATCGGATTTCTTATATACTATTACCATTGCAGCTATTTAATTCTGAGATCAATTTAACTCTGACAAAAAATCGTTAATAATGATCAACTTACCGTAGAGGTATTCCAAAAAATAAAATAAATGTCGCTGAATTGAGTCAAGGTAATAATAACAATAAATAATAAGAGTGTAATAATTGTGACGCGTTTTTCTGCACCTAATCTGGTGATGAGGAGAAAAAGGGCCACTCCTTGACACTCGAGCTCCGGAAACGGGTTTTGGGTTTAGCTCGGGCACCAGTCCTAGCTTAAGTGTTAGGATATACTACTCACAAGTCGGATACGCGATGTTAAGTAGCTTAAGTGGAGAAACGGTACTCCAATGGGCCAATTTGGGAAATTAGACGTTCACACGCAAACAATGAAACTCATAATTTGATAAATAATGTCAGTTTATTCACAAATTTATTTGTGTACCAAATGCAGTTATGAGGGCAAGCAGTGTGTGCAAATAAAAATTAGTGGTACCAGAGACTCAAATGGGAAGAAGAACAAGCGGTGAAATTGTAGCACAGAATAAGCGGTAACCCAGGGTAACTAGCAAAACGATAAAATGGGCGAAGACTAAATACTCATACTAGGTGTGAGAAGCAAGATCACAGATATACAAAAAATTACTCTGTAATATTACAGAGCAGTTATATTCAGTACTTCCGTTTACTTACTCCTCCATTTACTTACTTACTTCCTGTGGTTACGGTCGGGCACGTCTGTTGCGGTGGAGTAGTCGGAACGGAATGATACACTGCACGGTTTCTCAAGTCCTCTTCTGAAATGCTGATTGATGACGTGGTACAAACTTTGCCAAAATTCTACTGCTCGGGAAGATATATGACACCAATGGTACCTGGCGTCGGTTCTCGGAGTGGACACCTCTGCTGCCGATGAGTCGCTCTGGCTGACTGCCAACTGCCAACACGGGACAAATTCAATTATTTCCTTCAAACACTTACAGGCGGGGAAACTGTGGTAGCGGATGAGGGATATATCGACGTGACATCAAAAGGGCTTAGGAAATATTTCGGAGTATTTTCGACTTAGTAAAAATAATTCAGTTACCTACGCAGATCGTAGCAAACGGCGGGCGGGCACGTCCAACTTTGGGAACGGCTACTGATGAACTGACTGTTGGACGGTTTCAATTGTCCCCTTTACCGAGAGGATGACATTATACGGGTTAGATCGAGAAAATATTTCAATTACCTTACTTTGATACTTGGAATATTTTGTATATATCGGTACAGGACGGAGAGCTCCACACATCTAACACGCGAGACGGTTAGGTACGTACTGAAACATTCGCTGCTTAGCTTGCGTTAAAGTTATTTGGGTGCATCTACAAATTAATAATTTATACATTTTCAAGCTAATTCGCTTAAGGCGGTGCAATATATATATATATATATAGGAGATAATTCCTGTAGAGGGTCCAATATATATAAATATCCTGCGCATATTTTCGGTAAAGAAAAACGTTTCGTTAAATAATTCTGGTTAAGAATAATTTCTGTATTGTGTCAATAAAATTTATTTAGCCGTTTGCAGTAGTTGTCCTGTTTTAATAAAACATAATTCACAACAGTAGCTTGTGTATACCAACAAAAATAATAAATCATACCATGAAATAAAATTTGATAAAATATTCAATTCACAATTTTCCATGAGGCGCTTACATTCCATACAATTCTTCTTATAGATATTTTATTAAAAAATAGAACATTCAAATGTTTGCTTGATTTAACCTCCTCAAAATATCTCAACAGATGCAATGTTACTACCTACGCAATTCTTCTGTAAAAATACACATCGTAAAATATAATAATTGAGCTACAAAGGCGCTTTTATTGTTATGACTGTCGCATTTCAAGATACATTAATGCCATTGATAATAATATAAAATTTTTATATTCAGTTAACATCACTATTATAATCGATATAAAAAGCATATTGCGATATACAAAGGATTAGTTTGTTATTAAAGATATTCTTTCGATACAAAAATTGTTAAATTTCCATCGATAAATATTGACGGTACACAAGAAACATTCTCCAGTGTTAGTGAGGAACCGAACCCACGGCAAAAGCACCACCAAGTTAATGCTTTAGCTCTAAATTATGCCTTAAACCACTCATGTACCTAAATCCAATGAAGGAATAAGTTTTAAATTATTATAATTTTGCAAACTTCACTCATCTCTACCTAATCATGTTCTACGGTGGTAACAAGAAAACCGAAAAAAAAGCGAAGAGATTCAGAAAAAGAATATTCGATTATAGACAAATTTATTTATATCAATAAAAAATTTCCTGACGCTCGGTCCTAAACCAGCCAGACATCCACTGTATGAAGTATAGAATAGGGCGAATTCAAATTACCTTGGTAAACATGAATATTAATAAAACAATTCAAACTGCTTTCGTCACAGGATATATTGAAAAGTATGTTGCAATTAAAATTACAAGACTGTAGTGAAGTTTCGCGAACTGATAATAATCTGTCGTGACGGGAAATAGATTCAAGAAAATAACCAGTATTAAATATATCAAACTGATAACTATCCGAGGACGGTTATCACTTAAATCAGAAGGAAGACAGTTCTTGACGATTTAATAATTTAATGATAATTGTTTGATACGTCATCAGCATCTACTTTTAATTCTACTAATTGCTCTTTAATAATAATTGTGTTTTCGGTAAATAATATGGAATATTTATACAAATAATTGATACCCAACAATTTGGTAAAAACTTTGGTTTCCTCATATCTTTTCGTGAAGTATATTGCAATTGAGGAAAACCCCTATCTTTTGATTCTCCTTCAATGAAATTATTCTAAAGTTAAATTGGCTGTTTTGTAAATAGCGCAGACGCATAACTTATAATAATAACAATAATATTTATTTATTTGTATTGTCCAACAGTATAACACCAATTACAGGACAAAGCATTGAAGTAATATTACAATAACTAAAGACAACACAGAATAATATAATGAAAATTTGAATATTTAGATAATATAACTAGACAACAAAATTTATGTTAACAAATTACCTTTAATAGCAATCCTAAATGAAGTAAATAGCGCCTTTACGGAACAGTTAAAGATATCACAGCTGTTAAGACAGTTTTATAATTAGAGCATATCATATTTATATTTTAATATAATATTAGTGTTAGCCAATGAACTATAAAGCAAGCGTAAATGGGTTCCAGACTAGAGAGCAATGTTCAAATTTAGAACAAACATAGGCTGAGGACATCCTTATCCTGAAAATCTTGACTCAACCTAAGAATAAATTCGCCACAAAAACGGCCGAAAAAGCAGCTACAGCCATCGGAAGACTTATGGCCAACACTCACGGACCGAGAGCTAGCAAGAGGAAATTGATGTGCAGCATCGTGCACTCTACCCTATTGTATGCGGCTCTGGTCTGGGAAAGCATGATGAAAGTGTACAGGACGAGGAGCAGGATGACCAGGATCCAGCGTTGCACTGCGATAAGAGTGTGCAGCGCATATAGAACTATCTCGTACGAGGCGGTGTTGGTGGTGGCAGGGATTCCCCCTCTGGATTTGATATCTAAAGAGCGGCTGGAAATCTATGAGAGAGTTGCGAAGGCAGAAACCAGGGACATTCTGTTTGAAAGGTGGCAGGGGCGATCGGAGGTCGCCCACAAGGGAAAGTGGACCAGACGCCTTATCACAAATGTAAGGGCATGGGTGGAACGGAGGCATGGGGAAGTGGGGTATTATCTTACCCAAGCCCTGAGTGGACGTGGGTGTTTCATGGAATACCTAAATTATATCGGTAATATTGATAGCCGAGAGTGTATATATTGTGGAGAGGCCGACAACGCGGAACACACCGTGTTCGTATGCAACAGGGTGAGGGAAAACAGGCGACACGGTGGGGCGTCGTTACTGTCCCCGGACGACATGTTAGAGAGAATGCTGGAGATAGAGGAGAACTGGAGAAAGGCGGAGGAGGCGATAACTCGCATTATCAAAAAGAAGGAAGAGGATGAAAGAGAGATGGGGCTGACCCAATAGAGGAATTCATAACAACGAACTCAAATAACCAGCTGGTTTGAAGATAAGCGAAAGCAGTTCCAAACTAGTCGGAAACACTAAAGAGGGGAAGGGGTTTTAGCTGTTGAAGTCCGGCACTACCTGTAGCGCTAAACACTAAGCTCAGGTTCTCATGATAGGTTCCCCTTCAAAAAAACCCTTTTGGGTTGGTTGGCTTTTGGCTGTTTCGGGAGTTGCGCAACTCCAATGAGAAATTATGCCAGCACCATCGTGTTTAGCATCCTCGAAAACGGGGGGGAGGTACTCTCGTTGCATAGCAAAATATTTACAAGTTCGTCCGACTCACACACTCCATCCACTAAAGCTTGTGTTGTGAATTTCATTCCACTTTCAGTGAAAGAAAGAATTAATATGTATGCATTTTTGCTTAACTTAGCCTATAGCATGTAGTAAAAAGTAAACAGATTTAAGAAGGGAATACAACATGAAAAAAATGAGCTAATGTAGCGAGAAGAGGAAAGGTAGACCATGATCACGATTAATACAATAATACTTAATATGTGGAGAATTACAAGAATAGAAGTTTGATCTAAAAGACAGCTAAAATCATTTAATTGTAATTCTTGGCTAATTGAATCGTTGGCAATAAATAGTATCAAGAGTATGGTATAGGAGAAAAGAATAGGATTTACCTATTTTAAGAAAATTTTGTTCAAGTTATTGAAGCTATGATTAACAAAGTCTTCTAATTCTTTTTTTAGTTTACTTTTATTCGCTATATTTTTAATATTTATAGGTAACATATTATATAGTATAGGTACAACGTAAAAAACAAATCGCTGCGTAAGGGATTTGCGATAGAATGGTACATTTACTGATTGATTGGTTATTGCTCTTGTTCCATACTTATGGTTTCTATAAGAAGTATGGGAGTCTTAAACATCCATAATAGACATTAGTAAGTGTACAATTTCCTATTAGTAAATATACCGGTATTGTTATATAAAGGTTCAGTGGAATATCTTTTCTCTTTTTTAATAGTATTTTAATTAATGTGTTTTAAATAATAATATTGGATACATACTATTGCAATATTTTGGGAAAAATACCGGAGTCGCCAGGAAATTCGAATAAAATGTTATGTTGGTCTCAAATAAAAAAAATTATCATTTCCATCGAAGAAGCAAAGTGTTATTTTTCTGCTCTGTTGTAATGCTCCTTCTCTCTACTACACATTCGAGCGCAATCTAGACTTAATATTATAACACTATCTCGTCACTAATATATATCTTTGATTTTGAATAACTATCTTTGTAACAGTTATAGATTTATAAAGTATTAGCAATATTTTCTCTTAAATTAAACTTCTGAATTCAAACTACAACTGAACATAATATATTACACGAAGTCAAATAATAGAAACATCATAAATTATACCTATAGTATATAAGCATTTCCAGCAAATCTCTAGTGGTCACTTTGTCAGGATTATTTATGAATAATTCGTCATCTACGATTAAATTCAATTCCGTGTAATTATATAAGGAATGTAAGCCTAATTGCGGGGAAAATAATAATTTAAACGAATGTTTATATTTTACCTTTCATACTAGTGAAAATTGGGATTCATAACTGCAATAGAATACAATAAAACTATAAAATTTTCTACGCATTTGTTATATAAGTACCTATACCAAAAATTCATAAAAAACATCTCACATTGATTAAATTTAACAAAATTACATTACTTTAAGAATTCAAAGTAAATAGATTTAAATCCTGACGACAAATTAAGAGTGCATTGAAAATGATGCTTTTAATGGCAATAGTCAGTATTAAAAATTTACTTTATAAGGCAGCATATTCAAAGAATTTTTAAAAATGTTTTTAACACCAATATTAAAATTATCAACAATGTGTATACTACAGCTAGAACAACTGTTAATATTAATGGCTTGTAAAATTAGGGAATCGCAAGGCAATTGCGTTGCTTGGGTTGTCAGTTTTATTGTTGCTAGTTAATTCCTGCGGTTGATGAGATTTAGAAATTTGGCACAGCATTAGAGCTCATAATTGGGAGAATTCTCTGAGCAAGACCAGCTTTATAACCAATGGACTTGTCGATGTAACCCTCAGCTACTGTCGTCGACTTCCTTACTTTTTACTTCTACGGAAACTGTGGCCTGTAAATGGCTTTGGATCCGGATCCGGGATTCAGTGCCAATGTGAACGATTCATCTTTTGGAGTCTGAAGGACTTTTGATATTTTTCAAAAATGAATGTTAACGTTCACAAAATAAGGGTTCAAAACGACTGTTTCAGACGGAGAATAATATAAAATTTATACTTACTGTTCGTTTTTGCTTAACTGCTGTTCTGATGGTATCTATTGGACGTCGTAACAATATAAACCTTAACGCTGGAAGTAACTAACACTTTCTTAAGATTATACCTGAAAGGGAATTTTGTTAAAAACACAATTAAAAGATAATATAAAGTTCAAAATATATATATTAAATCTCTTCAAAAATTTATGTTTTTACAACAACTTCAAGAAATATATTTTAACAAACAATAGTCTGGCCCGTGTACAACATATGGTGAGGAACGGAATGATTTATAATGTACCAACCACCATCCAATATGCAGTTTATTTAGCTAACGATTACACAAAAAGATTCAAGAAAAGTTCAATGTTTATAAAATTTGGTGGGCTTTTGCTTGCCTGTCTATTCAGGTATTTTTATTTCAATATCAATTTTGGTCGCTCCTCGGAGCTTGAAAATGCTTGAATCGCAACGACTTTGAATTATATTTGGACAATTAAAATTTCATACGTTCAGGCAAGGCAGTCCCATGCACATATGAATACATGGTAACTATACTTTTCTAACACCGAATCACTGAGGAACCGGTTTAGGGCAAATCCCGTTAAAACTCATCATTTTCCCGTCAAAATCGACTGCTAGGAAATGATGGGGGTCCCATGTCGCTAAAGGCTATTTTCGCTAAAACACTCGATATACTTTGAATAGAAGCTGGATTAACTTGTCCTCATATTTAATACCACCATGAGTTGCAGTGCTTAACAACGTGGATTCGTAAAAGGGTTTTTAATTTTGTTATACTTTCTAAATTTTAGTGGTCCCCCTTTCGCACAACCCTCTGGCTTCTGGAATTGGGGTTTGTCTAATTTCTGTGGTGTTTATATAAATAAAACATAGCGTGGCCTGCTTCTGAAGCGAAGTGAGCTCTATTGGCCTGAGCTGCTCTATTTGTATGTATCGTCAGAAGTTGTGGCTTGGTTCCGGTGATGTGACATGGTCAGTGGACCGGAACATTGATTTCCATGTCAATGGTAGCTGTAGTCCGGCGTCACGGTTGAAATTATTTGGATTTTTGTGTATTTTTATGGCTTTTCTGCATCTTCTGGGCCAGTAGTATCTCGTGCTCGCCAATCTTTTGGTCTCGTCAAATTTTATCCAGTGGCCAGTTCTCTTAGAGTGTTCTGCAACTACAGACTTAGTGATGTTTTCCATCTTTGTGAGCCTGATGTGTTCTTTAAGCCTCATATTAATATGTCTCTTAGTCTCTCCTATGTAAACTTCTCCACACGAACATGGAATCCTATAAACTCCTGGTGAATGGAGCTCTTCTGGTGGATTTAGGAAAATGTTGTCCGATTTTCCTAAATACGAAATAATTTATAAGAAGTTTGTTGATGAAATTAAAATATATTTACGGGAGGTATGAAAAGTAGTATTGAAATTTGGAATATACTATATCACTTGAAACGGTCACCCATCTAAACACTAACTGCGCTTAACGTTGCTTTGCATCGCATATCCAAGTATGTGCATAGTAAATACGCATACGTTTGCCCCCACGATAAATTTTCATTTTAGTATTTGGAATTTGTATCAGCCTAGACCTGGTCCTCCATTAATAAGTTGCAGAGCTCTTCCCAGCGGCAGACTTTAAATAATCTAAAAATGGGCTGTAACTTTAACCACCAAGTATTTATCATCTGCAGCCTCGTTTATAAATTTCTCGACGTGTTCAAATGTGAGATTTTTTTTATTTTACAGGACGATATCCTTCATTTTTGCGTTTTAACAATGCTATTACCTAGATATACTTGCTTATGTCAACGCCATTTTCAATGAACGGATTTGATTTTACCATAGAAAATTTAGACGATAAAGTTGAAGATTTCCATATTATTGATTCCTCTACTGGACAAGCCAAAAAGACGCATTCATTGAAGTTGTCTTCTACTTTCTTCAATCTACACCAATCCACAAAATTAGTATAAGCAATGCCGTATTGCTTATGTTTGAGGCAGTACTGGCATTTTTACAGCCTCTTCAATATCCCTAGGGACAAACAAATCATCACTTTCAATTAGAATATTAATTTCTTCATCGACAACACCCCAACTTCTTCCTCTTTTGGCTCATAACCCTTGGTGGGTTTTGGCTTGATCAACTATGTTCCTCCATCTGTTTCTATCTACCGCTATTCTCCTCCAGTTTCTTGTTCTTAGATTTTTTAGATCTTCTTCAACATCGTCTATTCATCTCTTCTTGGGCCGCCCTTTTGGTATTGTATTTTGGGGTTTCCATTTAAGGATTCTCTTCACTATTCTTTCATCCCCCATCCTGTGCACATGTCCTAGCCACCTTATTCTTTGACTTTTTACATATCTTACTTTGTCCTCTCCTTTTACAAGTGCATCAATTTCGTGATTCATTATTATTCTCCACATACCGTTTTCTTGTACGGGGCCGTATATTCTTCTAAGAACCTTTCTTTCAAATACTCTTAATTGATTTTCATCGTTGTTTGTTAATGTCCATGTTTCACATCCATAGGTTACGACGGGTCTTATAAGGGTTTTATATACTGCGATCTTAGATTTTCTGTTTAGTGTGTTGCTTCTTATTAATTTTAAGTAGGCATAGTAGCATTTATTTCCTTTCAGAATTCTTGCACTTATTTCATTCCTAACGACATAACAATTACGGATATGTACAAAGACTTTTTGGAAAAGTTTCCGGCAATCAATATGTCATGAATTTTATCGGAAGGTGGTGACAGACGACATAAACATTTCTTTTACAAAATTGGGTCACGAACATTGGGGGAAAATCACATTTTTTAGGCCAAATAATCCAGAGATGAATATAGAAAGGATTCTGAAATAATAATGAATGAAAACACGATTTACTATTCTGTCTATATGCAAAAAATAATAATGCTTCCCCATTTAGAGATATCCAAGTAGGTAATATTTACTCCACGCATCATAGTTTTCAATCAAACCTTCGTACCTCTGGGACAACTAAATAAACAAAGTAAGACATTAGCTATTTTATGGCACGAAGCAATATCTGAGAGGAAGAAGGGAGATATTACCAGTACTTATGATGCATTTTTCAATTTCACATGTGATCACAAAAATATTGTGATTTGGTCTGATAGTTGTTCAGGGCAAAACAAGAATTGGTGTCTGTTTAGCTACTTAATATATATAGTAATCTCCGATAAATTCAAATCAAATATTTTCAACCCAGGTATACCTATATGTCAGCAGACTCTTTCCACCATCTTATTGAATGAGCAATAAAGAAGAAACAAAAAATCTACGACATTCAATATTTTGCTATGTGGTTTCCAACTACACAAATGGAAAAGGATAGCGATGTTAAAAATTGGCCAACTTTAACTACACATTATCAAATTCAAAAATGGAACAAAAGCAGACCATTGCTTAAACAAATTGTATCAGTTCTAGCCAAAAGAAATTTTATTAATTTATTTTACGAGGAAGATTTCAATGGATATGAAAAGGAACTTCATTTTATATCTAACACCAAATAATCTCTAATTTCTAAGGCTAAGGCTAAGATAGTTGAACAGAACAGTTGAACAGGAAATAAAAGAATAACTGAAGAAAGAAAAAATCATTGCTGAAAAATGTATCCAACTATTCCTAGTCACAAGCTTGTATTCTGGAAGAATATGGTGACAAACAACAACCCTTCCAGTTCAATAGAAAATATCGAAATAACTAAAGTGTCCATGAGATATTTTTTAATTACTGCTTATAAATCTCTTATTTCATAGGAATGGGTTTTTCATTTCCGATGAAACCGGAAGGGGAAAAATGACAGTTTTGTCACAAAGTGTCTTGGTCAAGCCTTTTTCTCTTTATTTCCTTATTTTAACTATCAACTAATTCTGATTATTACATTCCATGGGTTTAAATATTTATTTAAACAATTGTTAATAATTTTTTAGGATTACTTTTCAAAAAACTACAAAATATGTTCTGCATATATAATTTTCCTGGTATTGTATTAATTTCCTATTTGAAAAGTTATACATGCGGCATTTTTGCCTAGCAAAATTTTAGTTTTAGTAAAAGAAAATTGCGTAAGTGAGGCTATTTTTGGTGAAATTGCAATATTTTCCAACAATTTTTACCAGTAATAAAAAATAGTCATTTTTTATACAATATTATCGAAAAAATCAAGTCGTTGTGTTATTTAGTAATACAATTACAGCGAAATCAAGCACGTCTAAACCTTTAGTAGCAGTTTTTTCGAAACTGTCAGATATTTACATGCGGCTTTCTTCCGAAGTAGGGCAGTATGGTATAGTTATATTTTTTCGTGATAATAAATTAACAATTTTTTAATTTAATATATGACTATAAGACAGGAAACTGTACCCCCCAAATAGGTTTGTATCAAATTCTGTGAAACAATGAATACAAATAAACGAGCCTTAATAGAATTTTATATTTTTCAAATAGATAAATAACTACTTGTTTGTGTTGGCACAGTCGTGAACAATAAATAAATAGGGCAACTATTATAACACATTTTTGCTATAATCTAGTTATTTACATATAACTTTTGAATTATGATATTTTCATTATGCTTGTCAAGAAATATTTATATGTGCAGAAGAACAAATATACCACTGGTATTAGCAATTTTGTTAAATCTTAATTAATATTAAAGCAGAGTAAGTTAGGTAATAAAAATTCTATTTAACATTTAAACACATTCATTACAATTTAAAATTAACCGTAAGCATAAAATTATTCCAATAATTCTTTTATTTGGGCTTTCTACTACATATTCAAACACAGCTAGATTTACATTGGAGTAAAAGAGTTGTATTATTTTTTGTTCGCAACCGTACAACTTTTCAGTTATAATAATAATAACGAATATAATAATATTTATGTGTAATTTAAACAAAATTCGAAAGAGATTCATCACGTGTGCGTAGTACCTAATATAGGACCCCTCTATTAGAGATGATATCTCTTTTGTTAAAGCTTGTGGCTATGACAAAAACTGGTTGGAATGTTGCTCAATAGTTGACATTTTACTTCTGTACCGGTACCGGACGTCGGTACTAACTTGGAGTACTACATTCAAATTTCGAATATACCGGCTAGCGGTGTTTAGAACACCATATTACCATAATTCCCAAATTTTATTTATCAATAATTTAAATTTATAATCTAAAAATTAATGTAAAAAGTCTTTAAATTTGATGCAAGTACTTATATTTGTGCGATATCAGTTTATTTTTGAGAAATGTTAAGTTAATATATAAATATACCATTTTTTAAACTGAAGCATTGATTAATAGAGACAAACATTATACCTATTGTCAATTTATTGACGTTTTTATGTAATTGTTAAACAGCCTATGGAATGATTTTGCAGTTGTATGGAAAGACATTTTTTTTAGGTACAGTTGCTATATTTTTAATTTCAATCATCTCCCGATGATGTCAACTTAGTTGGCGTAACGTCCGTCAACATACTATGCAACATTTTTGGTTTTGAAGAATTTTATCAAAGATTGTAACAACTTAACATATTCTTTCTCTCTTGAAATGTTTCATAATGTCCATATATAATATGACTGATGGTCGAGAGGTAAGCACACTTGCCTCTCACCCAAAAGTTCCGGGTTCGATTCCCTGCCGTGGCAGTGGAAATTACTGTGAGAGAGATTTTTCCACTATACACGGATATTGGTTGTGTGTCCCTTGCCTCTAAATGTATAGCCCCTCCCACACAAGGTTCTTCTTGGAATAAGGCCTGGCACATTAATTAGGGATCTAGAGACTGTTCTCTGTCAGTTATATACAACTTGTGGATATACTTTTAAAATTAGGCCTGTGTTATGCAAAATGTTCTGCTGAAACCATTTCTGGGTAGTCCAAAGCAATGTCACCCTGTGTTCATCCCCTATATTCATCCATTGGAACAAATTACAAATTAAACCCAATGTCTATCTTTTTAGGTTAATTATTTTAGATTAATGTAAACTTGGTTAGGAAGGGTTAAGTATAAGAATAGCTAAACTTCGTCCAAATTGTATTTCTAGTTTTGTGGAAATTAATAAAGACGTTATTATTATTATTAAATTCACCACAGAACCTGATGGCATACCAGCTTTCCTAGTAAGATATTGTGCCAGTACACTTACAATTCCTCTTTGCATTCTAATTAATTTACCAATAAGATATTGTAGTTTTCCAGCTTGTCGGAAACAACCCAAAGTCTGCCCAGTAATTAGAAAGGGCAAGAAAACTGAGATTGCAAACTTCAGACATTACAATTATATGCAACTTCTCAAAATATTTGAATTTCTTTTATACGAACCGCTATACAGTCACGTAAAAAATGTTTTGTCGCGATACCAATATGGTTTTAGGAAAAGTAGTTCCACTATCATAAGTCTCATGTACATTTCGCAGTACACTGCCACTTCCATTGATTCACACCTTCAAACTGGCGTCATATATACGGACTTTTAAAAGGCGTTCGACAGACTCGATATACCTTTAAAGAAATTAAATATAGGTATATGGTATTTCTGATAACTTAATTAATTTTTTTAAGGCACACCTCGCGAACTGGTGTCAATATGTTTTCTATTGTGGTTATAAGTCTGTCGAATACAATGGATCGTCTGGTGTCCCCTAGAGGTTTATACTTTGCCCCCTATTCTTCAATATATTTGTCAGTGATATTGTTGATGAGTTGGATGTTTGCTATTTAATGTGAAATTGGAATTGGGGGAAGTGTGATCGAAAGAAAACTATTGAACCACCGCACTTAGGGCCCAATGAGCCCTTGTACTTCCAACTTGTAGGCAGACCCTCATCTAGGCCTCCAACTAACTTAATCTTGTGAAGTAGGTGAACTCCCGTTATAAGACATAGATTCCTTCTGGACATTGCCTGGTAGTCCATTGCTGTGCTCTCGTTGGGATATTTTAGTAGTTCCATAACAACTTCTTAAATTAGCTGTGGGTGTTCTCTTCAATTATTTGTGTTATCGCTGTGATCGGTAGCAGACTGGCCAGACCTGATCCAAAGATATTTAGGTTTGCTGCTTTCTTAGCTAGCATGTCGGTTTCTTTATTGCCACTGCGCTGTGCATGTCCTTTCACCCAACGTACTGATACGTTATTCATGCTGGAGGCACTCACAAGTACTTGGTAATATTCCCATACTGCCCCTGTGGTAATTTTGTAACTTCTCAGGGCTAGTAATGATTGTCTACAATCTGTGTAAATCCTAATGCTTTTGCCCGTAGTTTGTCTAGGGACCTTTGGCAGCTATGGTTATGCTCGCCAGTTCCGTCTGTATTACATTGGCTCGTCCATCCATAGTCCATTTATATTGGATTTGCGGGCTTCTGGAATTTATTCCATATCCTGCCCCATCCTTGTTTTTGACCCGTCTGTGACGACATTGATCACACCTTCACTAACATCCTCGTTTTCACTATTCGTCAGTATTATGTAGAATCTGTCGAGGACGAATCGGGGAGAAATAACATCTCTAGTCGCCCTTAGAAGGGCGGCAAGCTGGCAACCTCTTTCCACAAGCGACTTCTTGCCTCTCCCCAGCCTATATTTGGTTGTATGCCAACGGATTTGAGTTATGCGATTGCTGTTTATTGTACGCTGATAACGCTGATGATCTTAAAGTCGATTTTAGAATAACGCACATAGAAGACTACCAAGAGCGTTAGAATTGCAATATTATTATAATATTAATGTGCATGTTCCAAAAAAGAGGGAGACATTCAAAGACCTAGATGTAATTTTTGACAAAATTTGACCTTTCACCGACCACGTACAGACCAACGTTGCCGACGGTTAAATGGGTTGGGATTCATAATACATAACAGACAAGAGGTTTCTGATAGCAATTCCCTCAAACTTATATTTTTCATTTATGCGTTCCAAGCTGGAGTATGGCTGCCTTATTTGGAGTCCCTTGTATAACGTACATATTAATAACATTGAGTTGCAGGTTCTTAACATTCTAAACATTCAAATCTGACAATTCTTATCCTCCGATTGGATTTCCACGGGAAGACTTGCTGCTTAGATTTCCTTTAGATTCGCTCGAATGTAGGAGATGTTCTTCTTCTACTTTATTCATAAATTATGTCAGGCCAGAATTGACAGCTGCTGAGTTACTTAATTACTTGAATTTTCAAGTCCCACGTATAACATCTAGACAAGAGCAGTTTTACTTACCCACCCCTTGTATTAACGCCTTAAAATATTCTCCAATATATAAAATGTGTGACTACTGCAATAAACAGCAGGACACAGCCTATGACAGTATAATTTAGGTATCCAAATATTAGTTTCTTCTTCTAATACCTACTGTATTTAATGTAGTTCATCTTTTTTTGTGTATGTTCTCATCCTGTAAATGGATTTTTTCTTTTTCTGTTGGATGATGTAAAATAAAACAAAATAAAATAAAATTTGCTTAACCTCGAAAACCAGATTTTGAGAAAAAGGGAAAAGGGCGTTTAAAAATGTCATTATATTTATAGTTCTCTAGTGCCTTTTAATTAGTTTATGGATTATTTTAATTTAAGGCCAGCAATCAAAACGGTTTTAAAAACAATCTTATTTCTTTGAAAATTGGGTTATAGTGGAATAAATATAGATTTGTTGAGAAAATTTTACATGGAGCAACGTAACATAGAAAAATAAGCTTGTTTTGGTGAAACTATGAATACCCTGAGTTTTCTACTTCGAGTAGGTGGGGAAGCCTTCCGTTCGCGGAAAGGGGCAAATTGGCCAATTTTTTCAGTTTTAATTTATTTTGGATCCTTTAAAATGTTAGTTAAGAAACGAGTACGGTACCCTATTATTGTAGATGTTCAAAGAATCTTCAGTTCAAATTTCGTGAAAATCGGTTCACCCAAGTTAACCTATGTAACCAAGAAATAGCCTGTTAAATTTAAGCAAAAAATATCTAACAGTTTGGCCGAAATTCCATATTTAGTCCAAATTCCACAAAATTTTCCCCAATTTGGTCAAATAGTCGAACGAAATTTTTTTTTTACTCGCGGCGATTTCCCGTGATTTTCGGTATTATACGTATGCGCGCACAAGTATAAGTGTAATTATTTATTATAAAAATAACAATATTAATAATAAAAAGTGATCGTGAGCAGGCTTTAAATTAGATAAAAAAACTCTAGAAGGTAAGATATATTTTTTTTTTTTCGAAACGAAAATTCACTTGATTTTTATTAAACTATTTACATAATTATATTGATTGTTCTTTTATTGTATTCATGTTTTCTTTTTCCAGTAGTTGTACTAGATGCCCTACTGCAAGAAGTGTCTACTTCCGAATCGATAACTGGAGTTTGGAATATTTCTTCACTCTCGTCATCGCTAAAGTCGAATACATCTGAGATATTCTCTCAAGTACCAAAATTTATAGGATTTTGGATGGCAGCAAACAACAGATAATGAACTGATGCCGACAAGAACTGGTAAAGCTCCTCTTACTAATGAATTACTCAATATGCTTGTGATTATAAGGTGGGGGTGCATCGAGAAGTGAAAGCGTACGGACGTACACCGAGCCATCAGAGTGCACAGTGAAGTGGAAGCCCCACAGACAGTGACGTCGATAGTGTTGAAGAGGAAGTTCACACGTCTTTTTCAAGACACCATTTTCTGTTATTAATCATAACTTTTTCCCATAATAATATAGGTATTCCCTTACAGGAAACCGACAACGACGTTACCGTGGAGGACGGTAACATGAAGTACAGTGAAGACGAAACATCCCAGAGCGGTAGCTCCCGAGGGGGCCCCCCAACCCCAAGGGACGACAAGGAGACGATAAAACGTCTCACAGAGGAGAACAATGCTCTCAAGAAGAAAATAGACGAGCTCACAGAAAAGTTGGAGCAGATGCAGAGGGAACAGAAGTCCCAGCATGAAGAGCTTCTGCGTGCGATTCGGGGAGAATCGCAAACACGGAAAAGAAAAAATCCGCCCGCTGCCAACACGGACTCAGACGAAGAGGCCCCTAAGGCGGCAAAAAAGGTGGCTGAAGAGCCCCTCAAGTGCCCCCCCGAGTCCGAGTCACCTAGACAGAGCAGATCGGGATCCAGAGCCCCCCAGCAGGAGGCTAGCGTCCCCCAACAAGAAACCCGGAAAGAGGAGACCGAGGCCCCTCAAACAAGGACAAGAAGCCAGCGTGTACCTCCGGTAGTGCTGCGAAACAAAGAGACGTGGACAACGGTGAGCCGTCGTTTAACCGAAACCGGTATAAACTTCAACAAGGCCAAAGTTACCGGGGAGGGAATCTCCATCGAGCCCGCGACGTCCGAGGACTATCGGAGGATGACAAGGATGTTCGCAAATGAAAAGAGGGAGTACCACACGTATGCCCTGCCAGAGGAACGGCAGCTACGTGTGGTCATTCGAGGGATTCCGAGCGGCGTTACCTGCAAAGAGGTGGCAGAAGACCTCCAGGACCAAGGATTCGCACCTACCGCGGTCCAGCGAATGATGTCAAGACGGACAAAACAGGAGGTGCCCCTCATGCTTGTCCTAGTCCCACAGGACCAGGACAAGATACTCCAAGTAACGAGGTGCTGTTCTCTAGTTGTAAGGACTGAGAGACAGCGAACCAAGGTAGCGGCATCCCAATGCCACCGCTGCCGGCGTTTCGGCCACGGCCAATCCAGGTGCACCGCGCAGCCGAAATGCGTGAAGTGCGGCGAGGCACACCGGACGACGGAGTGCAAAAAGAAGGCAGACGAACCGGCCAAGTGCGCGAACTGCCAGGGGGCCCACCCGGCCAGCTACAGGGGATGTCCAAAGTACCCCAAACAATCAGCCAGCGCCACCCAAAGGCCGGTACAGAGGCCAACGATGACCTCAACACAGAAGGGCGGCGTAGCGCCAGGCACAAGCTATGCCAGAGTAGCCCAGGGCAAGGCAGGACAGAACACCGTCCCTGCCGCAAAACAACAAGCATCGCCAGAGGCCAAAAACCTCACAGCGGTGCTCGCACAGATGCAACAAATGTGCTCAGCGATGAGCGCATTTTTTGCACAAATGCCAAATTTAACTAATCTGTAATGCCTTTACAGGTTAAACCGGAAGTCCTGCAGATGGCGGCCTGGAATGTCAATGGCCTGCGAGAAAGGAGACTTGAAGTCGAAGAGCTCCTGATCAGATACGACATAGACGTCATGGCATTGCAGGAAACCAAGATGACCCCGGCCAAGGAGATCAACTTCCCAGGATACCACACCTACAGGATGGACTGGGTAAACAACCCTCAGCGACCCGCGAGAGGAGTGGCCCTATTGGTGAAGAAAACCATAGCCCACCATCCGACAGTACTGCCTGAGCTAGAAAACATGAACGCCACCGCCGTAGTAGTGTCCACAGCACGAAATGGCGACATACAAGTGGTCTCATGCTACCAGCCACCCCGCAGCACGCTTACCGAGGGGGATCTGGACGCAATCTTGCCCGCCAGGACACAGGTCGTCGCAATTGGCGATTTCAACGCCAAATCCCAGGAATGGAACAGCGGCATAACCAACACTCGAGGACGAGAGCTGCTGAGGTTCCTGGGACAGCACGCCGGCGAACTGATGGTGGTAGGACCGGACCAGTCCACCTTCGACAACGGCAGACACAGGCCAGACGTACTGGACATCGCGATCCTAAAGGAGATGACCTTCGAGGCAGAGATCACCACCAGAACGGAGGGATCTACTGAGCACAACCCGATCTTCCTAACCCTAGGAGGACAGGCGAGTGAGGACAACGCCACCTTCACGAAGAGACGAACGGACTGGGAATCGTACCGGCAGCACCTGCAGCAGTACATCGCACAAATTCCCAGGCTAGAAACCGTGGAGGGCGTTGAGAGGGCCATCATTACCCTAGAGGAGCAGATCCTGGAAGCGATAAGGGCCAGCACGACGGAAATAGAAGTAAGAAGGCACCCTGCACCGATGGCAAACCTCCCAGAGGTCACCAGGCAGCTGATAAGGGACAGAAGAAGCGCCAAGAGACGGGCTCAGAGGACCAGGCTCCCCGCCGACAGAAGGGAGTACAATGTCCTCAGCCGAAGAGCGAAAGCCGCCCTCCAGGAACACCGTCAGGAGGGGTGGCAACGCCACCTTGAGTCACTGGATCCACAAGACAGAAGCATGTGGAACACACAACGTGCCCTGCGAAACCGAAGGAAGCCTATGCGCCCGATTCACGGAGAGCGAGGGATCGTCTACACTAACCAGGAAAAAGCCGAGGCGTTCGCCGACAGCTTAGAACTGCAGTGCAGAGAGAACGAGCTCGATGACGAGGACGAGGACTGGGTGGATGACGTCGAACGCAGAGTACGAAGGATCCGCCGCCTACCAGATGACAACCACATCCGTCCGACTACCCCCGAGGAAGTCAAGGAAATCCTGAGGAGCCTAAAGCCGAGAAAAGCTCCGGGATATGACAAGATAGGAAACATCGCTCTCAAAAAGCTGCCCAGGAAAGGAGTAGCGGCGCTAGTCAACATCGTAAACGCGATGTTAAGGTTACGGCACTTTCCAGCCAGGTGGAAAAAGGCCGACGTCATTATGATCCCTAAACCAGGGAAAGACCTAATTTTCCCGTCTTCTTACAGGCCCATCAGCCTCCTCCCAGCCATGAGCAAGGTTGCAGAACGGGTCATCTTGAAGAGGCTAACAGAGAAGACAGAAGAGCTGAACATCATCCCGGATGAACAGTTCGCATACCGAACAGGACATTCCACGGAACTCCAAGTGCTTCGCCTCACTGAGGAGATCACCAAGGGGTTCAACCAGCGTCAAGTCACCGCGGCGCTGTTCCTAGACGTCGCCAAAGCATTCGACACGGTCTGGCACAACGGTCTCTTAGCTAAAATGATGAGTATGGGTTACCCCATCGAACTCGTCAAACTAGTGAGATCCTACCTACACTGCAGACAGCTAAGGGTGAAAATCTCGGACCAACTCTCCACCTACAGGACCGTGGAGGCGGGAGTTCCACAGGGATCGGTGCTGTCACCGCACCTGTTCGCCATCTATACCTCGGACCTCCCCCGGACCGACCATACAGCCCTAGCCCTGTATGCAGACGATACCGCCCTGATTGCCAGATCCTGGAAGGCCAGAGACGCAACCAGAAAACTCCAGGAAGCGGCCACACTCCTGGAAGAATGGTGCACGAAGTGGAAAGTCGCAGTCAACGCCGACAAGAGCCAAGCCATCCTCTTCAGACGAGTGCGGAAAGAAATTCCCACAGGACACGTCTCCATGAACGGCGAGGACATCCAATGGCACGACACCGTCAAATACCTTGGCGTGGTCATGGACAGAAGCCTAACATGGAGACAAAACACGGACGCCATCACAGCTAAGGCCCGACGTACGAGAGCCCTCATCTACCCAATGACGGGAAATGGGAGCCGACTTAACTTGAGGAACAAGCTCACGCTTATCAAGACCCTCATCAGGCCGCAGCTCACGTACGCCTCGGTAGCGTGGGGCTACCAGGCGAAGTCCTACATGAAGAGAATCCAGGCAGTGGAGAACATCGCCCTCAGGACGGTAGTTGACGCCCCATGGTACGTGAGAACCGCAGACATCGTCAGAGACCTGGAGTACACCACGGTCACTGAAGTCATCCGGGAACGAGCGAAGAAGCTGTACGCCCAAGCCGAGGAGCATGGGAACCCGCTGATCAGACAGGCCACTGATTACAACCCCGCCGACGCCCCGAGGCACAAGCGACCAAGGGTTCAGCTACTGGACAACGGGTAAGTATAACCTTTATTTCCCGCTAACAGATCTGTTTTAGATACGCCAGGACGGACCACCACTACCAGAGACATGACGTTTCCAACCCTAACCCAACCTCCTTGCGGGCGTCGGACAACATACCGTCCGACGCCCGTTGTCCCACCTGCTCCGTGGAGTCCGAAAGTGCTAAAAGAAGCACTTAGGCCTCCACACTCCCGAGCTACATAGCTCATCCTTACCTTTCCGACGATCCGGGGTAGGATATCAATTGATGTCCTACGTGCCGGCAGTCAGTCCCAGCCAAAACTTCCTAAACCCAACTCGACCGATGACTACCCCCGGGGGTGACAAGCTGGCGAAGAAAGAAAACATCAAGGCAAGAAGAGCGCCAGAAGAGACCTCAGCCAGCGAGGTTCAACAGCCAGGACCAGGGGAGGTCTGCAAAAAATACCACGACACATCTCACATTTGTGAGCTGGGTCTGGTAGAATTACGCGGGCCCACCTATCACGAAGGCCGGTCCAGGTCTACAGAGATAATCTAGGTGCAAAGAGTAATAGTCCTACTCGGCCCTAGTTATCGAGACCGACATCCAGCCAATGGATATTGGCGCGTATAAGGTGGGTTGCAAAACTAAACGTTGCTTATGCAAAACCATTGGCGTCACATGCAGCAATTCATGCCCCAATGGAAGCAATGCTTTGTGTCAAAATGTGTGAAAGTACATAAGAATACCTTCATTTTGGTAAAAAAAATTTGTTCGACCGTTTGGACAAATTGGGGAAAGTTTTGAAAATTTTGTGGAATTAGGACTAAAAATGGAATTGCATCCAAACTGTTATATTCTTTGCTAACATTTGGTAAGCTATTTCTTGGTTATATACATTACTTTTTTCTAAAATTTCATCAAATTCGGTTTAATTTTGGCTAAGTTAGCAGCAATTAAATTTTTTATGTTTTTTCAGTATATTTATATACATATCGTGGTAGGCGGTGAACCGATTTTCACGAAATTTGAACTGAAGGTTCCTTGAATATCTACAATAAGAGGGTACCTTTGTAGTTTCTTAACTAGCATTTTAAAGGGTCTAAAATAAATTAAAGCTTATTCACATACATGATTCACATTTCTAAAGTATTGCAGATAGATTCTTTATTGTAAATATTTATTATTACTCTTATATGGATGGTCTTCTAATAAATTGCAGTGCTACTAGCTCATTAAATAAACTTAAAACATGCCTAAATGATAAAGTTGGTCAAATTTATAATATATATGAGGCGAGAAAATTAAATCCTAGAATCATTATATATAGCGTTGAAAAATCGGCAACAGAAGATCCCAATTTACTGGTAAACATTATACATAATAACAATTTAGGCGTTCCTGTAAATGACATCAATATGATAACTAAACTAAAGTATAAAAATGTATTTAATCTTGTAGTAGAAGTCACACCTTCTATTTTTAAAAATGTTATCAAAGCTGGATTTTTATATGTTTCCTGGAAAAAATGTGCAGTTAAGGAACATTTTAGTCTCCCCAAATGTTTTAAATGTTGAAAAATCGGTCACCATAACAAGGACTGTCATACTCAATCTATAATCTACCCAAAATGTTCAGGACCACATGAAAAAAAGGATTGCCAAGCAGAGAACTTTACATGTAACAACTGCAAAGAATTAAATGTTAAATTTAATCTAAATGTGCCTACGGACCATGCTGTGAATCATCCTCAATGTTACTTTGTTTTAAATAAAATAGAGTAGTTAAAATCTCGAATAAATTATGGTTAAAAGTTACAATTGGTCATTTAAATGTACGATCATTGTTTACGGGTTTTGAGGAATTTTTAGATCTAGTATTAAATAAAAATTTCGATATGATGTGTGTATCTGAAACTTGGCTGAATAAATATATACCCTCTGATGTCGTGAATATTCCCAATTATAGTTTTTTTCGCAGGGACCGGTTAAGTCGAGGTGGTGGAGTAGGCATCTATGCACGAAATGATCTAAATGTTGTTCAAGTTTTAAATGATTCTGAGCCCATCGAAGGTGTAGAGCATATTTGGGTAGAACTTAAACAGGTGCAAATCGATTGCTTATAGGAGTTATATATAGGGTGCCGTCAAATAATATAAATCATTGTTTAGAATATTTAGATAACTTATTATCCCATATTGCTCCACAGTTTCAAAATATTATAATTTTAGGTGATCTTAATGTTGATCAGTTATATGAAAATGTTATATCCCAATGTATTTCATCTTACGTCTTTCAACAATTGATAAAAGAACCTACTCGTATTACAGACACGTCACAAAAAATAATTGATGTAATTTTTGTAAATAACTATAACTTAGTAGTAGATTCGGGAACTATAAATGCAGATAGTATTTCTGACCATAGTGCCGTTTTTTGTGAACTAAATATGTTCATACCCCGTCCTCAACCTTTAATTGTCACATATCGAAACTTCAAAAATCTAAACAAGCAAGACTCTGACCAAGATCTGCGAAATATACCCTGGGAAAACGTTCTATATCTAAATAATATAGACGACAAAATTGAATTGCTAAACACTTATATTTTGGACTTATTTGACAAACACGCGCTGTACATTACATCACGAATATCCAAGCCCTATGCTCCATGGCTTACGCATAACCTAAAGTAAATGAAGAAACAAAGGGATAAAGCTCTGAACAAATACAAACAAACAAATTCTCTAGATGACCATAATTACTATAAACAAATGCGTAATCTTGTTACAAGTACCGTAATAAAAGAAAAAGCAGCTTACCTGTTTTCTCAACAAAATAATGCAAATAAAAAAGAACTCTGGAAATCTATAAAATATTTAAATATAAAAAGAAGAATGGTTACTGATATTCCCAAAGAACTAAAAATTCCCAACGATATAAATGACTACTTTTTATCCGTTTTTAGTCCCCCAAATAATTGTCTTGACAAAACAAATTTTTATAAATCTAACAAGACATGATTATAACTTAAAATTTACATTTAGATTAGCGACGATTGAAGAAGTTAAATGTCAAATATATAATTTAAAAACTAATGCCTATGGAAAGGATAATATTTGTTCTAAAATGCTACAGCTCTGTCTACCTACTGCGTATCCATATATTATTCATATTGTTAACTGTTGCTTGGAAACTGGTTATTACCCAGAAATGTGGAAGATATCACTAGTTAAACCCTTGCCAAAGACAACTAGCCCTAAAGCATATAATGAACCACGGCCTATCAGTATTCTTCCCGCTATGTCAAAAATTGTTGAAAGAATTGTTAATATACGAATGTAAGTGATTATGTAACTACACAAAACATCTTATCTAGTTCTCAATCTGGTTTTAGAAAAGAGTTTAGCACCTCAACGCTACTCCTAAATGTTACTGATAATATAATTAGATCCTTGATAATGGGTTAGCCACAGCTTTTATACTCCTCGATTTTTCTAAGGCCTTCGATACCTTGGATCACGCCTTGCTCCTTTCTAAACTTGAATACTACGGTTTTGACCTTAACTCAACCAATTTCTTTAAATGTTATCTTAGTAATCGCCGTCAGCAAGTTGTAGTTGATAATAATCATTCTGAAATTACTTTCGTAACATCTGGCGTTCCTCAAGGTTCCGTTCTGGGGCCCATATTATTCCTTATATATACCGTCGACATTTGCAGATGACACTCAAGTATCATACTCGTTCGAGCCACATCTTGTCAATGCCGCATGCTTACACATAAATCATGACCTTAAACAATTATCTGATTATTCTAAATCGCACAATTTAAAACTCAACACAGATAAATGTAACGTTATTATTTTTTCTCCAAAACGCTCAGAAAATCTAATTAAGACACACCTCAAGTTAATGATTGATAATGAGCCCTTACGAGTTGTTAACAGCGTGAAGAATCTAGGAGTTATTTTTGACTGTAGATTATGATTTGAGGAATATGTATCCACTTCTTGTTAAAAAAGCATATCTTGCCTTAAAACTTTTATATAGAAATATAAAACTTATTAAATTTAATCTACGCAAGGAGCTCACGGAGACTCTTGTATTGCCAATATATTATATTACATTATATTATCCCTGTCTTACTTCAGTTACTCAAAGTAGACTTCAAAAAATACAAAATAGTTGTTGTCGATTTGTTTATGGTTTAAGAAAATATGATAGAGTTTCTGCAAAAATAAATCAACTTGGTTGGTTAAAAATAGAAAATATCTTCAAGCATCGCAACATGTTAGTAAATTATTAAGCGCATATTGTCCTCCTCCTCACCTCCGTACTTACGGGAAAAAATTATTTTTAGAAGTGATCAACATAACTTAAATATACGGCATACCAGTCAAATATCCCTGCCTAGATTTTATTTAGCCTTATATTCTAGATCGTTTACGTATAACATGGCAAAAATATATAACAACTTAGATGATACTCTGAAGAACCTTCCCTTAAGCAGTTTTCGTAAAAAAGTTAAACAAAAGCTTTGGCATCACAAAATAATCAATGATTATCATTTATTCACGGCATGATCTGCTATAAATATTTAGGTAACTCTTTTTTATTTTTATTATATCTCAGTTGTGACAGAAATTATCTTTCTTCTGTGTAATATTTGTTTTTTGTCATTATTTTCCCAACAAATTGTTTGTAATAATTTTCAAATTTTATATATATCCTATCATATTTTGTAGAATAAGTATTATTAGTTTAATGCAATATTGTATAATGTCTATTTGTAATTCTTAGAATCCATAGTTTAAGTTCGTTAGGGTTAAGTAGAGTAGCTTCGGCCCGTAGTATTGTATAATGCAGTACTTAATAAAGACAATTTATTATTATTATTATATACCGGCTCAGTGGCTCAACGCTTACCTGTTAGGCTTGCAGCCAAGGAGTCCCGGGTTCGAATCCTCGCTAGGGTATGGATGTTTAGTGGTGTTTTTCATGTGTTATCGAGTTGGCAGCAGTGGACTAGGAGGTGGTTTTAGCGGTGGTCGGTGGAGGGTGGGGAAGAAATGAATATTACCATCGTGTTGAGCACCCTCGAGAACGGAGATAAACAAATTTTCATGCATTTTGATTTTTTGGGGATATTTTAATATTAGGGGTGGTGGCAGTTTAAACCCCGGGGATGGATAAGATGTTGTATGGTTAAATTTCATACGGTCTACCCGAATCCTGCCCAAAAAATCAATCCGCATGCCTACGATGGAAGAAATCGCAAAATTAGGATGTTTCTTTGAATTTAGGGGTAGTTTCTGAGGGGTGGGAACCTTAAAAATATTACCATCATGTTCAGTGCCCTCGAAAACGGGGGGAGACCCATGTTTCATCCCTGTAACAGAACTTTTGGGGTTTTTTCAACTTTTTCATGGACTATTATCATCTCATTTCATTAAAAAATGTTTTTATTATTTTTACAAACATATACAAAATATCTAGAAACTTTAATAAGTGCAGAAACCAAGAGATCTTTATACAAAAATTATGAATTTCACTACTCCCTTTTATTAGCTAAAATCAGTTAATTTCAGATACAGAAACACGCTTTCCTATCCAACGTATACAAAAAATGGACATGCAATTAAAAAATTGTATTTTGGCCTTGCCAACCCAACTTTGACGCTATCTATCTTTGAAAGTATTCATCATAATAAATTGAACTTGATACTTTTCTTTTGTTAGCTACAAGGAAATCACTGCTCGTCCTCGACTTGTGGTGATTTCCTAGTAACAAAAAAAAATCGACACTCCAGAAGAAATTTTCGAAAGTCAAAACAACTATGTATGAAAAAGACGTTTTACTATCAAAATAAATATTTGTTTCTTTTTTAGTTTCATTCCGGGTTTATAAATAATTGACTAACAATCACCACGATAATTATTGATACCAGTAGTCTCTGTAATAAATCTAATAATTTAGCTTTGGTATAAAGTTTGCTGTCTATTTCAACCATAAATAATCACTCTACAATTAGAAGTAATTTCCTCCATTTAAATTTAGTGACATATTAATGAGTTCCTTTTTTGAAACAGAATCATCATTAAGTTATTAAAATAAAAACCATTTCCACTGTGTGAACACTTATCTCCTGCTTCGACAAAAAACAAACTGATAAAAACCATAAGAAAATAATTATTACAACATCCGTTCTTTGAAGCAGCCTCTAAATATACAGGGGAGCTAATGAACCTGTGAACCTACCGATGATACGGAACGGTGTTTTTTGCCGGCTCAATCTCGACGGGGTAACAGAGCCGGACTAAGACTAAGACTAAGTTGATTTATATGATAATTTGCCTAGTTAAATCTTGTGTCTCTTACATTTATTTTTGAATTCTACAGATTGAGAGAAGCTCTTTTCTTCTATTAACTAGACGAACTGGTAATGAGCTGTTACTAAAAGCTTATGAATCGTCTCGTATAAATGTTTTTATATCAAAAAAAATAATCGCATTATTTACCAGACCGTCTTCCTCTATTTACACTCGGCTAGCCATCGGCATTTTGATAATTATGCATTTAAATTGTAATGATTATTTTACTTCATAATATAGACAATGGACACTTGTAGGATTCTAAATTGTATTATTTATTTGTAGTAGTTTGATGCTCAACAGCTATTTTACTTTTCTTTTTCGATGACGAGATAAACATAATGAATTAAGAATCTTTGCTTCATACCGGGTGGCCACGAGTCAATGTACGCCCCCAATATTTTGGTTGTTTTTGTACTTAGAAGTTTGGTTTTTGGTACACATAAATTAGACAAAAATGGACTACTTTTAGACTAACATGAATGAAAATATAACCTCCGGTTGAGCCGGAAGTGACATCAACTTTTTTTTCTTAATTGGAATGACTATATTTTTTTGATGGTTTATCATTAAGCATAAATTTTTAAGTGCAACAGTTTTTTCAGATGTAAAAAATACTATAAAATAAGTTGAGATACGAACAATTGTTTAATTTTTTTCAAAATGGCCGCGTCTTGTAGACTTGTCTGTAAAGAAAAACCTAAAAATACTGGTACCTATCAGTAATTCAAACAATTATTTTCTTCTTTACAGACAAGTCTACGGCCTTACTAATAATTTCCATAGCCTACTTAGTAATTGTCTTACATTACATTCATCTGACGTGGCCATTTTGAAAAAATTAAAAAATTGTTCGTATCTCACTGATTCTTTGCAATTTTTTACATCTGAAAAAACTGTTGCATTTAGAAACTTATGCTTAATGAAAAACCATAAAAAAATATTGTCATTCCATATAAGTTGATGTCACTTCTTGTTCAACCAGAAGTGATATTTTCATTCCTATCAGTCAAACAGTAGCCCATTATTGTCTAATTCATGTGTACCAAAAACGAAATATTGGGGGCGTACATTGACTCGTGGCCTCCCGATATACCGTCTGTCTATTTTATGAGGGCCACACCAAATATCTCGCTTAATATCTATTGTAGAAGAATAAAATTTTAGAAACAGTTATCCCATTTTTGTGAGCTATATTTCAGTAAAAAGAAATTTGAAATCCATAGCCTACTGTGTGAAATATATTACAAAAACCTGAAAAATAGGAAAACTACAAACGGTTATTGCTTCCTTATTTGAAAAAAGAAGACAATAAGAATAATAATGTGTATCGAAAAACGCAGTTGGCTTTGACATCGCTCTTGTGAAAAATGAAAAGAACAAATCTCAAAGTAAGCCATGACACTATTAATTCCATTTATTTTTTCTCTTTCCAACGATATAAAACATGTCACAATAATTTTAACTGATATATCATATCATTGAATCGTAAAAATCAGCTATGCCATGATCAGTGAAAGACAATGTGCGCAGTTATTAACAAATTTGACACATAGTGTTGTATGTTGCGTTGTCGAGTTCTAAGACAAGTTTTATATCGGTAATTATGGTGTATAATAACAAATTCGATATGATTAGCATTTATTGCCAGTGCAATTTTGACAGTCAGATGGCAGTCACGGTTTAGGGAGACAGATTTCCAGACGCTCCTCAGCCAAATCGGACTATGTTTAGGAAGTCAGTTCAAAATCTAAAAACGCACGGTTAATTTTCAAAAAAAGTAGTAAGGCGGGGGCATGTTGCGGATAATGTAAGAAGAATTAATAGAGTATTGAATTATGTTAACCAAAATGAAGAGATCTCTTTGAGACAAATTGTATTTTTATGATGACAAATTAACCGTTCATAGATACCTTAATTTTCTGCAAAACGAATTTCAAGATTTGAATTAACAGTGGCAGAAAGATTAAATTATTCATATTTTTAACAATATGGGGCTCCACCTCACACTGCTGTAATGTACATATTATAAAAAAAATATTTAAATGAAGTTATGCCTGATAGCTGGATAGGCACCTATGGACCCATTCCATGGCCAGCTCGATCACCAGATATTACTCCCTTGGATTTTTTCGACTGGGGTTACATTAAAGACAAGGTATTTCAAACTGCCCCTGAAAATATTGAGGACATCAAAACTAGAATTAGAAACGAATGTGAGGCAATTACTCCTGAAATGCCCCAAAATGTAATGCGTGAGGTGTCTCGTAGAGCACGTTTGTGTATTAGAATGCATGGTGCACAATTTGAGCATTTGTAGTTAGAAAAATAAATACACACATTTTCTTTTCAGTACGGTAGTAGGTAGTACTGCTATACATAGTTTTTAGTTTTTTTGGATGTTCATATTGTATTTCTTGTATTTTTATTTATGAGATATTTGTTTGTATTAAATTGTAATAAATAATTACTGAATTTGGCTATACGGGCTACGTTCCCAAAGCCATATTCCTTTGGGAAAAAAAATACTGAATTATAATTATTATAAAGTTAATTTTTACTATTATGGCATAGATGATCTTTACGATTCAAAGATATGAATTCTGGTTTTCGTAAAATATTAAATATTGACACCATAAGTTAAAATTTTTTATGTATTTTTTTTAATGTTTTATGCCCAGTTGCCAGGGGTTTTAAACCGGAACTAATTGTTACCTTGCTAATTTTTTCATGACAGGCTAGTTTTCTTGCTAGTAGAAAGTGTTTCAAAGAAGTTTACCAAAATCTACCCCCGCGAACCCTTATAAACCACCCTCTGAAACGGAAAAATTCATTTTTTTGCTAATATCTCGAAAAATAATAATAAAAAAACGGACAGCACCACAAGAAAGAAAGAAATTTTACATAAAAATAGTATAATTTTTTTTTAATAAATATTTCCCTTAGCATGAGAAATTATGATAATTCGCTAGTTCGATTCAATATTTCAAGCGCGTCGCACAAGGAATGAAGCATTTCCCACCGCCGCTACATAATAAAGACAATTTGTACCCATTAAAGAAGAAAAAAAACAAAGGTAGCATTTTAAAGAGGAAGAATTCAGATTTCCAAATGGTATACTTACTTTTAGTTTTTATAATTTTTATTTCTTATAAATTGCACGTGAAAGTTAAGCTTTATCATTTTTTTCCACTCTATATTAAAACATACTAATGTTTAAAAAAAATTTAAAAAAACCCTTGTAGATATAGCTTGTTTATACCTTAAACTTCAATAAAACGAAAAAGTTTTAAATTAGTATTTCTTCCATTTTTTAGGGTTAGGAAATTTTCACTTGAAAACTTATAGGTAAAAAAAAGATAGGTTTTCTTGTGACCTTAAATACTGTTATATCCTGATGACTTTATATTTAATAATTTTTTTGTGATGGACTATATTTCGTCTCTGTCAGTAGGTTTTATGAAGAACGTCATGTTATTAATTTCAGGGTAATTCTGCAGATGTGTTTACCATTTTTGCTTCTTTGCTTTGTAGTATTGAAACATCAATAATATTAAAAATATAATCATTGAATATTTCTATCAAGTATGTATTTGGCCATCATTATCCTTTATTTTTAACTCATTCATGTATACAAGAAAGGATCTAGAAATGAAATTAGCAACTACCGACCAATTTCTATTATTTGTAATATTTGCAAAATTTTTGAAATTATTATACATTGCCACGTATATTTCCACGCAAAAAATTTAATATCCCCACATCAGCATGGATTTATGTCTGGACAATCTACTACGTCGAACCTTGTTGAGATAACTCAGCATATTTCTGAGGTACTTGATGATGGAAATCAGGTAGATGTTATCTATACCGATTTCTCTAAAGCTTTTGACCGTCTCAACCACGAGCTGTTCATATCAAAACTGGATACATTCGGTATTTCTGTTAATTTATTTAATCTTTTTAGATCATACCTTAATGGTAGGTCACAGTTTGTCTAGTATCGTGGTTTCAAGTCTGAAAAGTTTTGGCAATCATCAGGAGTTTCACAATGTTCGATTCTGGGGCCGTTACTTTTCGTTATGTTTATCAATGACATAACACAGCTTTTTAATGTCAACTATTTACTATATGCTTTACATTGAAATTAAATCTATTTTAGACTGTTCAAAGTTACAGGATAATTTGGTTACATTATATGATTGGTGTATAAAAAATCATCTATCTTTGAATATCAGTAAATGCAACATTATGTCATATTCTCGCTGTAAAACTATTGACTATCAGCTTCACAATGTCGTTCTGAACAGAGTAACTCAGCTTAAAGACCTTGATGTCACTCTTGACAGCAAGTTGTCATTCGATGAACACATTCGTCTAACCACTGAGTCAGCATATAAAAGTTTGGGATTTGTTTTGCATAACGGTAACGAATTTAACAACATAAAAACTTTAAATACTCTTTACACTACTTTTGTCCGCTGCAAACTGGAATACGCTTCAGTGGTTTGGAGTCCTCTATATATATATAACGTATACGGCTCAATTAGAGAAAGTTCAGTTTGTTGTTGATGGAATTTATCCTTCACATGGAATACCTCAGAATATGATGCTATTGGCCAGGTTTGAACTAAGTAGCTTATATCTGAGGCGTATTATGCATTCAATTATTTTTCTTCAAAAAATGATAAACAATGCGGTAATTTCAGAGTCAATTACGTCAAGAATTTTATATCGCGCGCTTAGAGCAAATTTAAGATCCAACTCGGCATTTTACTTACCTACAGCCCGTACTAACTTACTCGCTGCTTCACCTTTTTATCAAATGATTCAAAATTATCAGATGTACGAAGAAAGACTTGATATATTTGCTTGCTCTATTTACTTAATTAAAACACTATTTGTCTGATTTGTGAACTTATGTAATGTTATATACTATTATAAGTTTTTAATGGTTCAATTTATTTGTGATTGTGGGTTTGTATATTTTTTTTCTTTAATAATTTTTGTTTGTATTTTAAGTTTTACAATTCTTTATATATATTTATGTGTTTACTTTCTGTCCTTAACCAGTAATTGGGCTTTAGTCCCGTTGGGTATTGTATTTAAATAAATAAATAACTCAATAAAATAAAAATAAAATAAAAAGTGATCATGCAGGACGAAAAAATTCCACAAATTCTCGTCCAAAGGGCCACAGAAGCAAATGTAGCGCTGTTACCAAAAAAGTTCCGATCACTGCATGAGAACGAATATGAAAAATTTCAACAACGAGCTAACAGAAATTCTGTAACTGTCAGCGAGACAGTTCTAATGGCTTATTTTCACGAACTGGTACGTATCTTATTATTCTAATTTTCAACTTTTTGTACCTTAATAGCATTAAAGAACCTTAAAACGAAATGTTTTTATTAAAATTGCTTTTTAAATGTTTTTCAAAAGTGAGTACTGGAGGGCATAATAAGCAGACGTAATCATTACGCCTGCTCTTACTGGCCCTAGGGTATAATGTCCTTGTTTTTATATCTCATATCGAAGCAATAAACAACAAATTATAAGCAAGTGAAATATAAATATTATCAATACACTCAAATCAATGAAATGGACCAAAATAATAAAAGAAAAATGTAAACGCGAGATTTTCCGAATTGATTTAGTACCTGCGACCAACCAAAATTTACGAAATCACTAATTTGTAATTTGTAATCAACTTTTTCAAATGGCAACAAATTTTCACCACAGATCCATTGATAACCTCAAATCAAAAATTGGTTTGATATTAACCCAAATATAGAACATCTTTAGTGGATAACAATTAAAATATCGAGAAAATGCGCTTATCAAGTAAGTATGTCCTGGCAATTGAATAAAACTAGATTCAATACATTCATTTTGTCAACAAAATAACAATGTTAATTAAAAAAGTGTGATGTGGAAGCAAAAAGAAGTTTAACAAATAATAATACGTGTGTATTGTTAACTTAATAAATTTGTTCTTTCTTGGCAACATTTAGTAAGACGAGGCAAAAGGTATTTTCTATACAAACCACATATTAAAAACATTATCTTCGAAACATTTTTTAAAATTGCGTAAATGTTCTGGGGAGGGGAATTCCATGAAAATATTGGGCCTGATGCTCTGGCGACCAGTTTGAAAAATATCTTTTCGGTACAATTCTCCATCCTGAATTTTTTACTTGTAACAGCTTTTAATTCGTTAAATAATCATTTTTAGGCCTTCCTCGTGATTGGACGAGCAATATGTAAAAAGCCTACTCGTTACAATTTGCTACTATAAACAATTCTTGTTTGAAACGTTTTTTGATTCGACGGAAAATTTGGCCACTCCCTGAAACCGCCCATGATATGCTGCAACAGTTTTTAATTTGACAAAAAAATGTTTGTAGGCCCTGCCTGAAGTCACTCCTGGTGCTCTGACAAGAAATTTGCAAATAGCCTTTTCGATACAGTTTCCCACTTTAAGCAACTTTTACTAAAAAAAAATTAATATTTTTTTGTAGAAACAAAGTTTTTGGGCTCTACATGGAGCCGCCCCTGAAAAATTTTAATTATAAATATTTAGTAACGTTGTACAGTCGTGAGCAAAAAAAATAGCACAAGTCTTATAACGGTATTTTACTAAAATCTAGTTGTGTACATCTAACATTAATTTTTGTGACATTGTCATTTGTCAGTTAGTTATCATAATTTATTGCAAGTGTGCAAAAAACTGATATGCCTCATATAAGCAATTTAATTAAATCTGGAGTTATTGCTAAAGCAGAAGATGGATGGTCAATGAGACAAATTGCACTGCGTTATAATATTGACAAAAATCCAGTGTGTAACATTTTTAGAAAGTGGAGAATAAACGGTACGATTAGTAGAAATTCTGGATCAGGGCGACGAAGGATATCAACTCAACAACAAGATTTGCAATTGGTAAATGCTTTAGTAGAAAATCCATTTTACTCAGTTATTCAGGCTGCTGAAGAAACGAATTTTCCTGGATCGAGAAGTACTGGTCGCCGGCGAGTAACAGAATCGGAGATACATTGTCATGCAGCAGCACAGAAATACTTACTTAAAGCTGAACATAAAGAAGCTCGAGTAGGATTTGCACTTGAATTTTTAGCGCATGATGTAAATTTTTGGAACAATGTAATCTTTACTGATGAAAAAACTTTCCAGTCAACACACAGCGGTCGTATTCGTGTTTACCGCCCTCCGAATACTCGATTCGATGAGAAATATATACCTAACAATGATAAAAGTGGTAGATTTTCCGTCAATATGTGGTCTTGGATATCGGCACGTGGTCCTGGTGTTTTGTGGCATATTGAAGAACGATTTAATAGAGAAACGTATATTAGGATTTTAGACAATATTATGCTCCCTTCTGTGTCACAATTATTTCCTAATAATGAGTTCATATTTCAACAAGACCATGGTTCCGTTCATACTGTTCATACCGTAACTAACTGGTTTCAAGAAAACAACATCAATGTTCTTAAGTGGCCCAGTCATAGCCCAGATCTTAACACTGTGGAAGAAGTATGAGGACTATTCGTAAGAAGTATCCAAAACGAAATGTGAGACTACGGAATGCCGAAGAATTACTGGAAATAGTAAATAATGCGTGGGAAAATATTATTATTAATGATTATTGATTGTATAAGGTTAATTCTATGCCAAACAGACTTATAGAAGTTATAAATAGAAATGGTGTAATAACGAAATATTAATAGTTAGTTTCTTGTTAAATAGGATATCCTTTGTCCTTTGATCCAGGATTTCTACTAATCGTACCGTTTATTCTCCAATTTCTTAAAATGTTACACACCAAATTTTTGTTAATGTTATAACGCAGTGCAATTTGTCTCATTAACCATCCATCATTTACTATAGCAATAACTACAGCATTAAAATAAAAAATAAATTAAAAGTGATTGATATCTGTTTTATTTCGACTACTCATTACATATTCAAATAGAGACAGATTTGCATTAGAAAAAAAAGTTGTCCTATTTTTTTCTGCTTGTTATGTCTAATTTTTTTGTTATATATCTATACCTACCACTTTAAATAATAATGCTCAGGTCGCCGTGTTGATAACTCTACGGCCGATCGCCCACCAGCACTACGGGACGGCGATGATACCTCTACGCGAGGTATCTTCGAGATTCGCTCACCAAAGCAACGGCGACGCGCTTGATACACGACGTTAAGATACCGGTCTCGCAAGACTGAGATGCCAGTCTCCTTCCGACCGCGACGGTACTTGTTTGTGCATTTTTACCAAAATGAGTATTGAGAAAAATAATATCAAATTTGTACAAATAATAGAAAGGTATCCCTGCATATACAATTATAATTTAACGGAATATTCCAGAAGGGATGCCACGGAAAAGGCGTGGACAGAAATTGCCACACAAATAAAATCCACAGGTAAGTACAGATATTATTTTATTACGAACTCTATTTATATATTAATTTTCCTGTTCTTGTTCTTTTTAAACACAGTATTGCCATTGCCATGGCAGTGCTTCTGCGCCTGTAATAAAATAATTTGCTAGATTATTTGTTGTTTTTACATTTTGAGAAGTAAGTACGTGTTGTGATTGGTAGTGGATTAACTTGTACTGTTCCTACGGGTCTAGTAGAAGTACCTTCCCCGCTTCGATTTGCGTAACACTTACGCGACGTCCTTCTCTAGTACGTATAAAGTTGTGCAATACACAACAACTTTTAATAATATTTATGATAGTTGCCAAGATCTTACAGAGTATTGCATTTTTCAGCATCAGAACTTTTTGGGACATCGTTCCAAAATGACATTTAATCGTTTTACGCCCTCTGTTGAGTCTGTAATTAAAAGTCCTTTTTGTATTGTTTAGTGCCCTTTGTGGATATGGCCGCATCAACGTTTCAGGGGGAAAACCTCATCAGCAACAAAGTAATGAGGGAATGGCTATCCATTTTCATTATGTGGTAAAATTTTATCTTCTGGTAGATCGAGTCCTTCCCTTTCCAACCTTTGCAATCATTTTCCCATTCTTTAAAAATTCCACCATCGACCAGCAAATCCTGTCTCGATAGTAATAAAGCATACCATCTGCAGGCCATTAATACAATTGAATGACAGTCTTTGTAATTGAAATAAGCTGACCCTTTCTTGAGGATCTTTTGAATTTTTATGTGCTTCCCATCCAAGGCCCCTATGCAATTTGGGAGATTCTAGAGTTCCAAAAAGCGAGAGGCAATTTGTTTCCATCATTCTTTTTGAGGTAAAGGCCCTTATTCAGGTTGTAACGCATTCCATATAGCTTCAGTTGTTTCAGTAACAATCTTGGATATTTTGTGATCACCTCTAGCAAAGTAAGATGAAAGTGACTTATATGCAAATAAAAACATCTCTTAGTGATCATAAACCAACCTCCACTTATTAAAGGAAATAAACTTTTATTTTTCAGTTACATTGGCTAAAGAGAAATGGAAGAACTTAAGGTCTGTTTATGTCCGCAAACGAAAAGTGCCTAATAGTGGATCTGGAAGGAAAGCAGCAAGACCATATTATTTAAACAATTACATGGAATTCATTACTCCATTCATTAAAACCCAAACTGCAGAACATGGAAATGTGCCATCATCCCCACCAGCCACCGATGAACAGCTTGCTGAAAATGGTGATATGACCGAACAGGAAGATACTCCGGTAGAAACAGTACCACACACTCAGTCTACTACAATCAACATGGAACCAGAAGTATCACAAAAAAGAAAGAGCAATAAATTATCCGAAGTTGACAAGTCATTTATTGAATATTTTGATGGAAAGAAAAAAAAAGATTTTGCTTCCGATACGTCAGCAAATCCTCGAAGACAATTTTTGGAGAGCCTCCTTCCAGAAATTGAGGAGATGCCAGAGACTACATTCAGGTTGTTTAAGCGCAAAGTCTTGGCTTTAATTGATATGCTACCTAACTCCTCTACGCCATTCTCTATTCAAACTTATTCTTCAGGATCCTATTCACCGTATACCTCAAGTTAAGTAGTTACTTTAATCCACCCTCTATTACATCTACCCATGTATCTACTCCAGAACCTATCTTGTATACCCCAACTCCCTCGTCTTCTCTTACGTTTGCTTTTACACCCATATCTGATCCTAAACCATGAACTTCAACCCAACCACTTTGTCCTGATAATAATACTTCTTCTTTCATACAACCACTGTAGTATAGGTATATACATATATTCGACATAAATTTGTCATTCTCATTATATTATTAGTTTTATGAATAAAAATATTAAATAGCTTACCTCAAAGTTATTAGCAACCATTCTCACACACGCACACACTCACACACACTCTCTCTCACACACACACACACACACACACACACTCACCATCTCACACACTCACACTTCTCCTATAATGCAGTTCGATCTTCGTTATTGCTAATATATGGATGAATGCAGAATCTACACCGTCGTTTTCTTTTTCGATACAAATATAAAACAACCACGGATTCTTCATCACTCGACATGCTGTACCTGACTAGTTTTATAAATGTCACAAAAGAACAAATAATGACAGCGTAGCCTTGGTGTGCGAGTTCGTAATCAACTAGTCGCCGACAGGTCGCTATCATAAAAATATCGTAGCGGTATCGTCGCCGTCTCGTAGTGCTGCTGGACGATCGGTCTACCAGTGTAGTAAACACATACAAAATTTGCTCCTTTTCTCGATATCTCTCCGACTAGGTGAAACGTGGTATCTTCTGTTACCTCCTTTCCTTGATTATATATTTTTGAGAAAGAATTGAGGTAACATATGTGGACGACTAACTGGTTTAAGCCGGAGCAAAGAGGCGTAGATTCGGAGTACTTGTAAGATGTGAAACTTTCCCTCTTTGAATGTATAACATAAAAGACAAATTTTTGTTCTGTTCGAGAAAAGGAGACAATGAAAAATTGATATTATTTGGGCACCATCAGTTGGGTTGTCTCTTTTTCTCGTAAAACTAGTTTCCTATAGACGAGACTGAAATTATTGGTAAGCGAAAATTTTTAAAAATGTATAAAGTGAATGGTAAAATATATTACATAAATAAATAGATGTTATAATGTGAAGTTGTTTGAAATATATATGTTGGTGAATTTATATGTTTATAATTAAATTGAATATTGAATTAGCGAACAAAGAATAATTAATACAAAAAAATTAATAGTGCACATTATACCAATCTCCTAGATTTCCGGATTAAGTATGGTTGAAGGTGGAAACCTCTAGTACTGCAATTCAGGCCCCAATTGTCTCCTGGAACATCCAATCTAAATATCTTTTCCCAATTTATTCTTGCAAGACCGTAGAAATGATACAAAATCTAAAGCTTAAATGCTCTTACAAAAGTAGAGAAATCCAACCATGCGACTTGGAAAAAGTAATAATCGTAAATGTGAATGCGAAATTACGTAAAATTAAACGTCAATGGCAAAAGACTGCTAAATAAATCTGCTAGTAGTAATTAATATGTATTATTGCTGAATACTTAATAGTAAATGTAGAAGCAGAATTAAAATAAATATAGTGTAGAATAAATGTAAATTTAGAAGTTGAATTAATATAAATTTAGAAACTGAATTAATATAAATTTATAAGCTGATTCGCAAACTATAAATTGCCAAAAATGAAAAAGAAAAGAATATTTTATTACCATGTGGTAACATGTAGTATTTTAATTACTTATTGAATTAAAAAAATTTGAAATTGCATTGACAACATTGAAAATTATTGAAATTTTAAATTACTAATAAATAAAAAAGAAAAACTGGAAAGCTGCAAAATGTAGAAATTGGTACAAGTGTTGCCATCTGTTGATGGGCGACTTAAGCGCACAACCTGGTTTCTTAGGTAGGTTTCCTTACTCTAACAAATTACAAAATCGATGAAGAGAATCTATAATAATTAATATTAGTTTGACATTAGTTGCATACCACAGATTAGATAGTTACTTTGCAATTTGTGTACATAACCAAAAATACGAAGTTGTAATAAATTGTTTACAAACTGTTTTGTGAGAATTCGGTAAATATATTACATACCGGGTGTAATGGGATCATGGTATACCACCTTTTCTCCCTTAGTTTTGAAGATAATTGATTGAAATTTAGGTTATACTACATACATAATAAGCTGCACTTTTTCGACTCTTGGACTATATGCAATAGGACTGCGTAGTGGCTGTATCGTTCTTCGGAAGGGATGTAAAGCGTTCTTTTATCTACCAGCTGTTCTCGTCTCCTGGTGTCGGTCATTGACCTTAGTCGTGGAAATAGGTCGACGTTAAATAAATGTATAAAGAAAAGTGAAATCATTCAATAAACTGTATTAATTATTTTAGATAGATTGAGATTTTAGATTTTAGATATGAAATTAACTTTCAAAGTCAACAAGGGAAATTTTTGAATTTTTCTGTACTAAAATACAATTCTATATTTTTAAACAATATCTCAAAATGTGAGATTGAAATAACTATTATAAGTATTTAAATCTTCCATAAACGTATCTACATACTATGAAATAAATTTTTTGATGTATGTACGGGAGCAATTAAATTATCAAACGCAATAAAATAAGTAATTATAACTTTAACACGCATCATTTTTACATATCAAATTACCAATATCCTACAACAATCTCTGCCAGTAACTGTCTTTTTACGAAACGGCTGATTGAAGTTTAGAGCAGTTTAAGTCCAATTCTGTGTTGATCGTCGGCATAGTATTTCCTTTGAAAGCTCATTATTTCTTGCGTCCTTCGGGCTTGAACAGTCACGCTGATTGCCCGAACCAGTTACGACTTCCGGTATTATAGGTGAACCTCAGATACTCGAGTAATAATCCAAAGATTTTAATGATGGTTGGTTGTTTGACCATTACTTACTTACATGGAGCTATACACACATATGACAATGCTGTTTAGTTTAGACTATTTATTTACAGACATAAGTTCCAAGCCACTTTGCGTCATAATAAAACTTAATTATTTTGTAAGGGTATATATAGTCGATAAAAAAAGAAATTTTTCAGTAAAAATATTGGATGCAGATAATAAAAAAAACCTTATTAGATTTTACTAAATAAAAATATATCTAACCAAACTAATTTGAAAAAATAATATAATCCGCCACGTATTAAGATTTATTTCCGAACAAAAGTATTCCTTTGTTCATACTGCTACGCCAACCAGTGAAAGAGTCAAAAGCAATAATTCGTGGATTTGTAAGTATTCTTTTACTTTAACTAGTCCAGAAACCCCCAACTTAACTAATAATAATATGGAAAATCTGGAAAATTGGGAAATATTTCCGCCTTCAATTTTTTTCAAATTATCCTATTTTTTTCCTTAGAAATAAGGTCTATTGCCAGACTTCGTAATCTAGGACAGTGTAAATAAATATTTTCATTCATTTTTCCCTCCCCCCGGCACAGCCAACACTTTGGGATAATATCGCTCTAAAATCATTTTTTGTCAATATATCGGTTCTAAACAGTCCTACGAAAATAAAGATGGTTATCAAAGTTAAAGATAATTAAATTCTCTATCGAAATTGTTCAGACACATTTTTACGTAGCGTTAATATTATTGAAGTTATAGGCAGGTGAAGTTAAGCATCGTATCGAACCTGCGCTGTATTATTAATACTTTCAAAATTTGAAAATTGATAATAAATGTATTTACTTAAACTTCAAAAGTGAGAATTAAACATAATAGCAAGTAGAAAGCGTGAAAATTTCATCTTATCACTTGCTTATCTAATATAAAACTGTCCTCAGTGCGTTTGGATCCACTGTATATAGACCCGCGTCGAATATACTCGATCCTTCTAGAATCATCCAGACGCCTCCAGCCCTTTCTCGCACATTCCATGAGGCAGTGGCGTAGGCGTGCAATCTTCATGTACCATGGGGAAGGGTGTTTTCTTGCAAAATATCACAGTTCGTATCACAGAAAACAACATCCACCGTTCCATCACTGACACCACTTGCAGACTACAGTTTCGAGCTACCTTTAATTAGGATCACTCTTTCGGATGGTGTTTGTTGCCATCGAAGCATTAGCGTTCTGTTGGTAATATGCAATTATTACACTTAACGCGCCAGGCTTGTAACTTGTAATTCAGCGCTCGGCGAGGTACATAGCCCGAAAAGTAGCTGTTGGTTGCAGTCTGGTTACGTTCCTTATAGTAAAATAAAGATTTTATAGAGGAGTTTGCGACTCAAAATATTATGTTTTAATAATCCGCCCTCTAAAAGCACATTTCAACTATGGTAAGCCCAGTCAAGCTATTTATTTTTCTATTGCAGCAGACACTGGACCACTAGATGGCGCCTGCGGATTGTTTTGCATGTCGCTATCCTATGGATACCGAGATGTACCAAATAGTCCAAGGATCCTCGTGTCGGTCGTCACACGCCTACCTTGCATTGACGGGAGCCAACAGCTCGAAACTGCAGTCTGCAAGTGGTGTAAGACGACTGGCATGAGAGTTCCTTTAAGTAGGATCAGTCTTTCGGCTGTTGTTTGTTGCAATCGAAGCATTAGCGTTCTGTTGGTAATATGTAATTATTACACTTAACGCGCCAGGCTTGTAACTTGTAATTCAGCGCTCGGCGAGACACATAGCCCGGAGAGTAGCTGCTGGTTACAGTCTGGTTACGCTCCTTATAGTAAAATAAGGATTTTATGGGACCGAGCGCAGATGCGTCTTTACTATGTACATACTTCGATATGCGATGTAAAGCAACGTTAGGCGCGGTTAGTACTTGGATGGGCGACCGTTTCAAAGAAGACCGCGTCCTCGCCTCACATAGCTTCCAGCGGCTTGTGTATCAGTGTATGGCTAATGTCAAAAATTTTTTAGAGGCCCTTGGTTTTCGTATACACACTAAATCCCAATTTAATTTTTAGTCCCTTTAATAATAGGGTGGGGGTGGCAATGGGGGTGGTAGAGGAGTGGCTAACGCCAAAATAAATTTTAAAGGCCCTTGGTTCTCGTACACATACTAAATCCTAATTTAATTTTTTACTCCCTTTAATAATAAGGTGGGGGTGGCAATGGGGGTGGTAGAAGAGGTGGCTAATGCCAAAAAAATTTGAGTCCCTTGGTTCTCGTATACACACTAAATGCTAATTTAATTTTTTACTCCCTTTAATAATGGGGTGGTAGAGGGGGTGGTTAACGCCAAAAAAATTTCTGAGACGTTTCATTCTTGTATACACACTAAATCAAATTTTAATTTTTTTTTACTCCCTTTCATAATAGTGTGGGGGTGGTATTAGGGGTGATAGTGAGGGGGGGGGAGGTGGTGGCTGATGCCAAAAAAAATTTTGAGAACTTGACTTTTCGTAGATGCTCCAAATTGCAATTTTATGGACTGTTACCCCATTTATCCCCGAGCCCTTCAACGGAATTAGATCAAAATATAATCTAATTTCAGATCTCATTATAATACATAAGTGTACCAAATTTCAAGTCAATATCATAAACGGTTCCAGAATAATGTGCGTACAAAAAAAAGTTACAGGCAGACTGACCGACAGACAGAAAATATTTTTCCGCTCAAATTTAAAATCTTGATGTTTCATGACATTTTAAGCCTATTTCAACAAAAAAATATTTTTTTGTGTCACTATACTTCCAGTGGACGTGAAAGTAATAAATAATTCTAGTACGTACTAGTATCGCTAGCTACTCTTTGAACGCATTTAAAAGTCTTACAGAGATTGTTCCTTATTTTTGTTTAGCTCGGTATATCTATGTTATTTAATTTAAATGATCATAATGCGGATATACAATGTACAGATGATTACAATGTGGATTATAATTTAAGCAAGTAACTTCAAGAGTTAAAATGAGTAGCCGATCAAGTCAAAGTCAATGGACCATTAAATAATAGTATATCCATGTTGCTATTAACTAAAAGAGATAATCTGAGTGGTTTCCATGAGATCCTTAGGGTACGTCATTTGTGTACGTGTTTTACGGGTCAAAATTAATTGTTTCATAATTTGTTTAAAATCGAGTGGTTATTAATTCATGCGAAAACAACGGAAATAGAATAGAAGTTAGCTCTCTTGCTTACCCTTACAATTATTCTATCTGTCTGTCGACTTGTCTGCTTGTTTGCCAGGTAGTTGACTTTTTCCCAAGGATGAAGCCTGATATGATTTTATTAAAAATATACGGTATTCACCATAGAAATAATAATCCGTGAAAAAAATGCAAGGGAGAACAATAATTTCCGTCATCTGGTAATTAACATATTTTCCGAGAAAACTTGTTATACTTTTGGCGAAAAATATACAGGGGCGGTCAGCTGACCGACCTAAGAATTAATTAATTAAGAAAAGATAGAGGAAAATAATGTATGTATTAAAAGGTAGATTAGTAGGAAAGGTAAATTTCATCCTATATTGTTTTGCACTGTTTTACGTTTCTATTATTTTAGTAAATAAGTGACTAAGTAAGTAATTATGTATATCTTTATTAGAACTGCACAACTGTAATTTATTGTCATCGATTTATGAACTATTAGCTCGTAGGTAATCTTCAAAATATAAATAAATCACTCTTTTTAAAAAAAAATTCTATGTGTTTTAGCAAAAAATGTTTTAGACAAAAGTTGTAGGTCTAGATGAGTACTAACCCAACGATGTATCGTATGTATATATTTGATTCGAAATAAAATTTTGAGATTTTTTTTAAGACTGAACCGCCGCCATTTTTTTAATTTTTCCTACACGTTTTAGCAAAAATGTTTTAGACAAAAATTGTAGGGCTAGATGAGCATTGTCCAATGATATATCACATGTACATATTGAATTCGAAATAAAATTTTGAGAATTTTTTAATACTCTGAACCGCCGCCATTTTGAAACGAAGAGGACGATTTGGCCCATCTTCGAACTTCACTGGGATATGTACCCAAAGTATATGCTTGCTAAATTTTGTTTTAAATCGTTGTGAAATGCGCCCTCTAAAGTGTTGACAAATTTCGTTATATAGCGTATATACAAACGAACGGGGGGGGGGGGAGGGGGAGGTGCATTTGGAGACCATAATCGAAGAAACTATAGTGAAATTTTCCCGAAGTCGTGACATGCTGCACTCCTAAGGAGTCCTAAGGAGAAAATTAATAGGTAGATTGTCAACTATATTACTTTATAGCAGAACTTTGTCTTCAACATAATGTTACTCGCCTAAAAAATATATCTTTTTACTTAAGTAAATTATGTTATCGTTAAATGAAATGAATAGACTGTGACTTGGTGAGAGTGGTTGTTCAAGAAATAAAAAAGTGACTGATGAAGTTTTCGCTATTTATAGACCATATCTTGAGGAAGATTTAAATATGTAAAATATTCATCTTAGATAAATAGGTGTCGATCAGTGGCGATTTTTGTGAAACATATCGTACCCTGTGAGCTTTGTCTTGGTTTATACTGTCTAAACAGTGGGCTGCTGAGTCCAATGCAGCTCCCTAGTAAAGTACATAATTAAACGATTACAATCTTAATTTAGCAGTCGATTTGTTATTTCCAATTATATCACTGTGTTTGCACATTAAGATTCTTGCGATCAATAACATAAAAACTTAGTTAGTTAATTAGAAATTTGATTCTTTTAACTCATTGACTGCGACTAAAGAAATTAAAGAATTAATTAAAATAATTCCTTTTGCTACAATTATATAATTAATTGCGTTTGTATAACGTATCCACAAATATAATGTTTCATTGGCCTCATTAGCTATAGTTAGTCCATTGCTGTTCTTTACATTATTCGTTGGAAAATCGAGTGTATATTTTAAAAATAAAATAAAATCCCAAAATTCAATTTTTTTTTTTTTTATACATTTATTTAACGTCGGCCTATTTCCGCTACTGAGGCCTAACACCGACGCCTGTAGACGAGCTACCCCCAACCAGGAATTTTGCCGAACCTCTTCCCTTAAGAAGAGTAGGAATCTTTTACTTGCCTAACATTTAATAGACAAGGGACCGACGGCTTTACATCCCCTCCGAAGGATGGTATATCTCCTATACAACCCTCGCCTAAGGTTGTATAGCTTCCGCGCATACACTGATATACAAGCCGCTGGAAGATGTGTGAGGCGAGAACGCGGTTTCCCTTGGAATGGTCACCAATCCAAGTACTAACCGCGCCTGTCGTTGCTTTACATCGCATACCGAAGTATGTACATAGTAAAGACGCACCTACGCTCGCCCCTAAAATTCAATTTAAATTCATTAAATTACACAAACACACAAAAACCAATTTAAAGCACATAAGCAAATAAAAATGTACTGGATGTTATTTTCAAAAAGTTAGTTTTGGTCGTTTTTTATGTTTATGTGAAAAAAATACTGCAAAGTAATTTAATTGGCAAAAATAATAATTGAAAAATGTTTAAAAATATCTTTCAATTAAATACCGTGCTAGTATTATAATTTAAATATGATTTCTATGGCCACTGAAGAATTTATATATAATTCCATTTTTCAAGGACATTTTTGCCAACTGCTGTATTCAAAGTGTGTAATATTATAGCAACGTTAGGCGCGGTTAATACTTCGATGGGTGACCGTTTCAAGTGTATAGTATATTCCATAAACAAGATGTAGAAAAAATGAAAAAAATGGCAAAAGTCTCAAAATTTGTCGAAAAGTTAACTCTTTCATCTCATCTAATCAAACTATAATAAAAAAGTCCTTAAGACTCTTAATTTCATGAAAAACTACAATTCTTTACAAAAAAATCTCAAAGAATTCACATTACTCCGATAATTTACAAATAGTCCGAATTCATAAATGGCACCATTCAAACATTCATATTAACCAAATTACAACCCAAAAGTTGCAAACTACGGCCCTAAAAAATACAGCCCTCTCACTATCTCGAATCACATCATAACCACTTTCCACACCCCCAGCCACAATGTTATGTGTTACTTCTACCAATTTTTATTAAACATTTTTCTCTCAATTTCAACTTCCCATTCAAATTTCAATTCATACTTCAAAATACACTTTATTCACTTTCCCGGCGTGCCAGCTGAACATTCATCAAAACTTCTTTCCATTTCGTATGTTCCGCTTGCTGGCTCATTAATATCTAAACTTATTTCCGAAACATAAGCTACGTATCAAATTAAATCGAATACACATCATGCATCCACCGCAGGCCGATGAACACAATTTCATATCATATTCAACTTTTATGCACAGACCTTCGGGACGACTTTACGGTGTCGTTCCAATTTTAATAAATATTTTCAACCAATTTTCGTTAATAACTTCTGAATTCAAATTGATTTGAACTTCATTCATATATCAAAAAATTTGTCTTTTCAATGCCGATACGGTTATGTAATTTTCATATTCGATTTTCCTATTTTAATTGCGCAATCGAAGCCCGCGCGGAATGAGCGGGGACATTTCCAGACCTATTCAGATCTTGTAGAGTTATAGTATATACACCGTACCTTTGCCAAATAAATCAACCTTTCAGCACGCTATGTCAAACCATAAAAAAAGTGTATGTATAATTTATATTATCAAAAAACTACAATTTTTCAAAATAATTTCCGAAAAAATTCACCACAACCCGATAATTCCTAAAGATGCAACTATCGTCGAAATATTCAAATCATTGAATTTACCCATTTCACAGTTCAAACTTCTCAAAATACTAACTTTAAAATTATAGCCCCCGTGTATTATCAAACCACTCATAAGACTCCTCACATACCCCCTGTATCAAAATTTATTTTATTTAAATAAAATTGTTACAAGCATTTATTCGTGCAATCTGAATGTCTATTCGGTATTGCGTCTTAAATAATAAACTATTTTTCCACACGACCTTCTACAGCTCTTCATCAATATTTACTACCGCAGCTTTAACATTCATGTATCTGCAAAATATTTTATATAAAATCTACATTCCGCAGCGCCAATAATTTATATTATATCAAAATCTACTTCCATTCAGATCGTGCCAACCGTGGCACTTAGTATGACCGCAGCCAGTTGATAAGCGCTCGCTGGTATTACGAGGGTGAGTCGAAAATTCAGGCAATTTATCAAATCAATTTATCAATCTTCCAAAGCAAAGCAGATACAGATTTCACTCAAAAAACAAAAAATTTCTAATTTCAAGCCCTACACAACAGTATAATTTTCAATATAAATTTCAATCAACTTCAGTTATTACGCAGTTAGTGCATGCACTGATTGGCCGGGGAAATTATCCAGACTTGGACCAAGCCCGCACGGAGTACGAGGACCTTTCCAGACAGCGAAACAACGATCGTGCCTAGGTCGATGGGGCACGAAAAACGTAACAATAACGATGGCATAAGAGATCGAGCAAGTCAATTCCGATCCGCGTTCTACAACCGATCTCCAGTTCTTCCTTGGTAGCTCCAAGTAAAAAACAACGAATTTCTCTGCCCTCGCGCATCTAATTTATGTGACCTATTTTAAACTAATAACCGGCACCTTCGCCAAAAAGTAATTTTTTTGAACTCTATTTTGAGTTATTAAGTTATATACATATTTTAATTTGTTTTAAACTAGTGTGTTATTTTGATTGAGTAAAAATATACAGGGTGGTGCAAAAATAAACTGCATAACATAACAAGAAGTATTTCTTCGAACTTTTGACTAAATATAGGCGCTCCAACTGTATACACAGGGTGAAGCCTTGACCCTTGTACAACAAATACTAAATTTCTCTGAAACATAAACCAATACTCTTCAATCGAAAATAAGTGCACGGACGCCCTCTAGGGTATCTACTCAAGCTCTCCGACTGAAACATTCTTTATGTTTCCATCTCGAGGGCCAAATTCGTGTATAGGCCTACTTTAAATAAATTTTTAATAAAAGTGTGTAATATTGGTGTCAGTCAAGTGATCTTGTGTTAAATAGCTCTGGAATAAACTTTTCTTTATTCAATTCAATTGGTACTATATCAATTATAGTATTTTCGTAAAATCAGAAAATGGTAGTATAAAACTGGGTTGTGGATAGATACACACTTATCTTGGGAAGGTTATGTCATTCGTCTCTCAAAGGCACTGGCTGGTAAAAATATTTGATTATGGTACGCTTTATAAATGCAGGGTTAACTCGTACCTAGAGGATAAATGTCAACTAAACAATAGATACCTATTGTTTCATTTGACATTTATCCTCTAGTTAAGTGTTAACCCTTTATTGACAAACCGGACCTGTCGTGTAACCCCCCTTCCGGATAGCCTTTTGCTTTGGATTTGGGGTTATCTACTGTATGTGGTGAGTTTATGTTAGGTGCTTTTGTTTTCTATGACTATGTTTGCATTAAGATTTTTGCGCCTGCACATACTTTAAGTCTATGAACATGTGTAGATTGTGTTCATGCAACATTTGCTGTGTGTGTAGCCTTTTACCATCAGATGCTAAGAGTTGGCCGGCATGATGTTTTATTTATTCAATCAAGTCATTTTCCTCCTTATGATAGAGTGAAAGCCTGGGGCGTTTATTAATGACCGGCCAATTATTGATGTTTTTAGGCGAATGTATTTATTAAGGATACACTATTGTAGACAAGTAAGCAATTTGTTACCTACCAAAAAAAAAAAAAAGTGAAATAGGTTTATGTTTTACAATAATAATTGCGAAGTAATGTTTGCCAATGAGTACCTCTAGACTGATAAAAGGGAATATCAAGGCACTCGAAATTTTTTCCGTTTCATTGGAAACTTAAATTGGATTATCTGACATATTGTCCTAGTTTCAATATAGCACAGCGATTACCGCGTCTAGCTTTCACTCTGAGCATACCTAGCGAAGTGGGTTCGAGCCCCACCCGCTGCAAAGTAATTTTAAATTATAAATTACTCCTCAAGAAGTGGTTCGGATTCCACTATAAACTTTATGGATTTTGTCTCCTTTACTCGCACAACTCTAGGCTTAAGAGGGTCATTCAAGTGATCTGGCTTAAAACATTTATACAAACACTTATTAATTGCTATTTAAAACTCATAAATAAGTTTGCATAGAAACAAGTTAAAATATACCTACTTTAACAGGTCGATAAACAGACATTTCAAACGAATTATGGAAATTAATTAATATAGAAATTAATATATTTGAAGTGATCAGAATTCAGAATATGTGATTTTCTGCCATTGCGTCATTTGTCATTAAAATTAAAAATTTTGATTTATGAAGGAGCAGACAAGCGTCAAGCATTTACTAAGAACTTTTTAATATACAGGCTGATAAAAATCCCATGAAAACTAGAAGATATAACCCAGTTACTTGGAAAACCAAAGTGACTAATATGAAATTATGAAATTTACAGGCAATAGTAGAGGATTATTATATTTCGACACATTTTAGACACAATTTGTCATAGGACAATGTTGCAACAGAATTTGTCTATTAGAAACAAATTTCTGATAAAGTGCAACATTTTCATATTGCAGAAATTCGTACGCTGTCGAATATAATAGATTACATCTATGAAATGTATACTTTTTTAAAAAATGTCTAAGAGTTATGAAATTAAATTTCTCACAACCATCCGTTTACTCTGACCTTATTATTTTTTATAACTAGTACACTGGAGACACATAAAGTCTAGTAAACTTTAATTTAGTGGATCCAAAGATCACTTGGCAGTCTGAACTTATGACTGCTTTCTTTTCAAACTCTTGAAGCCCTAAGTTTTTAAAAACAAGAATGCTGATCGGTTGATGAAAGTTGAAAATTGACAACTGTCAATTATGCACCAAGCACAGTATTAATTTTGAAACTTCCAGGACTCCAATCACTTGAAAAGAAAGCGGTCAATACGTATTGGATGGGTCAGATTAGTTCTCAAATAGTTCATGAATGATAACTGACGCAATCGCTAAATAATTATAAAAATATTGGTGTTCTCATAATATGTTAAGAGGTATTAATTACTAACTTTATTATTTAGTGTAATTCTGATAACTAATGAGCACAAATAAAACTGATAACAAGTAATAATCAAATAATAATGTACATATTATTTTACTATAACGTACACTATTTACTACAGGGTGTTTCACGAGAAAACGGACATGGTTTAATGAGAGACAGACGATAATGAGGGTAATCAGAATCACCCATAGAAAAAGCTGGTCGGGCACCCGTAGATGAAATATAGGGTGTTTTATGTATTTTTGCCCAAATTTCTTTTGGTCATTACTTTTTAATGGAATGGAATAATAAATTTGTATTTGGCTCATGTAATACGCTAAATAAATAAATACATATATGACAAATAAAATATCCAGATCCGGACTTGACACAAAGTTGTTCTTGTTGTTTTTTAAAGAAACTCTTTGTATATGTTTTTTAAAATTTCGATTTGTAATTACACAATAGTACATAAACTGACCAAATGTCTTCATTAATTTTTTTGCCATACTTTCACCGTTCTCGAAATACATTCCACTAAATACCTCAATAATGATACTTGCTAAAAATGCTTCCACAATTGAAATTATTTATTCATTTACTTTTTTTTTCAACAGTAAATATTATGTTGTAATTAACAATTTTTAACATTAATCACTTGTGTGATATTAGGGAGGGGGAGAAATAAATAAAAATATAAATATTACAGATCATCGAACAAACCATATATTTCATTACGCTAATATATTGAAAACTAGTAAAACAACAACATAACATATCAATAATGCACATAATAACAGAATGATAACAAACCATGAGCGGAACAATTTGTATAAAAAACAAAAATGCAGATATCGTGGTAAAAAATTAACACAATTAATTAAATTTTATTTTCAAAATATCCTCACTCGGCTCGAAATATTGTGAAAATTGTCAATAATTCTCTCTACGAAAAAAATAGCCTTAGTAGGTAGGCTATCGTTTACAAATCCAATGACTAAACTATGTCTTTCAAAGTTAAATGAGTTAGTTTTTATATTATTGATCATGGCCTAGCCTTACCTTTAAATGGTAACTATTAGAAAACAAATGATTAGTAGTTAAGTATACTTATTTGACATTTTATGCGGTGATAATTTGTGTTTAGTTTTATTGTATTAGCTAAGACAATTAATTACTCATTTAATATTTTCAAAACGTCGTACCAATTTTCGAACTAAGAATATACTAACATCATTTTCATCTACGGATATCGTAACGGAAATGGTAGAGCGAGAGGGAGGGAATATCGAAGACGGTTTCCTAATAGACTACAACCTGCCCATAAAACTTTCGGGTTCGTATATCAGTATCCAGAGAACATGGAAAGTTTTCCACTAGTTCAGTTGTGGAACGCAATATAGGACAAGAGGTAAACTTAGAAAACAATATTTTACTTACGGTTCACGAAAATCCAAATTTAAGTACACGAAAAATTAGTACTCTGATTGGTGTTTGTCAAACTAGAATATGGAGGATATTGCAAAAGAAAATTTTTACCCATACCATATTCAATTAGCACAACGTCTTGAATCAGACGACAACGTCAATCGACTGACTTTTTGTTCTTGGCTGTCTGAAAATCGACGAGTAATTTACAGAACCCTACACAGACGAGGCGCAATTTACAAGAGACGGAATAAATAATTCGAGAAATGCTCACAAATGGACCCAAGAGAACCCACTCAGAAAACGTGAATGTCGTTCACAACATAGATTTTCAGTAAATGTTTGGATAGGACTTGTAAGCGGTAACTTGTTAGGGCCACATTTTTATTGAAGGTACACTTCTATCTTAATTTTTTACAACATGCGTTACCGAATCTTTTAGAAAACTTAAATATTCGAGGTATGTTCTTTCAAAATGACGGAGCCTCATCACATTTCTTCAACCAAATTAGAAATCATTTAAATGACATATCCGGACAGATGGATTGGTCGCGGAGGTCCTCATTTATGGCCGGCAAGGGCCCCGGATTTCAACCCTGTTGACTAATTTTTATGGGGTCACTTTTAGAGCTAGGACTACAATATGGACATTAATGGCGGGGCTCAATTAATTCAGAGGATAGAGGTTGAATGCTGCAACGAAATTAGAAATAACCCAGTTATTATAAGAAAATGCACCGAAGCTGGAGGAGGACATTTTGAACATAAAATTTAATTATAATTCTTATTTGTGATCATTCTTTATCACAATATATTTTATTGTTACCATTATTGTTGTTGTTAATAGATATGTTATGTTGTTGTTTTACTAGTTTTCAATACATGAGCGTAATAAAATAGATGATGTTAAAAATTGTTAATTACCAATTAATTAATTGATATTTACTGTCGAAAAGAAAGTAAATGAACAATTTCAATTGTAGAAGCATTTTTAGCAAGTGTCATTCATAGATATTTTGATAAGTCTCATATTGTGGTATTTAGTGGGATGTATTTCGACAACGATGAAAGTGTGATAAAAAAAATAATGAAGCCATTTTGCTCAGTTTTTAAGTACTATTCGAATTACATATCGAAATTTGAAAAAACATATTCAGGGTGTTGTTTCTGTGAAAAACAACAAAAACAACTTGTTGTCAAGTCCGGACCTGGATATTTTCTTTGTCCTATATGTATTTATTCAGGACCACTAACGTATTACATAAGCCAAATATGAACTAATTATTCCATTCCATTACAACCAATCAGCTTTTTCTATGGGTGATTCTGATTACCCTCGGTGTCGTCTGTGTCTCATTAAAACATGTCCGTTTTCTCGTGAAACACTCTGTATAAATGTTTTATTATTATTATAACATTATATACTATACAAATGTTTTATTATTACTATATAATCTACTGGATATGAATAAACGAATATTTAGAATATAAATGAATTTCTCGACAAGACCTGACCACATACAAGGAACTTATACGCGTTTGCGAATTTATGGAAAAATTTAATGTAATTTTTGTTATTTTAAAATAAATGCATTAAATTTGTATAATCTATATTTGATTTTTTTATTGTAAAATAAATGTTCATTATTTTATTATTTTCTGTGCCTCAAACCATATTTGTTGTATAAAAAAATGAAGCAGCAGGTTTTTGTGACTTTCTTATCGCTATGCATGGCACCGTTTAAACTGAGATTTAAAAATCACACATTTTTGCTAATATCTTTCTCTTTTTCTCATCATTTTAACGCAAATTAGATTCGAAACTTTTGTACTCTTGCATTTTGTTGTCATTTAGGCATTGTTTATTTTTACTGCAAAAATATAAAAAATTAAATTTATCCACCAAAAATTCCTGACTCCTTTGTTGTTGAAAAGGATGTGTTCTCTTCTTACCACTATGCTTTTGCTTAAAATAACAAATCGTTTTTCATTTTTTCTTCGCATTAATACATGAGAGGGTCATCTTAAATCCCTTTGTACAAATTTACAGGTATACCTAGTCCATGACCATTTATATACTCGGAAGAGCAGGTTATGAACAAAGAACGAATCCGCAGGCCTTTTAGTCACCCACAAGATTTAAAAATGCATCACACATATCATAGACGTATCATTTCTCTTAAACGGGATTATAATAAAAGTACCGTCTATAAAAAGTATTTTTTTTTAATGGCTTTGGGTCGTAAACCATGCAGCTAATATAAAAAGTATTCATAGTGCTATTAAAACAAAATAATGTTGGTTGTACTCTAGTTGTATTTCTTGAATATGAAACAACCATGGTATATTATTATATACATATAAATGTAGAAAAATATAACTTAGATAAGTCAAAATCTGTATTTTTAAATACGTAATTTTTCCTTTAAATTTATTTTTGAGAAAACTTTTTTAACTTTATTTATAGCATCTTTGTAATACCGCGTAAACAAATATAGTATTATCGAAATTACAGTAATATTGGTATTTGGGCAAGGATTTTCACTTTCTTTGCAAATACAAAGAACAGAGACATTCAATTAAAAACAGAAAATTAATTTTGTTAGTTAACACGAAAAAACCCGTTCAAATATTTGATTTTCTGATGTTAGGATCCAAAGAAGTTATGATTTTGGAGATGATTGGTCAGAAAGAACAATATAGAATAAAAAAAAACAACAAAAGAGAAACAAGCAGAAACGAAAAGTGGGACAGAAAAGATTTGTTTAAAAAGTGAGTATTTTAGAGCCAGAGTATAGAATAAAAGAGAGTTATAGTAAGTGAAAGGTTGGCTATAATGTTTGCCGAAAAACAGGCAATGACTGGTATGTTAGATCTAGCCTAATACGTAAACATTGAGCCACCGAGTAATAAAATACGGTGTGTAAGTAAACATTTTTCATTTGAGAAACATAGGGAAAAAATGGTACTGTTTACTCTTCTGTAAATTTAGCATTTCAATAAATATATAAATATTATCTAGAATCATTTATCAGATAACAAAAAAGGCCAAAAAATTTAAACAGTTTTAAAGTGCAAGTCCAATTATTGGAATGTAGGTAAAAGTAAAATTAGACGATTTCTTTAAAATATATAAGTGGAAAGGGAAATAAATTGATAAGTCCCATCATTCTAGGGCCTCCACAAATTGTCGCCATCTGACTCTGTTCCTGGCAAGTACTTTTATTCCTCCCCATGTCTTGTTCATTTTCGTTGTTTCTTCTAGCACGATCCTCTTCCATGTCACCTTTGGTCGTCCCACTCTTCGACTGCTTTGGGGGTTCCAATCAAGGGCCGCCCTTGAGATAGTGTCTTCTGGTCTCCACTTCCGCGATCTTATTTCCAGTCGTATTTCCCTCTGTCCTGTTATATTTCATAGCTCCCTGTTAGCGATTTGATTTGGCCAGAATATGCGCATTATCCTGCGCAAACACCGGTTGACGAAGACCTGTATCATGTAGTCCGTGCTTCACATCCATATAGTAGGACTGATATGATGTTGCTGGTAAATAAGCGTAGTTTGGTTCTCTTCGAGTATACGGAGCACCGCCAGATGCCGTTAAGAGCACCATACGCTCTCTTCGCTTTTAAGAGTCTTTGTTGTATATCACGATCCGAACATATAGATCTTCTTGGTTCAGAGTCATAATGCGCATTTCTTTGCTTTTACTAGTGTTTATTTTCAGTCCTACCTTAGTTGCCTCTCTTCCAGGGATTCGAGCTTCACCTTAATATCCCGTAAGGTGTGAGACATGAGGCAGATATCGTCTGCAAAATCCAGGTCTTCTAGCCTACTCGTGAGCCCCTATCTAATTCCTGCCTGCGTACGGTTTACTTCTCTCATTACGCATTACATCTAGTGTAATATTAAACAACAGTGGTGAGAGTACACATCCTCGTTGCACTCCTCTGTTAACAGGGATTTTTTCACTCATTTGCCCTCTGTGTAATACTTTGCATGTTGCACCGTTATAGAGTTCTTTTGTTATATTTATTATTTTTCTTGGGATCCCTTTCTGTCTCATGGCTTCCCAGATTTTATTGTGGGTCACGGTGTCCAACGCTTTTTCAAAATCTATGAAGACCAGGAAGAGTGGCGAGCGCCATTCATGGGATTACTCGATGATTATCCTGAGGGTGTTGATTTGGTCAGTGCAAGATCTGCCGGGGCGGGATCCAGCTTGTTCCAGTCTGATGGTTGAGTCTAGGAGGGGTCTTAACCTTTCCAGTATTACTATAGCCAGTAGCTTGTTAACTGTGTTTAGCAGGGTTATGCCGCGCCAGTTGTGACATATAGATAGGTCACCTTTTTTAGGAAGGTTAACAGGTAATTGTTAGCCTTCTTTTCACCTTTCAGGTATTTTGTCCTCGTTTCATGCCTGAGCTACTATTGGGTGTATAAGTTGGACCGTTGTATTTCACTGGCTTTAAATAGCTCAGGTGGCATATTGTGAGGGCCAGGGGCCTTTCCTGATTTTAAGAGTTTGATAGCATTTTTGACCTCTCGGGGGCTGGGTTCGTTAGTTCCTACTCTTATGTCAGTTACAGGGGGTGCTGCTACCTGTTGTGGTTCTTCTTCTTCTTCTTGTGGGGGCGGGCTGACCGTCTCACTAATATGCTCATGCCACCTCTTTATAGTCTTCTGGGTTGTTTAATGGCTGGCCGTCTTTATTTTTCAGGATAGGGTGGTTTTTCGGTTTATTTTTATTTGCTAAACAGTTGGTGATTCTATAAAGCTCTTTGCTATTCCCTGCTTCAACAGCTTCTTCTGCAGCTTGGGCAAGGTTATCGGCCCACCGTCGTTTATCTTGTCTGGTACTTCGCTTAACAGCCTTATTAAGCTCCCGGTATTCTCTAGTGTGTCTGTCCTTTTCTTCTTCGTGTCTGGCGTTCATTACGGCTTCCTTTTTGTCTTTTGTTTTTAATATTATATCCCAAGTAGTATCGGATATCCATGGTTTTTTGCTATGTTTTTTGAGACCAACTGTAATCCTCTGCTATTTCAAGGATGGTTTTCTCATCTTTTATCCATGTGCTCATGCTATCCGGTGTTTCGTTTATTTGTCTCAGTCTCCCAGACAGATTTTCCTCAAATTCCTTTTGAATTCGTGAACCTTTCAGTTTCACTACGTTATATTTCGGTCTGTTTTGCGCTTCTGGTCGAATAAATATTATATTATTATTATTATTATTACTATTTTCGTAAATTATACCTTATAGAAACTCCTGGAGGATAGTAATTGGTATTTGAAAATAATAAGGATTATTTAACTGGTGCTATGGTTGGTTGGTTAATTTTCGTTAGATGGTGTAACCATTTAACCAGACTTATTTGATTTCAGTCAAAGTTGACTCCAGAGTTATTTTAAGATGTAATTAAAATACAAATTAATTCAGAAAATGTATTACACTAAGAGATAATATACTACTATTAATAGTACAGTTTTTAAAGATGGCTTCTAATTGTACTTTAAATTACTGTTGATTTCAATTCTAGTGTTGCACTGAAAGGTAGAAATTACGTTTTCATAGCAAGTATTTTTTCTCTGTAAATAGGGTTTAATGGAGCTTGAAGTTGTTAAATGACCGGTAATTTTAATACTTTTTCTTTCCTGCTTCCCGATTAATATAATGTCTGTCAAAAACTTGTTTAACGAAATAAGCTTAAGTTACACCATTCCAGTGGTTTTATTGTTTTAAATAGTATTAAAAATAAATGAATAGTATGAACCAATAGCAATTTTACTCAATAAATGGTACAAAGTGATGAAATACTTGGAGCAATTTGGCGCCTACATATATTGTAACATTGTATCCTCTCGGTTACGTCCATGGTAAATCTTTTTCTTCGCCGTAAAGTGCCAGTGATTAATGATGCACTAAATAATATACCGGATGCATACTTCATTGCTTTCTTTGGCATTACACAAAACTTGAATGCTGCCCCATAACAACACTTAACTATTGTATGACTTCAGGGGAATAGTTACAATAATTCCTATTTATACCTTCGTTACACTGAAATGTGCTAACAATGGACACATTGTCCATTTCGAGAGTAACAACGTTTACCTGTATTTATTGTATTTGTTTACTTCGTTCTATCTATGGATTACTTGTATAATTTAATAGGTATTAATATCTTTTCAATGTAAGGTATTAATTAGTGTTTATTGAATTATCAATTTCTCGTTCGCTATAAATAAAGTTAAAAACTGTTTCTATAGTATTTCACATCAGAAAATATAAATTCAAATAATACAAATAAAAAATGAATAACTAGGTATCTACTAAAATAGTTATTTCTGATCTTTACATTTTTCTATTGGCTAGTTTCCTATTTGGTTATTATAGCAAATAAAGAGTTCCAAAAGGAATAAATTTACAAAATAATGTATTATCTCACATGGAGTCGAAGATGTACTTTAGGGACGAACAAAACAAGTCCGGCAAGAAGAGCCGAGACACAAAAAATAACTTTACTGTACATATTTTTCCTTCAAATATCCAATATGAATTTAATAATGGTATTGTTTTTTTTTCTTAAAATATTTTAGTGCCGCTCTAAGCGAAATGTGTTATAAGAAATGGTGGGTTACAAAAGGAGTCAAAATTTTCTGCTTACGTAAAAGGCAATTAATAATATTAACTTGTAATTACAAGAACTATATACTCGATAATTATAAAAAATATTATTGTACGGTCGTGAGCAAAAAAATAGGACAAGTCTTATAATAGTATTTTGCTAAAATCTAGTTGTGTACATCTAACTTTAATTTTTGTGACATTGTCAGTTAGTTATCATAATTTATTGCAAATGTGCAAAAACTAATATGCCCCATATAAGCGATTTAGTTAAATCTGGAGTTATTGCTAAAGCAGAAGATGGATGGTCAAAGAGACAAATTGTACTGCGTTATAATATTGACAAAAATTCGGTATGTAACATTTTAAGAAAGTTGAGAATACACGGTATGATTAGTAAAAATCCTGGATCAGGGTGACGAAGGATATCAACTCAACAACAAGATTTGCAATTGGTAAACGCTTTAGTAGAAAATCCATTTTACTCAGTTATTCAGGCTGCTGAAGAAACGAATTTTCCTGGATCGAGTAGTACTGATCGCCGGCGAGTAAGAGAATCGGAGCTACGCTGTCATGCAGCAGCACAGAAATTCTTACTTAAAGCTGAACATAAAGAAGCTCGAGTAGGATTTGCGCTTGAATTTTTAGCGCATGATGTAAATTTTTGGAGCAATGCCATCTTTACAGACGAAAAAACTTTCCAGTCAACACATAGCGGTCGTATTCGTGTTTGCCCCCCTCCGAATACTCGATTCGATGAGAAATATATATCTAACAATGATAAAAGTGATAGATTTTGCGTCAATATGTGGGCTTGGATAGCAGCACGTGATCCTCGTGTTTTGTGGCATATTGAGGAACGATTTAATAGTGAAACGTATATCAGGATTTTAGACAATATTATGCTCCCTTCTGTGTCACAATTATTTCCTAATCATTAGTTCATATGTCAACAAGACAATTGTTCCATTCATACTGCTCGTACCGTAACTAACTGGTTTCAAAGTAACAACATCAATGTTCTTAACTGGCCCAGTCATAGTCCAGATCTTAACCCTGTGGAAGAAGTATATAGTTATTCTATTTTTTCTGCTCATGACAGTACAATACTAGAAAAGGTTATTTTTCAAATAAGAAATATCTATATGGAAAAAGACATAGGGGCGACAAAAAAACCAAAGAATTACAAATAAAGAAAAACGAATAACATGTACCGAGTGAGTTAAAAATAGAGGATAATGACGGCCAAATACAATCAAATACTGACATCTTGGTGGAAATGTTCAATGGTTATTTTTTAAATATTATTGGTGTTTCAATACTACAATCATAGGATGCAGTACAGGGGGATGGTAGCTCAGTGTGCTAAAGCTAGCAAATTGAGTATGCCTAGCGAAGTGGGTTCGAGGCCTGCAAAGTGAAACAATTTTTCATTTAAAAAATTGCCGCAAGAGTGGTTCGGAGTCCACAGTAAACTGTAGAGCCTCGTCTCTCTTTATGTAGCACAAGATCCTTGAGACCTTCCAGGGGTTACTTCAGTAACTTGACAGGCGGTTGAGAATACATTTCAATACATTTCAAAACAATGAAGCAAACAAGGTAAACAGCTATCAGCAGAAATGCACTGAAATGAATAACAGGACATTTTTCATAAAACTGACAGAGACGAAATATTTTCCATCACAAAAAAATATTAAATAAAATGTCATCAAGATATGACAGTTTTTCGCCAATTATAGTAAAAAGTCCGCAATCTATTTCATATCCTCCCATTTCCTTATTAATTACAATATCAAAAATATATTTAAAAGATTATTAAAATTGTTAAATAGCTCTAGTATAATTAAATAGCTCTAATATAATAAATCCAAGCCAGTATGAATTTCTAAGTGGCAAATTAACAACTACCACAGCATATGACATAGCCGAAACTATTGCAGACAATTTGGATTCAAATTATCTAACAGTTGGTATAGCATGCGACTTCTCTAAGGCTCTCGATAGCGTACAAATAGAAGAAAAATAATTCTGCTAAAACTAGAATTCTATGGCATACGTAGTACATACGTAGCGTTACTTAGTGGACAGAAACCAGCGAATAATTTTAAAGAAACCTTCTAAAACCATCAGAGTACTCGCATTCGGGATGGGCTACAATGAGAAGTGGGGTACCTAAGAGATCAGTCCTAGGCCCACTTCTATTTCTACTCTACATAAACGATTTGCTATCTTGTGTACCGACCTCATCGGCAATGCTTTTCGCTGACGTTTCACTTTTTTTGGTAAAATGCGATAAATCAACTAATATTCTATATTGTGTAAATTAATGCTTAGATCATATATGTAATTGGTGTGAGGCAAACAAAATTGAAATTAATTTCGAGAAAACATATTGTAAGAACTTTAATAATAATAACAATAATAATGTTTATTGACAGATTGAATTTAAAGTACAATACAGTGAGATATATGTATATAAATATAAAAAAATTATTGTGTAAAATGACATTCAGTTTGACGGTAGCTATCAATTTAGAAACATTAAGGTAAGCCTCGCGGAAGTTATAAAAACTGTTTGCGAGTGTCTATGAATGTAAGCAGTATAGTTACTGTCAATTTTCGTACATCAATTTTAGCTCAAGCAAAAGAGAAAATTGTAGTAAGCAAGGAAATAGGGTGAGTTTAAAAGGAAAAGAAAAAAAAAAGAATATAAGTGGAAACTATTTAAGTAATTAATTTATGTGCACATATGTTTTTAAAAACGACAAAGAAAGGCAAATAGGAGATAGATGTTTAATTGCGTTTTGTAGGCTTATGTTTTTAAGTTTCGTATTCTCATGATCCAGGAAATAGACTAGTGTTTACAAATATATCGAAATTTTCATATTTAGTATCTTTAATCCATTTGGTTATATTATATACAAAGCGAGTATAGGTAGTGTTTTTAAATTTTATAGGTACAGCATTGTAGATTAGTGTTATATTTTGACTATGACTTTCATTTTTAAAGTGGTAAATTAATAGTTGTCTCACGTACAGTTGTCTGATATTTAAACAGTTTGATACTGCATATAGGTGTGATGGGGATAGTAATAATCTTTTCTAAGCATAATTTAAAAAAATATTTTCTGTGTTTGGACTAGTCGATTGATATTTGTTTTATTTGCGCCGCCCCATACTAGTATTCCATATCTAATTATAGATTGTACAAGTCCATTGTATATGATAAATAGTTCTTTGTCCCCAAGCAAGTTTCTTAATTGTTTAAAACTATAAATAAGCGATCTCAGTCGCTTTATTATATAATTTACTTGTAAATGCCATTTAAGGTTTGGGTCTAAAATAATTCCTAGGTATTTAATGGATTCTGTAACGTTTATCGATAAAGATGTGTTGTAAATGGGAATATTTATATAATTAGGTAATGTTTTTTTGTATGATACATAACACATATATTTAGTTTTTTCGATGTTAATGGTTAGGAGGTGGTAACCTAGCCAATTTTAATTATTTTCATACTCATGCTTGTTATTGTTTTTAAGTCGGACCAGATAGGAGCAGTAAAGATTATTACAGTATCATCCACAAAAGCTGACATTTTTCCCTCTATTGGTAACGTGAGTAGATTGTTTGCAAAAATGTTAAATAGGAGTGGTGCCAAAACTGTCCCTTGCGGTAAACCAATTAAAACCTTTTTGGGATCACTTAATTTGTTGCCCATATTTACTATTTGTGTTCTATTCTCAAGGTAGCTTTTTAATAAATTATGACATTCTCCGCGAGATCCCATATTCCAAAGTTTACTTAGCATTTGTTTGTGACTTACAGTATCAAACGCTTTTGCAAGGTCAATGAATACTGCTAAACTTGGTAATTTATGGTCTATTGATTTGTATATGAGGTTTGTTAGATTTGCAAGTGCGTCTTCTGTCGAGGTTTTCTCTCGGAAACCAAATTGATTTTTGGAAAGCAGGTCATATTTTTTTTAAGAAAGTTTCCATCCTACATTTTATAGCTTTTTCAAAAAATTTTGTTAGATATTAATGATATAGGTCTGTAATTTATTATAGATAGTTTATCGCCGGTTTTAAATAATGGTTTTATTATTGCTGTTTTAAAATGGGATGAACCTTTTCCACATAAAATAGCTACATTGATAAGGTGGGTTAGCAATGGAGTAAATATATCTATACAATACTTTATTAGTTCGGATTTAATTTTATCAATGCCAGGTGATTTTTTAAAGAATTGATAAGTTTCATTATTTCCTCATTATCTACGGGTTTAAGATAGAAAGTATTTTCAGATATGTTGTCATAGAATGTAGTGTTAGGTTTGCTAATATTGCTTGCCATTTCTATACCTATTTTTGTGTAATTTTCGTTAAACTTTTTCGTCTTTAATAAGATCTCCATTTTTGGAAAGGATTTCATTTATATTTACATTTTGTCTTTTTTTATTTGTTATGTCTTGGACAGTTTCCCATAGTTTCTTCGAGTTTTTTTCATATACATTAATCTGTTTGCTATAGTATTCACGTTTAGTTATTTTTATAAGGTTGCTTACTTTATATTCGTATATACGATAGTTTTCTTTTAGATATAGATATGCAGGAAACAACTGCTCAGCGGGCAAATACCCCGATCTGCATTGAATTACACCTTAAAAATCATGAAAGAATGGTAGCCAATATCATTTGTTAATTCCCTGACCAGACATAGACCGGTTTCGAACTTATTAGTTCTCATCAGTATGCCATAGGTCATGGAACAGACAACTGATAGTGGCCAACTTGCTAGCTTTATACAAACTATAGTAAATTGAGTAGTGGTGAGAGGTAAGTAATTGACCATATGAGAAGATATAGGTTGTTAGGTTGTTTTTTTTAAATCATTATATAATTTATCTCGGTTTCCAATTGATGTGAGTAGACCTGGGGTGATCCAGTCCTTTTATATAGGTTACTGATTTCTCTAAGAAATTTTTTATATTTGTAAATAATATGTTGCTTAAACTTTAACTAAAGAAAAATATCGGATATTACAGTTAAAAACTATATCAAATTTATAGACGAAATAAATTCCCTTGGTTTTACGCTGGACAGTCAAATTAACTGGAATAAACACATTTTAGCACTGAATAAGAAATTAAATAGTGCATGTTACTGTTTTAGAGATATGACACGCAAGGGTCTAAACAAAAACATTCTGAAAATATTTTACCACTTTTACCACGCAGTTTTTGGTGCCCTTATCTCATATGGAATAATCTTTTGGGGTATCTCTACTGACTGGGCAGTTTATGTAGTAAATATAGTTATATTTATTACATAAAATCGAGCCATCAGAATTATTTCCGAATTGGAAAGTGGCCGTGATTCCTTAAGTCGCATTTTACCAACCTAAACATTTTAACAGTATCCTCCTTGTATATATTAAAAATATTACTATTTGTACATAAAAATATGATTACACTTTCAATAGTTGACATACGCGGTAAAACAGTAGCTTAATAATGTTACATCCTAAAATCTCTAAGTATATGAAAAACACTGTTACTATAAAGGTGCTACAGTGTACAATAAATTACCCAAATAAATAAAATTCCACCCACAAATAAATTTGAAAAACAAATAAAAAAACTTACTAAGAAACGTCTATGTCGCTACTACCTGGACACAAATTAAAGACAGTTTAAAAAGTGCGAGTGAGGAAATTCTTGGCACTGCAGCAAGAAAAAAACAGGAGGACTGGTTCAATGACAATGAAGCTTTTATACAAGAACTTCTTGACCGCAAACATATTGCCTTTCAAAACGCTATCAACCACCCCAACGACTCATCAAAAGCAGAAGCTTTTACCCAATCTAAGTATGAAACGCAACGCGAAATCAGAAGAATAAAGAACGAGTCGTGGGCAAGCAATGCCAGAGAAATTCAAAGGTACGCCGATTCACACGACTACAGGAATTTCTTTCAAGGAGTAAAAGCAGTGTACGGCCCTAGTCGGAAAAATATGTGACCTATTAAAGATTTAAATGGAAATCTCCTCAAAGGAGACCAGGAAATAAGAGCCCGATGGAGAGAACACTACTCTAATATTCTTAACCAGCAAAGTCAAGCCGATCACGATATTATAAATCTTATCCCTCAATATGACACCTTCGAAGACTTAGATAAACTAACAACGGAAGAGATCTTAACCGCCATTGGGCAGCTAAAAAATAACAAATCTCCCTGCGCCGACTCACTCCCAGCTGAGATCTTTAAAGCTGTGTCGTCAGAGCTCATACCCTACCTCAAAAAACTGTTTGATGTCGTGTGGGAAAGTGGTCAAGCTCCGCAGGAGTTTCGTGATACACTTTTAATCAACCTCTTCAAAAACAAAGGGAGCGCTGCGGACTGTGGAAATTACAGGGGTATAGCTCTCCTGGCTGTTGGAGGGAAGATACTCACTAAAGCGATGGCAAATAAGCTAACACCTGTTATGGAAAAGTTACTTCCTGAAACACAGAGTGGCTTTAGATCAAACCGAGGTACATCGGATCTAATCTTCACACTTAAACAGCTTCAAGAAAAAGCACTCGACCATCAAGGAGAAATTCACATGGCCTTCATTGATTTAACCAAGGCGTTTGACTCGGTGGACAGGGAAGTGCTCTGGAAAATTATGCTCCGCTTAGGTATCCCTAGAAAATTTGTGGAAGTATGTCGCAGTCTACATACAAACAACAACGCCCAGGTTATGTATAATAATGAGGCAACCGAACCTTTCCAAACCCTCACTGGAGTTAAGCAGGGATGTGTCCTGGCACCCCTACTTTTTAATTTGTTTACCACCGCTCTAACAATTATTGTTAACAACAAACTGACAGTCAGAGGAATAGGTCTCAGATACCGTTCTGATGGCGGTCTCTTTAACATAGGGCGCTTTAGAGCTTTCACGAAGACACGCACACGATTCATTTGTGATCTCCAGTATGCGGATGACTGTGCACTTGTAACCTCTACGCCGGAAGAGCTTCAAGAACTTTTAGATGTGTATGCACAGAGCTATGATTCCTTGGGACTTAAAATCAACATTGGAAAGACTAAGATTATGTCAACTCCTCATCAAGTGAACCAAATAGACATTACACTTAACGGAAATTCTCTTGAAGTGGTGGATCAGTTCAATTACTTAGGCAACGTTGTTAATGACAAAGCAAACATGGACAGCGAGATTCGCAATAGAATTAACGCTGCATCTAGAGCACTCTGGGGACTTAGAGAGAGAGTATTTGACAACCACGACCTTGCTTTGTCAACCAAAATGGCTGTCTACAGAGCAGTTGTCATTCCAACACTGCTATATGGATTTGAAAGCTGGGTCACTTACCGTCGTCATGTGAAAGAATTAGAACGTTTTCAGCAAAGACACCTCAGAAGTATGATGAAAATCCGTTGGTTCCATCACATATCAAACGTGGAAGTACTCAGGAGAGCAAACAGCCTTCCAATTGAGGTGCTTATTTCAAGAGCACGCCTAAGATGGGCAGGTCACGTTCATCGTATGCATGATAACCGCCTTCCTAAATGTACACTTTATGGAGAATTGCTAAACGGTAGAAGAAGGCGTGGCGGTCAACGAAAGAGGTTCAAAGACGTTCTCCATGAACATCTAAAATCCTGCGGTATTCCAGACGAGCAATGGGAACAACTTGCAGCGGACAGAACCGAATGGCGAGGGGTTGTGGCCAGCTATCAAGGAAATGTTGCTGCAAGAAGGCAGAATCCAAGACCTAACCAGGTCTATGTTTGTCCTGACTGCGGTCGACATGTGCTCTCCCGAATTGGCCTCTATAGCCATAGTCGTGTGCACCGTAGATGAATGGGAATTACAATAGTCTACACCTTTTACTTGTTTCTTATTACAGACAATCTATCGACTGTAACATCTTTTTATACTCGGACTCGAGTAAAAGCTAATAATAATTATTCTGTAGACGATTTTATCAACGACAATATAATATGGACCATCAAGACGTGGGGAGAACCTATATGAATGATTCCTAAAGACCCTTTTTTTTTTGTAAATCTGCAAATAAACAAATTCTTCCTCTTTCGTAGACCCACGGATCATATTGATTTTTAATATAAATGTGTGCTTTGGGCACATATGTATATTATAAATCATGAGCATAGTCCCACATAGTACATAAAAATAACGCCTTAAGGCCTGTTTTTATAGTAATTATAAATATCTTATCTTTGTCAATCTCAAGACTTGAATCTGTATTGTAATCATGGGGGAATTTGAATTTGCCCCTTATTACCACCTACTAAATACGTTAGTGAACATTGCTTCATAAGTTAAAAATAGACTCATGTCTAAAATATTGAGTTTCAGACAAAGCGACCAGCATGTGTGGATTGTTTTCACAATTGTGTACACATTATAAGTTTAATGTATGCAATTTATACATGAACAAAGTCAAGTCAAATACAGTTAAAGAGACCAACCATACAATACGGGAGTCAAGCAATTAACAGAAATAATGTTAGTTGTTTCTTAATTGTGCGTTTTAATTTTAACTTAAGTACGTACGACCCCAAAGTGCAAGCAGTAATTACATAACATTAGCTAAAAGTAGCACCTTTTCAGCATCACCAAATTACGCCATTACGAGCAATGAGCTTAATAAAAGCAATTGTAGAGATCAAAGAGGTTAGTGAAGATAAAGAATGCGACTATAATAAGAGTGGCGTCGCTTTACGTTAATCGTCATTTAAAATGCCGCGTAAACAGGCATCTGCCAGAGAGGTAGGCTCATCGGAAACCACTTGTTGCGACATTATTTAAATGTCGTTCGCCTGCTAAAGTGATGCGTAGCATTAGTAACTAAACGTTTGGTTCAACATTGGCTTACCTCCATATATGATATACAGAATGTAACAAACAAATTAATATATTACGAAGAAAGGTAAATAAGATAGATAAACAAAATTTAAAAAAAAAACTTATAGAGCCGTGAAGTACATTTCTGGTAAATCTTCAAGTCAATATTAAAACTCCACGTATAGGGTCAGCCGTCTTTAAACTATTTTCTTATGTTATTATCAAAATTCAATTACTCTTATTTAATTTATCAATAATCATTTTTTCTTACGACATAGTCACAAGGAATTAAATTTAAAAAGTCATTACTGATTTTAAAATACGCATTTGCATAATATTTCAGTTTTCAAGACAAATAATTTTATTTTGTACAGAAATTAATAAGTTTAAAAAGTCCTAAAAGCAACGTTTATGCTATGTCAGTTCGCTACATTTCTACACAGATGTTCAGAGGTTAAAAGCCAATAGTGAACCTTATTAGTCATTGGAGCCCGTAACTAAAATTTAACGAATGCCATTTTCAAGTAGCCCCGACTATGTGTCTCCAAACGGGCCACTCTCTCTCGTTGGCTCCATACACGTTAGCATAGGCAGGCGTGCATATAAAAGCGATGAGAAAACCGCGAAACAGAATCATTTTCCTTTGACCACCCAGGGAAGTTACCACATAGGAGAAACCAAGCCCAGTCACCCGAGGTTCTACCAGGACGTACAAGAGAATTAAATCCGATCTAATTATTACCGATACTTTTCGTATCGAGGCCTTGTATTTGGGAACAAAATAATTAGATCCGATTTAATTATTACTGACACTTGCCATGTCGAGGTCTTGTATTTTGAAGAAATAGCAGCAGAGACTCCCAGCCATGAAGTGCAACTTACTTCCCAGCGAGGCGCGAGACTCTGACGAAGTTCTTCAAGACGACGACGTGGCTATCGAGAGAGAAATTGCAATTTGCTCAGATGGGGATCAAACGCCTGTTCCGGGGCCTTACCCATTTTCAAATCAGTTTACTAAATTTCATCGTTATTACGGCCCTTTCTAAATTTATCTGGCAACGATATAAGGAATCTGGGGGAGAATTTGTGGACTTATGCATACTGAGCTTAACGTTCACTAACCATTCGGATTCTGTGGTATCTAAAGTTTAATACTTGCAAGGTTGCAAGGTTAGGTTAATTTGTGCTTTAATTAGGTTTCTTTATTTAGGGAGCAAACAATTAAAGCTAGGACGATTTAGGACATAATTTTACGTTTTATTTACTGGTTTGAGAACAACGTTCTTTTGTTCCAAGATTCATTTAATTTGCATCATAATTCATTTGAACTTAATTAGTTTACAAACAGCTTCAAAAGTTATGTTCATTTCATTTTTGATTTATTCAATAAACAGACAAATAGTTTCTTGTCAAGTTAGTCAGGTTACTTTAGATCACAGTCTCATTGCTTTGCTACAGTTCGCAGATAATATTTGTTCCGCTTTCTCAGCGGAGGTGGAATTTTACTCTCGTTGGTGATACATGCTCTTTGAATTATATTACTGGGTTAACGGGATAACGACCCCAGTCATCCTAACTATCTAGCAATATTCTAAAAGTTTATGACCATCACGTTTAACAAGGGCCTTGTGGAAGAGTGGCTTACTCTGCTTATTTGCGGTCAACGCAATGTAAGTACTGTTAAGGCACGCTACAGGGGGTTTTTGTACGGAGATTATTTATTTCTTCTGACGTTAAGGCTTTACAAATATAGGTCATTGTATTCCAATTAAAGGGATTATGGCACGACATCAGATTTGTCGTGATGGCCGTTACAATCACTTTTATTACTCTCTAGGATCAAATGCATTTCCCTACATTTGGTTATGTATTTCATATACTCTACGATATCTCTTCGACAGTGATTGTAGTGGCTATCACCGTAAATGTGATACCCGCCATTGTGTTTCTCAAATCAGGGGAATAATTATCCTCGCATCAATCGTAAGGTTTTACGCTGGTTCATACCGCCACGTGGCATGTAACCACGAACGTCATGAAGCCATAAATTGATTTTTTATGAGCATACTTCGAGGAGCATTGAACGTACCTTGAGAGTACTATTTTATTCCCTCCGAGTTTGACGATTTGTCACCAACATCTGAATATATGTATAAAAACGATTTCTGTCTTTTCTTTCAACTTACCTTTCTGATAATTCAAGTAATAAATTAAATATATGATAATGGGTTAACTTCAATCAACTAAACACCGAAACAAACCTTCCACATAAATCCACAATTCAATCTTGAGTAATAAAATAACAACTAAATAACATAAATTATTAATGAGGTTTCTCAATTCATAAACAGTGTGTTCAAACTTACAAGGTAGGTACTTAAATTAAAAAGTGATTAAATTTCTAAGGTAAATAGTATCAGATAGAAACAAGTAATACCAAACTACATAAAATAACTTGGGGTAAATAAATACACACCACACCACACCACAGGTAATGACGACCCCCTTTAACCCGGAAGGCTCTAGAAGAGCCTTGTGTGGGAGGGGGCTATACATTTAGAGACAAGGGACATACACCCAATATCCGTGTATAGTGGAAAAATCCCTCTCACAGTATTTTCCACTGCCACGACCGGGGATCGAACCCGGAACTTCTGGGTGAGAGGCAAGTGCGCTCACCTCTCAACCATCAGTCATACCAATATAAAAGATTACTATCAACGCAACGTAATTGGGTCCTAACTTTGTAAAATACTAGACGATCACGTAAATGGCCAATTTGTTTATTTATTTTAACATAAAATCGAGATAAATAATTACTGGGTGGGATTGAATATGTCCTTGATCGCTTCACGATTAAGGATTTTGTAATTAAGTAATAGGCTGGGGGTGGAACTGTTTCAGTATTTAAAAAACGTATTCGCAAAGTTAAAGGTGTTAATGATAAGGAGATTTAATCAAACGGAAGGATTTGGGTTGTATTTTATTATATATTTAGTTTTAACCTGCAGATTTTTACTTCTAGAAGTTTTTATGTTACTGAATGTATCTTTATCTTTTGCTACAGCATCGTTTCATAGAATAGAATAATATAGAATAGAATACATTTTGTAACTATAATAATGTTTATATTATAACACATCGGCTTTGTCAATAAAAGTATAAAATCGTATAAAAAGTTGCAAAACTGTATAAACAAAGATAAACACACAAAAAAGTGTATAAAACAAAACAACAATGTACATAAATGTACAGGATTTCTCAATGCGCCAAGTAGCGATGCCCGTACTGCGTACGAGTATACGCATGCCAAGTATTTTTCTTATACATTTATTTAACATCGGCCTATTTCCGCTACTGAGGCCTACGAGCTACCCCCCCCCCCCCCCCCAACCGCTTCCCTTAAGAAGAGTAGAGATCTTTCACTTGCCTAACATTTAATCGACAAGGGACCGACGGCTTTAAATCCCCTCCGAAGGATGGTATATCCCCTATACAACCCTCGCCTAAGCTATAGCTTCCGCGCATACACTAATATACAAGCTGCTGGAAGATGTATGAGGCGAGGACGCGGTCTTCGTTGGAACGGTCACCCATCCAACTACTAACCGCGCTTTAACGTTGCTTTACATCGCATATCGAAGTATGTACGTATTAAAGACGAACCCATGCTCGCCCCATGCCAAGTATATTGACAGCTATACACTACAATAAAACTATATCCTTTTCTTTACCTCTCGAGAAACTCGATCGTGTTGTAAAAGGAATGGTCAGACCAAAATGTTGTTTTTTCCTAAATAACCTGAGAGATTTTTCTGATTTTTTAAAAGCCTTTATTGCAATATTTGTTTGTTAGTTTGTTTAGGTCAAACCTTGCAATCAAAATTTCGATTAATTCTAATTAAGCTAGAGCTTTAAAATTTTGCACATGTGTATAAGTCCGGTGACAACACATTTCAAAATTTACATATAAGAAAAAAAACAAGATGGCGGCTTCAGGATGGCGGACGACTTTACCGTTTATGATCCAATTCTACTCAAAATCGATATCTAGGGGTTTGCTAGCTCGCGGATTATGAATTTTTAGTAAAAATTCAGAAATTCAAAATGGCGGCGCCAATATGACTGATGACTTTTATTTAGGTCCAAATCGATCAAAATCGATGTCTGGGGGTTTTCAGGGTCACAGATTACGAATTTCTAGTAAAAAATTTAGTTCAAGATGGCGGACGACTTTAGCGCTTAGGATTCGATTCGTCCCAAAATCGATATCTGGGGATTACAGCATATCAAAGGACTAAAAAGTAAAAAGTAGAAAATAAACTTTGAAGTAAATCAAACCCATCACTTTGTTACATTATATATCTTTTTATTATGTAAAACCTTGTCGCGAGCAATCTCCTTTACACAGGAAAATTCCGCGATAAGCTTTTACATCCTAAAAAATTATATAATGTAACAAAATGTTGGGTTTGATTTACTTCAAAATTTATTTTCTACTTTTTAGAGCATTTAAATAAAAGCTGTTTTTAAAAATGTCCCGCTGGAAAGGATTCTGGCCTTTGGTCTGGCGTCCGGATTGGATAGGGACATTCACTGACCAACTAGCGGATGTACAATGAATCACGAGTATGTATGTCCATTGTATGTACAATGTATAATGTCAAAGGGTGACGATTGACATTGTACATACACTGTCTATACGCTGTACGTAAAATTGTTATCTGGGATGAGTATATAATTCCTATTCTACTCATCTGTTTTCTGCCTAATATAACAATCCTTATTTTGCCAGCGGTATATGATGTAGTTAAACTAAAACTAAACCCAGAACTAGTCAACACAAAATTATGTTATGGAAAGTAATTTATAAAAATATAAATGAAGTGATATTTCTTTAGCCTTTTAACCCCGCACTAAATGTAATAGGTACATTACACGACACTCAACAGTTCCAATTTGTTTCACATTTTACGCTTAAGTTAAAAATTGGGACATGAGAATGTATTAAATGAACTCTTTAAATTCAGTTTGAATATAATGAATTACAATCTCAATATTTATTGCCGCAGTCACACATGTTTAATTCAATAAATTAAACTTTGGAATATTATCTAAATAATATGCTGTAAATGCATGAATATTCTGAGGATTTGAGAATACCTTGACCGCTAAGGATACCCTTGACATAGGAGAATGACGACAAAATAAGATGATAAATTGTATTACACAATGTTTGAGGTTTGCTGTTTTAGAAATAATATTGCTCCTTATGAAATTTAATTAAGATATAAAAAAATGGTGTCTTTTCAAGCCACTATATTTTTCATATTTTTTTACAAGGATTCTAGCCATATAATTAGTTTTTAAACAAATGTGACAACAAAACAAAGAGTGAAAAGAACAACCCATATTCCTACCCTACCACGTACAATCAATTTAAGGGAAATTCAATTTTGTCACGTGTATGTATTAATGAAATAATTGCGTTACTATATTTTCACCCTACAAAGCTTCAAATTTAGCAAGAGAAACGGGTTTCATTCCATTTATTAAGGAAAATCACTTTAAAACATTCTATATTATTCTATCTATATAATTTTTTTAATGAGGAATCATGTCTTGGTATTTATTCTGTTTATATTGGTAGCTCAGCAATTAGTGTGTATGTATGTGGGCATTATTATTATTGGCTTAGAATTGCTCCAACAGAAGATATGGAGTTGAACTTTAGACCATTCAATGTGCTCTAAAATTATTCTTATGTTATTGAGATAGAAAATCCCAACTATCTTTTTTTAGTCGGAAATAGTATGTCGTGATAAACTGGGAGTTCTAACCAAGTTGCAAATTCAGGCGCAAGCTTAGTATGGTAAAAATGAAACTACTAATATCGTATGGTTCGTCTATATGTTGGAATATTTTCAGCACATTGGAAAGTATACGAAATGGCAGTCCACAAGGGCGTAAGCGGCACATTGAATGGTCTAATAGTTTAACGCGCGTCCTAAGACAATGAATCTTAGGTTCTCATCCTGCTCGTATCATTTACGAAGATAACCTCTTTTTTAGCAACATTGTCCAGCATCCGCTATCTTCTCATTTCCCTCAATTTTAGAGTTACCAAGTATTCAGCGAAGTTACTATGTTGTTAGTTTCCCGTAATTATTGAGGATGTTATTTCATGTTAAAAATCCTTGTGGCAGAAATTCTAACGCGATGTTGAGGCACTACTAAAGCGCCAATTGTGAGGAAACATATTCTTTGTATGTTTTGGAGCATTTTCAGTGGCGTTTTCGTATTGACTACGTTGCTGCAGACATAGCAGCCATAGGCTAACTGGCGCTAAGTTTAAAAATTCGATAGTTTGGTTCAGTTTGGTGTCCCACGTTCCGCAACGAGATGCATTCCCTTTAGATAAGCTGTGACGACATGGTTTCGCTCCAGTGATAACCACAAAGACCGCTGAGCTCAATGTCTACGCCCTGTAACTTCCAATGTTTCAATCTGGTTGGTTTTAGTAAAAATATTCTCTGCCAAGTAAAGGTTATACAGTAGGGGGATCGCTACTAGGCGTATAGGGGAATCCTATACACTTATGTACATGTGTAATGTGGGTTACAATCAAGGGCTGCTGACATGAAATGGATGATAGGGCATAGGCATGTCAGCTGGTCGATTCGCTGCAGTTAGTAATCTAAATGTATTTGAAGCGGAAGATGAGGTGACCGGTCGTCAAATAAAGCATTTACGAATTACCACCTGTCCCCAAATATTAATTTGTTGAAATTAATTATGGTGGTCAATAAATTACCAAAATAAACAAAAGTATCTTTCTCAAAATAAGTGGGAGTGGGTCGATTTTCGTACGCTACAATAAATAAATTTATTGTATCACGCAGTGAATAAATGCCCCCAATAGTACCATTTAATTATTGGTACTTTCTCTTATGTTAAAAATAAATATTCATTTAAACAGGTTAATATTATTTTGGGTGCAATAATACTTAAATTTTATAAAGTTACATGTGACCTAAGCCCAACAGACTCTAGTAAATAATAAATAAATCCATAACATCGATAATCACATCAGCGTACAGCCTATTGGATCGCCCTACCCGAATCACATTCCATTAGATAACATTCTCACCCGTATTGCACATGTATACAGGGTGTTGCATCATGAGAGGGACATAGCTTAATAGGAGGTAGAGAACATCAGTGGTAACCGGAACCTCCCATAGAAGTGTCTCATTGGGCCCTCATTACGAAGTTACAGGGCGTTTTATAATTTTTGGCCAAACCTGTTTTTTGTCATAACTTTGACAGGGAATGAAATAACGGATTCATATTTGGTACGGCTAATGTACTAACGAGCCCCAAGAGGTACATGTATAAAAAAATATATCCAGGTCCGGACTCACTATAATTTATGTGTCTTCTTTGCATCAATAAAACATCACCCTGTATATATTTTTTTGAAATTTCGATACGATATTCGAAAAGAGCAAGAAAAAACAAACAAAATGGCCTATTTCATTTTTTTGTTACACCTTCGTGGTTATTTAAATACGTTGTTAAATGTGCAAGAAAATGGATTACAGAACCCTATTAAATGAGAGGCACGTGAAATAAATAGTTTTATAACTAAAATTTGCAAAAATTCTATTGAGCCTAGGTGGTCTGGGAGAATCCTAATTCCGTCACGTTTTAAAGGTCCATTTTGGTAAAAAACTGTGGTCCTAATAAGTAATCGGGTATGAAATAACAAAATTTTTAATCAATCACAGTAGGCTTGTTCAAAGTGACAGATAATAAAAATAAATCTCCTAAACAGTTGAATAATTGTTTGTTAGTAATTTAATGTGTCAATAATCCGCATTTAGTTAGTGAAAACTTGTGAAAATATTTTAACTATGCCAGTAAAATTTACAAACGTGGAATATGCTGACATAATATTCATCTGTGGTTTCTGTAATGGAAATGGTAGGTCGGCGGAAAGAGAATATCGGCTGCGTTTTCCTGGTCGTCGATGCCCTAATCATAAAACCTTTAGTACGGTGTTCCAGTATGCAAGACAACACGGAAAGTTTCCTACTTCTGCAGTTGTGGAGCGTGTTTTACAACAAGGTGTGCAGGAACAAAACAATATTATAAACGTAGTTCAAGAAAACCCAAATATGAGCACTAGACGAATCAGTTTGGCAACTGGTATTCCTCATTGGCGAGTATGGAGAACCCTAAAAAGAGAACGTTATCATCCATATCATATCCAGCAGGTACAGCGTCTTCAACAAGGCGACGATATCCCCCGCCTGGTATTTTGTCATTGGTTGTCTAACCATCGCCCAGTCATTTACAGAAACTTATTTACGGATGAGGCACAATTTACAAGGGATGGAGTAAACAATTCACGAAATAATCATAAATGGGCACAGGAAAACCCACATGCGGTACGCCAACGCCGTTCGCAACACAGGTTTTCTGTAAATGTTTGGGTCGGACTTGTGAATAGATATTTGATAGGGCCACATTTTTTTGAAGAAAGATTGAATGGTGAAATTTACTTTGATTTTCTTCAAAACATTTTACCGAATATGTTAGAAAATATCGGTATAAGAGGCATGTTGTTTCAGCATGATGGGGCCCCACCACATTTTAACCTTCAAGTAAGAGAACACTTAAACAATGTGTATCCTAATAGATGGATTGGACGCGGGGGTCCACATGAATGGCAACCAAGATCTCCTGATTGTAACCCTTGTGATTACTTTTTATGGGGCCACTTAAAAAACGAGGTTTATAGCATTGAAACTGAAAGTAGACAACATTTAATCCAGCGCATCGTTACAACCTGCGACGAAATACGGAATAATCCAGAAATGATACGTCGAGCAATTGGTGACCTTTCTAAACGCCCAAGAAAATGTACAGAATGTGGGGGAGGACATTTTGAAAATTTACTTTAGTGTCAATTACGTTTTATTTTTAAACACATTTAGTTATTGTTTTGTTATTTATTGTTAATTGAATGGAAAATATTTTATTTATTTAGATTTTAGTTTGTTCTCTTTTCCAATTTTTATTAAGTATAAAATGTTGATGATTTTCTTGGTCAAAGTAACTGGTTGCTTAGGCCTAAATGGTTTAAATTATCTGTCACTTTTATTCTTTGAACAAGCCTACTGTGATTGATTAAAAATTTTGTTATTTCATACCCGATTACTTATTAGGACCACAGTTTTTTACCAAAATGGACCTTTAAAACGTGCCGGAATTAGGATTCACCCAGACCACCTAGGCTCAATAGAATTTTTGCAAATTTTAGTTATAAAACTATTTATTTCACGTGCCTCTCATTTAATAGGGTTCTGTAATCCATTTTCTTGCACATTTAACAACGTATTTAAATAACCACGAAGGTGTAACAAAAAAATGAAATAGGCCATTTTGTTTGTTTTTTCTTGCTCTTTTCGAATATCGTATCGAAATTTCAAAAAAATATATACAGGGTGATGTTTTATTGATGCAAAGAAGAAACATAAATTATAGTGAGTCCGGACCTGGATATATTTTTTTTTATACATGTACCTCTTGGGGCTCGTTAGTACATTAGCCGTACCAAATATGAATCCGTTATTTCATTCCCTGTCAAAGTTATGACAAAAAACAGGTTTGGCCAAAAATTATTTAACACCCTGTAACTTCGTAATGAAGGCCCAATGAGACATTTCTATGGGAGGTTCCGGTTACCACTGATGTTCTCTACCTCCTATTAAGCTATGTCCCTCTCATGATGCAACACCCTGTATAAGTGTATAGGATTTCCCTATACGCGTAGTAGTGATTCCCGTACTGTACCTAATAAAAAACTTTTACTCTTGTTTACTGCGAAACAAGTATAAACTATCCCCAAGAAATTCAAATTCAAATTGTGGTTTTATAATTTTCTTAATCCTACAAATCAAGATCATATCGAGGGTATAAATATTTTCAAAATTTTACTTTTACTATTTCGAAAATATTAGTCAAGTAAGGTTTTCTTAACAATAATTAAGGAATTGTTTTTACTGTACTTAACAAATATCTACCAAAAAAGTAACTCTTGAGAACTGATACTTTAAGTTCGGACTATATTAATTTATTTGTAAATAGCAGGACTGATTCCATTGCATTTAATACTTTTGGTAAAAGAAAATATTCTTCGTGGTTGGATAAAAATACATGTGCCATATTTTGAAATTACTAGTATTATTATTATTAAAAACCGAAAATTGAATTCTTCTTAATTATATGTATACATACATTCATACATACTAATTCGTAATTTCTCTCTTCTTTTAGATATAACATAAAATGTTGCTTCCGGTTTTTAAATATTATGGATTTACCTTTTTCCTATACCTCTTGGCAGAATCTCATATGAGAACGTGGCAACACGGCGTGTTGATGGAATGTAGTGGCCTGCCAGCTTCGGAGGAAGGAAGGAAGAAGCGGGGGAGAGGGGCAGAACACCAAGTCGACTTGGATGCTGGATCAGTCGCTGACCTTGCAAGGAGAAGAGCCAACCAGAGCTCTTAAACCGGACTACCACGCAGTTACAACCGGATATGCCCAGCACAAAACGACCTAAAAGAATTTTCAGAACTTCCAACGGAGAGTCCGAGACGTGTATTTTAATATATTTTTTGCCTTTAGTCCAGTGAAATTGTTAAAAAAAGAAGTGAACAGACGGAGATGCTACTTTCAATAAAAAGTGGTAATGAAATAATTGTAAATAAACAAATTTATGTTACGGAAACAATTTTCTTTTATTTCTTGAAATATTAGAACTCAGCTACCCGATTATAAATATATCTATATTGATATATTGCTATTATTGATTCGAAAGAATATTTCTAATCCGAGTGCAATTATCTGTTTAATATATTAGTAATGGCGGGAGAAATATTATTTTATATTTTATTTGAAATTATTGAGTGAAAATATGTAACACTACTCTTGTTATAGTTCCATTTTAGGTAGTCTTATGTGTTTTATTTTTATAATAAGAAGTTATCGTCAAAAACAGTAAATATTTCCCTATCGGATCTATCTCTTGGATATAGTGACCTTCACTTGCGTTCTTACAAAATGCTTTAATAAGAGCATTCAAATTTAACATTAATATTACGAAAAACCGCTTCCTCAAGAAATTACTACTTCCACGTCCAGATTTTGTATCCAAGTCTTATACACACTAAATCCCAATGTAATATTTTATTCCCTTTATTAATAGAGTGGGGGTGGTAGAGGGCTAATGCCAAAAAATTTTTAGAAGCCCTTGGTTCTCGTATATACACTAAATCCCAATTTAATTTTTTACTCCCTTTAATATTGGGGTGGGGGTGACAATGGAGGTGGTGGAAGGAGTAGCTAACGCCAAAAATTTTTTTGAGACGTTTCGTTCTTGTATACACACTAAATCACATTTTAATTATGTTTACTCCCTCATAATAGTGTGGGGGTGATAGTGGGGGCTGATGCCAACATTTTTTTTTAAGACCTTGACTTCTCGTATTTACCCTAAATTGCAATTTTATGGACTCTTACTTGCTTGCTTTGCCTATTTACCTTTATTTACCCCCGAACCCTTCAACGGAATTAAATCAAAATATAATCTAACTCCAGAACTCGTTACAATACATAGGTGTTCCAAATTTCAAGTCAATATCATAAACGGTTCCAGAGTAAATGTGCGCACAAAAAAGTTACACACAAACAGACCGACAGACAGGAAATTTTTTCGCTAAAATTGAAAATCTTGACGTTTCATGACATTTTAAGCCTATTTTAACAAAACAAAATTAATTTTTTTTTGCGTTTTCCACTGGATGTGGAAGTAAAAATGATAGTGCGAGAAACAAACCTGTAATTCAGAAGAGGGTGCGAGGTGAGACGCTAAGAAGGCGGACCACATGGTTGACCTTCTCTCTCATTTTAATGCACGCGACATAAAAGACGTAAGACGTGATGATGCATCGGCACAACCCACCACGATTCCCACTACGTCTGTGATTGTTTTCATTTATCGTTTTCCTCTACAACACAAAATGCATGATAGGTATTGAAATCTGCAGCAATTGGCATATCGACATAGACTTATGCATTTAGAACCCAATTTATATCAATAACGAATTAATGTTTACACAAAAGAGCATATGAGACAACACTGGTTAATTTAATAAACCTTTATATAGTCTAAGTCAACGCTTGCCTGCAAATAAAAAATCCAACAAAAACTTTACTAGCGGCGAACCGGTCGGTATGGTATTGGTTGATTGATTGATTGGTTGGTATGATATCATCAAACAAACCGACGTACCTTAAAAACTAAGGTAAGGGAGTAATTCAATTTACCGGCGGAATTATACAGAAAGTAACGGTATTTTAATGAGGTCGCAAAGTTTTTGTTGCATTTTTTATTTGCAGGTAAGCGTTGCCTTAGACTATACCTACATAGGGTATATTTTTCGTCAGTATATATTGTGACGAATACAGCCCATATTTAAGAGTGGTGACAAAACTGACTCTTCTAATATATAGGTCAGTTCTTAATAATTTAGCTAAAATATTTGAAAAAATTTGGAGCCAGTTTTTTTAACGCCTTATTTAGACTAATGTTCTGGCGGAGTTTAACCTTAGCTACTCCACCACTCAACCAGGAAACATACACGTTAGATAATTATACAACGACCTTTCCCTACGACATTGCATCTGCCGCAGCTGAGACTCGAACTCAGGAGTGGTACATCAGCTAGTCGTGTTGTCTCTCAACCTCATCTAGTCCACTGCTACCAACTCGGTAACACATGAAAAACACCACTAAACATACATACCCTAGCCAGGATTCGAACCCGGGACCCCTTGGTTGCAAGCCTAACACGTAAGCGTTGAGCCACTGAGCCTAAATATAATAACAAAAATAATTTGATTTCGGACAGACAATATGGTTTTCACGAGAAAAAATCTACGTAAGACCCAATTGCATTTTTAGCATCAAAAATATGTAAATCATTGGACGAAAGTAAAACAAATCTGCGCATATTCTTGGATTTTGCTAAGGCATTTGACAGTTAGTCACACACAATTATTAGATGCTCTATAAGATCTCGGTTTTAGAGAGGTTCAATGTTGGAACTAATAAAAATTTCGGAAACAAGTTGTCAAAATAAACTCTACCTTGAACAAATAATGTGTTGTTGTATACGGTGTACCTCAAGGTATAGCATTAGGCCCAATACTCTTCATAATGTATTTAAATAACTTATTTATTCTAAATAGCAGAGGTACTGTAGTAAGTTTTAATTTTTTAATTTTTTATTTTTACACCATCCAACAGTACTTAAACCAATTAAGGGATGGGAACATACAACAATAATTATTATAAATATACAGATAGAGAATAAATAATCACGAAATGTCCAAACAGCATTGGCAACAAGTAAATAAAAATAAACACAATTCACAATTCACAGTACGATTAATTTGATAAATACACTTTTTTTAAAGACCTGTAATTACAATTGAATATATCCAGACTGTCCTGCAGGTTATTGCAGTTTTCACACATAAAGAAAAGGGGGAAAAATTTTAACATGTTTGACCGCGGAGTACTCAGATAAAATGTACACCGGCGACGATTCTCGACTCTAGGAATATGGAAGTTAAGTTGCTCTAAAAGTTGGGGACAATCAATTTTGTTATTTATTAATTTATTTAGAAAGATCAAGGATTGCGTTTTTCTACGGTCTTGCAAACTCAATATAGAAAATCTGTTTAATTAGTTCTGCTGAGGTATTCTAACATGAGGGTACTGGCCATCCATTTTAAAAGATAAAAACTTTAAAAAACGCCGTTGAATATTCTCCAAGCTTTCAGCGTGAACGTTATAACCTTTTTGCCATATTATAGCAGCATACTCAAGTTTAGATTTCACAAATGGATTAAAAAGTAGCATTAATACCTGTATGTCGGTGAAACCTTGAGAGTTCCTTATAACAAAACCTAGATTTTTGTAGCCAATCTTAGTAATTTCATTTACATGCAGGGTGAATTATAATTTGTTATTAAATGTAACCCCTAGATCTTTAATCGAGTCCAACCGATTTAAGGTGACATTGCCCAAGATATAATTGAAGCAAATAGGTGAAATTTTTTGAGAGAAAGTTACAATATTGCACTTTGCAGCATTCAGGGGGAGATTATTTAATACACACCATTCATCTAATTTACTAAGATTATTTTGCAATTTTAGGCAATCAGAAATATTATTTATTGAGCAGAATATTTTTATGTCGTCAGCGTACAATAAAAAGTGTACATCAAGATTCTACACAATATCATTGATGAATATTACGAAGAGAAGTGGACCAAGAATGGAGCCTTGAGGCACTCCTGAAGATACAGAAAACTCCTTTGACATAAATCCGGGACATTCAACGAACTGAGTTCTATGAGATAAATATGATTTAAATAGGCCAATCAGTGGTAGAGACAATCCAACTTTTTCAAGCTTGTGAAGTAAGGTACCATGATCTAACCGATCAAAAGCTTTGGAAAAATCTGTATAAATTACATCCACTTGAACGTTCATATCAAGATTCTGAGCAATAAATTGAGTGATGCAAAATAGATTTGTTGTCGTTGATCGATTACGCATGAAGCCATGTTGATGAATAGAAATCTGACCCTGAACGTGCGGGTACAATATGTCATGTAACGCAATTTCTAAAACTTTGGCAAAATTACATATTATTGTTATAGCCCTGTAGTTTTCAACATTATTCTTATCACCATTTTTAAATACGGCACAGACTCGAGCAGTTTTCCAAACATTAGGAATAACACAAGTACGCAACGTTAGATTAAACAATATAGTGAGAGGTTTCGCTAGAGCATAGGCACAATCATGAACAATAAATGCTGGAATGTCATCAGGACCTTTGGTAAACTTCGGTTTCAATTTTAATAAAGCGGTTAAAATGTCGTTGGTATTAAATTGATCAAAGTGTAGATAATGATCACTGTGATAAGAATCATTTGCATTATTGACGTTTACTGGTTTGGTAAATGCACCGCTGAAAAAGCTGGCGAAACCATCAACAATATCTTGCATGGAGGTGATTATTGTTGTATATTAAATTATTTGGAATGTTTGATGCATTCGTTTTAGAATTGATGAGTTTTGCAGATGACATGGTAATTTTCTACGAAGATAAGGCTTGGCTGAATCTAAAACTTCACATAGAGGAGAACTTAAAAATAATAAAAAACTGGTTTTACTTTTCACCATAAATTTTACTAAAACGAAATAAGTATATAGCATTCAGCTGCGATGAAAAGAACGTAGATTATTTTAGTTCTCTTAACATTGACACTAACACAGAAATTGATAAAGCCGATTAAATAAAGTACCTAGGTATAACCATTGATAAACATAAGAAATGGGACAAACACATACACAATATATGCAATACCTTAAGAAGTATACTATGCTAATTAAAATATTTAAAAGCTATTCTAGATATTTCCGACCTAAAAACGATATATTACTCTCTTGAAGAATCAAGACTATCCTATGGGATTTAGGCTGGGGAAGTGCTGCACAGGCTCATCTAAAAAAAACTGGAAATTATCCAAAAAAATTCCTAAAAATTATGCTTAATCAACCCAAAACCTACCCTGCCGATAATGTATATGAGGAACGTAATGTACTTGATATAAGACAGTTATTTTATTACAGTGTAATTATAAATACATTTAATGACAAAAAAATATTACAATCTGTTGATCACAATTATCAGATAAGAGCTAAAGCATCAACTTACAGATCTCCCTTTTCTATCAAATCTATCGAGCAAAGAAATTTTGCTTATAGGCCAGTTGTCAGATAGATAACATCATTTTAAATCGGCAAAAGATTTTATTGTTTCAACCAGTTCATTAGGCCTCTTTTAGACATACTAATTTATTTTTAAACGAAGTCACACTATTTATTCTAAAAATTAAAAGAACTGAAATATGCACAAGCTCATTGACATGAATGTTAATTATGTTTTCTAACTAGATCAATGTGCATATATGTGTATTTAAGTATAGTAATAATATAAACATTAAAAATATATTTATATATGTGTGTCTATGTATATGATATAATAGTTATAGTGCATAATAATTGAAAAAACAATTTTACGCTCTGATGAACTCTTCTTGAAAGAGGCTATTCTGAATAATCTATATAAATGAAATGCTGTTCGTTGGTAATCGCATCACTTGAGAACGGCTGGATCGATTTGGCTAATCTTTTTTTAAATGTTCGTAACAGTCCTAAGAAGGTTTTCAGGGATAGAACAATTGAAAAAGTTTCCCGGAAAATTGGAAAATTCTGGAAAAACTGAAAGTGCTTTTTGTGACAGAAGCTAGTTTTATATATGAATAAATCTAATGAACTATTCTACTTACAGACAGTCATGACATTGTGAGTTAATTTGTTTATTTGACTGTATAACTGAGTGTGATTTTAAGATTATATAACTACAATAGTTCTTTTACTACCGGGCACTGACAGAACATATTTTTAACTTTGTAGATGGGGCGAGTGTGGGTGCGTCTTTACTATGTACATACTTTGACATGCAATGTAAAGCAACGTAAGGCGTGGTTAGTAGTTGGATGGGTGACCGTTCCAACGAAGACCGCGTCCTCGCCTCACACATCTTTCAGCGGCTTGTATATCAGTGTATGCGCGAAGCTATACAACCTTAGGCGAGGGTTGTATAGGGGATATACCATCCTTCGGATGGGATGTAAAGCCGTCGGTCCCTTGTCTATTAAATATTAGGCAAGTAAAAGATTCCTACTCTTCTTAAGGGAAGAGGTTCGGCAAAATTCCTGGTTGGGGGTAGCTCGTCTACAGGCGTCGGTGTTAGGCCTCAGTAGCGGAAATAGGCCGACGTTAAATAAATGTATATATAAAAAAACTATGTAGATGTTCCTTGATTTCTGAGATTAAGTGATTAAAACATATTTGCTTCGTAAATGAAGTCTTATACAGGCAAGTATGAAATGTATGCTTTTTTGTCCGCAGTGTTCTCGAGTTTATATTATTATTTAGAAATACGAATTTTCAAGACTCTCTTGAATAAAGATGAATAATAAATGTATTTTTGCAGGGCCGCCGTTCGTAAAGTATAACTTTTTGGTCTGCTATCTTGAGGAATCTTGTTTATAGTCGTTTTTCAACTTGGCAACGTATTCCTTAGGTTAGTTGTCACTAAGCTAACCTCAGGTAAAATTAAAAACTATCCATCTCTTATGGTCAGGGGTCCGACGCCCCTTTTTTAAAGTGATTACTAACGAGTTGACGAGTTTTCCAACTATTTTTTCTGCAAAAATTCTCGGTAGAAGTATGCAAAGCTCTACGCAGCCGCTAAACATGTTGATTATGGAACTGACACTTTCATGGCGTAGAACTGGTAAACCTGCCAGTAAGTTTGTAGCACAATTTGACCATTCGAGTTCAAAGACTCTCCAAAACGAAGGCACTCACGAAAATTCAGCCTCTTAGTAATCACTTTAAAAAAGAAGGGTCGAACCCTGGACTTTATGTTGTATAGTTCTTTAATCAGATCATCCACCACAAAACATATTCCCATATCTTGAATGAAAACGTTCCTTATATCTATAAAAGATGATATTTAAACCAAAAACTTGCGTAATAATACAGTCAAATTAAAGAAAATAGGTTATTACTGCAAGCCAGACTCCAAATATATGTCTCGAAATAGGCGGAATGGCAAAAGCATTTGAATTTCGGCATGTTCAAAATTGAAATTGCAGTGATACATCTATTTCCTCGTCGAGTACCTCCGAAAAATATCATCGTCCGTGGGCTTAACTTTACAGTATTTACTCACGATGCACTGTCATATACAGGCAAGGGCCGCCCAATTTTGACTTGTACTGGCCTATTAAATTTATCAGGCATACACTTAGTGACGGATTTAACAATAGGCATTGTAGACACGTGCCTAGGGCGGCAGCAAGATGGGGGCGGCAAAATTCATGTCGGAGGCAATCTAAAAAACTGTGCAGGAGGTTCCGTGAAATGATATATAACAGTGTTTTTATTAAAAGTTTTTTATAAGCAAAACAATTTTATTTTATTGGTAGTATTGACTCTTCAGGGGCGGCAAATTTAACCATACCTTGGGCGGCACAAAACCCAAATCCGTAGCTTAACGCTAATAAAAGGGTATAGACATGGCATAGGATTAATGTATTTAGTTATCAATTATTGTGACATTTTCATTACCTCATTTACCTCGTTACGAATAGCTAAATACTACTTTAATGGTGATCATTAAATGTTGAATGTTTAAACGACCACCAGTTAGAGCTAACTTTATTTTGACATCTCAAGTTAAATGAACAAATATACATACAATCTATACATACAATCTTATTCTCTGGTATGTTCCCACGAAATATAGCGTTTCTAGTGAAATTTTTGCTACAAAACAAATTAGTAAATTGTTATTATTAAGCAGATAGAAGTCAGGCATCTCAAACTAAAAGCAAATGAGCTACAGAGATTGATATTTTGTATTTTGTTATGTAACTTACCAACTTACGTGAATTTTTTAATTTTACATATTTTTGAAAATCAAAAAATTCAATGCCAGCCGTATCAACATCGTAATTACTGACTTGCAAGCGACGTAAGCATTTGCCATCTCAGGCAAAATTTTATACATCTGCAACTTTTATATCAAATATACAGCGACTCTATAATCCATATAAATCAACAATATTCTAGAGAAATACATTCTTCCTGTTTGCTCCAATTTACTGATGAATAGGCAGTTTTAGTAAACTGAGAACAATTTTGCTTTAAACAAAGCTTAGTAAGATCAATATATTCTTCAACAACTCGGCTAATATTTTTTAATTCGAGTAAAACTTTCAAATAATCCTACGATTAATAAAGAACATCGATTGTCTCATTTATAAATATGAGTGTGAGAACTGCAATATGCAATCTGCCAATGGGGAGGAGGAAACCTAAGTCATGTACTGTCCCACTTCGAAGGTCTCATAAGACTGAGATTTAAATTGCTTTGGAGGAAAAATCAAGGACAAATAGCTAAAGGGACTCTATCAGAGCTATGGAGTGTAATAAAAAGAGCAAAGTTGGATGCCTTACTGTAAGGAAAATTATTTGAGAACGCCACAATTGACTTGAAAATTTGTGGTTGTCAAGGCCAATCGACAGCTCCTCCACTCATGTCCATCTATCAGTCTATGAGATCTAAAAGTCGAGATTGCTAGCACAAAGTTTAGGTTTCCATTGGTAATCTTATTACCAGTGGAAAGTGACCAAATTAACCAACCGCTTACCCCTGCGCATATTTTCCCCTATATTGAGTATATTAAAAGAGCTATTAAAATAATTTGGCGCCTGACGTGGGGCCCGAGTTTTTTTAGGCACTACTAAAAGTTATGATAGAAATATAATTATATATTAATAGCTAATAGCAATAAGAACGGACATTCTTAAGTCTTCAAAAGTAAATAAAGATGAAAATATACTGGTGAAGTGTATACAAGTATAAATTATTTTAATTTATATCTATAAAATGTTGTCATAAATGTGCACAAGATGCGTGAAATGTGCAAGTTTATAGATTTTTTCAAAAAATGTGGAAAATTAATAGCAGAAATGTTACATTCTTTACTCATTTAAGATTTATGTGGGAATGTATAAACAAAGAGAGTACTGTACGATTTTACAGAAACAGTCGAATTACAGGTAGAAAAGGGCATGAAGAGCTTTTTAAAGGTTTAAATTATATATTCCAACGTACAGCCGTTTTATCATGTAACTTTAGCCTTGTTGGTACCCTATAGATGATAGGCTAGCGAGTAAAATGATCGTGGATATTAATCACTTTTACAGCTTTGTCTTTATATTGTCAAGGTAACTATAAAATAAGATATTAAATAGTGGAGTAAATATATATATATATATATATATGAACCCAAGTGGATTATTTCTTTCAAAGGAACCGGGCTAATAAAGACCACAGATCAGCATCCAAAGTTTTACAATTTTTTAATTTTTTTTACATCAAATCAAATGAATAATCCCAGCATGATTTATGGCACTTGATACCGTATATGCCTGTAAACAAAGATTTCTTAGAAGTGAAATGTTGACAAGTCTTTAATATTATTCAAATTAGTTACTGGAATCAGTAACCAGTTCAGTAAAAAAAATTGTGGTAAAAAATGGGAAACTTGAAAACATAAATTCTTACTTCATTTTAACCAAAAATGTTCTTTTTATCTCCATATATCTTATTACTGGTGCTATAATAAGGGATAAATTATTCTATAAATATGTATTATTTACTAGACTGAAAGAGTTTAAAAAATTATAATTTTGTTGATACTCATTATTATACATAACATCAAATTGTTAATGTATCAACTATAAAATATATTTAATTGAATTTCCGTAATTCATATTATAAACTGAATTATGGACGGATTGCAATAATTCGAATGTAAATTTTTTCGAGCAAAAAAAAACTATTTCACCATTTAAGTTATTATTTTCTTCTATTAATTCTTTAATGTTGTTTATAGGCAACAGCTGAACGAATTTTATCAGATTTCAGATATTGAAGCATATAAGAAGCACCAAGGATTTAAATATAGCGATAAAGCATTAGAAAAGGCTATAGAATGCGCATATGTGGCAAGCCACTTAAACAATGCATCCCAAAAATATTGAGTATCAGAATTAACTCTGAGTGAAGAGGTTAGAGGCTTAGCGCCGATTGAATAGAAGAATAAGTCCAAGTACAGTTTTGAAGAAGTTAAAGTCGCCAACTGCATCTAGACGAGTCAAAATTGTGTGATAGAAACAATAATAAAACAAACAAATACGAGAAAATTCTATTTGCAATAATAACAAAAAATAAATGCAAAATAATTTAATAAAATGTTCATAGAAAAGATGAAAAGCAAATGAAAAGTCATGAAAAAAAATCCCCAAAGGGATATTAACTAAAAAAAGAGTGGAATTAGGTAAAATGGATAAAAATCCAAACATCTTCACATAAAATGATTAACTTGCTATAGTAATAGTGGAAACAGTTAGCAAATGCTCTCTGTTTGATGTTAAGATGCTCTTAGAATCAGAGACTATGTATTAGTGACCAAGAAATAACCAGGAACTGTAGTAAGTTCTAGTTTAGTATATTATCTGTCATCTGTGCTCTGTGGTTGCGTCTAGAACTCAATCCACTTGATGAATTTTGCTCAAGTTTTGATTGCGTGTCGAGAACGGCCACATTCCGATGCGAAATCGCAAAATCGGCGTTAGCTTAAAATGTGTGTGGAATCAAACAATAAATCCCGGTAAAAAGTATAAAATAATGTTATCCTCTAAAACGGCACTAACGTTTTTAATTTAATGTAATACGTGGATAGTACTTTACCAGCATGAGATGATACTACCAGTTGCTCCTAACTAATGTAGGGAGGGCTGTGAAAGACAAATAAATTAAATACGCTTTTTCACTAAAAAAATTCAGGTCAAATTTAACGTATAGACTCCTTTAGTACTATAGTATGAGATGGCATGACCAGTTGCCTCCAAGAGGAAAGTTTCGGGGCAAAGAATTAAAACGCGTATCAAAGGTAAATTTTTTTTTTTTTGTTGCAGTCACTTAAAAAACTCTTCACCAGTTTTGTCCAAATTTAGTAATTTTTTAAACCCGGAAACAATAATGTATGTATCACATCACGGTATGTCGTAGAGCGCGCGACATAAAACAACACATTGAACAAAATAAAAAGCCAAAATTCAAGAAAGAGGACAAACACTGGAGAAGTCACAAACAGTCATTCGTGAACTATCGATGTACACCAAATTTTTTGTTTTGTCTTGTTGAAAAACCCCTTAAGAATAAATACTTTACGTTAAAATGCATTGGAATCGGGTGCATCTTGTAAAGAATATAAAAATATGAACATTTTCACTCTGAATTTTTTCATATGATCACTCCTTCAAAAGTTATAAACAATTGTTGATGATTTAACTAATTATTCATTTCTTAGAAAATGAATATAAAAACATTATTTTCATGTCAAAATGTGCATTTTATAGCCACCGACTTACGAATACAATGTAATGCTGATATTATTTAAATTTTTTGAATTTGTTAATAATAAATGTCTAAATTTTGAAGTTACCTAAGTTATCATAATGTCAATGGAATACGATTTCCCTACTTTAACAGATAGGTATCTAGTGCAGTCATTGAAGCGAAAAATAGGGTCTTACCTCCGAAATATTTTACTACGAACCGATTTACGTAAAATTTTGGAATTAGGCTTATCTTACCCTTAACTTCAAAAATGATATTGAGCCGACCTCCGTTTTTTATTTTTAAGGGGTGAAAACGACCCCTTAATGAAAAAATTGACATTGAGCCATTTTATCGCTAGAAAACGTATTTAATAATAAGGAGTGAAATCGTAAAGTGTCCTCTAACACAATTATCTCATGTTTAACCCATTTTCAACCTCTAAAAAACTTTACAACCCCTGCAAACGACCCCTAAATTGAAGAAAATTACAAAAAATACTTTTGTATAACTTAAAAAGATTTAAATATAGAGTAAATATTGTTTTACGTTCTCTACCTTAATTATCATATTTTTAACCCCTTTTCAACTCTTAAAAACAACCCCTCAATTAAAAATTGTATAAAAAAATTTCTTTTGATGAACTCAAAATGATTTAAATGTTGTTCCACGTTCTCGAAAATGACTATAATATGTTTAGCTTTTCAACCCTTAAAACTACCCCTAAATTAAAACATTGAAAATATATGTTTATACAATTAAAAATAATTTAATTATAGAGTAAGTAATCAGACACATTTTATTGAATAAAATATAAACTTACAAGTTATCTGGAAATGTACTAGATTAAATTAGTAATTAATTATAAAAAATTCTGCAACAAGAGCATTACAATACATAAAAAAACTATTACACCAGTCATTCATGACTCAATATCGGAGTTGCTGTCGTAATCAAGATCTTCTTCTGGGTCAATTGGAGGGCTATTCTGGCAGTTATCTCCACTGCATGTTCCACAAGTTACATTGCAAAACAACCCGACTCTTCGGCATCCGCAAGTGACTCCGCAACCTTTTTTGCAGTTGCAAAAAATCATTTTAAGTAAATCTTGCGGTGCAGGTGGATCTGCAGTTTTTATTGGATATACATATATGAACGTTTGTATGTATTCGTGCGTATGTTTCCGATATATATATATATATATATATACATATGCCATGTATGGATATATATATATATATAAGACAATAGTTTTGGGTTCATATTATTCTTTACTTTCACTCTGCTCCAAATTTTTGTGCTCCGAAATTTTCATTTTACTAAATAGAAAAAGAAACGTTTAGTTTTTGGACCATAACTCCTTCAATTTTAAAACTATGACAACTTTAAAAAAACCATTTTAAAGGCAATTGAAAGAGCTACAACTTTTTTCATTATGACATGTAGTGTAAAACCCTTCATTTTGAAACGGTGAAGGGTCAAAGGGCTCGAGAGAGACTGTGATTGCGCTACCGCGCGCTCTTTAAACATATCTCCGTCAATTTTGGTCTGACAGAAAAAAAAAACAGAATTTTTGTCAAAAAAAGACCTACATTTTTTATCATTACAGTTTTTTTACATATCTTTCATTATTTTTGAAATATTATGAAAAAAACGTGTTCTCTTTTTTAAATGAAATTTTTTTTTTATTTAAACGTGATTTTTTTGAAAAGCATGCATTCCAAAGCAGCCAAACGGCTGGAATCCAACAAACTCTTCATATTAAAGTTAAATCTAGACGGAACACGATTAATTTTAATTTTGGTGGAAATGGCACTTATGAAACACATCGATTTAAAAAAAAATTAGATGTCCCTCTTTTTTGCATTACAACTCACTCACTTTACGTGCAAAAGACTTTTAACACTGCTCATTTTAAAGATTATTTTAAGCACTATAAAAAAGTTTCGTATTGTCATATGGATAAAATGTATCCGTTGTCCGCTAGATGGCATTGAATACACCGATTAAAGTTCAGATAAAAAAAAACCGGCTTTTATCTTCAATATCTCGCTTAATATTGCACTTAGAACACTTTTTAAAAAACCAATTTTTTCATTTTCTTACCTTCTACAATTTTGCTTATTATAAAATTATGGTTAAAACGCATATTTTTTGAGATATTTGCAAAAAACCGTTGAAAAGCGTGGGAAAATTCCGAGTTTTCAATCGCCAATAACTTGAAAAGTATTGAGTTTTTGAAAAAACTTTATAGAACACTTTTTGCTTAAAATTGGGTCTTCTATCGATCACCAAAAAAATTTCCACTATCGAGAAGGGGTGGCAACCAACCCCAGGGTAAGAACGGAGGTCGGGTCAATATCACTTTTGAAGTTAAGGGTAAGATAAGCCTAATTCCAAATTTTCATGTAAATCGGTTCGTAGTAAAATATTTCTGAGGTATAAAGCTTCAATGACTGGACTAATCCTCAAATACAATATATCTGCAAAATATTAGATTTTTCTGGTATTAAAAACTTATTTATTTTACAATTTATATATTTTTTTTGCTATGAACAAATTAAAAAATCTCGACAAATATTATGTTTATTGCATATAATTGCGACAAAGGCCACTGAACAGCAATTATAGAGACGAATACTTATGAAAAATCAATTTGGATCATTAGAACCAGAGCAGTCAATTTTTTAATTTAAAGCTGCTGCCAATCACACATGCCATGGTGCCTCGTTCAAATTGAGGTCCTAGCGTCAGATACGAAATTAAAAGTGATCAGTGCGCAAGTGCTTTAATTTAGTATGTAGTTTTTATTCAGTTTTGTTAAGTTTGTTCTTTAATTATGTTCCTAATTTTAACACCTTTTATAATCCGTCTGAGACGGAAGGAGCCTAGGTTTAGTTGTCTTAATTTTCTTTTTAGCCGAACCAGTCCCACTCCGCCCGGCCATGCAATCTGCCACCACATTAGCGCGGTGGTTGCACGGTCGGACCCGGTGTGGGTTCTGGGGAGGTACTGTTTTATATTAGAATAAGAAATAAAGTCTTATTGATTGATTGATTGAATCACACATGGCAGTTATGGCACTCTAGATGCACCAACAAATTTCGAGTGAAGCTTTTTTCATGGAGTCTAAATGACACTTATGGAGTATCACCGTACTCACAATTTTTCAAGGAGTCCAAAAATATAATAATATACAGGGTGTTACATTTAAAAATCAAAAGTTGGGGTCATTTCCGGTAAAATCGGAAAGGGAAAAAATCACAGTTATGTCACAAAGTGTCTTCTTTGTCATATAAAACATCTACCAAGTTCTATTCTGGTATTCTAAAAAATAAGAACAAAAGGGCAGCCTACCATGATCCGTTGACACCCGGTATACAAAAAATCGAAAGGTTCTTTCTCAATGTAATATTTATGCGCATAAAGACAATTTGTAAGCCACTAAGGAAACAGCTACCTACTCGTCGTCCTAATTAGCTGCATATGTCGTTATAAAGAAAACATATCTATTGTATAGTACATAAGAGTATTTTACTAATTCGTCTTTCTTATAATATTGGTTTCACGCTTTATTATTTGGACGTAAGAATCGTTTCTAAAACTTATCTGTTGGTTCCGATCTCAAATAATTTCTGTGCAATTAATAGGTTTATTAGTTTTATTTTACTAATTACTTTCCTAGATTGGTCAAAAAGTATTTACACTTTTCATTAGCTAAATTTTGTATACTTTTTTACGAAAAACATCTAATAGAATAGACTAGACATGTTCTGGTAAATCCAGTGAGCCATGCAAAATTAATAGGTCTGTTAGTTTTTATTTTAATTATATTTTTCCTAGATTGGTCTAAACATATTACACTTTTTATTAATTAAAATTTTCTCCATTTGGTTATAAAAAAATATAATATGATGTAGCATGCTAGAATTCTTCAGGTAAGTCCACTGAGCCATGCAAATTCTTCATTAGTATTAGTGCCTAGTGATTTTGTAGAAGAAGTAGCCGCAACGTGTGGGCAGGTTTCATTGTCCACGTCCGGATTCCTACGGTATCTGTCAGAGGCAGACCCTGCCCTATTTTTACCTTCTGTATGAAACTTCGATCTCGTGTCTAAAACGAATCATCCTACGATGTGGTTAGGACTGAATCTATAATAACGTCCGTTGTTTCAATCTGGTAATAGAAATTTTTTTTATGGAATGGATAGTATATTACGTCATAAACATTTATCAATTGCGAATAGGTATATAGTGTATACAGTGTTATCTATTTCCTTACCTCACTATCAATGAAATTAAAGATAGAAATAAATGTACACGGCGATAGGCGTCGTGGAGCCGCAAATTTTTCCAGGAACATCACTTTCATCATTGATTAATAGAAAACTCTTTTAATTTCCTGTCTCTTTCGGTAAATGGCTAAAGTATATCTTATTATACAAACTAAAGCAGGCTTGAAAAAAAAGTTTATAATTTAGATTGGAGCAAATCTAGCTGCATTAATGTACATACATGTATATTAGTGTATTATAAACATATACTTATTTTAAATTTATAATAGAAATTTATCACAGTTTTCTTAGAGATCTAAGTTTACTTAATTGAAAAAAGTAATTCTTAATAATAATGACAACGTTAAATCTACGCTAGCAGGGTAACAATAATGGGTTAGATTTATTAGTAAAATTATTATGTAGCAGATAAGTTACAGAATACAATTGAAAAAGTCCTAAAATTAAAGTTTAGCTTACTATTCCTAGAACCGCATAATGTATTGGCGTCCGACTGTCACATAATAACCAAGTATACTACTCTCAACAGAGCTATAATATTTACGGGTGGATCTGTAACACCGCTACGTCGGTTTTGCAACTTGCACCTTGAGACCAATGCAAGCGGTTTTTTACCAGTTTTTAATTTAAGTGTAGAAACACCACTTTCTCTATCAGCAGTATGATAGAGGCTACAGGTAGATGAGTGAAGAAACTTTGGCTGTCGTTCTTGTGGAATGGACAGCTGTAATAACTTTATGTCTGTAACATTTTTACTATTTCGGGAAAATATAAATTAGAGGAGAGACTCAAAATAAGACACAATATGTTTTAACAATTTATTGAAAATATTTACAGGTCAAAGAATTAACTTAATATACGTGAATATAGATATGTTAAGGTATATTTACAATAAACCAAATAAATAATACAGAGGCGGTTTGATATTTAAGCAAATAAAATTTTAATTACCCAAGTATCGGCGCAGGATCTAGTTTTCTAGTTTCAAACAAAATCTCTACCGCGGTTAATGAATATGTTTCATACAAAATGACGAAAAGCAAGTAAGCGATGATATTACCTACAAAAGTGGGAGAAAATGGCAGGTACAACAAGCAAAGCAAAATGGCGGCTCGACACGTACAAATTTGGGTTATTTAGGACCAACTATGTGACAGATAGAGGCTATCCAAACTTTTAAAAATTTCTAACAAAATTAATGAACGTTAAATATAAGGAAAAGGCAGATTTTAGAACTTAACGTTGCAAACCCGGTTATTGAATATTTAGTTGTTAAACAATTCGGAGCGTCTCAATTGGAGTGTCCTATTTAAAGGCAGCGTCCCTAAATAAGCAATTTCTCGACAAAATTAATACGGAATAATCACAATACGGAACGTCTCAGTTGGAGTGTCCCACTTAAAGGCAGCATCCCCAACTGAAAAATTTCGCGGAAAATAACCCACAATCTAATTCCAAAGTTTAAACTTTAACTTACAGTAGTGCGTCTCAATTGGGGTGTCCCACTTAAAGGCAGCGTCCCCAAATGAGTAATTTCGCGGAAAATTAACCAGGAATCAACTTACAATACGGAACGTCTCAGTTGGAGTGTCCCACTTAAAGACTGCGTCCTGAAAATTTTCTCGAGAAATGTCCCGATTTAAATACTAGTAGATAGAAAATCTACCAAACAATAGTTACGTTAAATATTTTACCAGATATTAATTTGTTCTTATATATGCGATCCTGGGTGCAAATAATGTATGCCTTTAACAGTTTATCTCTGTTAGAGTGTCCCACTTAAAGGTAGCGCCCCCAAAGGAGTCATTTAGCGAAAATTATCGGTTTGGATAAATGAAATAAAGCAAACATTTAAAATTTAGATACGACGCCTTTGGAGTGTTTCACTTAAAGGCAGCACCGCGACAATGCGTCTTCCCAGATTTTACTAACCACGATCGGTTATTTGAAAATTACAAGTTGCTGAAGGCGTAATTTATCGAAATATATAATGAGACAAATTAAATTACTCAAATAAATACAGAAAATATTCTCAGTCCAAAATTATCACAAAGATAAATACGAATTTAAAGTAGCGAACTTTTACCAAACGGTCGACTGATTAGCTTGGGCGCTAAAACCAGAGAGATCCTTAGTAGCTGGCCGTTTCAGGGTATCACCGTGCTGGGCTAGAATTCAACCTGTCTAGCACAGATTGCGCGGCCACGTATGACCCAACCAGTCATCAGTCGGCAGCGGAGCGGAATGTTTATAATCGGTAGCGTCAATTGATATAAATAATAATTTCTCGGCAATTGGCTGGGATCGCTTGCAAATAAACTAATTATATTATTTCGGAAAAAGAATGAATTTAATAACCCAATAAGTTTTAACAATTATAATTGCAAATTAAACTGATATTCTTGAAGCCGGTTGATATTTTGTGTTTTATATACACTGCAGAGTCAATTGGTATCAGTCAAGCACTAAATTAGGTACTGCAGAACAGCACAATATATACTTTTATTTTTATTTTATACATTTATTTAATGTCGGCCTATTTCCGCTACTGAGGCCTAACACCGGCGCCTGTAGACGAGCTACCCCCAACCAGAAATTTTGTCGAACCTCTTCCCTTAAGAAGAGTAGGGATCTTTTACTTGCCTAACATTTAATAGACAAGGGACCGACGGCTTTACATCCCCTCCGAAGGATGGTATATCTCCTATACAACCCTCGCCTAAGGTTGTATAGCTTCCGCGCATACACTGATATACAAGCCGCTGGAAGATGTGTGAGGCGAGAACGCGGTTTCCGTTGGAATGGTCACCCATCCCAGTACTAACCGCGCCATACGTTGCTTTACATCGCATATCGAAGTATGTACATAGTAAAGACGCACCCACGCTCGCCCAATATATACTTTTATATTTGGTTAGAAATTGATCAAGCTGTGTAAGGTTGAGATTTAGAGATATTTAGCTGTTTTCTTTTGTTCTTAAGCCTGTGTTGATGAACCTATACTTTCCGTTGCCCTTCATGTTTGTCTTAATGTCTTCCTATGTTATACCTTTCTTTATCTTCTTATTTGTTATGCACTGACTAGCGTCGGTAGTGTCAAAAACTCTAAATCTTGTGGCTGAATTGATTATGTTCAAAACCATGAAACAAAAAAAAAAAAAAAATCTAAATAGTTGATATACTTTGCATGTAACATATTTCAACAATATAAAATGATTAGAATAGAATTTTTGTAAATGTACTCACTGAAATTTCTCGTATAATAATAATAATAATAATAATAATGTTTATTTCACTCAATTCAATTTGACTTTATAGTACAATGAATTATACCTACCTAATTAAATGCAACATATACAGAACAATAATATACGATACGATGTTATATTAAATTGGAAGTACATGTACCAAATTCTAATTTTACCTAGTTAATCAACACAAACAAAAAAACAGAAAATAGACCTTAATACAATCATATACAAGATTATAGTAATTTATCCAAGTTTGAAACATATTTTTTGCCTGTAAATGCAACAATTATGATATTTTCCTCGTATTTAGTATTACATGAATTCTGCTAAGTCATTTCTGTACATAATAATAAAATTAGCACTAATTTCTATTCTTAATCTTAAAATATTATATGTGAAATTTTTTGGTGGTACATAAAAAAATGCATTAAATGCAATGAAACGCTGCCATGATTCTAATAACATTATAACATGAATATATGAATATGAATATTTTTAGTTATTTGTGTCTTTTGTTTGTCTTATAATTACGATAGGTTAATTATTAATAGTTTTGAAAAAAGGATTGATATATATGAACATAACCAGGATTTAAATATAAGAGAGCTAGTGATCACGATTTCAGTTCCTGTTTGTCTATAAAACTAAATAAAATTCAAATGTCCGTCAGAGATATCGAACTTTTTATAATTTAGACAGTGTATTGAAATATTTTCACGAGAGTTAAGCACGAAATAATATTTATTGTCCATCATTAGAATAGGTTGTCGTAGAAAATTCTTTTTTTATTCAAAATCTAATATGAAAACTCTCTACATATGACCTATGTCATTGTGATCTAATTCTGATCAGCTGCTACATTAATAAAGCTAAACCGATAAAAAGATTGTGTAATAATTTCCCCCTTTCGAAAAATCAATAACAATCTCAAAAAAATATATAGTAAACCTTCAGACCGTATATCAATGAAAAGAATATGTAAATTCAGGCTTCCCTAGAGAAATCAATAATAATCTCAAAATAATTATAGTATAACTTTCATACACTCAATATCTAATATTTAATATCAATAGAATAGTCATCTATTGTTATTTGTACATACTATTGACCTATTCTGATCATACTGGCATGCTTTCATCGTTTCAAAATACAACATTCCCTTCTACTATCGAAAAATCTCAAACCATTTAAAAATTCGTGTGCAAGCTTTTTCATTCTCATCCAAAATCCTCACAATGGTACATAAAAAAGATACCACTTCTTAAAATAAAATGAAGCTATGGACTTATTATTAAAGTAATTACTTGTATGACTGATGGTCGAGAGGTGAGCGCACTTGCCTTTCACCCAAAAGTTCCGAATTCGATCCCCGGTTGTGGCAGTGAAAAATACTGTGAGAGGGATTTTTCCACTGTACGCGGATACTGGACGTGTGTCCCTTGTCTCTAAATGTGTAGCCCCCTCCCACACAAGGTTCTTCAAGAGCCTTCCCGGAGAAAGGGGGTCGTAATTACCTGAGGTGTGGTGTTTTTTTTTGCTCAAATGCAATTAAAGTTGACATGTGGCTCTAACTTTTAATGCAAAATATTTTATTGAAATAGAATTTTTCCGTAAAATTAACAGAATCATTTGCATATCCAGATACATACATCTAATAAAGTACAATATAAATTTTGTTTTATACATACAGGGTATAATAGTGCGTCCAATATCGACCTTATTAGAAGACTTTGAAAGATTATTTTTTTATGGAAGCGATGTAGTGTCAAAAGGCGCACATTTTAAAAATATTTTGAAATATACAGTGTGACTCGATACAGCGGAGCATCTTCGAGGTAAATTTTTTTAAATGGAACACCCTATTTTTACATTTGTAAATTCAGCGTAAAATTACCTTTCCAATAACCTCCAGATTTTCGGTTTTTGACGTGACGTTGCCGAGTTATTCGAAAAAATATGAAAATTTTGGTCGGAGCAAGGTTTAACAAATTAATTGGCTGTGTGTGTATTACCATGAATTAAGAAGATTTATTTTGCAATTATGTAGACAAGGGATGGATGTACTACAACGACACAATCACCAAATATTGATTATAATTATACAGGGTGTATTAATACTAGGGCCAATTCAGGACAAAGTGAATTTTCTCATTTTTTTCAAATGGAGCACTCTGTATATTTTTGAATTGGCACGTTAATTCTCTACGATTTTTGTGAATAATATCCTATACCTAAAATCGATATTTCCAGAGATATGTATACTTTTTCATTAAAAACCGTTAACTTATAATACTTTCGAACTGAACTAGTAGCCATTATTTTGACATAAAATGAGAATAATTGAAAGTTATCTTATTGATGTATAATTATAAACTATTGTGACAAAGTATTTACAGTTATTTTCAGTTATAAATTAATTTAATATTCGCACTTTCCAATAATGAATTTTTCGAGAGAAGAAATTTTCGATATGGTTTATGTTGTGGGTGGGAGTGATAAAAATTGCGATCAACTCGAATTTATAAGGAGAGATATCCGGAAAGAAGACAGCCCTCTAGAAAACTCATTTGATATAGCCAAACAAGATGATTGTTGAATGTTCTAGGAGGAATTGTTGAGGATTATATGAGGAGCATTCGTGCAAAACCCGATAAATCCAGTTTGAATGGAAAATAAGTTATACATCGTGTCTTACTAATTCGACATATGAAACCAGATTCGAGAATAAATCGCTATTTCCTACATAAAATAAACTTGACCATTTTGAACAAATACCGATAAGTTTAAGATTTCGAGCAAAAACTGATAAATCCAATATTCAGAGATAAACTCGAAACATTTATACTATATTGCCATTTGCAGTTTTTGTAATGATTTAAAATAATGAATTTATATAGTCAACTAAAGAAAAATCAAAAGAAAAAAAATGTATCATTTCAGAAACTTCGTGCAAAAGTTGAATGGTTGATAAAATGGCGTCTGCTAAGCAAGTTGCTTCAGAGAGTACCAGCATTATTACTTTTAAATGCTGCAAATCAAAAAGTTTTATTCATTATGTGTGTGTTAAATGTTTTAGTGTATATCACAAATCATGTCTGCCTAAGTTTCGGCAAAAAATTCGATTTGTTAAGGATAATAAACTTGTTTGTTGTGAGGAAGAGTACTACAATGACAATGACGAAGAAAAAAGTATTTTAGAAAAAACCATTAACGACCTCACAGAAGACAGTTATAACAAAAATAAATATATTGAAAAACTAAAACAGGAAAATGAGGCATTCATACAAGAGATGCTACAAAGGGACGAGGAAATGTCTAACCAAATTAAAACACAGGAAAAAATTATCGAGGACTTAAGAAAACATATAGAATGCCTAAACAAAAACATAAATGATAAAGTGGACGTAGAATCAGCTTCAGTAGGCACACAAACAAGAATGTTAATAAAAAAGCATATCTCTATCTGTACCGATGTCCATATCTGCAAAGATAACAAAAATTATCAGATAATATGCAAAGAAAAACTATAATTGATAATAGGAGAGAGGTAGCCGATAAAATTCATTCCATAAATAATTATTCGAATAGTAAAATAAATAAAAAACGCATTCTACTTCTTACAGATGATCTCGGATTAAGTCTGAATGGTGAAATGAGTAGTAACCTTAAAAATTATAGCATTTCTTCATTTGTTAAACATGATGCACCTATGTCTGCAGTTATTGAGAGCCTAGACAAAGTAGCTACACACTTTACAAAAGATGATGTTATTGTTATCTTGGCAGGCAAAAATGATTTCAGTAAGAATAGATATCCATCTTTCAAGCTTATTTGCGAGAAACTAAAAAAATGTAGCCATACAAATGTTATATTCTCATCAGTGCCTTACACTAGAAACCATGTTCGAAATGACCGAATCTACAAATACAACAATAAACTGCTTGACTTTATTACAAGATTAAATCGTGTAACTGAGGGCAATATCAAGTTCTATGGAATTAATAAACATGGTTATAATTTAAACAAAAATCAAATTTCTAAGGACCTAGCAAGACAAATTTTCAATAACAACTTTAGATCTAAAACTCTTATATTTGTTGTTCCCCATCAAAATAGGCGAACAGTAGAAATGCTCCCACATAATAGTAGTTGTGTTATCCATGAAGATTCCATTGCGGGACCAAGTACGAATATTCATCCGCAGCCTAGCGAAATCATAGACTCTGTATTATTGCAGGACCGTAAAAGCAGTGGTGACAGTGTAATAGTCGAGGAGCGCACATCTAGTGCCGGCCAATCCATGTCTGTCGAAAACGGTTTTTTACACCCGAGCCTGTCCCAGTTATAATAATAATTTATATCTTCCTAATGTTTTTAGCGATACGTTCTTAGTGGATAACAATGATCATTCTGATCATAGCACAGTGGTAAATAATTCACTTAATATTTGTCATGTTAATGTACAAGGATTTTTAAATAATCTTGATTCTATTGAACTATTTGTTAAACTGCATAAAATTATAATTCTATGTGTCTCGGAACATTGGGTATGTAACAATGACTTTAATTATTTGCATTTTCCTGGCTACAACTTGATTACAGCCTATAGCAGAAGTAATCATATTCACGGGGATCTCTTATTTTAGTAAATGGTACCGAGGCAGTAACGGAACTTGGTCCAATAAAAAAATTATCTGTTGAGTGTCATATTGAGATATGTGCAGTATGTTATAAGCTAGAAAATGTTAAGATATCAATTATTACTCTTTATAGGCCTCCAAATGGAGACATTAATATATTGATATACACGTTGTCCCAGGCACTCTGCATCGCATCAGGTAAGTCTGAATCTATTGTTCTTTGTGGCGACTTTAACATTGACTTTAACCAGCCTAGTAGTATGAGCACAAAGCTACTAACAGATATATTTAATTCGTTTGGGTTAAACATGTGCTCCACTGACAGTACCAGAATTTTTACTAATAGAAATGGCCATACTAGTTCCTCTTGTATCGACTACATGGTCACCAATATAGATAATTCCAGGTTTGAGTGCAATTTATTAAATCCAAACATTGCGGACCACTTTTCGCATATCCTGAAACTGAACTTTCCTAGCATCATTAATTCAAATAAAAAGGATGTTCCTGTCTTCTCTAGACAACTTGGTGCAGATAATATTAATAAACTTAGATCTAGACTGGCCAACATAAATTGGACCTTTTTGTTTGATTTCGGGATAAATATTAGTTATAAGTTATTTATGAATTGCTTATGCTGGGGTTTCAATGTGTCTTGTCCTTTAAAAAAAACACGCAGAAAGCTCTCTAATTCCAAAGGCTGGGTTACATACCAGATTACTGAAGAAGGTGAAAAATTGAAGAGGCTGTTCTGGCTTATGACTAATACAGGACTTCCTGAAATTAAAGATCTGTACAAAACTAAAAAAAAGGAACATAAACTCAGTATCAAATTAGCTAAGTCAAATTATTATAACAAAAAAATCACTAATTCATCCAACAAGACCAAAGAAACTTGGCGCATAATTCATTCTAGATTAGGCAAGACTAACAGTGACATAAAAACTGTTGTCCTTAATTACAATGGCGTTTGTATAGATAGCCCAAATGAAGTTGCTAATCTTTTCGCCAGCCACTTCTCTAATGTAGCTGAGCAAAATGCCCTTAATCATTTTGGGCAGAATTTGGCACTACCTTGTACAACAATGCCAAATATGAACATCACAAACCTACATATTGGTCCTTTCTCTGAACAAGATGTTCTTGACGCCCTTGATCAGATTAAAAATAAAAAATCCATAGGGACTGATGAATTATCCTTGATTACAATTTCTGGTATTCTAGATCTAATTATGCAACCACTGCTTTATTTATTTAATCAGTCTCTGCACCAAGGTTGTTTTCCTGACGTGTTTAAAACAGCCTTAGTTTTACCAACTCACAAGAAAGACGACTTAAATAATATTGATAATTACAGACAGATTTCCATACTCAATTCGTTATCTAAATTATTTGAAAAAATTGTCTGTAATTGCCTCTCTGCTCATTTGGAAAATAATGAATTACTGACCACGTTTCAGCATGGTTTCAGGAAAAATAGATCTGTCGAATCAGCCACCTGTGAATTGCTAAATTTCGTTTACCTTGAACTGGACAGAGGCAAATATGTGGCCTCACTGCTATTTGACCTCTCCAAGGCATTTGATTCTGTATGCCCTAATTTTCTAATAATGAAACTTAGCAGATATAACTTGTCAGGCAACATAATTAGTTGGATCCAAACGTATCTTGAGGGACGAAATATGGTCATTGATATTAATGGTGTCAAGTCAGCTGTGCATGATGTTAAACTTGGTGTGCCACAGGGATCTGTGCTAGGTCCATTATTATTTTTACTATTTATTAACGACTTGCCGAATCATATAACTGGGGGCCTTGTTACAATGTTCGCTGATGATACTACCATAACCCTGTCAGCTGAAACACCCCAGCAGCTGGTAAATATAATTCATGATGCCACCTGTGATTTAAGTACCTGGTGCGAAAGAAATAGACCCGTTTTGAATAAAAGTAAAACAAAATGTATACACTTTTTTAAGAGAAGAGACATTCCTAATAAAAACCTGATTAGCGATATCCAATACTCGCAATCGGTAACGTTTCTAGGTACCTGCATATATGACAGACTTACCTGGGATGCTCATGTGGATGGTGTCTGTAAGAAACTGAATAAAGCCTTTTATGCCATTTTGCAGATGAAAGATATCTTAACTGTTCCAGGACTTCTAAACATATATTACGCTATGGCATACTCACATATTTCTCTGAATATAGTTAGCTGGGGTGGTGGGAGAGACTTCAAGAGAATATTTGTAGCTCAAAAGAAACTTGTAAGACTAATTTTTAATATGAAGTACAATGAAAGTTGTAGACAGATTTTTGTAAATAATGAAATTCTAACAGCCCCATCAATTTATATCTTTAAGTGTGTAGCGTTTGTCAAAAGTCACTACAATTTATTCATCAGCAATTCATGTCTGCACGACCACAGTACTAGACACGGTGAATTATTGCGTATTGCTCACCATAATACCTCTACATATAAATATTCACCTAACTACAAATGTATCAAACTGTATAATAAATTGCCCACTAACCTCAAAAACGTGGCAAGTTTTGATACCTTCAAAAAATGTGTAAGAACCTTGTTAGTCAATGGATGTTTTTACAGTGTTGACGAATTTCTATCAGCCCACTTTGATTATAATATGTGATATAAGATTTAATTTATTAACCAATACATATATATCTCAAACTTTGCTTGCCTCACGATGCATTTAATATGCTTGATTTTTCTCTATATTTTTATCACATACAATAATTGTTGTAAACGTCTGTATTCTCTTTTACTTATATTTAATTTTTTGTATGCTTGTTTGTTTGTTACTCTTTTCTATTTATTGTATCTTGTGACTTTTACATATAGGTATATGTTTTATATTGACGTTTCATATCTGTAAAATGTACAGCTCTATATGAATGAATAAATTATTATTATATTATTATTATTATTATTATTATTATAAAGCCGATAAATCCAACAATTTTCTGCAAAAGCCGATAAATCTAATGATTTTTGCTTTTTAAAAAGAGTTTTGTACATTGAATTTAGCCAAAATATTAGGATTCCTCAGTCTAACTCCTAAGACATATTTTGGTGAAAAATGTATTTAAAGATATTCAGCCGATTGCGTAGTATACATTTTCGTCGATTTGCTAGAAAATGTAAAAAGTGGAATTATCGGGTTTTGCAGGAATGCTCGTCATAAGATAGGACCACATTTCTTTGATGGACGTGTGAATGGTCAAATTTATCTGGAATTTCTGCAATACAGCCTGGAAGAGTTACTAGAGGATGTCCGCAGGGATATCAGGGAGATAATGTTGATGGAGCACCTGTGCACCATACTGCGCCAATATCCATTGGCTGGATGTCGGTCTCGATAACTAGGGCCGAGTAGGACTATTACTCTTTGCACCTAGATTATCTCTGTAGACCTGGATCACATTTAAACGACGCTTTTCCAAATGGTTGGATAATTGGCCTGCCAGAAGCCCTGATTTGACAAAAATAGACTTCTTTTTGTGGGGCTTTAAAGAGCAAGTGTACAAAGCTCCTATAACTACAAAAGAAAATATGAAAGAAAGAATAAGGGAAGGTATTATTTAGGTATTATTTATTTTATTAAATTAGGTTCAAAATAACTTTATAATGCCAATTTTTGTATTACTAATACCGTATTTTCTGTTCCTATAATTTATGTCCATTTTTACAAATTTTTAAGATAGACTCAAATGTGATTTAATTATACTGTGAAGAAATACTACTGAGGCAACCAAGATTCACCAAGAAAAACATTTAATATTACCTTCAATTATTCTCACTTTATGTCAAAATCATGGCTACTAGATCAGTTCGAAATAAAAAATATTATAATTTAACGGTTTTCAATGAAAAAGTAAAAATATCTCTGGAAATATCGATTTTAGGTATAGGATATTATTCATAAAAATCGTAGAGAATTAACGCGCCAATTTAAAAAATACAATAATATACAAAGAGTCCATTTGAAACAATTGAGAAAATTCTTTTTGAAATGTCCTGATAGCGCCAGTATAAAATATACCCTGTATAATTATAATCAATATTTGGTGATTGTGTCGTTGTAGTACATCCCTTGTATATATATAATTCTTCTTAGCTAATAGTAATACACACACAATGAATTAATTTGTTAAATTTGCCCGACCAAAATTTTTATATATTTTTTCGAATAACTCGCCAAGGCCACGTCAAAACCCAAAAATCTGGAGGTGGTTAGAAAGATAATTTTACGCTGAACTCATAAATGTAAAAATATATAGGATATCCATTAAAAAAAAATGACCTCGGGGATGCTCCGCTGTAGCGAGGTCACCCTATATATTTCAAAATATTTTTAAAATATGGGCCTTTTGACACTATACCACTTCCATAAAAAAATAATTTTCCAAAGTCTTCTAATATGGCCGATATTGAACTTTGACGTACTATTGGGACACCCTGTTTAATGGCTGTGGTTATGATGAGTTGCTTAATACTTGTAAAAAAATACATGTAAATTGATTCTGCCAATCCTTTAAATAACCAAATAATAATATATAATAAAAAATAAATAAGAATACTAGGTGTTAATTACAACGTACCTACCTATAAAAATGAATTAAAAATTAGTCTCCTAAAGTTGCCCACAATAAAACTTGATGTGGCAATAAGTTAATTATTAATACAAAAATACGTAAGCGTGTAACTTTGAAATATTTATCATTATGTTCCTAGATTTTTGTTACAAGTATTACCCATTGGAAAAATATCTAGTTTCGCCTATGAACCTTTATTACATAATGACACTAAAGGTAGTTTTATGCCATTGTGAAATGATTACAGAATGCACGTCGTGGTTTTTCTTAAATATTGTTAACCGCCTACGATTACGACTTCCTACTGGATTCAATGACCCCCTCTAGGCGGATCAGTGAGATATGAAACATATTATCCATAATGAAATGTCCCGTTACGTCTTACATCAATATCTAAAACGCTTATATCACTTTGAACTTGTTTGAGATAAACATACATGGCGCAGCTTCCTGGATGCCCGTGGCAAAAAATACGGTACTTATCTCCTAATGAGATAGTAATCAAGGCATAAAAATCCGATGTGGCCGTATTAGAGTTAGAGAACCAACGATTCCCCAGTTTGCTGTTAGCTTTATTTCCGGCTTGACCAACAACTTACTGTTTAAACTGAATTGATAAAATCATGTGACAATCAATTTGTTTCGGAATATACCAGCTGGGAAAACATTTGAGACCGGTAAAATGAAACAGAATGTTAATCACACATTAAAGTGCTATGTCGAGAATTATATAAGTGTATCAATTGCTTTGCTTTTAGATATAGCGCACTCTAATGAAAGGCTGTTACAGGATAAGCCATAAAAAAGTGTCCCCACAGCTATAATAGTAAAGCTGTGCCCAAATGTTGAATTTTACAGAGGTCATATTACCAAATTTCATCCCCATGTGACAGCTAAAGGGGTTGAAATGGCAATTTTACCTTAGTAAAATTTTGTACAACTTATTGTACAAAATTTTTTTCTCATTTGCTAACCGAACGATTTACTTAGATTACACAAATATTGCTTACAATTAATTACAATTAAATTAGTTCCAACTTTACAGTCTGGCTACAGAAATGGGCACAGTACCACCTCAGTTTTACTAAACATAACCGACAACATCATTAATGCTCTGGACAATTGCGAGGCATGCGCATTAGTCTTATTAGATTTTTCAAAAGCATTCGATACTCTTGATCACGCACTGATATGCGAGAAGTAAAACTTTTATCATTTTGACAACACATCGGTAATTTTTTTTTCATCCTATCTTGCAAATCGGGAACAAATGGCGTTTCCATCAAATATCACTTCTGGTGTACCACCGGCTTCCATTATCGGGCCTCTTCTATTTTTAATATATACAGGTGATGTATTTAAATGTTCTGGCTATGCAAGCCTTCGCTGACGATACACAGTTGTTTCATTCTTTCAAACGAACGATGTAAACCAAGCATCATGACGAATTAATGAGGATCGTTCACGTCGTTACGTTCCTTATAGTAAAATAAGGAATTTATAGAGGAGTTTGCGACTAAACTATTATGTTTTAATATTCCGCCCTCTAAAAGCACATTTGAACTATGTTAAGCCAAGTCAGGCTATTTATTTTTCGATTGCAACACACACTGGACCGCTAGATGGCGCCTGCTCACTATTTTACATGTCGCTATCCCAAAGATACCGAAATGTACTAAATGGTTAAGTGATCCTCGTGTCGGTCGTCACATGCCTACCTTGCACTGACGAGAGCCAACAGCTCGAAACTGCAGTCTGCATATGGTGCGTGACGACTGGCACGAGTGCTCAGTAGTAGGATCAGTCTTTCGGCTGGTGTTTGTTGCAATCGAAGCATTAGCGTTTTGATGGTAATATGTAATTATTACACTTAACGCGCCAGGCTTGTAACTGTAATTCAGCGCTCGGTGGGGCACATAGCCCGGAGAGTAGCTGTTGGTTGCATCTGGTTACGTTTCTTATAGTAAAATAAGGATTTTATAGAGGAGTTTGCGACTAAAATATTATGTTTTACTGTAACATAGTTTACTACTCATGCTTAGACACCAGCTTACTAAATATCGTAATGAATAGTTGTTGTAGATATGTATTGAGATTAAAAAAGTTCAACCATATATCTCATAAAATAAAAGAACTAAATTGGCTTAAAGTTGAAAACTTATATAAATATCATCTATCTATTTTTAAACATTCTTTACTGAATACCTCATCAACATTATATCTTAGAGAAAAACTCAGTTTCAGGTACAATGTTTACAGTAGAAGTCTTCGTTTTACATATACGCTGTCACTACCTCGCTTTCATTCAACATTATTTACGAGATCTTTCTCCTATAATGCTCCTCATGTATATAATGATATTTCAGATACCTTTAAATTATTGCCAGTAAGTAGCTTCAGAAAAAAAATTAAAAAACACATAGTGAGAACTCATTAGTATTTCAAATGTCACCTTAGATTTATTTACTTTTTCTTCTCTTCTTCTCTTTTCATAATTTTACGACAGATCTGGTCTGTTTGAGAAAAATAAACGTAATTTTTGTAATAGTGCGATTTCCTTAATAATTTTAGTATTAATTGTTAAATATATATAAGCGTATAATATATCGATTATCGCAGTATGTTTTCTCCCTCTTTTGCTCTTAATTTGTATCATGTATTTATATTAATGTGTTATAACGTATAAATTAAGGCATTTTATTATTATTATTATTATTATTAATACAACGAATTATGAAATTAAGAGTTTTGCGCATGACGTGCCTTATTTATATTAATTAATGTCCTGACGAAGCTTACCCACAGAATATTCTACCACTTAACCAGGACACACAATCACATATGGATAATGACACCCCTGCATTACTGCCATTTGCCGCAGCTGAGACTCGAATTCAGAAGAGGTAACAGCGACTATACGTGTTGTCTCTCACATAACCGCTGGCTAGCCACTGCTACTGTCTCGTCAACACATGAAAAACATCATTAAACAACCATATCTAACCAGGATTTTAACCCGGGATCTGCCAACTATAAGCGTAAACTTTGAGCCACTCAGGTGGTTTCATCTACAGATTTTTTTCAATTCTCACTTCATGTAAGGTCGTCGTTTTTTGTGGTACAATAACCATATTTTCATAAAAATATATGTGTATGTGTATTCGAATGTTATCCATTTTGCTATGCTAGGACAGAACAAAATAAATAGCACGTAGTGTTCATTTTTACTTTCCCATGTACGTAGTATATCAGGAAAGTATGGTGATCGTGCAAAAATTGGAGCTTGAGTTTTTGATGGATTTACACGTTTCCAAGTTCCCTGAACCCAAAAAAGTGGTAGGGGCGAGCGTAGGTGCGTCTTTACTATGTACATACTTCGGTATGCGATGTAAAGCAACGACAGGCGCAGTTAGTACTTGGATGGTGCCCATTCCAACGGAAACCGCGTTCTCGCCTCACACATCTTCCAGCGGCTTGTATATCAGTGTATGCGCGAAAGCTATACAACCTTAGGCGAGGGTTGTATAGGAGATATACCATCCTTCGGAGGGGATGTAAAGCCGTCGGTCCCTTGTCTATTAAATGTTAGGCAAGTAAAAGATCCCTACTCTTCTTAAGGGAAGAGGTTCGGCAAAATTCCTGGTTGGGGGTAGCTCGTCTACAGGCATCGGTGTTAGGTCTCAGTAGCGGAAATAGGCCGACGTTAAATAAATGTATTAAAAAAAAGTGGTTTTTAAAAAATGACTGTCATCTGTTGTCTGTCGTCTGTCATCTGCTGTCTGCCGTCTATGGTCGCACCTAGAGCCCAAACTACTGGGTCGATTTTGTTCAAATTTTACATGTGTATTCAAGACGGCCACACCCCGAAGCGAAATCGCAAAATCGATCCTAGCTCAGATGTGGTTGGAGTAAACCCCTAAAAACAAAAAAAAATAGATAATAATTTTGATTCAATTTGACACATAAATACTCCTTTATTACCAGCATAAGATGGCATAACCAGTTGTTTCCAGAAAATATAGACAGAGGTGCTACAAGGGGTGAGCTTTAAAGAATTTAATAATTTTTTTATCTAAAACGGCTGTAACGATGATTTTGATCAAATTTAATACATGATCACTTCCTAGCTTTATTTAATATTTAATGTTTTTTTTCAATTTTATAATGTAAAAAGAAAGTTAAAAAAAATGCACCTCTTCCGGTTTCGAACCTACGATCTCAGTATTACAAGGCACAAGGCTCAACAGGTATTTATTAAAATTAAACATACATAATGGTTGGATAAGCAGTGCCTGCCCCGGAACCTTCCATCTAACCACCGTCCTAATGCGGTGGCGGATTGCAGGATCGGACGGGACAGGTTTGGGTTGGCGAAAACGAAAAATTGACAAAAAACAACCTATAGTCCTTTCGAACAAAATAAATAAAAATACATAATAAAATTACAAACATTTCCAAAAAACGAAATCAACAAAACTTAAATTACACAAAATTTAAAAACTCTCGCGCACAAAAAAATACTTTTTAATTTTGCTATCTGACGCAGGCACCCTGACTTGAACGAGATGCCTTCCGCGAGATACTTCAATGCAGAGCTGCACAGGGCTGGCCTAAACTTTGACTTTAAAAATTTTGATTTCGAGAAGGTTCCAATTTTAAAGATGTTAATGGTAGGAACTGAGTTTAGAGACAAAAATGTACAAAAAGAAACGAAGAAAAAATAAATAAACATAAATGAAGACAGGGACAGGAAATATTTAAAGATGGTCAAAAGGTATGAAATACTAGTGAAAGATGGATAGAGTTAGAGAAAGTTATAGTTGGTGAAATGTGCTACAGAGGTTGCCGGAAAATTGGTAACGTCTGGTACGTTTTGATCCGATATGGGCATTATGCTGTCTGATTGGCGTTATGTGTCTTATTAGGGGACTATCGCCCAACTTGAACGAATAGAAATTTTAAGAGATATGCTGGACGTAGTACGCTATCGGGGTTATGTTGTTGCAACGTGTGTAGAGATCTCTGAGGGAGGTGTACCTTCCAGAATTTGAAATGAGGCGCATGAATTTGTGTTCTAGCACTTTTAGTTTTCTCATTGTCGTGGCTGTACCATACCGGTGACGCGTATGTGATGGACTGCCTGACCACCAAATTGTGTGCAACAATTTCCTGGACAGGGAGTAGACCGTCCGTACTGTCTCATTAATGTGCGTATTAAACGTTAGTTATTGGTCCAGTCTGACCCCTAAGTACTTCACGAATCTTTTGATTGGAATTTGGCTTCCTCGGATTGGAGTGAATATTCTATTTTCAGTGAAGCGGCGCGTAAAGACTATCATCGCCTCCGACTTCACTCGAATCTGCTACCGACCGTAACACTCCGTGGTACAGGTCATACGCGCCTTCAGCAGCATATTCGCTGCTTGTGCGTTATGTGAATGCGCGTACATGGCCGTGTCATTGGCGTACTTGGCCAGCTTGTTAAGCGGGAACTCTGGGAAACCGGAGATGTACAAGTTGTACAACTTAGGTGACAGGCACGAACCTTGCGGGATTCCGTACGAATGTCCCGCCGTGTTGAGAGTTTGTTGTTCTCTTGAACTTGCAGGGTTCTGCCCGTCAGGAACGAATGAATGAGTTTTATGAGGTGAGTCAGAAAGTTGTAATCATGAAATTTGTAGACGGTGTCGAACGCCTTCTCAATATCGAGGAGCACCATAGTGCTCCTTCCGAGGTTGTACTGCATTTTGACGTCGTTAACTATCCTAACGACCTGCTGCACCGTGCTCCTACCCATCCTGAAGCCAAATTGTGACTCATCATCGATGTGAACGACCACAGCATATTTCCACTGGCTGGGCCAGGTGCTGTAGCTGCAGGATCGCGTTAACGATATACGTCAATTGCATAATACCTTTCCTCGAGAGATATTTGAGCAGCTTGTAACCAACGCAGTCTTTCCCCGGGGCTTTATTGTTGTGTAAATTTTTGACAATTTCCGAGGGCTTGGTCATGACTTTCAGAAATTCTTGTCTCGTCAATTGTATGTCATGACCAATTAGCTCGTCTACGTCATTTTCGATGCGGTCTTGTTCGAGATTATTGGGAATGTTAGCGTTGTGTATGTTCTGGAAGTGGTCAGCTAGGTCGTTCGCTTTTTGCGCGTCTGTCAACGACGTCTGTCCGTTCGCGCATGTCAGAGAGGATATAACCTCCCGCATATTTTTAAAAGCCCTCGTCAGATTCCACAGCGAGATGTCCTGAGTATTCGGCGCCGCCAGCTTGTCCCCCCATTTCTGGTTCTTAATAGTGTTGATGGAGGTTTTGATTTGCCTTTGCAGTCTGATCATCTCGGCCTTTGTAACAAATTTTATCCCAGTATGTGCGGCCATAGAAATGGCGGTATAAATAATTGCCCAAGACTCACCGTAGCTCCAAAATCATTCACTTTCAAGGGTATGTTAACCTCAGCAAAATGTGTTTTATCCTCTATGTCATTATGTCCGTTTAGATTTGGGGCACCCTGAAAATATGCTTAAAAACAATGTTTCGACTGTACCATCATCAAACAGCAAGTAATTTTGTAAGGAGTTCGACAAATTTCCGTTAGGCATTAAAAAAATGAGCTGGACAGCAAATGTTAATGATATGTAATAATTGACAAAGACAAAGACAAAGTTTTTGATTCATAAAAATAGTAATTTGCATTCCTACGTTCTTATTTAAGTGGAATTAATTTAGTTATCAAATGAAAAATTCATACAATGAAAAATATATTAATTGTATTCCAACTGCCCACATTAATAACTGTAAAGTAGTGGTGTAACAATGATTGTTATAAATAACAACGAGTCAAAGTCAACTCATTACATGTAAGTCTGTATTTAGCACATTGGTTCATTAAATGCTGAAACCCACATAAGTAAATTGATCAGTGGATACGCTTTGTATTTCTCCAGCTGGGACGCGAATGATGTATTTTTTGCAATTAAGAGTAATTTGAACATGTCATTTTGTTAAATGTGCAGGATAAAGGCAGACTATACGTATCATTTATATTTTCAAGGAAAAATAGATAAAAATATATATTCGTTGGAAATTTTCAAAAGAAAGGAGTAGAGAAGCTTCATAGCCCCATGGATAAGATAGTGATCTATTTCCTTATAACACTATGTCACATATAGTATTTTTTTCATTGCTGTAGAAAAAGATCATAGAAATTGTTATTATATCAGAGACAACGTATTTCTTTTACAACTACTAAGAAATAAATAATAATAATAAATAAATAAATACACCACAGGTAATGACGACCCCCTTTATCCCGGAAGGCTCTAGAAGAGATTTGTGTGGGAGGGGGCTACACATTTAGAGACAAGGGACACACACCCAACATTCGTGTATAGTGAAAAAATCCCTCTCACAGTATTTTCTACTGCCACGACCGGGGATCGAACCCGGAACTTTTGGGTGAGAGGAAAATGCGCTCACCTCTCGACCATCAGTCATACAAAAATCTGCCTATTATATCCGTATCATTGAGTAATAAATGGCAGTGATTGCCATGGCAGCTCGATTATAAAATCACAATAGACCAGTTGTGAATAACATATAACCAATAAAAGAAACTAAGTACTGTCATAGCAATACGACTTAATTAAAGTACAAGCGCAGACCCACTGTGAAACGTTTTTTGTAGGATTGTAATTTAAAGGAAGAAGTTGTCGTAGTAGTAGAAAAGTTGCAATAGTAGTCGTAGAAAAGTATAGTACGGATTATTCATTTATTTACCCATATTACTTGCAATAGGACCCTTTCAGCTGAGTGCTACAAACTTCACACTAGCAAAGAAATGATACCATTTCGTTCCCATTAAACAATGTCCATTTTAAGCATTCTTTTTACTTTTCCGTTAATTCTCGTATACACACTAAATCCTAATTTAATTTTTTATTCTCTTAAACAATAAGGTGGCAATGGGGTAGCTAACGCCAAAATATTTTTTTTAAACGTTTCGTTCTTGTATACACACTAAATCACATTTTATTTTTTTACTCCCTTTAATAATAAGGTGCAGGTGGCAATTGGGGTGGTAGACGGGGGTGGTAGCTAATAATGCCAAAATAATTTTTTAAGATGTTTCGTTCTTGTATACGCACTTAATCACATTTTACATTTATTATTAAAGGGAGTAAAAAATTAAATTGGGATTTAGAGTGTGTACGAGAACCAAGGGCCTTTAAAATTTATTTTGACATTAGCGACTCCTCCTACCAACCTCCATAGCCACCCCCACCCTATTGTTAAAGGGAGTAAAATATTACATTGGTATTTAGTGTGTATAAGACTTGGATACAAAAATCTAGATGTGGAAGTAGTGATTCCTTGGGCAGCGGTTTTTTTTTGTTGAAACAATTCGTTTAAATTGCGTTAAAATTAGCAAAAAACTATATAGTGGTAGTGCAAGGCAATGTAATTTATACTATTAAAATCAATTAAAACAACGTTATTTAAATGGTAAAAAATATCAAAGATAATGTTTAAATCAACGTAAAAGCAACGATGGTAAACAACTACGGCCGTTAAAAATAACGTTGAATTAACGATTGATTGTCAGTTACGTTGAATCAGATATGTTTTCGTTTATATTCCTTGTTGTTATTACGTGGACTTTGATTTGACGTTGCTGCATTACACACCTATTTATAGCTTTCTACGTTGGTTTTTATATTGTGCCACCAGTTGCCAACACGTAGATTTTATGGGATATTTAAAAACCCGCCAATATTTAACATAAAAATGATGAATATATAATTCAAGGTAGGGGCGAGCGTAGGTGCGTCTTTACTATGTACATACTTCGGTATGCGATGTAAAGCAACGACAGGCGCAGTTAGTACTTGGTTGGGTGACCATTCCAACGGAAACCGCGTCCTCGCCTCACACATCTTCCAGCGGCTTGTATATCAGTGTATGTGCAGAAGCTATACAATACCTTAGGCGAGGGTTGTATAGGAGATATACCATCCTTCGGAGGGGATGTAAAGCCGTCGGTCCCTTGTCTATTAAATGTTAGGCAAGTAAAAGATCCCTACTCTTCTTAAGGGAAGAGGTTCGGTAAAATTCCTGGTTGGAGGTAGCTCGTCTACAGGCGTCGGTGTTAGGCCTCAGTAGCGGAAATAGGCCGACGTTATATAAATGTATAAAAAAAAAATAATTCAAGGTACATACGAATTATGTATAGTCGGTTGCAATTTATCCATGCACATAAAAAACGCAACAAAACTTTACGACTTCATTAAAATACCGTTACTCTCTGTACTATTTCACCGACAAATTGGATCACTTACCATTGTAAGCTTTTAATGTACGTCGCCTTGTTTGATGGCACCATACCGAATGGTTCACCGGCGTTAATGATAAGCTCGTAAAGTTTTTATTGTCTTTTTTATTTGCACGGTAAATCCGCAGGTTACTACACTTTAAAATTGATCTACTATATAGTGAAAATAGTTCACGTTTAATTAGAATTGCGTATTTCAGGAGATCATTTTTAAATAGTAAATTTCTGTTAATCTGAGACTTACGATACTAAACGGGTTTAGCGATTTCATGCTTATCTGGTAGGCTTGAGATCAAGGAGTTCTGGGTTCCAGTCCGGGCTAGAGTATGGATTTTTAGTTAGTTTTAGTTAGTCACGTGCTTCTGATACAGTAGCAGTAGATTAGGCGGCGATTGTGTGAGAGACAATATGGCTAGTCAGTCTCCTGTTCTGAGTTCGAATCTCAGCTGGGGCAGATAGCAATGTCGAGGGATTGGCCGCTATGTAATTGTCTGTATCTATCTGGCCTAAATTCCGCCAGCATGTTAAAATAAATAGGCCGAAAAATTATTGACCGAGATTTGAATTTAATATCTGTTTTGCCTGTTTGAAAAATTAAGTTTTTCCATTCTATCTTCAAAATTTACTCAAAAACAATGTATCCTACGCCAAAACACTATATGTAAAATTGAAAGATTATTCCAGTTGCCTTTAATATGAGACCTGTCACATTCTTTTATGCTCAAAATTAATCAAGATATAGCCAAAGAGCCTTCAAGTATCAATTCGTTCCTGATAGATCTCCATTTTATTGGTACATAACTCCACATATTTCTCAGTAGTTTCTTAAAATATATTTAAAGTATATTTTTTTATGTGATGACACTATTCGAAACTAAAAAAGTAAACGTTGAAGACACAACTTTTGATAGTTTAGTCCCAAGTAAAGATACAAGCGATTTTAATAATACATTATATTGTATGGATTACTTAATTACTTTATTAATAAATATTCGGTAATAATTGCTGCGAAAATATTAATAATTATACAAAAGTTTTTTAGAATGTGTGTAATGCAGCAACGTTAAATCAAAGTCCACGTAATAACAACAAGGAATATAAACAAAAACATATCTGATTCAACGTAACTAACAATCAATCGTTAATTCAACGTTATTTTTAACGGCCGTAGTTGCTTTCACGTTGATTTAAACATTATTTTTGATATTTTTTACCGTTTAAATACCGTTGTTTTAACGGCCTCGTTACTAAAAATGTTGTTTTTATATTGATTTTAATGGTATAAATTACATTGTCTTGCACTATATAGTCTTTTGCTAATTTTAACGCAATTTAAACGAATTATTTCAACAACAAAAAAAAAACCGCTGCCCAAGGAATCACTACTTCCACATCTAGATTTTTGTATCCAAGTCTTATACACACTAAATCCCAATGTAATATTTTACTCCCTTTAATAATAGGGTGGGGGTGGCAACGGGGGTTGGTAGAAGGGGTCGCTAATGTCAAAATAAATTTTAAAGGCCCTTGGTTCTCGTACACATTCTAAATCCCAATTTAATTATTCCCTTTAATAATAAATGTAAAGTGATTAAGTGCGTATACAAGAACGAAACATCTTAAGAAATTATTTTGGTATTAGCTACCCCCTCTACCACCCCCATTGCCACCCTCACCTTATTATTAAAGGGAGTAAAAAATAAAATGTGATTTAGTGTGTATACAAGAACGAAACGTTTAAAAAAATATTTTGGCGTTAGCTACCCCCATTGTCACCCCCACCTTATTGTTTAAGAGAATAAAAAACTAAATTGGGATTTAGTGTGTATACGAGGGCTTCTAAAATTTTTTTACATAAGCCACCCCCTTTGCCACCCCCACTCTATTATTAAAGGGAATAAAATATTACATTATTTTAGTGTGCATAAGACTTGGATACAAAATAATTAAACTTCATAATTAAATAATTTATGCGATTTCTATGATTCGTGATAATTCCCTATCATAATAAATCAATTATTTATTAAAAATTATTCTTCAGTTCATCTCCGCGACACCAGCACCATCTGGAGGTAGGCGCCGAATGCAGTTATACTAGCGCCCATGTAGTGACGGTCATTAGATTTTCCGTGGGGGGAGAACTTGAATTACCCAAAACATTAATTAAAAACTATAAAATTCGAAACATTTTTAATACAACGACTTAAACTGCGAATACTATGAAAGATTCATGTACTCTAATATATGAAATTCCATTTCTCTCAAAAAAGGATCCTACGAGAAGTCCTGATAAATATGTGTCAATGACAGTTTATTATCTCAATAATTTTAATAGATATGATTAGTTAGTTTCAGAATCTCTACTGTAACGAGGAAATCTGAATAGGACTCAATAGGACTTATTCTATTGCTATTAAAATATACATTGCACCGTGCGTTATGAGCGAATTAATTAATAGATTATTAATTTGTATGTAGTGAGATGCACCAAATAAATTTGACAGTTTCAATAAAGATGAGCTCAGGTGACGGGGAGCGACGAGAAGGGATTCTTCATTCACGCAAGCCCAGCAGCGAAAATTTCACTTCAGTGGGTGTCCAACCTTCTCGCGTATTAGATGTGTGAGCTCTCCGTCCTGTACCAGTCTATATGAAATATTCTATGTGTCAAAGGAAGGTAATAGAAATATTTTCTAAGTCGATATGACGTCACCCGTATAATGTCATCCCCTCGTTAATGGGAATAATTGAAGCTATCCGACATTCAATTCACCAGTTGCCATTCCAAGCGTTAGACGTGGCTGCTTGCCGTTTCAGATGATAGAATTATTTTCAATAAACCGATATTATTCAGAAATATTTCAGTTCTAAGTCGCTTTGACATCACTACGATCCGTGGCGCATGTGCCAGCGCCATTTTCTCCATCTTGTGCTTAAGTGAAGGAATTCGTCCCGTGTTGCCAGTCAGCCAGAGCGACTCATCAACAGCAGGCGTGTCCACTCGGAGATCCGAACCCAGGTACCGCTAGTGTCATGTATTATTTTCGAGCAGCAGAATTTTGCACCTCTCTAGTTTCATTTCAGAAAAGGCTCTGAGGAACCGTGCAGTGTATTCAGTTCCGACCGTTTCCCAGCAGCGGGCGTGCCCGACAGCAACATCGAGAAGTAAGTAAGACTATAGAGAAGTATGGTAAATTAGTAGGTAAGCTTGGCTAGTGCAACGCCACCAATAATTTCCGCAAGACCGACCATCAGGGGAGCCATCCAGTCCCGTCTATCCCCGACGGTCCCAACTTTCGTTCGAGTGGGCTTATTTGTAACTCGTAGGTGCCCTTTTGATGCCATATTGATTTGAAGGGCACTGAAAAGTCACAAATCTATTTGTTGACCATACTTTGACTTTCCAGCTTTCGTTCCGGGGAACTCATTTGTAGATCGTAGGTGTTCTTTTGATCCCATACTGGTTTGAAGGGCACTGAAAAGTTACAAATCCATTTTATAATCATACTTTTTCTGGGTTTTAATCAGATTTTACCTTTTCAACCTTTATTTCAGACCCCTAGTTATTACCACAGCATGCACTAGCCAAGTACTGTATATAGCTTCTCTATAATTTTGCATTGTATTATATATATATCTGTAGTCTTGCTTCTCCTACCTGGTATCCGTATTTGATCTGCACCTGTTTTACCGTTTTATTAGTTATTTTGTGCTACTATTTTGCCGCTTGCTATTCCTGTCATTTCAGGTATCTGGCACTACTATTTTCGTTGCACCGCTTGCCTTCATCAGTGTATATAGTGTTTGGTTGAGGTTAAACATTTAGTAAACAAGTAGATTTGTATATAGTAGGTTTAATTGAATAAACTAACAGTATTTATCAAATTCTGAGTTTTACTGTTTGTGTATGAATACCTAATTTCCCAAATTGACACACTGAAGTACCATTTCTCCACTTGAGCTACTCAGCCTCGCGTATTCGGCTTGAGGGTACAGTGTTCTAACACTTCAACTAGGACTGGCATGGCGCCCGAGCTAAAACCGAATACCCTTTTCCGGAGCTCGAGTGTCAAAGCGTGGACCTTTTTCTCCTCGTCACCAGATGAGGTGGAGAATAACGCGTCACACTACCTGTGGATCAATGATGGTGTAGTTGTGAAGGAATAAGCGAATATCGCTGGGTTGGTTATTAGGACAATTAAATTTTATAACCAAGATATATAGTCCAAGATACTACAAGACGTCAAAGCGATAACTTCATATATTCATCACATTTGATCAACTCCACAATGATCTTAATTGAAAGAACAGAAGTCGGTGATCTTTACGCTTTTTTATAAGAAAGTAATAAACGCCGATATGTAAAAAACCTTGACAGTATTTAAATAGTTCGGATGACATCCATGTGGCGTTTTTTTCTCGTTGTTTATTTTTTATCATCAATGCAAGGTCTATTAAACAAAGGGAGATGTATGTGGGCCACAAGGAGACCTTCAACATGGTTTAGTTTGACAGTTGTCACTGACTTCGTCAATATTATACGAAGGCTATTTGACCAGAAGTTCTCAGTCTTTTTTAAAAATTTTCTTTTATTTTTCTCTCGAAAACTGTAGGCTTGGTACCTCATGTTGTTCAATGTTTTTAATTTGTTCGGTCGTTCTCTATTATCGGTTTTCTTTTTTAATAATTGGAAACTAATTGCGCTCTGTATATGTATTAAACATTAAATGTTAGCTCAGTGGGTTAGTGCATCTAACTTTCTCTTTGTGCATACCTAGCGAGGTAGGTTCGAGCTCCGTGAGGTGAGTTCGAGCCCCGCGAGGTGGGTTCGAGCCCCACCTTCTACGAAGTAATTTTCAAATATAAATTATCCTCAAGAAATGGTTCGGATTCCACTATAAACTGTAGGGCCCCGTCTCCTGTACTCAGACAAATTTAAATCTCCTGGACTTAAAGGGTCACTCAGATGACTTGGAAGGCGGTTAATAAACAACCCTTAGGTATGTAGAAAATTTAAAAACCATCTCGTACCTAAATCACAACATTATAAAAATAGAATTGACTAATTTCTCAACCATGGATATCCGCCTAGCAACATCCAAAGTCTGTATTTGTTCCGTTGTTGCGAATTATAGAAAGCAATAAGGTGACCTCTTGCTCTACCGAGTTATGTCTATGGAAATAATAGACAATCGTGAGTTCCGGGATAAGATTCAACAATTCATTGGCGATTTTTCTTGTATTGCGATTAAGAATGTCACGCAGTATGTGCAAAGATTCATTAGAACGGTAAGGAGAGTACTACGTCTCGCATTTGATTTTATCTTCTTAAATAAGAATATTCTATTTGCATAATCTCTTCGTGATAATTTATTTTGTCCACATAATAAGGTAAATTTACTATTGGAAATGTTATATGCAGGATGTTTATTTTAAACATACAATGTACATTGAAAGTTATTGCTCGTTCTTCTAGTTTTTTAGCTTAAGTATATTAAACTGCGAGATAAGAATAATGATAAAATTAACAGGACTAAAAAAAAATTAATTTTAAAATGACTACGTTTTTTTAATCTCTGGAGTTATCTATGAATTTAACCTGTTTGTAAAGGTAGCCATGTTTAATTAAGAATGACGTAATTATGGGAAACCATAATTGCTTAGCTGTACGATACCTATCAAAATATTATTTGTTTTTTGACATGCACCAAATCCAGAACAGAAAACAACAGTTAGATATGTGTATTGAGGGCCAAACTTTTTGAAAATTAACTATCAATACCTATTTATAGCGAATTAATAAAAGACTTCATTCGATAATTCTAGCACTCAGAAACACCCTTTCTTTGAATCAAGATGAAAAATTACTGATAATAATTTAAATATATGAATATTCTATTTAACCAATACAAATCTGTTAAGTATTTACCCATATCATCTTTTTCATCGTCTTAGAACTTACATCACCAGCTTTCCAACTTATTAAATCAAAGTTGTCTAAACTCCCACAAAATACTGCCTCCCTTAAAGGTTCAAAAGTAACACAAATAAGAAATTTGCACGCTGCACATGAGAAACGATGGTAAGGGACGATACAATTCTGATGTGTAGTTCTTCCGCGTTGATAGTTTGAAGAAATTAAATTGTGCTCCCCCGAAGCCACGGTTGTCTAAACGACGTTTCGACAGAATCCCATCTGCTATCTTCAGGTTCTCGTTGAAATCTGTCTGCTGCTGCTCCTCGTTGCTCGAACTGAATTGACGTTCTCCACGTTGTGCGGTTCCTTATATCTGCTGTGGTCTAGGGCGCGCATGCACAACTGGCTGCGTGTTATTGGTCCTCTATTGCCCGACAAGTTTGCTCGCTGAAACATCACGTTCCACATGTATTCTCGTCGATGGTCGGGCATCCCCGCGTCTAATCGTTGCCGTAGATTATTGTGTTTCTCTTTGATTGGTCAACGTTTGGCTACAACTCCTGGTGACAGCAGTGGCACTCTGTTTCGTTGTAGAATTCTATTGTTGGACTCGAAACTATAAGTTTGGTACTCTGTTATGCAATTTCTGCTCTTACCATTGGGGAGTTACTTGTAGATTTCTACTATAGTCACGAAGCAATAGAAATAAATTGTGAACAGAGTGCCACTGCGGGTCCGCTTGTGGCAGGTTGATGTTTCTTCACAGTTTGTCAATATTAGAACGTGCCTCCTCGCGATTGGTTCGCCCATCATGGGTTGTCGTATGTTTTTGGTTATGTATCCATCTAAAAGAGCGGGCTTCCTTGAAATGTGTAATCTCTGCGTGTTATCTCGTTTATTAAGATTTTGTGGTATTTTTTCAATCTCTTTTTCTGCCTGTTTTAAATATTGTTTCTATGTTATGTTTACGTAAGAGTTTGCTGATTTTATCTGCCATTCCTCTCGAGTAAGTTAGGTATGCTTTTGCCATTGGTTTCTTGGATTCCTCCTGATTCCTTCCTGAATTTAATTGTGCTGGATGGTGATGTGATGCCGAACTTAGATATCTGTCCGTGCGAGTGGGTTTTCTGTAAACCGTGTGACCTAGTGTTCTGTCTTCTTTCTTTTTCTCTAATACGTCTAAAAATGTAGACTTGCCTTCTGTTTCTACCTCCTTGGTGAATTTAATTTTGTCGTGTATGTTATTCAGGTGGTATAAGCAACTATTTAGATGTTCTCTTCCATGAGTCCAGATTACGAATGTGTTATACACATATCTCAACAACAACTCAACAAGTTTTGGTTTGAGTGGTACCTCCATGAAAAGATTAGCGATGACTGGAGGCAAAGGTAAACCCTTCCATTTGCTTGTAGCGCTGGTTATTGTATGCAATCTATTTTTTTAATAACTTCACTCTCAGTAATAAAAATGTCTTCTTATTTTGGATCAAAGATATATGTGCATTATTAGCACTCGGATGAGCAAAAGAGCCAGACAAATAGTTAGCAAAGCCATGAACTATAAGGTGTGGGTCGTCTATATATCCATCGTTATTTGCCAGTACTGATGGTATAGACGAAATGGATTTAAAAAATTCCTATTTAACATAGTATTATTTAAAAATATTACTACTAAAAAGTAAGTTATCCTGTCGAAGCATTTGTGGCACGGGAAGTCTTGCAACAAATTGGCTTTGTTTTATCGCCTCCTCGTATCGAATTTCGAACAATAATTGGGTTTAAAATATTTGTTCTTTTTTGGTAGAAAATTGCAGTAAATAAACCGAAATAAATAATTTTAACTATGCATCTCTTCTTAATATTCTTCTTCTATATTAATTGCATTAAACAATGGAATCAACACGTGTAATGTTATTTTCAACGAAGATTTCCTCCAACTTTCTCTTGATTTCCTGCGATTTCTCCTTGAGTTCCTTTAATTTGTCCTTGATTTTCCTTTGAGTTCCTCTTGGTCTCATAATGGTCTTACGTAATGTATACCCCAGATGTCGCCCGCAATTTGCCTCTCGCATAGTCATCACAAGTCCATATATGTATATTTGAAACATTCTGAGAATATAGAAAGTGTGTAAAAATGCTTTACACAGGAAAATCTCGCGGAAAACATTTTTAATTAGATGAGAAAGTCAGTCGTGTAACACCGCCACTTCGGTGCTGCAACTTATACAATATAATAAAGGCCCCAAATAGAATCAATTAAGGCGGTTTATTACCAGGGGTCGAAACGTAGGCTGTCTTTCTCAAGGAATGGACAGCTGTAATCATTTTTATTATTCATAACACTACTACTATTTTTCAGGACAGTACATATTAGGGTAGAGGCTCAAAATAAGGCACACAAAACAGTTTAATAATTTACTGAAAATATTTACAGTTCAAATAAAAGTAAAGCAAATTACGGCATGTGATGTATCTTAAGAAATGTGCATATATACAGTAAAATCACAAAATAGTATAGATAAATTAATATTTCAGAACTATTAACATTTTTAATTGCCCAAGTCTCGGAAATATTCAGATTTTAGTTAGTTATACTTTTTCCCCTTTTTTATTTCTCTAATTCAAATTTCTACTAATATTTTTAACCAGGTATTTATACAAAGTGAACGCAATCAACTAAATGATATCAGTTAAATGCAAAATAAAATCAAATGACAAGCAAAGCAAGACCAGCGGTTTGACAAGTGCAACAGAAATGAAATTTGGACTAAATTTATAACAGATAAATTGTGATTGAAATATTGAAATTTCTAACAAGAAACAACAAGTGACCTTTTTTTAATATCCTGAAACAGTTAATTTTGCGAATTTGACGTGTTGAACCCGGAAATGGAATGTTTAACTACTAAATAAAACGGTACGTTTCAGGTGGAGTGTCCCATTTAAAGGCAGCTTCCCCGACTGAGAATTTTGCGGAAAATAACCCGGTGTAACTACTATTGTAGAGCAAATTTTCTAGCAAACAGGTTCAAGGTCAAGTCCAAAGACAGGTCAAGTGTTATTTTAGATATTAATTTGTCCTTGTTTATTTTTACGATCGCGTTTGGTATTAATTTATTACAGTTCGGCTCAGGTGGAGTGTCCCACTTAAAGGCAGCGTCCCCGACTGAGAATTTCACGGAACAAAATTATTTATTTGCAAAATTAAAATCAAACCACAATAAATTGTATTAAAATTTCGGCGTACACCTCTGGAGTGTCCCACTTAAAGGCAGGGTCCCCTGAGGATATTATTCACGGTAAAATAGCTTCCCGGATTTACTAGACACGATCGGTTTATTGGAAATTACTATAAGTTGATAAAGCCACAAGTTAACAAAATATAACAAAGACAAGTCCAAAATTACCAAGTAAATAAATATTAATTCAGAGCAATGAAATATTACCAAAAGGTCGAGTGGTCAGGTCGGGAGGAGGAAACCAAAGATATCTTTAGCAGGGGACCTAGTCAAGATATCTCCGTGCCAACCTAGAATTTATTCTGTTGGGCGCACGTTGCACGAGTATATGTGAGTCATCAATTGACGGTGTACCAAAATATTTATAACCGGTAGCGTCAATTGATATAAACAATAATTTCTGGACAATTTAAATGACTGGGATCGATTGCAAATAAAATATTGGTTCTTTTTCTAGGGGACGACACCGTTTATTATTCATCTCAGTATATTCTACCTTACCCTTAACGAGACCATTGAACATTAAACTTACATAAAAAGTTATTTAGTTTCTGATTATATTTAAAGATGCGATTATTTTGTCAGATTTTCCACTGGGATATATGATTGAGGTAAATATAACATTTGTGTTAGTAAATTGTTTAAGTTTGTTACATATCTTACTGAAGGAGAGAATACTGTTTCTGGATAATATACCATTTGAGTAAATTCCTTAGTTAAATTCTCAATATTGCTAATACTTGATGTAATAGAGCCACAGGTTTTCTTATAATAATTATAACTCCGTACGAAGTTCGATCGATTTTTTTCCTTAAATGCCAATGTACATCTGTAAATAACTTTTTAATGAATTCATAACATAAACGTTCCTGTTGAGTTTAATGCATACTTTTTCGATTTGATGAATCCAGTCTAAATTGTTGTTGAGAGTTATCCCTAAGAAGGAGGCTGAGTCCTCAATCTTTATGACATGGTTGCTAAATGTGATTGATAATGTATAAGCATTTCGTGTTACTCTACGCCTGCTTTTAATTCAATACAAACAGTTTTTGCATAATCTATTACTAAACAATTTTTGTCACACTAACGAATTCTTCTAATATTACATGAATTCTTATTTTAAAGATCACAAGATTAATCTGTATTAGATACATATTATAATCAAAGTATAGTCTGTGTGCATAAATACCTTTTCCTGAGTAATATAACTGAGCAAAGCATTAATAAATAAAATAAAAATTAATTGCCCCAATACGCTTACTTATGGAGTTCCAATGTCAATGTTGAATAGATCTGATTTTATACAGAGTGTTGCATCATGAGAGGGACATAGCTTAATAGGAGGTAGAGAACGTCAGTGGTAACCGGAACCTCCTATAGAAATGTCTCATTGGGCCTTCATTACGAAGTTACAGGGTGTTAAATAATTTTTGGCCAAACCTGTTTTTTGTCATAACTTTGACAGGGAATGAAATAACGGATTCATATTTGGTACGGCTAATGTACTAACGAGCCCCAAGAGGTACATGTATAAAAAAAAATATATCCAGGTCCAGACTCACTGTAATTTATGTTTCTTCTTTGCATCAATAAAACATCACCCTGTATATATTTTTTTGAAATTTCGATACGATATTCGAAAAGAGCAAGAAAAAACAAACAAAATGGCCTATTTCATTTTTTTGTTACACCTTCGTGGTTATTTAAATATGTTGTTAAATGTGCAAGAAAATGGATTACAGAACCCTATTAAATGAGAGGCACGTGAAATAAATGGTTTTATAACTAAAATTTGCAAAAATTCTAGCCTAGGTGGTCTGGGTGAATCCTAATTCCGGCACGTTTTAAAGGTCCATTTTGGTAAAAAACTGTGGTCCTAATAAGTAATCGGGTATGAAATAACAAAATTTTTAATCAATCACAGTAGGCTTGTTCAAAGAATAAAAGTGACAGATAATTTAAACCATTTAGGCCTAAGCAACCAGTTACTTTGATCAAGAAAATCATCAACATTTTATACTTAATAAAAATTGGAAAAGAGAACAAACTAAAATCTAAATAAACAAAATATTTTCCATTCAATTAACAATAAATAACAAAACAATAACTAAATGTGTTTAAAAATAAAACGTAATTGACATTAAAGTAAATTTTCAAAATGTCCTCCCCCACATTCTGTGCATTTTCTTGCGCATTTAGAAAGGTCACCAATTGCTCGACGTATCATTTCTGGATTATTCCGTATTTCGTCGCAGGTTGTAACGATGCGCTGGATTAAATGTTGTCTACTTTCAATTTCAATGCTATAAACCTCGTTCTTTAAGTGGCCCCATAAAAAGTAATCACAAGGGTTACAATCAGGAGATCTTGGTACCATTCATGTGGACCCCCGCGTCCAATCCATCTATTAGGATACACATTGTTTAAGTGTTCTCTTACTTGAAGGTTAAAATGTGGTGGGGCCCCATCATGCTGAAACAACATGCCTCTTATACCGATATTTTCTAACATATTCGGTAAAATGCTTTGAAGAAAATCAAAGTAAAATTCACCATTCAATCTTTCTTCAAAAAAATGTGGCCCTATCAAATGTCTATTCACAAGTCCGACCCAAACATTTACAGAAAACCTGTGTTGCGAACGGCGTTGGCGTACCGCATGTGGGTTTTCCTGTGCCCATTTATGATTATTTCGTGAATTGTTTACTCCATCCCGTGTAAATTGTGCCTCATCCGTAAATAAGGTTCTGTAAATGACTGGGCGATGGTTAGACAACCAATGACAAAATGCCAGGCGGGGGATATTGTCGCCTTGTTGAAGACGCTGTACCTGCTGGATATGATATGGATGGTAACGTTCTCTTTTTAGGGTTCTCCATACTCGCCATTGAGGAATACCAGTTGCCAAACTGATTCGTCTAGTGCTCATATTTGGATTTTCTTGAACTACGTTTATAATATTGTTTTGCTCCTGCACACCTTGTTGTAAAACACGCTCCACAACTGCAGAAGTAGGAAACTTTCCGTGTTGTCTTGCATACTGGAACACCGTACTAAAGGTTTTATGATTAGGGCATCGACGACCAGGAAAACGCAGCCGATATTCTCTTTCCGCCGACCTACCATTTCCATTACAGAAACCATAGATGAATATTATGTCAGCATATTCCATGTTTGTAAATTTTACTGGCATAGTTAAAATATTTTCACAAGTTTTCACTAACTAAATGCGGATTATTGACACATTAAATTACTAACAAACAATTATTCAACTGTTTAGGAGATTTCTTTTTATTATCTGTCACTTTGAACAAGCCTACTGTGATTGATTAAAAATTTTGTTATTTCATACCCGATTACTTATTAGGACCACAGTTTTTTACCAAAATGGACCTTTAAAACGTGCCGGAATTAGGATTCACCCAGACCACCTAGGCTCAATAGAATTTTTGCAAATTTTAGTTATAAAACTATTTATTTCACGTGCCTCTCATTTAATAGGGTTCTGTAATCCATTTTCTTGCATATTTAACAACGTATTTAAATAACCACGAAGGTGTAACAAAAAAATGAAATAAGCCATTTTGTTTGTTTTTTCTTGCTCTTTTCGAATATCGTATCGAAATTTCAAAAAATATATACAGGGTGATGTTTTATTGATGCAAAGAAGAAACATAAATTATAGTGAGTCCGGATCTGGATATATTTTTTTTTATACATGTACCCCTTGGGGCTCGTTAGTACATTAGCCGTACCAAATATGAATCCGTTATTTCATTCCCTGTCAAAGTTATGACAAAAAACAGGTTTGGCCAAAAATTATTTAACACCCTGTAACTTCGTAATGAAGGCCCAATGAGACATTTCTATGGGAGGTTCCGGTTACCACTGATGTTCTCTACCTCCTATTAAGCTATGTCCCTCTCATGATGCAACACCCTGTATCATTTATTTTTATGATCATTTTTCTCCCTTGCAAAAGATTTTAACCATTTATTTATTGGCCCAACAAAATATCTGCCAATACCCTTTTAATAAAAAAAATTGACTTCTCAACTCCACTCCTTCATGATAACAAATGAATTCAAGTTTTTTAATTTTTGCACCTTGGATTGGCGATATCTCCCGAATCAATGGTCTAATGTCGATGAGGTTGGGAACAAAACCATTTTTCTCCCTGGCAAAAGATTTTACCCATTTATTTATTGGTCCCATATTATGTATTTTATGACGTACAAATTTTTGTCAATAGTCTCGAACGTTCACATGAGATGAATTGTGAGAATGAATTTTATTTTCGATATTTAATACAGTTGTTACTTGCGACAATCTACGTCTAGCGTAAACATTTTACTAATTATATACCATTATTTCAGGTATACAGACGGATATCGAGTTAATTTTTAGTCCGACCACTAATGATAACAATATACGTATGTCAGTTAACGGATAATACAGCCTGGAGCAATCGTAAGTTACTTCCTGTTCATGGGCGAAGCATCCATTTCATTTACTAAGGACAAAAAGAGAAAATAAATTTTATCTTTCGGGTTTCCTACATTAAATGTTTTGAAGCTGGGTTCTGAAAAAGTGGTACACTTCTAAAACTCAACAAAATAACAATGAAATATAATTTGTAAATTGTCTTATTATAGTAATGCATCATAGCATGTAATTTTGATTAATATTTAATAAGTATTCTTCATAAAAAAAATTATATTTACGGAAATAACGTTATGAAATTTGATTTTAAACTGATTTCTTTCTGAAATAGTAATTTAAAAAACGGAGAGGAGTCATGAAGAACTTTGAGATTAACTTATTTCTTTTTAAGGAAACTCCTCATAATGATAATTAACTACTTCTATTTAGCTTGTTACTGGCTCATGGCCACTTTCAAGAGACTTCCCATCCGACGCTATGCACGAATGCCGAAGATTTTTTTTGAACTGTTGGAGTTGTTCTGCAAGTCATGCCTGAAGCCCTTTCAAAATTGCAGTCGTACTGTTTCTGATGTGTTCCACTGAGATGATTTTTAATTTAATATGAGCGTAGAAATAACGATAAGGGAGGTCGGTACAGTGAGTGATGCATAAAGGAACTTTTTTTTGTGAGTAATAATAATTCACAATATCAGATTATACACAAAGCCTAAAAGTTCATTATTAACGCAAAAGGATCGTGCACATGGGCGGATTTAAGGGGCTAAATGTGTTGTAGCGCTGGGCTCAACATCAAAAGGCCCACTGTCGCTTCTGTAGACGGAACAAATGTAATTAATTATTCATTATTTTCTAATACCTACGAAATTTTAAGAACATATTTAACAATACCAATGGCAAATTGTGTATCAGGAAGATCTTTTTCAAATCTAGGTTTAATAAAAAAATAAGTTAAAGTACACAATGGGCAAGTCCAGACTGGCAGCTAATCACTGATTTTGAATAAATAAACATTTTGTTTCCTGTAAAATTTCACATATTATTATGTTCCTTACAATACGCGAAAATCGAATAAATGAACCTGGCAAGGATTTATCTTGAATACACATTGGATTCACGTACAATGAAAACTTAAATTGGTGACAGTTGAGACTTGTCCATAATATTTTCGCTAAATAACAGGCTTTAAAATTTGACATATGTAATTACAGAATAGCCACTAAGATTTTCCAAAATTAGTTCGTTGACAAACGTCAAATTGTGCAAGGTTAGGACACTTTAATATGAAAACTTTTTGATTGCACAATAATAAAACAATATTTATTAATTTCTGCACTTATGAAATCACGATTGTTGCCAAAAAGTGTTGTCATCATGACTGCGTCTATTCTAGGTAACTTGTCCGACTGAGCTTGCAAAAATCCCGTGTCCATCATCGCTCAATTAAAACAGTCTTCAAATTCCACAAAGCAGTCAAAACACTACAATCAGTCCTTCTTGGATAAGTAAAAACACACTTTTACACACTTTTATCATAGTAGTATGTGTATCTAATGTCGTTTCTTTGATATGCCCGTATTTTGTGACTTGCGACGTTACACCAATAAGAAACCCGTTTTCAGTCACGTTTACATAAAAATTCGAATTTTAAAGTCGAATATTTGCCGAGTAAATTTTTTTTATAAGTTTTTCTTTATTGTAAAAAATAATAAATTTTAGCATTTTTAAAATTCATGTATCTTCCTTGAAGCTCAACCTGGGAGCATGTGACGTTACAAATATCGATCACCTCATTTGTATAATATCAGCTTATATGGCAATAATCATTATTTGTTGATAATTTAATAGTAAGTGAAGTATTTTATATGGATATATTGACAACACCATGCGCAGTGTATGTTTCCTATATATTCTAGAAAATGAGTAAGTGCTGATGACGTAGTGAAGTCAGCCGAGCTGCTGCAGGGAAAAACAGGAGCATTGTATAATTATTCAAACTAAAAAACCATTGTACAGCCATTTTAAGTGCTAGAGAAACAATTTGAATTGCAAAGTTTATTAAAGGTTTAAAAAATATCGTTTACATGCCGATTGAGCATCATGTTAGAAGGAAATAAATTTTAACGAAACAATACAAGTATTTCTAAAAAACAAACTGCATAGAATAGTATATTCTGTAATAAGTTTGGAATGAAGCATATTCTGCGCGAACGGAAGTTTGGCATCCGAGCGCAGAATATGTTTTTTTTTTATTTTTAGACAAATATCTGTCCATAATTATATGGATTTTTTGTTATTTAACAAAGGCGTAGAAGGGCGACACTATTATTTTTATTAAAATTCCGACTTTAAATTCGGAATTTCGACTTTGAACTAGAAATTCTGACATTAAACGCGACTTTAAAATCGGAATTTCGAATTTGAACTCGGAACCTAACCTAACCTAAACTTTTTTCTGGGAGACGTAGCCGACGCTAATCGGAGCAAGAGGTGTCCTGAAAGTACACCCATAAAATGCTCCGCCCGGAACCGCCATTTATGGCATTCATCGGGTGGAAGGAGTTCATCCTTCTGAAACGTAAGTTAGAGTAGTTACCCATGCCTCTCCCTATCTTCACTTTCCTTAGCCTCCATGATAATTCCCTGATGAATTACTATTGTCCAGTTATTTTTCGTCTCTAGCATCATCTCCGTCAGGTTTTCCAAAGTTATCCGCCTATCCAAAATGTTTACTAATTCTTCTCACTTGCCCCTTCCCATCTGGAACAATGGAAGAGCGTATGCTCGACTGTACCAACCTCCTGGTAATAGTTTCAAATGTCCGTGTCTCTTTTCCCCATCCTCTTAAGGGAGGTGCCGAATGCCCCGTGGCCGACTAGAGCCTGGGTTAAATAGTAGTCGACATTTTTTTTTCTGGTCCAGTACTACTTCAGCCGTTTGTGCCCATTCCCTTTGCCAGCTCGCGAGGGTCCCATTTCTGACTCCTTTTACCCCTCAAAGTCCTGATTCTTCCTTTTTTAATATACATATTGCCTTTCCGTAACTAACAAATATATAGGGGGGATTCCAGCTACCTGGGCCTCCGCTGCCGGGACGGTTCTGTATACGTTTATTACCCGTAGTAATGCCTTCCTCTGTGTGCTTGTGAACGATTCATCTTTTGGAGTCTGAAGGACTTTTAATATATTTCAAAAGTGAATGTTAACGTTCACAAAAATTAGGGTTCAAGATGACTGTTTCAGACGGAGAATAATATGAAAATTTATACTTACTGTTCGTTTTTGCTTAACTGCTGCTCTAATGGTATCTATTGGACGTCGTAACACTATAAACCTAACGCTGGATGCACCACACTTTCTTAAAATTATACCTGAAGGGGAATTTTGTTAGAAAACACAATTAAAAGGCAATATAAAGTTCAAAAATATATATTGATTCTTCAAAAATTTATGGTTTTACAACAACTTTTAAGAAATATGTTTAACAAACACTAGCCTGGCCCGTGTGCAACACATGGTGAGGAACGGAACGATTCATAATGTACCAACTACCATCCAAAATGCAGTTTTGTGAGCTAACGATTACACAAAAAGATTCAAGAAAGTTCAATGTTTCTGAAATTTGGTGGGCTTTTGCTTGCCTGTCTTATTCACGTATTTATATTTCAATATCAATTTTAGTCGCTCCTCAGAGCTTGAAAATGCTTGAAGCGCTACTACTTCGAATTGTATTCTGCAATTACTATTTTATACGTTCAGGCAAGGTGGTCCCATGCACATATGAGTACATGGTAAAGATACTTTTCTGACACCGAATCATTGAGGAACCGGTTTAGGGCAAACCCTGTTAAAAGTCATCATTTCCCCGTCAAAATCGACTGCTAGGAAACGATGGGGGTCCCATGTCGCTAAGGGCTATTTTCGCTAAAACTCATGATATACTTTGGATAGACGCTGGATTACCTTGTCCTCATATTCAAGACCTCGTGTGAGTTGCAGTGCTTGACAACGTGGATTTGTAAAAGGGTTTTTAATTTTGAAAATTCCGAAGTTAAAGTCAAATTTTGTTATAGTTCATAAAATTTTGGTGTCGGGGCGACATTACGTCCCTGTGCAGCGACATTTACTGCACTTTCTAAAATGACGCTTCTTGAGGAGTTATTGAAAATTTTGCATAAAAATCGCTCCGTAGAGCGAAAATATGATTACAAATATTAAAAACCTCTTCCACGATATTTTTACGTGAAGCACGCTTTTCATACGAAATATTCGGATTTTGTTACAACGTCGAAAAGTATAGCGAGGGTTTTACCGTGTTCTTTAACATGCTCACCAATCTTCTAACATATGTCTTGACTTAAGCGTGGGGCCCGCAATCTGCTTCCTAACTATGCGGTATCCATCCCCCCCGATGTCATCATCCAATCTTTTGCATAATTTCTCCCATGCTTTACGCTTTGCCTCACTTATAATTTTATGTAGTTCTTTCTTTTTGTTTTGTATACGGCCAGTCTTAAAGCTTTAAGATCGAGATCTTTAGTGTTTGTTCTAGAAAGTGCACGCCTATCAGCTGAGTACGACTGCCGTTTGACATTAATGTCCTCGTTCCATCAGTAAGGAGCGTCTCCATACTGCCTATTCCGTGGGGGACAGCTACTTCTATAGGCATTTCGGATTATCTTTGCGCAGGTAGCCACATTCACAAGATTGCCCTGGTGACTATCTATCTGCCTACTGATGTGATCGCTAAACGTATCTGCGTTTAACATCACTTTTGCCTAACCTAACCTAACTATCGTATTTTATTTTACTTCATGAAGGCGTCAAGTTCACCGCGACAATTCGCTTTGCTTCTACCAAAGTAATCCTGTGACTCTTATAGGCGTATGCGCTGTACAGTTGCTGTCACATTTATTTCCATTGATTTCTAGTGATTTACAACTGAATTTCAGTAATTTGCGTTGATTTCAATTGATTTTCAGTGATTTCCATGCACTTCCATTGTTTTCCGTTAGTTTTCAGAAATTATATGCTTGACAGTGACAAATACATTGATGACACGACGTCTTAATTTGGATATTTGATTTTATGTATGTTTATAATAAAATCGTTTAAGAAATTTTGCATACATTAATCAAACTCGTTAATACACGGTCGACGGAAAAAGTATATAAATAAAATTTATTACAAATAAAAATAATGCTTTAATCCGATCAACAAGTACAGTGAAAAAATTGGTAGCGCTAATTTTTTCTAATAGATATGGAATGTGTTTTATGCTGCTGCTTTTCTTGCAAATTCAATGGGTATCTCAGCCAGGTATCCGTACTACGGTAGTACTACTAGAAGTAAAGACAAAATAAAAATTCAAGTAAAGTAATCGATTATTTACCTACGTTTGGAAAATAAAGTTACTCCAACAAGACCCGTGTTAGATTACAACTGGGAAATCCAGCTTCAGATTTTTTGTTGTATTGATATGAAAACAATGTTGAAACATTGACTGTACATGATTTTAACAATTTATAACCTGCAATATTTTGCTTTTGGCTATCATTATGTATTAATAAAATGTATTTCGCAGTAAATCAGGTTTAAAATAAGCTCTACGCGATTTTAGAAATTTCTGATCGATAATATTTTAAGAGTAACAATGTGTATCAAAAAATTCGAAAAACGAAGTTGGCTTTGACATACGCTCTTGTGCAAAAATGAAAAGAACAAATCTCAAAGTAGGCCATGACACCATTAATTCCGTTTATTTCTTCTCTTTCCAACAATATACGAAAACCACAATTCATATCATTGAATCATAAAAATCAGCTATGCCATGATCACTGAAGAACAATGTATACAGTTATTAACAAATTCGACAGATTATCACTGTTGTATGTTGAATAACCGATATGATTAGCATTTATTGTAAGTGCAATTTTGACCCTGAGATGGTAGTCACAGTTTACGGATATAGATTCCAGATGCTCCGCAGCCAAATCGAACTATGTTTAGGAAGTCAGTTCAAAATCAAAAAGCGCAAGGTTCATTTTCAAAAAAAGTAGTAAGGCGAAGAGATGGTGCGGATAATGTAAAAAAGTGAATAAAGTAGGTATTGAATTATGTTAACCAAACTGAAAAAAACCTTTTTGAGACAAATTCCGAAAAGCTGTCGCATAAAAAAAACAAGAAAAAAATTAAAAAAAAAAACGGATTTAGATGCCATAAAATGAGAAAAGTTCAACATTTGAGGGACTAGGAGAGTAAGATTTTGTAGATGGTTGTTAAATAAAAAAAGGAATGACCCGCTGATATATAGCAAAATTCTTTGGTCTGACGAATCAATTTTTTCTAATAATGGATTTTTCAATAGAAATATGCATTATAAGTGGACACGAGAAAATACATATTGGTGCAGAGAGACTGCTTTCCATGAAAGATTTTTAACGAATGTTTGCGTGGGTCTTTTAGGGAGTAAAGTAATTATTTTTATTATGACAAATTAACCGCTCATAGATACCTTAATTTCCTGCAAAACGATTTCAAGATTTTCTATATGAATTAACAGTGGCAGGAAGATTAAATTATTCATATTTTCAACAAGATGGGGCTCCACCTCACACTGCTGTAATATGCACAAATTATTTAAATCAAGTTATGCCAGATAGCTGGATAGATACCTATGGATCCATTCTATGGCCAGCTCGATTACCAGATATTACTCTCTTGGATTTTTTTGCCTGGGGTTACATTAAAGACAAGGTATTTCCAACTGATCCTGAAAATATTGAGGACATGAAAACCAGCATTAGAAACGCATGTGAGGCAATTACTCCTGAAATGTTCCAAAATGTAATGCGTGAGGTGTCAACTAACAAATTGTATTTATTTATTAGCCTTTACTCGAGTCCGAGTATAAAAAAAATGCTACAGTCGATAGATTGTGTATAATAAAAAAACAAGTAAAAGGTGTAGTCTATTGTAATTCCCATTCATCTACGGTGCACACGACTATGGCTATAGAGGCCAATTCGGGAGAGCACATGTCGACCGCAGTCACGACAAACATAGACCTGGTTAGGTCTTGGATTCGGCCTTCTTGCAGCAATATTTCCTTGATAGCTGGCCACAACCCCTCGCCATTCGGTTCTGTCCGCTGCAAGTTGTTCCCATTGCTCGCCTGGAATACCGCAGGATTTTAGATTTTCATGAAGAGCGTCTTTGAACCTCTTTCGTTGACCGCCACGCCTTCTTCTACCGCTTAGCAATTCACCGTAAAGTGTACATTTAGGAAGGCGGTTATCATGCATACGATGAACGTGACCTGCCCATCTTAGGCGTGCTCTTGAAATAAGCACCTCAATTGGAAGGCTGTTTGCTCTCCTGAGTACTTCCACGTTTGATATGTGATGGAACCAACGAATTTTCATCATACTTCTGAGGTGTCTTTGCTGAAAACGTTCTAATTCTTTCACATGACGACGGTAAGTGACCCAGCTTTCACATCCATATAGCAGTGTTGGAATGACAACTGCTCTGTAGACAGCCATTTTCGTTGACAAAGCAAGGTCGTGGTTGTCAAATACTCTCTCTCTAAGTCCCCAGAGTGCTCTAGATGCAGCGTTAATTCTATTGCGAATCTCGCTGTCCATGTTTGCTTTGTCATAAAGACGTTGCCTAAGTAATTGAACTGATCCACCACTTCAAGAGAATTTCCGTTAAGTGTAATGACTATTTGGTTCACTTGATGAGGAGTTGACATAATCTTCATATTGAGGGATAAGATTTATAATATCGTGATCGGCTTGACTGACAAATTGTATATATTTTTTCTAACAATGCAAAGCATTTTAAAAGTTTATTTCCAAATTAATTAATTAAGGTCCAAGAAATACATGTTAATATTATTTGTTAATTAATTCAGATACTATTTTACTTTCGTTTTCAAGCATTAGTTTTTAACTTTCTATTGTAAACATAATGGCTATCTGGCAATTATGTGTGTTTAATCTAATAAACAAATAAATAAAATAAATATGAACGTTGTCATTTAAGTATTATAATAAATAACTATGTTAGAGTACCCTTCGCGATCACACGCCAATGGATCAAACACATCCGCGGTCCAGCAAAGAAACTCATCTTATTCTCCCGTTACCGGCCGGTAAAGCAAACATTTCCAATGTGTGCTAATGTTCCTTTTGCTAAGTTCTCGTACAACGTACAATCATCAATCCCATAACGGAACGCCTCAAAAGTAAGCAACGGGAAGCTCCTCGTCGGTCATGTCCGCAATTCGACCTACACTTTTTCCAATTACTTGCACATCAGTTATATGTGAAATACTTTTCGTAAGTTTACATCCGCGTTAATCGTGTGATCATGGCTATGTCTGTGGAAATTAGAATGATTATATTCAAAGCAACACGACCGGAAATAAGTCTCGTTTATTTATGTAACCTAAATATACTTAAGACAGAAAATGTAGTTGTGAAATTTATTTATTAATAATTATTTTATTTAGGATAATAATATAGGTATCAGATATTTTTATAATATCCGTTTTAATTGAATGGTAATTAATATTCTTTGCTCAGATTACTGAAGAGACCTATACCCACCCCATATTTATTCTTAGTAGGGTCGATCTGGCATTAAAAATGACTTGAAACGGACTCGTTTTTTACGAATTTTTTTTGGTGATGTTATGAAGTCGGACCCCCTATCATCCGGAAAATTTTCTGGTCGAACTTTTCGCGAGAACATAGTATCATTGATATTATTAGCGCGGCAAACGGTATAGTAGAAAGCGGTCGTGGTGAGATGGGAGGTCGAGAAACTTTCATTGATGCGCCAATAATATACGGATCATCTGTCTCGCTTTCATGTAAGCGATGTATAGAATAAACTAGGCCCCCCCCTGGACTGCATTCTACTATTGCGGTATTTAATTGCATATGTATATATATTAATAATAATACGTTTATTTTCAACAGGTTGACACCCAATTACCGAAAATAATGAACAAAATATATAAAAATAACAATAATGAGATAAGAATTTACAAAATTACATTAATTTACATTACATAATACATACATACAAAATACATACATACGTTACATCACATAATTATATTAATTTATTATTTATTAATTATAAGAAAGATTAGATAGATATTATAGATTAGATTGTTATAATTAGACTTAATCAGTTAAATGAATCTTTGTACATATGAATAATGTGGTTTAGAGTATCATAGTTGAGGTCGCATATATGAGCGACTTCATTAAATATCTTGAACATGTTGAATATTGTAGACTTAAAACCTGAATGTTAGTTCTGCTGGTATTGACGTAAAATGCATTGTGCAGACAAGCGTTCTGCCTTGGTACATGAAAGTTAATTCTATTTACTAAGTGAATACAATCTAATTGGTTATGCAGTATTTTATATAACAATTGTAGTGCTGTGCAATTTCTTCTAAGTTCAAGCGAGTCAAAATTGAATGAATTTAGTAGTGTATTGTGATCAAAGCTCCTAACAGGATAGGACCCATTGGATTTGAAATATATATATTTAAGAAATCGTCTTTGTACGGACTCAACTTGCATTTTAAAGTTTTGATAAACAGGTCCAGATGACAGAAGTATATTCAAGTTTGCTTCGTACAAATGATATGTATATTAATTTCAGAGTGTTGATATCCGTAAAGCTGCCCCAGTTCCTTATACAATACCCGAGTATTTTAAAGGACGAAGTAACAATTGTGCTTATATGAGTAGAAAAACTGAGTTTGGAATCGAATGTTACTCCAAGATCCTTGAAATTTGTACATCGGTCAAGAACGGTATCATTAATTGTATATACGAATAAAACTGGCCTATTGTTATTGTAGAAGGACATTTTTTTTTATACATTTATTTAACGTCGGCCTATTTTCGCTACTGAGGCCTAACACCGACGCCTGTAGACGAGCTATCCCCAACCAGGAATTTTGCCGAACCTCTTGCCTTAAGAAGAGTAGGGAACTTTTATTTGCCTGACATTTAATAGACAAGGGACCGACGGCTTTACATCGCCTCCGAAGGATGGTATATCTCCTATACATCCCTCGCCTAAGGTTGTATAGCTTCCGCGCATACACTGATATACAAGCCGCTGGAAGATGTGTGAGGCGAGGACGCGGTTTCCGTTGGAATGGTCACCCATCCAAGTACTAACTGCGCCTGTCGTTGCTTTACATCGCATACCGAAGTATGTACATAGTAGTAGAAGGACATTATGTTACATTTAGATGTATTTAGTTTTAAGTAGTTATTCTCGCACCATTCGTTAACTGAGTCTAACGCTATTTGCAAGTCAGAACAGTCGTTTGGCGTGCTTACTTCAGAGTAGATTTTCAAATCATCCGCGAAAAATAAATGTGTAGAACTCATAGTGAGGGATAAATCATTAATAAATACTAAGAATAAAAGTGGCCCTAGGTTGGATCCTTGAGGGACTCCGGATGTTGCAAAAAAGTTGCGAGAATTATATCCACCGTATTCCACGAACTGTGTTCTATTAAATAAATAGGATTCAATTAGGGATAGCAAGATATCTGACACTCCAATTGCATTGAGTTTAGAAAGGAGTAGAAAATGATCGATTTTGTCGAAAGATTTTTGAATGTCAATATAAATAACATCGACTTGGCCTTGTGTGTCCAACATGTCCGAGATATACTGTGTAATACAGGTCAGGTTCGAAGTGGTCGATCTTTTTTCATAAAACCATGCTGATACGGAGATATATGACTTTTGATTTCACAATATATATTTTCGTAAATGATAATCTCTAGGATTTTGCCAAAATTGCAAAGGATAGCTATAGGTCTGTAGTTTGTTACTAGAGAGGGATCTCCTGTTTTGAGGATAGGACATAGTTTAGTTGTTTTCCATATATCTGGATAGGTACCTGTTACTAAAATAAGATTAAATAAAAAACGCAAGGGTGCTACAAAAGTATTGATACAGTCTTTAACAATAAAACTCGATACGTTGTCAACACCGGAGGTTAATTTGTTTTTTGCTGCATTAATTATGTCCTGATCCGTGATTGGTTTAATGTGCACGTATGTATTATTAAGAGAAATAAGTGGAACTTTGTGGGAGGGGTCGGATTGAAGGTACACGTCCGAGAAAAAGCTGGCGAAGCCATCGACCACAGATTGAGATGTTTCGAAGGTAATGTTATTATTATAGGACAATAAAACATTCTTGTGGATTGCCATGCGAGAATTATCACAGAATGTTTTGAAAAGAAAGCGTTCTTTCCAAATTTTACATGGTATACACCGGCATAGGGAAGTCATTCTTATTATTTAACTGAACAATAATTCAAGTTAATGTTGCCTACTCACTGATAAAATCTATTACCGTTGCATATACACAATTTTTGTATAGATAACTAGAAAACGCAAATTCCTCTAACAAAATATCTAACTAGTGAAACTTTAGCTAACTTCATTTTCCTGATTGAAAGTAATTGTTGAGAATAAGATTTGATAGTGCAATAAAATTTATCATACTTTTATATTAAATTCAACTAAAACGTATTAAAGTCTAGTTATCTTCGGTAATCTTGGTACCAAACACGAGAAATCTCCCTTTCCCACCTCGAAACCAGGACGTAAATTTAATCTTATTCGGAGGACCTAAATAAAATATGTCGTCATTTAAATTTTGAAACTTATTACTTTACGAAATCGTGATAACCGTAGTTATACTCCAGGTCTCTACCGACGGTCTCGAATATGGTTGTGTAGTTTCCCATTTTCGGTTTGTTAAACTACTGTTTTATTTAGTTGCGCTTAGTCTTAGCCTCAGAAAATATAATAGATGAATTATTTTCAAGTGTCGTAACTGAAATTATACAGAATTTACTTCGCGGGTATATTTGAGAGAACATGTAGATTAATGTGGCTTCGGGTTGTCTCACAAAGCTGTAACTTCCTCTATCATTTAAAGTATGTTGAATAAATGTACTGCCATTGGTAATGACTTGTACAGCACATTTTTTAATAGAAGTACACAGAAAGGAACTCAATCAATGCCTATATAACTGGACGGTTACTTCGTTGCTTCCAAATTTAAAGAACATGTGGCCCTCCAACGCTAAATGCATGTCCTTTCATAATGTTACAGCAGGAGATAGTAATGCCACACACTCAGATTGCTTTCTTTCTTCTATGGGTGGTTGGAAATGTTTTGCACGAGGTCTCACGATTTCGCTGGCGCATTTCCCTGTCCCATTTGTTTATTTATTTTAACACAATACCAGTTAACTGATAAACAGACTTCAACGGCGTTCTGGAAACTGTATTTTACACTATACTGGCAACGTAAAGTTTTATATTTATCCAAAATTATGATTTCCTATTTTTAATAGATGCGTTCGAAATCCGACTGTAACTTGTATTCAATTTAATTACTTTAATTACTTATAATGTTGTAATTACGGTTTAATAGTGGTTGTAGGAAATAGAAATTTACATAAATTTTGAATAAAAATAGGAGACGTTTGAAATAATGAGACAAACAGGTACGGGGTTTTTTCATCAATTTTGTTAGTTACTTTATGATAGTACCTACTTATGTTATTAAAAACTTTATTAATGGTAACAAAGAGTAAATGTAGTTAAAACTGTTTGTTCTTTACAGTGGTTTAGTATATTTTTCTGACTGATTTAATAAGAGACACTCCAATATAAATTACTTTCCATACACCTGCTCACTAGGAATAAGATCTGGTAATAACACAGGGAAACGTAGATACATTAACCCCTTTTAAACACCTCAAACACATTGTTCATTAATTATATGTTTAAGAAAATAATTGCCTTTAAAATTGAAAGTAAAACTATTTAAAGCTTTTAATAAAATAAATAAGAAACGATAAACAATAACAACAAATTTTCATTTTCATAAATCATTATTAATGCCAAGATTTGTTAATACGTAGGTTATTAGTCCTTAAGTATACGATATACTGGGTACAAGAGGATTTGTCATTGCCGAAATGTCTGCCCTAATTTTTTTCATTTACAAGTATTTCAATGGCATCTTTAGGCGAACGCAAATTATAAATAAATACTTATCGATAGGCAGATAAACGAGCCTCAAAGTTACAAAGTCATTAGATTTTTAATTAAACTTTTTATTCTAGTCGGTTCTTCTAAGTACCTAATAAATTTTTGAATGGAAGTTCGAAAGGTTCCTCATACTAGCTATATGTTGTACGAGATCAAAAGAATTTGTATTGGATATTTGACTTATACATTTTATCATTTTGAAATAACTTAAATATATCTTTTTATTAAACTGTCTTTATTTGAGTGTGTTTATACGATTTAAGGAATTAATCTTTAAAGTTAATAGACAATAAGAAAATCGTATAGAGATGTGATTTTAGTAAAGTGTTATGATAGTTTCCAATTGACGTGATCTACAAGAAGTTGCAGTGAATCAAAATAGACAGTAAGTATACAATACAATTTTGTAGTTTCGTCTATCAGAGTTGAAGAAAATTCAGTTTATAGGTGAAAATGTGCAGAAAATGACTGATAATAAATTTATTGGCACAAATTCTTCAAAGAGGTAAGAAAACAGATTTCTCACATTACTACGGTACCTCGCACTGTGTACATATGCAAGTTTGATTACTTGATTTAAAATTTTTAATGCTGTACTCTACATCTGAGAAAGCTACTGTGTGGTGAAATAATTGTTATGTTTTAAGTTAAAATAAACATTTATAAAAGTCAAGCATACAGTTGCTCAGTTTTCTTTTTTGTAAAAATTATATTCTGCTTAGATAATTCTTTTAATATGTATATCCGGAAGTTTGTGTGTACTAGTTTTTCCTTTAAATTTTATTTTTAAAAATCGTCTGTAGAATTTCACGGAATCCATCATAAAAAATAGAAATGTGTCGGAAATGGTTGTTGTGGAGCTTGTTCTGAGAAGACGTTTTAAATAACATTTGACGATAAACACTCGTTGATTTCGTTAATAACAAGCACATCCTCACACGAATTGCGGAACTATGCAGTAATCCAATTCAATTTCATGCTAATTTTAAATAAGATAACATAGGTTATTATTACAAAATATGTATAATGTACAAAGAAATTGTACGCAATGTCATAATAATTAGAGAATAAGCATTTACTTGGTTTAAGGTGGTACTAATTTTTGAGTAAAATTTTCATAATTACCAATACAATCCCTTATATAGGTTCTTAAAAAAAAATCCTTTAAATTCTATGGTAGACCGAGAGGTGAAAATTTTCCATATATTATTTCTTCCCTCTGTGGTGCCTAATTGAGTTATAGCTCCTTTAAAGTAGGTGCTAGTTAATCAATTTTCTTTACACGATGATCAAATTGATCTATATTCACAATGCATGAATTGTTGTATGGCCATTTGTTCTGGTGAAATTTTGCTTGCATTCGACACTAGCGTTATAATCACTATAAACTGGCATTGATATACAGGGTGTGTCTTATACACGGTGACGCGCTAAAGTTCAAGGTCAAATAATTTTCTATATACATCAAATGACAATGAATTACTGGGTAGTTTATTCAGCTTGGCAAGTTCTTTGTCTCCTGCTGTTTTTCATGCAGTCAACTATTTCAGATCATATATACATATGTATATATACACATATATGTGGCGTCTGGTCGATAGCCGAGTGGGTTAAGGCGCGAGGTGGCAATCGCGATTAATCTCACACGGACGTCGCACCACCGGGTTCGAATCCTGGCTCCGGTACTGGCACTGTCGGAGGAAATGGTTGTATGTCCGCGTTTTTTCAATGTGTAACCCCCTTCCGCACAAGCCCTGGCTTCTGGAATTGGGGGTTGTCTAATTTCTGTGGTGTTATTTATTTAATACGTTTGTAACTAGTAATTAACAATTTCGTTAATATATTGAATTACTAAGTTTTTTGTATGTTATAATATTTAATGATAATAAGCTTTAACACATATTTCATATTTTGTTCGATTCTGTTTTTATTTTTTATTACCTACTTTAGGAGTAAGTATTTTATATTTTCAGTCTCCATAATTGTATATGTTATTACATTGGTCTCTATGTAGCTAATATCCGTTAATAAACTTTTTATTTGGCATTTCTAGAATGAGAATTGTTCATTAGAAAACGATATTTCAATTGTTATTCATGATTACATTTTCATTGGTTGTTTTAAGCATTTTTTTCTTAATTCCGTCTTATGTATGGTTTATATTAGTTTAGTAAAATTTAAAAGTAAATGAAATACTATACGTTAAATATAAATTAATATTGTAACTATCATTTAATCTGCCAATAACTTGAATCGTGGAAATTCTATGATCCGTTTGAATAATCTAACAAAATTAGATTTAGTCGGTGTAAAAACAGCTCGACCGTCTAAGAATTCAAAAATAGAAACACAAATAAAAACATTGGTATGTGCTTCCTAAAATAATAAATTGCGGCGTTTTGAACTGATATACAGAGTTATACGAGGAGAATTAAATATTTTATATATGTGAGTATTATTTTGACATTTAGCATCATCAGGTGGTGAAATATTTTTATTAATCAAACTATCACAAATATTTTCTTGTCATTTTGATTGGTTAATTTCTTAGTCTAATGAATTTTAATCTGTTTGGGCTGAAATCTGAAAAAGTTATAGGTAAGGCCCTTTTGGCGATCACATGCGATGCAGGTAAAATTTTACACCGATCGGACATGGTGAAACCGGAAGTGATGGAAAACATTTCTAGGTAGTTCACAAGCCAATATAAAAAAGTTCCAAAGAACCAATTGTGTAAATACAATATGAACGGAGAGAGAGGAGTGTTTCCCTTTAAAAAAAATCCCCCGGTATATATAAATCTAAGTAAAAAGAGGCATTAAAAAGACAAATATACAGTCAAATACTAAGGAACTAACATAGATAGATATAAATGTACATGACAATGTAAGTAAAAAATATATAAAATATGACAGATATAACAATATAAATTACTTAAAATTGTAATGAAATATATATCCTATAATGATATAATAAATCACCGTCTTAGGAAATATCCATGCCAAAAACAGTTTTTCGAATTGCACTCTCGCTACAAAAAATATATCAATAATATGTTCAATTTTAGAATAAATAATTGACATACATTCGATAGATTGGTGATGGTATAAGGATATTTGTTCGTAGTGTACGCCCTGCAAGTATGTGGTTATGTCGAGCACTAATTCTAGGTACTATATAATTGATTTGATTTAAATTGATAGGTTAATATAGTCCAGACTATTATTTACAATTTTAAAGAGGAAAATTATGGAGTTAGCAGATCTTAGATTGCTGAGACTTTTTAAGTTAAACATTTCCAGCAATTAAGTTTGTGGAAATCCTCTGGGTGGATATTCACCGTACAGTGTGTATTTTAAGAACCTACACGGAATTTTCTCTAGTTATAGAATATTGGAATTGTAAATTGGACTGCACAAAATAGGAGCATATTCAAGGCGATATTTTAAAAACGTTTACAGTTACGTACCACGAAACCAAGGCTTTTAAAAGCGGAAGCAGTTGTCATTTCTACATGTTTAAAGATAATTTTGGATCTAAATATCTCCAAGATCTTTGATGAATTCAGGCCTTTGTAAACTTTCGTTGTCAATGTTATAGTTAAACATGTACATGTTTGTCTGCCAAATGACATTATATTACATTTGCTGGCATTAAGAGGTAAATAGCTGTCATTGCACCAAATATTAATGGTATTTAAGCAGTTTTGAATATTAACATAGTCATCTATTGAATCAAGCAATCGATATATTTTTAGATCTGCTTACAGGAGGAAATGGGTGTTACTATCAAAGTCCTCCAAAATATCATTAATGAACCTAACAAAGAAAAGCGGACCAAGTATCGACCCCTGTGGGACACCGGATTTTTGTAAGAAACTGCCAAATTTATAACCTCGGTACTGAACAAATTTATATCGATTATGCAGATATGATTCAATTAATTGTAATAACGAATAAGAAAGACCGAAGGTGTCCAGTTTACTAATCAAAGTACTATGATTTAGCTTGGAGAAATCCGTGTAGATAATATCAACTTGACCACCTCTGTCCAGACTTTCATAAAGACATTGTGTTTTGCACACAAGGTTTGTGGCAGTTGACCTACTTTTCATAAAACCATGTTGATTGATAGATATTGTGCCAGAGATATGAGAATGTATGGAGGAGTGAAGAATTACTTCAAACATTTTTCCAGTTACAAATGATAGTAATTGGTCTATAGTTTATTATCTCGTTCAAATCACCTTTTTTTAATACAGGGCACACACGTGAAGATTTCCACTTCTGGGGAAACTTGCACTTCTTAATATTAGATTATAGATTTAATAGTGCATTGGCAAAGACAGCCGCACAATCTTTAATAAGAAATGGATGAATTACATCGAGACCCATGGCCATAGTGGATTTAGTTTTTTTAATGGCCTTAATTATCTCTTCCTCAGTGATAATAAACATATTTAAGACAAAGATATTGGAGTTGCGGGCGAGCGTGGGTGCGTCTTTACTATGTACATACTTCGATATGCGATATAAAGCAACGTAAGGCGCGGTTAGTAGTTGGATGGGTGACCGTTCTAACGAAGACCGCGTCCTCGCCTCACACATTTTCCAGCGGTTTGTATATCAGTGTATGCGCGGAAGCTATACAACCTTAGGCGAGGGTTGTATAGGGGATATACCATCCTTCGGAGGGGATGTAAAGTCGTCGGTCCCTTGTCTATTAAATGTTAGGCAAGTAAAAGATCCCTACTCTTCTTAAGGAAAGAGGTTCGGCAAAATTCCTGGTTGGGGGTAGCTCGTCTACAGGCGTCGGTGTTAGGCCTCAGCAGCGGAAATAGACCGACGTTAAATAAATGTATATATATATATATATATATATATATATAAAGATATTGGATCTTAGGTATATCGTTAAAATTATCGACGCTGGAATTGGAAGGTGTGAAAGATTTCGAGAAGTCAGCAAAACTATCACCAATTAATTTCAGGACTTCAATAATTTGATTTTCATATTTTAAAGATGGATGTAGAATTATTTTTTGTTTTAATAAAACTCCAGCAGAAGTTGTTTGGGTTACCCTGAATGTTATTTCCAATATATCTGGAAAAGAGCAAAAATTTGTCCGGTCCTCAAGTCAGGTAACTCGTCTGAAATTAGCAACTATAGAGCGATTGTTATTTTATCAAATTTTGCTAAAGTGTTTGAGATAATTTTATATGATCGCATCTATTTGTCACTCGGTAATCAGATATCACTATATCAACATGGTTTTGTAAACCGCCGTTCTACCGTAACCAACTTGGCACTTTTTACCCAGTTTGTCTCTGAGGTCATTGATGAGTCCGGTCAGGTAGATGTAATCTATACCGATTTCTCGAAAGCGTTTGATCGCATTGATCATGACATCTTAATCAGGAAACTAGGTACCTGGGGATTAAGTGATTCTCTACTGTTATTTATGCAGTCATATCTCTCTAACCGTAAGCAGTTAGTTTCGTACAATGGTTTCAACTCTGAGCCTTTTATAACTACATCAGGTGTCCCGCAAGGCTCCAACTTGGGACCACTTCTGTTTCTGCTCTTCATTGATGATATTACTTCTGTCATCAGCAAGAGTGGTAGGCTATTATTCGCGGATGATCTTAAATTATATATGAGAATAACCTGTTCTGACGATTGTACGTTACTACAAAATGATATTGACAGAGTTCATAATTGGTGTATGAGTAATAGGTTACACCTGAATTCCTCCAAATGTAAATATATGACATTTAGCAAAAAGCATTCTAATATTGACCATGATTACCCCATTGACGGATTACTGTTAACCAAAGTTGATTCCACTAAGGATCTTGGCGTTGTATTCGATGGTCAATTGTCATTTATTGAACATATTAATATGAAGGTTAAAAATGCCACTAAGATGCTTGGTTTCATAATTAGAAACTGCAAATCATTCACCAACATCAGAGCACTAAAAATACTCTACTTCTCTTATGTTAGGTCTAAACTCGAGTATGCATCGCTTATCTGGATTCCCTACTACGAGAATCATAAACTGGCACTAGAAAATGTGCAAAGAAAATTTTTGAAATTTTTAACATTCAAAGTTGATGCAACCTATCCTGAAAGAGGTATAGAGCAAAACACTTTACTTACTAGATTTGAAATGCACAGTTTAGAACTGTGTTCTTGTACAATTTACTTCATAACAATATTGACTGTCCAGGTCTACTGTCTCAACTACGTTTCAATGTACCAATTTATCACTCTAGACACAACTGCACGTTTTATTATCCACATGCTAGAACGAATTTACTTTTGAAATCCCCAATCTATACAATGTGTTCTAATTACAATAAAATTTGTCATATATGTGATATTAATATTTGCACGAAAAATGAAATATCACACACAGCTTTGAACTATCTGTAACCTTAATCTGTACTTTTGTTAACATTACTAAAACCTCATTTATTATATTCATAACATTGTAATGTTTAGGTATTGTTGTTTATATTTGTTTATATTTATTCATATTTATTTTTTTATATTCTTTTGCTTTCTCTTTTCATCTTTATTTGTAATATCTACTTATTGTAGTATTATTGCGGGCATCCTTTGTGTTGTTCAAAAATTGTCCTGTTATTGGGTGTTACCTGTTGGGCAATAAAGGCATTATTATTATTATTATTATTATTAATATTGGCTAAATATAATTTATATGCATTATCGATATCTGACTTAATTTTGGACCTTAACCTTCTAAATTCGTTTTCATCAGAAGTGCTATGTAACTTGTATCTTTTTAGCACTTTTTCCTTTTGCATAATATCATGTATTATTTGACCGTCAAACCATGCGAGGTAAGAACCGGAACTTTTTTGTTTCTTGGGTACATGTATTAGAAAAATGTCATATAATTTGGAGTACAGTGCATCTACTACTGCCAAATTCATATCACTAAAATGTTCAATAAACGACCAATCAGTGAGTTGCAAGTCCCTATATAATTCCACAAAGTTTGCCTTTTTAAAGTTGAAATCAAAGTTGTTTTTTTGAAGAAAATTATTATTGCTATACTTTTGAAAGTCGACCTGGATAGTTATCCTCTTTAAGCAGAACTTCAGATGTTTTGTGAATAGAACAGTTCCTGTTGCAGAAAACGAGCTCAAGAATTCTACATCTGTATTTGAAAGTATGCATCATTAGGTTCATATTTCATGTTTCAGTGAAATTGAACGCCAAGAACTAGAAGGGGGTACAGTTTTATATATGTAAATATTGTTGTTTTTTTCAATATTTAGACATCATTAGGCGACTAAATATTTTTATTCATTGACTTACCAAAAATATTTTCTCCTTTGATTTTATCAATACACATCATGAAAAGATTATAATAAGTGAATCTAGAATTCGAAAGATCTACATATCGCCAAGAGGCCCAGATGGCCAGCTACTGGATACACGTGAACCAGGTCTAATCTCGTATTTTCTGATTCTCTACTGTTGCGCTGACGCCGTCCGGTAGAGAAATCTGATGCAGGTCGTTTGAAAAATATATAAACGATATCCATATATACGATTCAAATAGTATTTTCGAAACTAAAAAATATATGCGAGATGACCCCATTTCCAACGACATGCATATAGAAATTTTTCTCTACTCTTAGAGATATTCTATTAAAATTATTTTTATGGCTCACGAGTTGTTAAGATGCCACATTTTTATAAAGATTCAGTTTTTAGTTCTTCCATTTATCTATAAAAAAGAAATCCTCTTCAAGGTCACGCTTTTCTTTTATGATCACATTTTAAAGAAATTCTGCTATTAGAAGTTGATGAAAAAAATGAGGGGTGTCATTTGAAATTATTAAAACTTGGGGTAGCTGGGGTAAGAGGGTGAGTCCCGGAGTTATTAAGGGTGGCTCGTTTAAAAAAAAAATCACCATATTTAGGTTGTTGTGTTGGTACTGTTGCAATTAATACAGGTATTGTTGCTGTTTAGTAAAAAAATACGGTTGCTCAATAATCCTATCGCTTTAAAATACTCTTAAATATTTTGCAGATTTATAGGAACAGTAATTTTAATATTTAATAATACACCACAGGTAATGACGACCCCCTTTATCCCGGAAGGCTCTAGTAGAGCCTTGTGTGGGAGGGGGCTACACATTTAGAGACAAGGGACACACACCCAATATCCGTGTATAGTGAAAAAATCCCTCTCACAGTATTTTCCACTGCCACGGCCGGGGATCGAACCCGGAACTTTTTGGTGAGAGGCAAGTGCGCTCACCTCTCGACCATCAGTCATACTACGATTTATCTAATCCAAGACTTTACTAATAATTTTACAGACATTAACAAACTCATTATTTAATGGCAAAATCACGGTAAAGAATAATGAGGCATCCGTTCCAATCTGGTGATTTCAGGAAGAACTTCCGACAGAACGGTAGTCACTTACTATGGAACTAACTTCCTGTTGAACGTTAAGTAGTTATAACAGGGGTAATTAGGTCTTTCCTGAAGTCTCACGCAAACCTAAACAATGAATAAAAATCAAGGAGAAGTACAAATGAGTTAATATAAAATCAACGGATGAATAATGTATGAGTGAAATACGTAGAGAGGATCACGTTCTATAACTTATAAGAGAACTTTTTATGGCATATTAACAACTATTAAACTAATTGATGTGTAACGGTTAGAACGAGATTTGCACTCAAATTAATTAGAATAATTTGTATATAATATTCATAAATATTAAATTACAATTAAAATAGAAATTTAAATATAAGTATATTGCTCGGTCTGAGCTTAATAAACATTAAAGGTTAATGTATGTGGAAATGCATTAATAATGATACTACTTTATGGAAATTTTAAAGTTTAAATAAATAAATGTTGCCTGGGAGAGAAGTAACATCATTGTTATGATAATACAAGTCACACAAATTAGATTTCTGGTCGACTCAATTGAAATTGATTAAGGTTAGTCGATAAGCAGACCTGCATGCGACACCATCTTTCAAAAGAGTTGTGAACACCGCACCACACTATAAGACATAAAACTAAATATTCATTTACTTTCATTGAAAGTATGTCTAGTGTTAAATATCTTGCCCTCTATGGAGGGCAGGAATCGAACAAGTGAATAAAATATCAAATTGAGGTGGCAACGCTTTTTACAACTACAAAGAAGTAAATAACAATCGATTACATTAAGATTATGTATCATTAAATGTTATTGTCTAGTCCATACTATTATATGGTATGGAATGTGTGCACTGTACGTAACAATTACTGACGGTTACATGATATTCTAAACAAACTGTGCAATAAATGAAAATGTTCTTCGCAGGCAACAAAATGACAAGTTCTAAGTGTTATAAAATCTAATATTTTGGCCACAAGAGAGAGGTTCTGTTGCAAATATCGATTGGAACCAAAGTGAATAAAACGGACATCTTCGCTGAGAGCATTATAAATTGGACTAGCATACAGGAGGCTATAGGAGATCTCTTCAAAACAACAACAAGCTAAGAAGACTTATCTAATGTACGCAGTATTTTTTAAATGTGACTTCTGACAGCCAGAATTTGAAGAAATGCAAAAGAAAAATTAATAGTAAAAAAACATTTTTAAAAACAAGCTTTTATTTAAATACTCTAAAAAGAATAATAATATAATTTAATTATATAATTAAATAATATAAATTTATAATATAAAAGCTTGTCGCGAGATTTTCCTGTGCACAATCTCCTTTCTTTTAATTACTTGTGCCAAGATATATTCTCGAAACGAGAACGGTACCCTTTTTTTGTAGATGTTCAAGGAAATTTAAGTTCAAATTTCGTGAAAATCATTTCGATATGTATATAAATACACTGAAAAAAATGTAAAAAATTTAATTACGGCTAACTTGGCCAAAATTAAACCGAATTTGATGAAATTCTAGACGAAAGTAACCTATGTAACCAAGAAATAGCCTACAAAATTTTTGCAAAAAATATTGAACAGTTTGGCCGTAATTAAATTTTTAATTCAAATTCCACAATATTTTCAAAACTTTCCCCAATTTGCCCAAATGGTCGAACTATTTTTTTTTTTTTACCAAAATGAAGGTATTCTTTGTGCTTTCACGTGATGTAACTAAAAAACAACTTTTGTTTTTTTGTAATTTTTGGTATATACATGCGAGGGCGATTTCCCATCACTTTCGGTATTATACGTGTATGCGCGCACAAGTATATGTGTAATTATTCTTTATAAAAATTACAATATTAATAATAAATAGTAATTGTGAGCTGTTTTAAATGAGATAAAAGAAATTCTCGAAGATAAGATATACTTTTTTTTTCGCAACGAAAATTCACCTAATTTTTATTAAACTTTTTACATACTGCCGAGTAGTAATTATTCTGCACTATAAAATTAACAAAAATACTTTTTAGCATATACTCTACAAAACATAATATTCAATAATAAATTAAATAAACCGCAAAAATAAATCGATAAATAAATTCTACATTCTTACCAAGTTAAAATTTTATCATTCGTATTTTATTTGTACAATATAAATTCACTATTTAACCAGCATAAAGGATGTAAAGTTTCGTATTTCAATCTCAGCTTGTAACCGCGTTGGGACAAAAATTTTAAGTCTAAGGATATTGCTGAATAAGTATTTGGGTATCATATAAACAGTCCAGAATTGATACACACTTTACTCATTAGAATTCAATCAGTCAACGAGCATCTACCTGACGCATCTCCGCTATTATGGACTGGTAAGATCTTTTTATTTTATATTTTATTATTTGTTGAACTATTTTCCTTTATGGACTTGTTTGTTATTTTTACCTTCAATAAAATGTTGGTATATTTCTGTTTTACATCTTTATTTTACTTATAAAATTTAGCCTCTCCAAGCCAAGCTCCCCTAGCTCGTGACAATACATTGTATATTATTTTATTTTATTCATGTTTTCTTTTTCTAGTAGTTGTACTAGATGTGCTACTGCATGAAGTGTCTACTTCCGAATCGGTAACTGGAGTTTGGAATATTTCTTCACTCTCGTCATCGCTAAAGTCGTATACATCTGAAATATTATCAAAATTGATAGGATTTTGGATGGCAGAAAACAACAGATGATGAACTGATGCCGATAAGGACTGATAAACCTACTCTTCCTTAATATAATTGCTTGTGATTGTAAGGTCGGTTGCAAAACTAAACGTTGCTCATGCAAAACCATTGGCGTCACATGCAGCAACTTAAGCCACAATGGAAGGAGTACTTTGTGTCAAAATGCAGATAATATTGTTGGCGAAGCTGTAGTTGATGAAGAACCTGAGCAATTGGAAATTAGTTCCCCTAATTATGATATTGAAGAATTCGAAGAAGATGATAATTATGAAAAAGATGTTTGTACTTCAGAGAATATCTCAGACGTATACGATTTTTGCGATGACGGTGGTGAAGAAATATTCCAAACACCAGTTACCAATTCGGAAGTAGACACTTCTTGTAGTATCACATCTAGTACACCTATTAGAAAAAGAAAACATGAATAAAATAAAACAGTAATCAATATATGTAAAGTTTAATAAAAATCAAATGAATTTCCAAAATAAAAAATTATATCTTACCTTCGATAGTTTTTTTAATCTAAATATTTATAAGATGCTCACTATCACTTATTATTATTAATATTGAAATTTTTATAATGGATAATTACACGTATAGTTGTGCGCGTATACGTATAATACCGAAAATGACGAGACATGCCGCGCGTATGTGTATACCAAAAATGACAAAAAATCGGCTAAATTACGAAAAAGTTATTTTTTAGTTACATCACGTGAAATTACATAAAAATACCTTCTTTTGGAAAAAAAAAATCGTTCGACCATTTGGGCAAATTTGGGAACGTATTGAAAATGTTGTGAAATTTTGACTAAAAATGGAATTGCGACCAAACTATTAGATATTTTTTGCTAACATTTGGCAGACTATTTCTTAGTTATATAGGCTACTTTCGTCTAATGGTTTAATTCTGGCCAAGTTAGTCCTAATTCAGTTTTTTACGTTTTTTCAGTATATTTATATATATATATATATATATATATATATATATATATCGTGGGAGGCGGTGAACCGATCCTCATGAACTAAACGTTCTTTGAACATCTATAATAAAAGGGTGCCGTTCTAGTTTCTTAACTAGCATTTTGAAGGGTTCAAAATAAATTAAAATTGAAAAACCACCCAAAAATTACCGATCCCTTTTCCGCGAAAAAAAAAAGAGTTCCCACCTACTCGAAGTAGAAAACTCAGGATATTCACAAAACAAACTTATTTTTCTAAGTCGCGTTGCTCCATGTAAATTTTTCTCTATCGCCTTATTTTGGACCATTTTTACTCCTAAAAAATATTCAGTATTGCATATTGTATCAGAACTAAAGGTGTATGCAAAATTTAGGGTTTTAATTGAGCTTGCAACATTTGACCTAGACAAATAAACATTGCAAGTTAAATAAAAGTTTGTAAAAAAGAGGAAGATCCTTCGAACTTTGATAATTTCCCTTAACCAGAATAGGACTAATATCCTATATCCCACCGCTACTTGCCAGGGTGACGTATATCCATATTTTATAACCATAATTATTTAATTTATCTGATACATAGTCAATACAATGAAAGGCATTCGTTAATTATGTACTATGTTCATTTAACGGTTAAAACCAAGGAATTTTTTTCTATATTCGTACACACTATTAAAAAAATTGAAGAAGGTATATGCTCCTAAATGACTTAACACCTGTATGTGTTTGCTAATTAATAACTAATTATAATGATGCTGTTAGCATAAGTAACTCTACTATTAGCAAGAAGATAATATAGAAAGAAAGATGATATAAAAGATATACGTAATACAAACACAGATAGTATAGATAGATAGATATACGTGTTATTTGCTATCGTAGTTGAAATTCTAAAATAATAATGTGCTAAATTTATAAACACCTAATATGCTAATAATGTAATTGCCCTTTTCAAAATTTGATACGTTTAAAATGATACTGCATTCTTATTATCCTAAGAATATATGTGAAAGCCTAAATGCTGAAATTATTTAATATAGCGATTAAAATCTTGCTGCTGATGTGTTCAAATCGTGACTAGCAAGCATGATCCTATTCAGTAAATTTACATTGAAAAGTCTTCTTAAGTAACTTCCTTATTCTTACCAGCAGCAATAAAGTATTTGTCAATATAAGAACCCTATTTACATTAACAGTAGATTATATTATACGGGGCTAGACAGAAACATGTTAAACATTTTACTTGGCTATTGAAAGCAAGAATCTTTTTCCTGGTAATGTATAAAATACGTATGACTTTTTCTAAAATGTTCAGTGGCGTTCAGTTCACAAGGTTATTGAAAATGTTAGTACACCATCCGTATCTATTTTGTAGATATGATAGTATATGGTTCATTATTCTTTAAAATGTTGAAGGTGCATTACGATGTGGTTCAAAGAATATCCTTAAATACTGTTTCTTAATGCCTTTTGGATGCATTTGGACTTAATAATATCTGCTCGTTAAGTCTAAGGTAAAGCACTGACCACGGCCTAATTTATTCAAGACGTTTATGTCAATCATTATAATCTCATAATATTTGACTTCGTGAAAGTTAGTGTCCTCACAGTAAAAATAAACCGATGGCAGGGACCAGTCAGAAAGGTAGATTTCGTCCTATATTGTCTTGCACTGTTTTAGGTCTCTATTATTTTAGTAAGTAAGTGATTGAGTAAGTAATTAAGTATATCTTTATTAGAACTGCCCAACTTCAATTTATTGTCATCGATTTATGAACTATTAACAAGTAGGTAATCTTCAAAATATAAATAAATCACGCTTCTTTCTTAGATTTTTTCTGTTTTAGAAAAAAATGTTTTAGACAAAAGTTGTAGGTTTAGATGATTACTAACCAACGATGTATCGCATGTACATATTTGATTCGAAATAAAATTTTGAGAATTTTTTTAAAACCTTGAATCGCCGTCATTTTAAAACAAAGAAGGCGATTTGACCCATCTTCGAACTCGAGATATGGACTCAAAGTATATGCCTACCAAATTTCGTTTTGATCCGTTGAGAAGTGTACCATCTAGAGTGTTTAAAAATTTCGCTATATAGCATATAAACTTTTGAAGGGAGGGCATATTTGGGGTCTGGGGACCATAATCGAAGAAATTTTCCCGAAGTCGTGACATGCTGCACTTTGCACTAGATGGATTAGAAATCTTTCTAAAAATATCTGTCTCTATATTTATAACAGTTTTTGATAGCTTCTTATTCTTCTTGGTTGGCAATATGGAAGTAGTTTCTACCGGGTCTTGCGGTGGTCGTCGAACTTGACTTGACGTTTCGCTGATCATCCTGTCAGCTTCTTCAGAAGGATTCTAAAGACTGAATTTGTTGTATTACACTCCTCGTTATATACCTAGGTGCCGCTTCGCTTAGCTGGTCATTGGTCGCGTTTGGTTCGCTTCGCAGCTCATTCGTCGTGTTTGGTTGACCGTGACTTACTATGGTGCTGGTACTTGGCAATACCAGTCTCCACGTGTTACTAAGTCGCTACCCATCCTCTCTGCTAAAGTCGTTCACGTTTTTCATAATTTCCAGTGATTCCCTAATGATTCGCGAATAATAGCACGTATTCCTGTTTAATATATTGACGTCCTCGTAGTCGATTTTATGGTTCTCGTTATTGTGGACATATTCTGCTATCGCCGACCTATCCGTGTATCCAAATCTGGTATTTCTCTGGTGTTCTTTGATTCTGCACTGGATACTCCATCCTGTTTGTCCGATGTAGCTCTTACCATATGTGCACTTCAATTGGTAAACATCTTTTGATAACAGTTTGGGGACAGGGTCTTTGACTGAGGGAAGCATCTGTTGTATTTTCTTCACTGTTCGAAACCGTACTCCTACTTTCTTTTTGAATAAAATCTTCTTCAGCCTATCTGTGACTCCCGCGACGTAGGGTAGGCATGTATACGTTGTTGGTTGTTGCTGTTCTTCTTCTGTAGTTCTCCTCTGGTTATTTACTACTCGTTGTATATTGCTTTGATTGTATCTGCTCTTCTCTAAAGCTTGTTGGACATTCTGTAGTTCCTCGGGTTTGTTATCGTCGTCGCATATTGTGTTGGCTATGTGGACCAAGGTTCTAATTAACGCTCTCTTCTGTTGTGGATGGTGGTGAGATATCGCATGCAGGTAACGAGCGGTGTGCGTTTTCTTTCTATAGACACCTGGACCAGCTTGCCATTGTGTAACCTTTTCACTAATACATCTAAGAAAGGTAAAGCTCCATCTTGCTCGGTCTCCATTGTAAATTTGATACTTGGATGCTGTTTATTCAAACGGTCGAAGAAAACAGATAAAGATAATTCTCCATGTGGCCATATGATGAACGTATCGTCTACGTAGCGTAGCCAGCACTTTGGTTTATTCTCACTGCAGCGTATAGCTTCCTCTTCAAAAGCTTCCATGAATAGGTTGACTATCACAGGTGAACGTGGTGATCCCATGGCTGCTCCTTGCTTCTGCTCGTAGAAGTCTCCATTCCATAGAAAGTATGTTGTAGACAGGCACAATCGGGCCAGATCAGGTATGTCTTCTCTTAATCCTTTAGGTACAATTTGTTGACGAATCAGGTTAACTGTTTCCTCAATTGGTACATTGGTGAACAAAGATTCGACATCAAAACTAACCATGATATCATTACTCGCTATTTCGAAGTTTTTCAAAATTTCTACGAAGTGTCCGGAGTTCTTTACGTGGCTACTAGTATATAGGGTTGCAGTGTGTCTGCGACGTATCTGGCCAACTCATAAGTTGGTGATCCACATGTGCTGACGATTGGTCTTAAAGGATTACCTGGTTTATGAATCTTAGGGAAGCCGTAGATTCGTGGTGGTAAGGTTTCACTTGGCAGCAGGCGACGTTGTTCTTCTACTGGGATTAATGATTTCTTGATAGCTGTTCTCGTTTGTCTTTGAAGTCTTGGTGTCGGATCCTTTTTTAATTTTCCAACAAGCTTTAGAGAAGAACGGTCAAAGCAATATACAACGAGTAGTCAATAACCAGAGGAGAACTACAGAAGAAGAACAGCAACAACCAACAACGTATGCATGCCTACCCTACGTCGCGGGAGTCACAGATAGGCTGAAGAAGATTTTATTCAAAAAGAAAGTAGGTGTACGGTTTCGAACAGTGAAGAAAATACAGCAGATGCTTCCCTCAGTCAAAGACCCTGTGCCCAAACTGTTATTAAAAGGTGTTTACCAGTTGAAGTGCACATGTGGTAAGAGCTACATCGGACAAACAGGATTGAGTATCCAGTGCAGAATCAAAGAACACCAGAGAAATACCAGATTTGGATACACGGATAGGTCGACGATAGCAGAACATGTCCATAATAACTAGAACATACTAGAATAGCTAGAAACTACTTCATAAGTCCTACTTTTCTATTTAATTTACGAATACACGGAATTTATTAGCGCGTCTTCGTTTTGTTTAACGTTAGCATAATAGCAACAATTTCTGTTTTAAGACTAATGTTTATAATTGTTGTCTTCTTGATTGATAATGTTATACTCACTAATCCTTTTCCGTCTGAAGTAATGGAATTCTTGACATTGGAATTTCTATTGAATATTTATGTAGTGATATACTATGCGACATTTTAATTTGAAAAGGATCATCAATAGTTTGGTCTGAGACAAAAGTTTCAACATTTTTTTCTGTAATCAATGTTCTTGTAGATTATAAATTTAACTTCGAGTTCTGGAACAATTATATATAGAGGGTTTGTGTTTGTATTGGTTGCGACATCGATTTCTACTTGTGTTGTGGAAATCGATTTTTAGGACTGGGTTCATGATGCTGGTAAAGTAAAAGTTTCGCCATCTTTATAGTTTTAGTATTGTTCTGAATAATATTTTTCAGAGTAATAACGATTCTCTACGGCTTCTGAACCATAGCTTCGTTGATATTTATCTTTACTGGAAGAGGTACTCTGTATATCTTGCAAGTGTAATTCTTGTGCCATGCCAGGTTAAATTTCGTTCTTCTCGTATTTCCGGACGAAGTTTTCATTGGTTGGGAATAGAAGTTCTGCATTTTTGGTTGCAAACAAAAACGTTGATGATTTTGGAAACTTAGAAAATTTTGCATATGTTGGAAATTTCGTGGAAAAATCTTGTTTTTGGAAGTATTGCTGGGAGAAATTTGATTTTGGAAATTTTGAGAGCTTTGACACAGTTTGATGAATTATTTGCTGGAGGTCTTTGGGTAAAATAAAAAAGAAAAGAAGTATTGTCGTAGGATAAAACCAACATCTACTGAATTTTTCAATAAGCGTCTGAGAACCTCCATCAACTTTTATGGTGCGTAGTTCTTTTCAAGGAGACAATCCTACGCTGGGTCCTGTTCATGACGGTGAACTAGAATAGGTCATAATTTGCAGACCAGCTCAATTTCATCACAATACATCTCCCCATGAAGTTTTAATTTATCGCACCACCATCAGAGTGAAGAAAATAATGACATCATCTTCGGTAAAGTCTAGAATGTGAACAATTTCTCATTACTTTGTTGTTTATTATGTTATGATATGAAATTAAAAAGGTACATATTTTAGTACAATCAAGTTTTACTAAAATATCATAGCCATACCTAAATTCATTAATGAAATTGTAATAAGCTTATAAAATTTATTTATAAAATCAAACAAATTATGTTTCAGATGAGGAAATGGAAGTAAGTTGCAACATAGATTGTCCTATTTCCATAATATAATCCAGTCCTTTTAGAACATGAAAATTTACATATAGAAAGGAAATCCGCTTCCAATATTTAAAAACTTAAAATTAATTATAACTTACAGAAAATGAGCACACAACCTTCACTAATTGATTTATCGGTTGAACGATTAATGACAACCACATATAGGTACGAATATTTTTTTTCTAAAATATATTCATGCTTTTCTCTCATTTCATGAAAATTTTCTTTCTCAGTTGCTTTGTTGTTCTAGTTTTTTCTGTTGATAGAATATTGTTTGTAACAAGTAAACGGTATATACGACATTGTATTATTTAATATAAACAGCTTCGTCTGCCCGCTATACCGTATTAAATCACTGCCGTTTTTCAAGGAAAAGTGTTTGTGAGCTAAAACTTTTTTATTAGTTCTATTAAAATTATGTCTATAAAGACTGATGTTTTGTCTTCAATTAAATACATCTTCAGGACAATTATTTTGCGGCTTCTCTGGATACCTTGATTGAAACTTCAAACATAAAAATAGATACAAATGATGAAGCAAACAAACACTAGGTACGCCTAAGTGCAGATTCTTATTATGTATAAATAACAAGCGTAATTTTACATATATTTTTTATATTTTAAGACAGACAAACAGGTGTTTATTTAACTATGTTATGTTGCAATGTTTATGGCAAATCATAGAAAAATCTGTAGTTGTAGGAGGTACACATGTAGAGTACTTATAACTTAGTTGAATACAATACAATTTTTTTTGAAAGAGGTTTTTCCTTATCTTACAACTATTATGCTCAGTATTTAAGTTTTCTTTATAACTGAAGGAACTTTTCATTGAAAATGTAAAGAATAGCTTACTTAAAGTCGATTTCATATTTTCTAATTGTTTGAAACTACGCTTCAAATGTTTATTTCAAATTGTAAACACGTAACAATAATTTAATTTATCCAGCAAAATATCATGCAAGACACAATCAAAAGACCTAGTCAGGTCCAGACAAATTCAAGACATCTAGACTGTGTGTGTCGTAAACTTGGCCATCTCAAAGCCCTCCACTATGCCCCACACTATCGTGTTGACAGCTTGAACTGTTGAACAGTTGCTACGAAAGTTAAATTGATAATCACCTAATAGCTTGGTATTCTCTAAAAAAGTTTAGATTTAAAGATGATTTTCATTAATTTACCAAATACGATAATTTTCAGTCCTATCCTATCTCAATTTCCTTTCTTTCTTAAGTATTGGGGTTACCGTTGAGTCTTTGAAGACGTCCAGAAACATACACTGAGGACATGTTTCTGTTTAGGTCGTTATTAGCAAAAAAAAAATGTATTTACAGCAATACTTATCTCTATTTTGACAGATTCTATAAAAAACGAATTACTAGCTTTGGGAACTTTTTCCAGGAAATATAAGGCACAATGTTTTTTTGACCATGATAATGTTTTGATTATATTTTCTGCTACTTCTGTACTAAAACCTAATAAAATGATAAACTACAGTTGATTTGTTAGCATTTTATGTGATTGGGTTTATAATTGATGAATTTGGATATGTTGTCATCAGGATTTACTATTTATGAATTATTAATAATTTATCTAATTTCGGATTTATCATTATTTCTATAACTAGCAAAAACTAACTTATTAGTAAGATTGATTACTTCTGGAAAGGAGTTCATCACTGAAAAAAAAAATACCGGAAGCAAAATAAATTTTGTGCGGAACTGTTTTAGGTGGTTCTAGTTTTAGAGAATTTTAATTTTTTTCTTTAAAACCAAAAAGTATTTCAAATATGACGTAAAAACATAAACTGAATCGAATTAAAACCTTTATAAGAAAACATTAACACAGTTCATGTACAGGGTGAGTTAAAAAATCAATCAAGGAAATTAAGTTTCCTTTAGTAATAATTTTTAAATTTTTCTCTAAATCACTTTGTATGCATGTTTAAAGACATTAAAAATATCTACAATAAGACAGTTACGAGTCTGGGTAGTTTTAAATGATGCACCCTGTATAAGAAGTACGATCCAAAAATGTTCGAAAATTATAGTCCTGTAACTATTCCTTCAGGTATCTCAAATGTTTGAACATGGTTTTTTACATCGACTGATCGACTTATGAACTTCTTTGAAAATAATAACATTTTGACAGAAAATCCACACGGTTCTCACTCTAATAAATCCACACATACTGCCATGTATGCTTTCTATGAGAGGCTCATGGAATATATCGAGGCTGGTGAGTGTCCTGTTAGGTTTTTTTTTGTGATGTCAGCAGGGCACTTGACTGAGTCGATCATGATAAACTATTAATAAAACTTTATGCTTATGCTGCCCCCATAAGCAAAAGTGCGACATCGTGGCATCTACAAAAATATCAAAAAATTAGATTTTTGCGCCAGTCGGTTTAACATCTTGTTTTCTACCATGACATACATCTGCTCTCAAAAGTGGTTATTTCGTGTATATATTCGCCGCATCTGAACCATTTTGTAAGTAGAAACAGAGTAAAACAGCGGCATCTGAGAAATTCTAAGCATAAACGTGGCAAATGTTTGTAGATACTGCATTTTTGCTCTTTAAATGCAGATGCCGCGTTTTGATTTCGTAATGCTAGCTGTCATCTGTTGGCGTTGCTGCGTATATCAGCATTAGCTGACTTTACAAACCACTTCAATATAATAGTTTTAATGGTTTAGATGTTTTTCATTTTCCAGTGTTAATTAATTATTTAGACGAGATATTGTTAATTTGCAAAATATTTTATATATATAAGTGTATTATTAATATCGAAATTATGACCGGCAGAAGAGTAGATAAAATGTTTAATATGTTAAAATGTTTAATATGTTAATTTGCATTAATTATTTTGAAACAGGTCACTCATTCATAAGTGCCAATAACTTTCACTACCAGGTTGAGCTGTATTTAAAAAAATGAGCAAAGTGTATGATTTTCATGACTTCTGTGAAGTAGTTCTAGCTGCAGATAAAAAGCATGTTAATATAAATTGTATGGAAGAGGACTTTAATAAATGGATTGATTATTCTTCAGCCATTAAACTAAAACAATAAGGTCGACCATACCTTGTTGATATAGTTTATTTTAAAGCAGTTAGGGGAAATTATAACTTCTCTATAAAATAAGTGATGAAGAAAATGAGGACTTGAAAGAATAAAATTTTCTAAACGCGTCTGCTATGAAGAAATGTGGTATGGCATTTTCCGCAAAAAAGGATAAACCTAATGCATTCCCAAAATAATAAAAAAAAGTATTTTGCATAATTTAAAAAATATTCTACCAGAGAAACAAATCTAGATAAACTTACCCGAGCCAAGTGATGAAATCAGTGCAAAGAAGCAAAGGAAGCAAAAATGAAGTATAATTTAAAAGTTACGTATTTTTAAACTAAGTTTTTTTCAATTTAGCTGTTTACCTATTTATTATTTTACCTCACAAAAACATTGGTTAGCACCATTCTTTCCTCCCATGTATAGTAATTGGATCGAAAGAAAAGATATAAGTAATAATTAATTGTCTATAATATCTCGCTTTGTAGATGCCGCGTTTTGCACTTGTATTATACCAACAAACATTACACATATTTCAAAGCAAAAGTGCAGTTGTTTTAACCTCACCACAATAAAATTGTGAGAGGTTACTAAAATTGGTTCAAAAACGAAAATTGAGATAACATCAAATCTTTACGTTTTGAGGTCCTAGGAACCCAAAAAAGTGGTTTTTGAAAAATGTCTGTGTATGTGTATGTGTGTTAGCACGATAGCGCCGAAACTACTGAACGGATTTGAATGAAACTTTGCATGCGCGTTTCTTTAGTGCTCCAGAAGATCTGAAAAGGTTTTGGTTGAGATCGGATTACGTTTACTGCCGTTTTTTTAAATATATACAGAGACAAACCGAAGAATTACACTGCAAATATTCCTCTAAAATCTAGTCAAATTACTGAAATGCGAGCTAACTAGTGTTTGTTTAACAAAGAATCATGAGCGATCGGTTTGCAATGAGAAAATTTTGTCGATTGTCGTTTGTTCCCCGCGCTATGTTTTAGTAGTTTGTCATCCGATACGTTGGTGTTATGTCACATATAAGATTTCGGCATATTTGCAACTTTTAGTGACTGTGTACAAGTGGATTGTCACAAACTTTAAGGGTAGGTGGAACAATAGCAATATCATATGCTTTTTTATAGATTATCATTTTACCAATTTTCAATTTGTTACTTTACGAATCTATAATGTTTATGGTACCTAACTAGACTTTCTTAGTTGTTCAAGTGATGTTAAACTTGTAAATAGGGTAATAGTATATTATTCAACGAGCGATAATGTAGCAAATTGAATAACTATACTTTAGTTATGATTATAACAATTAATATTAAATTGCAAGTATACAGAAATAATGTCAACAGTTAAACGTCAAAACTAATCAAACATGTCAAATCACCTTCCTTTCCTCAATAATAATAATAATGGACCTTTCCATTTCATCGTATCGGAAAGGTGATTGGCTGTATCTAGTGAATTATAATATGTAACTCTCGTTTATAATCCACGCTATTTGTTTATGGATACTATTATCATTTGTTCAAAACCAGTTGATTATTGAATATATTATAATCTTATATGAATAGATAAATAGATATAATAGTTTTAAATGGATTATAGCCATATTAGAAACTAAATCAGTTAATAACTTCTGGATGTGTGTTAGTTGGAAATTTAATTACATATAACTTAAAATTTTAAATTTTATTTTTTCCATTTTTTGTTTTTTCTAAAAAATCAAACAGAAAATGATACATTTCAAGTATTATTTTCTCGAATATTGCAGATTACTTAATTTTCTTTGCAAATAAGATCTGTTCTTATTTTTAGTTTATTTAGTTTATGCACTGAAGAAGTTTACTGGAAATTTATTTCAGTAATTGGGAAAATTATCTTAACATAGTATCTTGATATCTTTTGATCATTCTTGGATCAAAGTGAATGTTTAGGTTACATTCTGATTGTAATTTTGTTATTTTTTTATTATTTTTTCTCGCAATATTTGCTTTGTTGGCTGGTTAGTAACACAAAGTTTACATATTTTCTCTTTCTTTTGTTGTAAAAGATATTTGACTGATAACATTTATTTTCCTATGCACGAGACCACGAAGAGGGTTCAACTTAGGAAGATTTCTGTTATATAAGATCTGACAGCAATAGAACTTCCATCCGCAATAATCACCTTGTCCAGAGGAGTAGAGGCCATCAATATCTTCTATATTTGGAGAATATTTCAGGACAGCCATTAGCTAATGTGCCACCATGTTGTCCGGAAAACCACTTTGGAGATTATACCTACCACCTCAACTACCAGCATAGGAAAGGTATATGTTCGTCTGGGTGTCTCTAAATTGTCTTCGAACTCGTACATTTCATTTGATCTTAATTTTTCACTAGAGTTAAATTGCATTCACTCATTCAACTAATTAAAATAGTGGTAATTTTGTTTTTTTATAAAACATGTGCTTTTGTCAAACTTTTATTAATTTTTAATATAGGTACATACTTTAAACTGCTGTGATATTTGTTCCACATTTGATTGTGATAATATATTGTTTGTTTTGAGACAGTCTAGTTTTATTTCTCTGCTTGTGAGTCTGAAATTTCAGAGCTTAAACCACCAATCATATTGCTTTAATCTTGATTTGTTGAATTTAGCAATTTAAATTCGCAGCTATTATTTATACTGGTTGCGTGGCGTCCAACGCTATCTTATAGCGTTAGTTTTGTGTTAACAGCTAGAACCATTCAAATTAAAAGATTTCAATTTCTTTGTCAAATTGCTCACTGAAAGTGTCCTGGTAGCAAATAAAAAGTGATAAACCAATTTGTTTTAGTTTATTAACTTTCAAAACCTATGCTTACTCACACCCACCGTATAAACAGCCGACAGGCACGATAGTGCCGAAACTACTGAAAGGATTTGGATAAAAAATTTTAGTGCTCCAGAAGATCTGAAAAGGTTTTGGTTGAGATCGGATTACGTTTAGTGCCGTTTTGGCACACAATCTAATGCTCTTTTTGGCTTCAAAGATCCACCGGGTGGGGAGGTTCTAGCCGCTTCTAGTAGCTGCCGATTTTTTTTGTTATATTTTTTTTAATTTGAGATTTTTGTTAAACATTTTCTTATGATTTCATTATTATTGACCAAAAGTATTATATAAATTCAAATGGTAATTTCTAAAACATACGATAACTGTTAAACACTATGGGAAAGTAAATCGTCATTTTCTCAATAGTCTTTATTTGTTAGATGCCGCACTTTTGTTTATGTGGGCAGTATGGTATTCGTGGAGTGGCTCGAGATTGGATTTCCTCTTTCCTCAAAAATAGATAACTGAATATGTCAGAAACATACTCAGCCAATGGAATTGCCACAAGAGTCAGCTCAGGGTGGTGAATAATTTGGGAGTACGGCAGGGCTCAGTTTTGGGGCTGTTTCTGTTTTTTGCTCTGTACAAACGAACTTGATACTTGTATATATGAGGGCGACTTGTTAATGTGTACAGATGACGACCAGTCTCTGCTGATATCAGATAAACTTTATAATTTATTGGAGCATAAATGCAATGTTTCTTTAAATGAGTTTTATAATTGGTACGGTTTCCATAAAAAAATACCCAATATATAAGATTTCACAATCATCAAAAAAGTTGCATGGAACATTAAAATTAATAATAACAGTCTGTCAAATAGTAAAAATGTTAAATTTTTGGGAATAATATTAGATGAGTGTTTCAATTGGAAAGTACACTGTGAGCATTAATATCAAAACTAAATTCGATTTCTTATTTAATAAATAGTTTAACATCAATTCTATTAAAAGATCAACTATTATATTGTAGGCCCCCTTTGGAGGAACTCCACCTTATATCGGATGTTTTTATTGTACAGAACCGGATTTTAAGAATCATGACAGGGCTTTTCACTACCTGTTCATGCAGATATGTTTTTAGAGATTGTAAAGTTTTAACTCTTCTTAGTATTTTAATCCATGATTTGTGTATATATATGTTTATAATAATAATGCAAAATTTATCATAAATAAAAAGTTTCATGCTAGAAATACATAACAAAAAGAAGATTTTCATGTTTAATATTACAAATATATCGACAAATGCACCCAACTGTCTAAGTCTAAAATTATTTCATTGCTTATCGACGACATAAAGCAGACAAAAATGTAATTAGTTTTAAAATAAAATTAAGACTATATTTATTAGACAAATGTTTCTATGCATTAGATGAATTTTTGTAGCATAATTGTGTGCCAAAATTTGACGATTCCTCTATAAATATTTGCGCTGCTTTAAAGGAAAATAAGTAATGTTATTATTATAGAACATAATGTAATGTTTTAGTTCAAATCTATGAACTGGTCTATGTAATCATTATTACATGCTCAGGTGCTAAATCAGTTGTACTTATACGCAAAACATCACACAATACAAATCAACATTCAAGAAGGTATGCGTACTTTTCCCATGTCAAATAAAATTCTATGACAAAACGGAACTACGCAGCGCATAGTAAATAAACATTAGTTGAAAATACTTATTATTAATTAAAATTCTCAGGAATATGCATTTAAATTACCCACCACTGTTCACGTAATTGATAAAGATCCGTATAGTAATACAAGTTTCTTGGGCACGTGTTTGGCATAAGTATCATCTGCTGCAGAGGCGTATTCAACAGTTTCTAATTCTAGCGGTAGTTTTGGAAATTGGAAGCAACTCTGCATGCCTCTTGTAAATAGCTGCCCGGCATTTACTGCTTAATCATAAAATTATTTAATGTATCTTATAAATTTTCTGCATAACATGACCTTAAAAAATGTTTTGTAATAGAAAAATATTGTAAATAAATAGATGTATTTATTTTCTTGACTAGAAATTAAATTACCTAATTGATATGTACATTAACGAGATTTCGGTCATTTACGAATTTAGAATGTTATTCTGGCTTATTCTTGGGTTGAATTGATTCCTTATAAACTTATTATTACCTTGAAAGCTACACTTGAAGTCAAATGCAATTTTTTTTTTTTTTATACATTTATTTAACGTCGGCCTATTTCCGCTACTGAGGCCTAACACCGACGCCTGTAGACGAGCTACCCCCAACCAGGAATTTTGCCGAACCTCTTCCCTTAAGAAGAGTAGGGATCTTTTACTTGCCTAACATTTAATAGACAAGGGACCGACGGCTTTACATCCCCTCCGAAGGATGGTATATCTCCTATACAACCCTCGCCTAAGGTTGTATAGCTTCCGCGCATACACTGATATACAAGCCGCTGGAATGGTCACCAATCCAAGTACTAACTGCGCCTGTCGTTGCTTTACATCGCATACCGAAGTATGTACATAGTAAAGACGCACCTACGCTCGCCCCCAAATGCAATTTTGATATCAGTTAATATGGTGAATTGATAGCATTTCTAAAAAGAAAGTATAACAATTACAAGCCTAAAAATCCGGATATAACATTGGCGTCAGCGAGCTCTTCTATGAGAATAAGTGAATGGAGAGGTCTTGTGAGTGAGGATATTGATAGGAACATGTGGGACGGTTAATATCAGATTATGATCCAAAGTATGAAAGCCACCCCTCCTGCAATTCCAGGGGGAAGGATAGAGGAAATAGTGGGCGTCTTATTTCCTGAGAGGAAAGAACTGACACAAGGAGCCACGGAAGTGGAGGAAGTGGAGGAAGTGGAGGAAGTGCTCCCTTTACGGAGGAAGAGCTTAAGACTGCTTGTAGCAGGCTTAAAAACTATAAAGCTTCGAGTGCGAATGATATCCCACCCGAAATAATGAAGATAATTGCAGAGCAGTATTCCGGGATTCGGGATTACTCTGAGAATTATGAATCAAGCGCTGGAGAGTGGGGTTTTTCCAGGCAGATGAAGTAGAGCAAGGCTTGTATAGATAGCAAAAGGGAATAAACCATCACATCAACGTCCTCTTACAGGCCAGTGTGTCTGTTGGACGCATGTGGGAAGTTGTATTGGGATTAAAGACTGAGGTAGAACAGAAAGGGAGATTGCCGGATAATCGATAAGGAGGAGCAAAACGACGATGGATGTTGTAAAGAAGACACGGAGATGGTGAGAGAGCCCATGAACACCAAAAGGATTTGTGTGGTATTGACCCTGGATGTCAGAAATATCTTTAATACAGCGGGATGAGCTGAGATAGACAGTAGTCTAAGGAGACTGGAAGTAGCTCTGACTCACTAAGAACAGTAGAATTGGGTGGGAGAAGGAAATCGGTGCACACTGGAGGAAACTGACCTGCAGGGTTCCACAGAGGTCGGTTCTGAGTTTCGACCCTATGGAATTTAATGTTCAATGACGTTCTATAGCTGCAACTGGTGAGTGGCGTCACGGTGACAGGGTACGCTGATGACCTGGCTATAACAGCTACAAGAAACGGGGTAGCTGGGGTCAGGCAGGAGTAAATGAAACCATTAGGATAATAGACGGTGGTTAAATGGGGTGCAACTAGAACTAGCCCCGGAGAAAACAGAGTGCAGTAGTATCACCAGGAAAACAATTCTCCCAACTTTCACAGTAAGAGTAGAGCAAGTGGAGATCGGACCTAGCAAGGGCTTAAAATATTTAGAAAGATGGTTAGACCCGCGGCTAACCTTGTGCTACATACATAGAAGACAGCAGAAAAGGTGGGGAAAGTCGCCTTAGGAAGATCTATGAGAAACACGAATGGGCCAAAGGCCAGCGAAAGAAAAGTGCTGAGCAGTGCGGTGCATTGAATTCTACTATATACAGCTCCAGTATGAAAGAGTTCAATGGCGGTACAGAGCACGAGAAGGAGGTTAGGAAGAGTAGAGCGCAACGGTGCGCTTAGGGTTTGCAGTGCATACAGAAATGTGTCGTGCGAGGCAGTATTGGTTCTGGCGGGGTCCCCCCAATAGATCGACTGGCCAAGGAGGGAGGAGAGGCATATGAGGGAATGAGGAAGTAAGAAGCAAGGGACAGCCTCTTCTAGAGATGGCACGCTAAGTGGATCAAGTCATCTAAAGGAGGTGGACGAGACGTCTTATCCCAAATATAGGAACGTGGGTGGAGAGAGAGCATGGGGAGGCTCTTACGGGACGTGGTAGATTTGTGGAATATTTGCTTGATATAGAAAAAGCTGAGATACGGGAGTGTGTGTACTGTGGGGAGAATGATGACGTAGAACATACCGTATTCTACTGGAACCGGTGCAGGACAAGGAGAATAGGAGATCATTGGAACCCTGATAACCTAACTAGGTACCTGCTGGAATCAGTGAGAAACTGGTAAAGCGTAACAGATGCAATAACTCGTATAATGAAGACAAATGAAGAGGAGAGAAGGAACCTATCCCGGACTTCTAATCGTTTTGCAGGATGGGGAATGCAATTAGAAGTAGACCCAGAGAAAACAGAGTGCATCACCATTACCCTTCACAGTAAGAGTAGAGCAGGTGGAGATCGGACCGGATCGATGCATTGAAAAGGCGGGGAAAGCCACCTCTGCCTTAGGAAGGCTTATGAACAACATGTCTAGACAAGATAGAAAAAAAGGCCGCATCAACCGTTTCAACCCGTCCGCATCTCAGCGCTAGAGATGAGCTGTCACACTTCGTGTCACACCGTCATAGCGTAAACATTAATATTTTTATTGTATAAACAAATGTATATTCAATTACGCTTTTAAAATTTATTTACAATTTTTTCAATCAATTAACTGTTTTTTAAAAAGACGTTTTAACTCGCCGTTAGAATTTGAGAAGAATTGCTATATTTCCCTGGAGATGAACCACCCAAGTACTAGCCGTGACTATTGGTGTTATACTTTCATACCAAAATACGAGTATTGTAAAGACAAATCTGTGCTCGTTCACGTATTTTTAACTGACCGAAAAATGACATATAGAGACACATTCAATGTAATTCAAAATATGTACTTTTCTATCAGCATGAGGAGAATAAAATATATAGATGATGATAACAATTTTATGAGTTTCTATACATCCTGTTGCAAAACAACTTTCCGTCATGTTGAGGAGGAATATCTCTGGAAATTGGTATGGTTATACAGGGTGTTTCACGAGAAAACTGACATGATTTAATGGGAGACAGACGACACCGAGGGTAATCAGAATCACCCTTAGAAAAAACTGGTTGGACACCCGTTTATGAAATATAGGAAGATTTACCGGCCATAAACGAGGACCTTCGCGACCAATCCATCTGTCCGGATATGTGTCATTTAATTGATTTCTAATTTTGGAGAAATGTGGTGGGGTTCCATTATGTTGAAAGAACATATCTCGAATATTTAAATTTTCTAAAAGATTCGGTAGTGTATGTTGTAAAAAATTAAGATAGACGTTACCATTAAGTGCACATTCAAAAAATGTGGCCTTAACAAGTTACCGCCTACGGGTCCTATCCAAACATTGACTGAAAATCTATGTTGTCAACGACATTCACGTTTTGTGTGGGGGTTCTCTTGGGCCCCCATATTATGTGAGCATTTCTCGAATTATTTATTCCGTCTCTTGTAAATTGCGTCTCGTCAGTGAATAAGAGATTCTGTAAATTACCCGTCGATTTTCGGACAGCCAACGGCAAAAAGTTAGTCGATCGACGTCGTCGCCTGGTTCAAGATATTGTACTAATTGAATGTGGTATGGGTAAAATTTTCTTTTCGCAATTACCTCCATATTCTAGTGTGACAAACACCAATCAGAGTTACTAATTTTTCGTGTACTTAAACTTGGATTTTCGTGAACCATATGTAAAATATTGTTTTCTAAGTTTATCTCTTGTCCTATATTGCATTTCAGAACTGCACTAGAGGGAAACTTTCCATGTTCTCTGGAATACTGATATACGGACATAAAATTTTATGGTCAGGTTGTCGTCTATTAGGAAACCGATATTCTCTCTATGCCGCTCTACCATTTTCTTTACAATACCCGTAGATGAAAATGATGCCAGTATATTATTCGTTCGAAAATTGGTACGGCATTTTGAAAATATTAAATGAGTAATTAATTGTCTTAGCTAATACAATAAAACTAAATACAAATTATCACCGCATAAAATGTCAAATAAGTATACTTAACTACTAATCATTTGTTTTCTAATAGTTGTCATTTTGAGGTAAGGTTACTATGATCAATGGTATAATAACTAACTCATTTAACGTTTAAAGACATTGGATTTGTAAACGATAGCCTACCTACTAAGACTATTTTTTTCATAGAGAGAATTATTGACAATTTTCACAATATTTCGAGCCGAGTGAGGATATTTTGAAAATAAAATTTAATTAATTGTAGATATTTTTAATTACAACATAATATTTACTGTTGAAAAAAAAGTAAATGAATAATTTCAATTGTGGAAGCATTTTTTGCAAGTGTCATTCATGGATATTTTGATAAGTCTCATACTGTGGTATTTAGTGGAATGTATTTCGAGAATGGTGAAAGTGTAGAAAAAAATTAATGAAGCCATTTTAGTAAGTTTCTTATGTACTATTCGAATTATATGTCAAAATTTGAAAAAAACATATACAGGGTGTTGTTTCTTTGAAAAAGAACAAAAACAACTTTTTGTCAAATCCGGACCTGGATATTTTCTTTGTCATATATGTGTTTATTCAGAATCATTACTGTATTACATGAGACAAATATGAACTGATTATTCCATTCCATTACAAAGTAATGACCAAAAGAAATTTTGGAAAGAATACATAACACCCTATATTTTATGAACGGGTGTCCAACCAGCTTTTTCTATGGGTGATTCTGATTACCCTCTGTGTCGTCTGTCTCCCATTAAACAATGTTCTTTTTCTCATGAAACACCCTGTATATGTGAATATCTGAGAAATTGACTGATCCCTTTGAAAAACATATATCAATCTCGTCAGTCTAAGAGAACCTTTTACATTTATTTTTATCTGTTTCTATGAGCAGCTTTTGGAAGGGTATGCACTTTACCCATCCGATGGATATAAATCGAATTACAATAAAAAAGTAGACATAAATAAAAAGTTTTATTTTAGGCCTTGCAGATTAAACGTCGACACATTTATTTCTAGAACTATTCACCACAGAAAACTACATACACTTACTCACATAATCATGAGCATAAATATGATCGATACCTCGATAACCCAAAAGATATGGCAAATGGCTTTGCTGAATTTTTTAAATCCTCTTATAAACCACCCTCCCAAAACATTAGCAACACTTTGTATAAATACCCTTTATCTCAACTTCAATGAATTCTCCTCTAACGATATTCTTACTACCTTAAGACAACTCAAACCTAAATGCACAAAAGGTCCCGACGAGATACCAGCGCTTGTTGCTTTTGTTGAACCTCTTCAAATAATTTATAATTTATGCATAAAAAGGAGTACATTTCCTAACATCTGGAAGAGATTCCGAATTTGTCCCGTTCACAAAAAAGGTGATAGACAGGTAATTGAAAATCATCGGCCTATTTCAATTATATGTAATCGCTAAAGTCCTAGATATTGCTTTATATGAAGTCATATACCCCCAATTTGAAGACAGATTATATCCAGTCAACATGGTTTTGTAAAAAATAAATCCACCATTCCTAATTTAATGTGAATGACGCAGTATATCTGATAATAACTCTACAGCGGCATTCAAGTTGACGTACTATATACAGATTTTTCAAAGGCCTTTGATAGGCTTGATCATGGTTTATTAATAAATAAACTTCAAAGTATGGGCTTCTCTCAGTTACTTATTAACTTCTTTAAATTATTCCCTAACAGTAGAACACAATATGTGGAATACCGCGGTCATAGGTCAGTTGAAATTAATGCCACCTCAGGAATGCCGCAGGGCTCTATCTTGGGACCTCTGTTGTTTGTACTATTTATTAATAACATCGTGGTGGACCTGAATATCAATGTCTTACTATATGCCGATGATGTCAAACTTTTTTCTGCTATAAATAATCCAGCTGACTGTAAAAAACATCAGGATAACCTTCTGAAAATACAAACTTGGTGCGATCATAATGATCTGCCTGTCAATGTCGACAAATGCAACGTAATATCTTTTTCTAGGAAAAAAGAAACACTTCTCTATGCCTATTAACTTGACTTCACATCACTAAAAAGGGTCGAAGTCATCAAAGACCTAGGCGTCCTGTTTGACAACAAACTGACATTTAATAAACACGTTGAAGACACAGTTCTGTCTGCAAACAAAAGTCTCGGTTTTGTTATCAGAAACTCGTCAGGTTTTACGGACACTCATTTGTTAACCTTATTATTTCTCTCATTTGTTAAGTCTAAATTAGACTATACATCATTAATATGGCACCCGGGATATGTCACATATAGCAATATGCTCGAAAGTATCCAAAGACGCTTCTTGAAATTTCTGTCCTACAAGGTGGATGTTGTATATCCCCCCATTGGATATCCCCATGATACACTTTTAGGTATATTCTCAACCGACAGTCTGAACACACGGAGGAAAAAGCAGGCCATCATATTTTTACATAAATTAATAAATAATAAAATCAACTGCCCTGAAATAACCGAAAAACTGTTATTCCATGTACCACGTGCCAATACACGACATCATACAGCATTTTACCTTGCTAGACCCCGAACGAATATACTGAATTTTTCTCCTTTACATTTCATGCGTAACATCTACAATCACCAGCAAAATGAGCTCGATATTTTCCATAGTACTGTTTGATCCATTAAACGCTTGAATTTGTAATTAGTCTCGTATACAATCTGTAGTTTTAACTGTGCTATATTATTGTATTGTATTATTATTATTATTATTAGTTTATATACATTTTGCAGTTTTTACCTGTGTTGTACTATCGTATTATATCATTGTTATTATCTTACATTTTCATTCTATTGTAAATATGTATTGTCCTCATCCTGTAATTGGTCTTACGACTGTTGGATGATGTATCTAAATAATTAAATAATACATATTTCTCGATATATAATACTGTCATCGACGCCTACAAATCAATCTATTACCGAAAATATAAAATTGTGTGCTTTTTTGGATAATTTCATAGGCTTTTAAGGATAGCTTTAACTGGGCATATCTTGATTTCTATACTTTTAATGTAACTGTATTAACTGTATAGTTATAAGAGAATAACTGAAAAATGTTTCCTTTGATGGTGAATGATTCCAAGTTCATTTCTAAAAAATTCACTAACATAAACTTCGAATTTTTGTCTAATGGATTAACGAAATACTGATAGATTTGCTTCCGGTGTACAATTTTTTCTATACATCAGAGATAAAATAAAAATACAATTGCAAAACATCTAAAAGTTTGGATTTCCTATTTATGATAAATATCTGGCGTTGTGAAGATGTTTGGAGACGCCTCTGTTCTCGTCCACCTCACCGTTCACCTAGGATGGGAACAGCTATGACCTGGAGTAAGTGACCTTGACTAGGACTTCCGGAAAGTAGCCACACCTCTTACTAGGACTCAAACGAAGACAATGTTAAATGTAACTGCCAAACGAGAGATTATTATTATACGTATATGTTCAATACAGGTTCTACATAATAAATATAAGAAATCGTTCGCTAAGGACAATAATCATTTTTATTTTATTTTGGTTATAATTACCCAGACGGAAATATAGAACAGTGATTTTATAAATATAAAGATTAATGCTGCATATAAACACAAGAAACAATAATATCATTAGCTCTGCGAATAAAAAGGTAGCGTAAGTAGAAAATACTAATCCTTAATAACTAACTATATAACCAAAATAACCACAAGAATAAATAAATATTTATGATTAGTCTCGGCCTAAAACTAACGATTTAATAATCCTCAAGCTTGGAGAATTATGAAAAAGACGTAATTTGGATAGGTACACTTGTATTAAATGTATTTATATTATTATGTATTATGTAGTTAATCATAGTTGAAACACATATGGTACAAGAGGGAAAACCTCAAGTTTATTTACTTTTGAAGCAGGCAAATAAAATTTATTAAATACTTAATTAATTTGTTTGTTTGTTCGTTGGTTCGTTCGTTTGTTCATTATGGAAAATTATATATAATTGATACTTATTTTATTATAACTATATACGCTAAATGTATGAGTTATGACACCTGAGGAGACCTCGTGTTGTGTCTAGCAGTGTTAACAACATTATTGTTCATACTTGTCGTTACATATAACAATATCGATGTCGTTGCATTTTAAAAGAATTTTCACTTTACAATAAAAGGAATATAGAAAACAATAAGAAGAATTAGACAGTATGTTTGGATTTTACATAGTTTTTGGATTGTTATGTGTACATATTATTAACTTCGGTGATTTTAGAGGAAACAACTTCTTTTATTAGACCAAGGGTTGAAGACATGTGGTATAATATTTTATCAGATACTTTTTACATTCTCTTTTGAATTTCTTGTTATCGTGGACTTTTATTTGTTCAGGTAGGTAGTTGATTGTATAGCTTGATTCCATTGTATTTGATTTGTTTTTGATATACTGTTTTGCTATATTTTTTAGTTTGGTATGCTTTTTTAGTTTTATTTCTTGTTTCGTATTGGTGGCTTAGGGCTGAACCAAACGTATGTTTTTTGTTGTGAGTAAAAATTACAGCCGCGTGCATATATAGACCTCTCACGTTTAGTAATTCGTTTTCTACAAATATATTTCTGTAGCTATTTCTACTTCTCTAGTTGAAAATTGTCCTTAATATATAATTTTGCATTATTTGAAGAGGCTGCAGGATTGTATTATATACAGAGCCCCAAATACTAATGCCATACCTAATTATGGATTCCGCGAGGCTATTATATGTCACTAAGAGAGTTTTCCTATTTAGGATACTTTTCAGGTTGTAAAACTTATATATTAATTTCTTTAACTTCCCATTAAAATATTTAATATGATTTTCCCATTTTAGGTGAATAACACCAAGATATTTAATAGTAGTGGTATTACGAATGTAATCATTTGTATCACCGCCTATATGACGTATAGGTTCCATTGTTTGGGGCATTCCTGCTTTTGTTGGTGATAAACTAATAAATTTAGTTTTGCTTATTCAGTTTTAGTAAATTTGTTTCCAATCAGGTTGTAACTTTACTTATTGCAGTGGCTGCCTTTTCTCTTGCTGAAATCCAGTTCTCTCCCGAACAAATTAGTACAGTGTCGTCTGCATACGATACGATTTTGCGTCCAAAGCTTTTGTCGAGTAAATCATTTATAAGTGGGAGAAACAAAGTTGGTCCTAGGACAGTGCCTTGGGGTGCTCCGGTTTTCATCATTTTCTTTGCAATACAAATTTTTTTCTTTAAATACAAATACGAATTTAATGATTTTGAACGAAGAAACCTTACATCACATCATAGTAAGCCTCCTCAGTTTTATGGTTTACCAAAGACACATTAACAAAATATTCCTTTAAGACCAATTGTTAGTTCTATAATTCAGCATGTCATAATTTGGCAAAATTGTTACTTAAAATTATTGGCCCATTATCTGGAAATACCGATTCATATATTAAAAATAGTAAACATTTTATAGAAAAAAATTATGGAAACGATATTCATGAATCAGACCCGATGGTTAGTTTTGATGTTATTAGTCTTTTTATCAATGTTCTGGTAGATGAAATCTTAAAAATAGTTAAAGATAGGTTGCTGAATGATAATAATTTGGAAACTAGAACTAAATTGAGTGTAAATAACATAATGGAACTATTAACAATGTGTATAAAAACAACCTATTTCAATTGGAAATGAGTTCTATCAGCAGAATTTTGGTACGGCAATAGGGTCTCCATTATCACCAATTTTAAGCAACATATTGATGGAGAACTTTGAGAACACACATGTTCAAAATTGTATAAACAAACCTGTTGTCTGGTGGAGATATGTTGACGATATCTTTGCAATTTGGTCTCATGGTGTTGATTTACTAGATAAATATTTTAGAAAATATAAATAGTAAGGAACCGTCTATTAAATTCACATTAGAAGTAGAAAGTAGGAATAAATTACTATTTTTAGATGTTTTAATTAAAAGGGTAAACAATACAACTGAAACAAGCGCTTATAGAAAATCAACACATACTAATAGATATCTAAATTTTAACTCAAATCAATCAATAAATATTAAAAGGGGTGTTGTAAAATATTTATACGATAGGGCCAAAATACTTTCATCTAATAATGACATATTAAATAACGAAAAAATATTTATCAAAGAGGTTCTGGTACAAAATCAATACCCTGAAGCCTTTGTTGATAGAGTTTTCATAAATGTTGAAAATAGGGACAATCAGGTACGACAAAAACCTGAATGTCATTATACAGCAACAATTCCTTATGTAGACGGACTATCGGAGAAGCTACGCCGGCGCCGTATAGGTGACAAATTTGATGTTAGGACGGTATTTCATACGGGGAACACTTTGAGATCTATTTTAACAAAAACAAAACCGATAAACCGGGAGCAGAATTTGTAATTTAAGTAATTTTCTACGAGAACCCACATAACATTTATCACATTCGCACGGGCTATTGTAAATACAGTTTTTTGAATTTAAGTAAGTAAGTAAGTATAAACATTTTACAACACCCCTTTTAACATTTATTGATCAACTTGAGTTAAAATTTAGAAAAAAAATGTCGTCAACATATCTCCACCAGACAACCGGTTTGTTTATACAATTTTGAACATAGGTGTTCTCAAAGTTCTCCATAAATATGTTGCTTAAAATTGGTGATAATGGAGACCCCATTGCCATACCAAAATCCTGCTGATAGAACTCATTTCCAATTGAAAATATATTGTTTTTGTACACATTGTTAATAGTTAATTTACACTTAATTTAGTTCTAGTTTCCAAATTATTATCATTCAGCAACCTGTCTTTAACTATTCTTAAGATTTCATCTACCGGAACATTGGTAAAAAGACTAACCACATCAAAACTAACCATCAGGTCTGATTCATGAATATCACTTTTATAAATTGTTTCTATAAAATGTTTTAATAGCCCGTGCGAATATAATAAATGTCATGTGGGTTCTCGTAGGAAATTACTTGAATTGAAAATTTTTGCCCGTCAAATGAAGGAAATATTCACGATCAAAGTTGAAACCTTTTGCATGGTTTGAATGTACCAGTTGGCTAAACACATTTTACATCATAACTTGAAAACTTTTCTATAATTTTTTTCCAAAATTCAGTCGCGCGCGCTTGTTATCCTAATTTTTATTGACTGCTGACTGAGTGGGTTCTATAAAAATTAAGTCTAACTATTGATTTCATGAATTTAATTATATAAACCAACATATGGCTGAATTTCAACTTTTCCAAATCATTTGCATTGAATTTATTTTTGCAACACGTATACAGTGATGCTGACGCCATGCGTTCGATTATTATGCTGTCTGACTATTTGTTTTGAGTTTATTATTGCATTAGCTATTTACAGATGAATTTTGAGCTTTTCCAAAATACTTTGGGGATATTAATAAATTTTACACCTTTACTACCGCGCCAACGCCAGGTGCCCGCGTAGATGACGTGCTGACTCTACAGTGGCTTTTTGTGGCCGAAGTACAATTCAATCTGAAAATATTAACCTTTCCAAAACTCTTGCACTTTTTTTAAACGAACTCTTGGGCTATTAAGCAACTCTTCAATTATTTATCTGTGGAATGGGAGTCTGTTATAGACGAGTTCCCAGTGTTATACATCATCATCACCATTATAATTCGCATATTAGTATTATTATGTATGAGCTGCTGCAAACCATTAGAGGTTTGTTACTTTTTCACTAAATTTTCCAATCCAAGATGTAACATTGGATACGTAGAGCAATTAAATAATTAGAAGTGATCTAGCCCACGTTGCAGTAAGCTAGTCAACTGGCAAGGCAAGAATAGATTGTAAATTATTGTAAACCAACTCGATGCTGTCCGTACTAATACACACAGATCATAGCGCTAGTAAATGCGTGCGCAATCTACTCGACCGAGTTGGCTGGCATGCGTGCACTAACCGACGAGCGACGAGTTTCCTAGTTGCTCGAATGCGATAAAGAAAGCAAGTGGTTTTACTCAATATGTCGAGATTTTCAGAACAGGATAACATTAAATTTGTTGAGTTATATAAAGAACATCAATGTTTGTGGAACACAATGCTAAAGGACTATAGAAACAGAGATGCTCGAAGTGCCGCGTTAGAAGAAATTGCACGGAAAATGGGGGAGGACAAACTCAAGACCGCAAAGGATGTAGCCAGTAAAATAAAAAATCTGCGTTCTACATACTATCAAGAATTAAAGAAAATAGAGAAATCTAAAGAATTAGGAATGGCAGGAGGCAAAATTTATAAACCAAGAGTGGCGTGGTTTACTATTTTAAACAGCTGCCTGCAACCTCTTACACAACGAAAAGCTTTGGAATTAAATTCAGACACGGTAAATATTTTTATTTTTACATGTATTTTGTATGTAGATACTTGTTGTCATAGTGTGGTGTTTAATCATTTCATTGTACCATAATACAGCTTCCTCAATAAACATTTTTCGTTACTAATAGTAACACCTAGTTACATAAAGAATATATAAATGTAACGAAGGTATATAAGAAAGGTTCCACTAGTTGCCAAAATAGTTACCAAGATTTATTACTATTTCATAAGATTACTGTAAGTTCCAGGTATATGAAGTTTTCATCACCAATTTATAAAACCTACAGTAATTGTTACCGCAATATATATTACATGTTTGTATAAGGCTTACCGTTACCTCACTGTAACTAATACTATCCGGGTTATATATAAGTGTCCTTAGTTACCTTTATAAAATCTAGGAGATAATAGTGTTTTATTGAATATGTTATATAACTTTTGGTGATCGACTTGGTAGCGAAAATTCCTTTTGTAAACTTTCATTACATTTAGTATGTTATAGTCCAAGTAAGAACTTCTTGATACATAAAAAACGCAACAAAAACTTTACGACATAATTATTATCGCCGCGGGCCATGCGGTATGTTTGATGACAAACGCCCCGACACTCGACGCACATTAAAAACCTATAAAGGTAAGCGAGTCAATTTGCGAACGAAATACTACAGAGCCGTACTTAAAATTCGTAAGTATCTGGTGAATTTAACAATCTTCTATTTTGCTTGTGTGAAGATAGAAATATCTTATATATATATATTTATATATATATATATATATATATATATATATATATATATATATATATATATATATATATATATATATATGTATGGTGTTATTATACATGATTTGCAGGAAACAACTACTCAGCGGGCAAATACCCCGACCTGCATTGAATTATACCTTACAAATCATGAAAGATTGGTAGCCAATGTCATTTGTCAATTCCCCGACCAGACATAGACCGGTTTCGAACTTATTAGTTCTCATCAGTATGCCATAGGTCATGGAACAGACAAATGATAGTGGCCAACCTGTTAGTTTTATACAAACTTAAGCAAATGGTGTACCGGTGAGAGGTAAGTGAATACCCTCATGTGGTCAAATGCTACTATACACCAGACATCATAGATGTCTCCATGGTGTATAGCGACTTGCTATTTTGCAAGTACCGAGAGCGGAGACCTTTAGCCCTTGGTGGACTTAACCCATATACTGTTATTATACATGATTTGCAGGAAACAACTACTCAGCGGGCAAATACCCCGACCTGCATTGAATTATACCTTACAAATCATGAAAGATTGGTAGCCAATGTCATTTGTCAATTCCCCGACCAGACATAGACCGGTTTCGAACTTATTAGTTCTCATCAGTATGCCATAGGTCATGGAACAGACAAATGATAGTGGCCAACCTGTTAGTCTTATACAAACTTAAGTAAATGGTGTACCGGTGAGAGGTAAGTGAATACCCTCATGTGGTCAAATGCTACTATACACCAGACATCATAGATGTCTCCATGGTGTATAGCGACTTGCTATTTTGCAAGTACCGAGAGCGGAGACCTTTAGCCCTTGGTGGACTTAACCCATATACTGTTATTATACATCATTTGCAGGAAACAACTACTCAGCGGGCAAATACCCCGACCTGCATTGAATTATACCTTACAAATCATGAAAGATTGGTAGCCAATGTCATTTGTCAATTCTCCGACCAGACATAGACCGGTTTCGAACTTATTAGTTCTCATCAGTATGCCATAGGTCATGGAACAGACAAATGATAGTGGCCAACCTGTTAGTTTTATACAAACTTAAGCAAATGGTGTACCGGTGAGAGGTAAGTGAATACCCTCATGTGGTCAAATGCTACTATACACCAGACATCATAGATGTCTCCATGGTGTATAGCGACTTGCTATTTTGCAAGTACCGAGAGCGGAGACCTTTAGCCCTTGGTGGACTTAACCCATATACTGTTATTATACATGATTTGCATATATATATATTAGTGAAACATTGATTAATTTTGGTACTCTACAAGATAATATTAATTTTAATTTGATTCAAATTAATATTCTCTTGTTGCTCAGATCTGCCAATAATAATATAATATATCCTCGAATATATATTATATTATTATTGTTATCCAGCAAGGACCGCGAGAAGGTACGAGCAATTCCTTGCCAAAAATGTGGGTACAGAGTCAAGATTTTCGATATTAAAATAGTTAAAATAAATAAAGCAGGTTTCTAAAATCTTTAAATAAATAAAATGTTATATTTATATCGATAATCCTAACTTGATCTAATCGACTAACTAAATAAATTCAATTTTGGAAACATATAAATAAAATATCAAATAAAATATATACAATAATAATAATGATAATAATATTAAGCAACTAATATATACTTATATATAAAAGTAATGCTATATTGCACTTGCGCATATATGTAAAACACTGATAACACGATAAATTCACGCTACATTAAATCACATAACTTTTTATGCAAAGCATTAACTTCTACTCACTAAATAAACACTTCACTACCACTTTCTGAATCGGTATCTGTATCTATATATATTACTAAACGCTTTTGTTTAGGGCTGATGCTTTTTCGTAAGTCAACGTATTCATCTTCAGTTTTAATCACATGCTGAATACATTTTTTCCAATAACTTGGTGTTATTTCTCTCACTTCAGCTTTAATGGGATTGATTACTTTGGCATCAAATTTGGGAAAGGTGTTATTTTTTCGAATGCTTCTTTTCAGCTGACTCCATATTAGTTCGATCGGGTTGAAAATACAGATTTATGGGGCAACCGTAATACTGCATGTCCTTGAGTTTCGGCCATTTTATCAATTACATATTGTTTTGAAAAATTTTGCTTCTTAACAATATCCAAAAGATCTTTCTTTTTAAAATTTTCTTGAAATGGCACATTGTGTTTTCGAAGAAATTCTTGAATGTCTTTTTTTCTTGTTCCAGTATTTGGTATTTTTTCGATTTGTCGATGATATGTAGCATTGTCTAAAACAATTACGCTATTTTTTTCTATATTTGATAGCAATGAAGTCTGAAACCATTCTTCAAAAATATCCGCAGTCATGTTTTGGTGATAGTCAACGTTTGAATTTTCCATTTTTTTCAGCTTAATTTGAAGCCGTTATATGCACACATCCAGTTTCTGATCCACAATGTAGAATTATTAATCTGGTTCCTTTGTTTGCAGGCATATCAACTTTATATTTCTTTGAGCCATCTGTCCAGCCTTTTCTCACTGTATCATGAGTGTCATACCAAGTTTCGTCTAAATAACACATTGGTCGTTGTTTATTTCCAAATTTTTTAATAGCTTTCAAATATTCCATACGCCACCGTACAATTCTGCTGCTTTCCATAAGACTTGCTCTTTTATCAATCATTTTGAACTTAAATCCTATCTTCAATAGCCATAGCTGAAGTGTTTTTTCACTGACACTAGTTCCATATGTAGCCATTGTACGGTTGGTATCTCATTTTCCTTATACTTGCCATAAATAGCATCTCTTAACAATTTCACCATAGATAATAAATAACACCACAGGTAATTATCCGCTCTAACTTTTCGTTTCTGTACCCCTTTCTTAATTAATTTATAAACCCTTGGTGTTGGAATTTCTGTTAAGTAGACCGTTTTTTCCACGGCTCCTTTTATGTTTTTATACACTTTTAAAACCATTTCTTGAGTCGGTGGGTGTAAATACTGTGCAGAAACTTTCTTCGTAATTTCTTTACCATTACCATCCCCCACATCTTCCTGACATTCTCTGCTGGTGCTTGGTTGTGGATCTTCCCAAGGCCTAAACATTTTCGCAATATTATTTTACCACACGGTTAAACACAGTAAAATTTCACCTATCTGTAAAATTACTGTATAACTTCACTGAATGAAATAAAATGTAAACAAGACAACCGTAATGCGCTGTTAAAATTGAACGACTGAGTTGCTTATTTCAGATATTTCAAGTGCGTACCTGTGCAACCCTTTGTGTAATTTCTTTTACAACCAGTTTAACGGTATTTTAATGCGGTCGTAAAGTTTTTGTTGGGTTTTTTTATGTCTCGGGAACTATTTGCTCTAAGTATACCCTTTTAAACCCTGATGATGCACCAAATATCCGCCGCCTAGTAGGATAAAAAGTATTGGCTTTTCTTCTGACACGGCTGAGGCACCCAATCCCATTCAGGCCTCGAATTGCCACTACGTATAATTTTACTTATGATTTTATTTCATTTTTTTGCAGGAAACCAAAATAGTATGCCCCTTTTTCCCATGCCAATGTTTTGTTTTAAGCTTTTGAGGAATTTGAGGTTATAAATTTAAAGAATAACTGTCAATCCCAATTTCTATGAACACAACTTGCCTAATTAAAGGTATATAACATCACTTCAAATAATACATATTACTATAAATTTTTTAAAGTACATTTGGATGATTTTAATTTTTATAGAAACACTTTTATTAGGGACATTTGGTCACTTAAGAGTATATAGGGAACCTTCAGTTATATAACAATAGTTTCTAAAGATATTAGTATCATTTTACTATTAGTCTATATAAGGTCACCATGAGTGACATTATAGTATCCAGGGTTTATAAGAGAACTACATTTGTTTTCTGTCATGTTGTTTGGGGACACCATTTATGGGCCCTTATTATAGAATTTAATATTTATCTGGTTTTTACTAGTTTGAAGCATTGAAGTCAAAATATACACTTACTTGATATAATATTATAAGAGCAACGCTTTTATCAAGTTTTTATATTAGTATATAAACAACTTGTTTTTGTAATCTTTAGATCTGTAAATTTTAAATTGATTATTAAAGAGTATTTTAAACGTCCCTGCAATTTTTGGAAGAATATTGTTCATGTTTGCAGTAAAAAAATTTCTCCCAATAGAATTTTGGTCCCAGCTTAAGCGAAAACTTCATAAATAAAGTATAGCTAATCATATACATTCATTTTCATTTCATTGTATATAATGATGCAAAATATCAACTTAAAATATTTTGAATGTGAGAGTAAGTATAAATAAGAAATGCATCCAAGAGAGAAAACTTAACCTTCGTAGTACCGAGCGGGGTACAAACGCACCCCAGAGTCATAATTTTCAGGATATTTTTGGAAAATTTGAATATTCTGAATCGTCCATCTAAGATATCCTCAATTAACACCTGCTTAATATATTTCTGGTTGATTTCCCAAATTTTTTTACATAATTTTCACAAAAAAAAAAATTGTGGCTTGAGGTACCTACATTTGTACCCCGCACAGTATTTCGTGTATTTTTTTTAGCACGGTACTACGAAGGTTTTCTTCGTCGTACCGAGCGGGGTACAAACGCACTCCAGTCATAATTTTCAGGATATTTTTGGAAAATTTGAATATTCTGATTCGTCCATCTAAGTTATCCTCAATTAACACCTGCTTAATATATTTCTGGCTGATTTCCCAAAATTTTTTACATAATTTTCACAAAAAAAATCCTAAATTGTGGCTTGGGGTACATTTGTACCCCGCACAGTATTTCGTGTATTTGTTTTAGCACGGTACTACGAAGGTTTTAACCTTCGTCGTACCGAGCGGGGTACAATCGCACCCCAGAGTCATAATTTTCAGGATATTTTTGGAAAATTTGAATATTCTGATTCGTCCATCTAAATTATCCTCAATTAACACCTGCTTAGTATATTTCTGGCTGATTTCCCAAAATTTTTTACATAATTTTCACAAAGAGTTTTCGAGGAGATAGTGCCAGGTTGCACTGAAAATTCAACGTTTTGTCGATTTTTGCGAAAACTTGTTTCGCAACAAATTATGACTCGGTGCACCAAATTTGTACACCACACGCTATAAATCGTCGAAGTGAAAAACACATGATAAGATGCATTTGCAACGATTTTTGGCGGTGGTAGAGTCAGGTTGCGCTGGAAATTCGACGTTTTATCGATTTGTGCGAAAACTTATTTCGCAACAAATTATGACACGGCGCAACAAATTTGTACACCACACGCTACAAATCGTCGAAGTGAAGAACCACATAAGAAGATGCATTTGCAACGATTTTTGGTGGTGGTAGTCAGGTTGCGTAGGAAATGCAGCATATTATCAATTTTTGCGAAAACTTGTTTCGTAGCGAAATCTTTTATCGGCACAACAAATTCGTACACCATACACTACAAATCGTTGAAGTGAAAAACATACGAAAAAATGCATTTACAACCATTTTTGCAGGTGGTAGATTTTTCCGAAAACTGGTTTCGCAACAAATTATGCCTCGCTGAAACAAATTCGTACACGACACCCAACAAATTATCTGTGTGAAAAGCACTGGAAAAATTGCACTTACAACGGTTTTTGGCATTGGTAGTGCCAGGTTGCGCTGAAAATTCAACGTTTTATCGATTTTTGCGAAAACTTGTTCCGCAGAAAATTATGTTGCAAGGTATATTCTATAGCAAAGTTTCATCTATACATTTTATGTGTAATAACTATAACTCGCTGCAAAATGAGCTTGATATATTCAATTGTAGTTTTGCCTCAGTTAAACATATTTTATCTGTATATGGTCAGCTAAGTATTAGGTAGTATTAATAGTACTTGCATAATAATTATACTTTCTTCTGTTTACATTATTACATTTTATACATTTATACTCATATATACCAATGATGTACTGCACATTTGATATACATATTTGTACTTTTAATGTATTTTATTAAAGTAAACTCTCCATCCTGTAACTGGTTACCTGTTGGGTGGTTGTATCTTAATAAATAAATTATCGTAACGCTAAAAAAATGTGAAAGCTATAGGTGACATATTCATGACAAAATTACTTTAACTGCATATTTACAATTAAGAACTATTTCCACTGCAACATGTTCTTTTAATAGTGTATCAATGTTATGAAGATACGTAAATATCACAAGAATGTTTACTGATTTACATCAGAATTATATAAAAATATTGTTATGTGCTGAAGCCGGCCCTGTGTTTTACATTTCAGCCAAAGTAGTCGGCGGCGCCATCTCTGTGACGACCGCTGAACCGAGCCATGGAAATTACCAGAAAGGGCACGGACTTACGAGAATCGACGAGATACGTTCAGAATACTCTATAACGCCTGTGTTGAGGTATATAAAGGCACAGCGAGGAAGCCGGCGGCAGTTAAGTTCAGTATATAGTACAGTTCTGCTATGAGAGTTTTATATTAGATTAGTAAGTGATGAGACAAAAATAAAGAACAGTAACAAGTTGTGATTTAAAGTAGTGAATTTATGTTAGATTAGTTATAATTACTTGTGTTATTTTTAAGGATTAATTATTATAATTTAAATTATTAATAAATCAGTGGTTTGTGAAGATTCTTGTTGCAATTTATTGAACCTACGTACAGGGTGTTTACTGGAGGGTGTAAATACGTAACAATATTATAAGTGTTTCATTTCATATATTTAGGCATTAATCTGACGTAACTACTTTATGTCCTTCCAATATTATATCACTGCTATGTAAATATCACAAAAATATTTACTGAGCTGATATGATTTCATCCAAAGTACCTACACGTCCTGGAAAATTCCATTTGGGTTATAATTCTCGAAATCGGGAAAGGTGTTCCCATGAAATAAATGAGAGAGGTTCGCTCCAAATGCATGAAGCCGGTATTATCGAAATAAATAACTATTCACACCGCAAGACAGTGAGAGAACATGCTTCTCTTTCCTTACCTATGATTTCTTACCTTATTTTTATATTCAATTTTTATCCAAATGTGTCAATAAATGCTCCTTTTGATAGAGCCAAGCCAAATTTAATTTTCCATTGCAGTACAGCGCGGTATCTTTCAGCTACTGCCAACGATTTAAAAACTACATATTTGAAACATTCGCAAATGTCATCTGACAACATTGCATCATCTATTTCATTACAGGGATCACGTCACTTATGTTCGGGAATACCGATTTCAGAGCGTAGGAGAACAGTCAGTCATGTGAAGAATCATATCAACGTTCCTTTTCCTTATGCACTAGAATTAGGACTTTGGTGTCAAATGCATGATCAATCACTCTCCATTTATCTTTTCTGTTTGAAATCTGAAAAAGAAATATTTCTTTCCAGATAAATTGGCCAGGTCAAGAAGAAGAAGACGAAGGTGTAGGTGAGGTCAGTTTGGCTGATGAAATTGACACTAAGCAATTGAGCAATCAGCATTTTGCTTCTTGTGAGACAGAACAACCAAAATTTGAACTTACATTTAACGATGATATCGAAACTCCAAAACCGTTCAGGGAATCTCTAGAATCGGTTGTTTCAAAATATGAAAATACAGACTACCGAAGCCCCACGTTGAGTGACCGCAAACACAAAATGTCTGGAATAAATACACCTTTAGACAAGTTAGACAATATCTCGACCAGAGGTTCTAAGGAATTAAAATCTAGGGACAATTTTGACATATTAGGTGAGTACATAGCAGCTACACTTAGAACATTTTCACCTGATATTGCAGCAGAAGCTGAAATGGGCATACACAAAGTAATACATGCCAAGAAATTACAAGCAATTTCAGCAGCGCCTCAATATTCCGAGTACTCACCAACGTCTTCAATACATTCCAATTACAAGAATAGTGAAGCTTAAGATTGTATTATAATACAGTTGAACTTGTACAAATTTACTGCATTGTGCATAATTAAAATAAATATGATTTGTATTAAATACAGTTTTTCATTGTTCCTTGAATGATTGTTATTAAACTAAATGTTTACTCACTTGAATGCATTATAGATAGCTTGATAGGTACAAATCATTAAACTTTCAAATTTAGAATAAAATATTTTCTTTCAAAGGTCTTACTTCATACGAGAATATGGCACCAAAGACGTTAAATTTTTTGGAACTTGACACTAATTATTATGCATTAATTTATTTCTTTTGGTGTACAAATAAAAATAAATTCATTTTTTAGAACTGTTGTGACGTGAAGAGTCATACTTTCTAATAATGGCGTCGTTTTTTTCCCTATAAAAATGCGACTTGACAATAATTTCTGTTAAGACTATAGTGACAGCAACTGCAAATTTAAAAAATATATTTTTTATAAAGTAGCGGCAAAGTTAGGGTTACCATAAATTGCCTTTTCAAAGTTGCTTGTTATTCTGTGACGTGTTTTTCTCGTAAGAAAGATTGCTGTCACTTTGACACTTGAGCTTACTTATTTAGTTACTCGGGCGCCACTTCAAGTTTAGAGTGATTGAAGTCTGTAAGCGGGACTGAACAGCTCAGTGAAGAAACGGTTAATTCCAGTGGGTCAATAAAGGAAATTAGACTTTCACAAACACAGCAGTAAAACGCAGAAGTTCCAAAAATAACAAAGTGTACTACCGTTACCCTATGATTTACGTTAAGTTATATTTAAATGTTGAACAGCTGACACAGATGTTCTTTTATGGGGAACGCGGATACCGGGATAACGTTCCGTGTAAACATGCGAGCTTGACGGGCATTTTCGCCTGCCACACCATAACAAAGTTTGCCCACTCAATATTTGTAAAATTCTCAATCATTAAAAGCTTTTAAACACAGCAATTCGTTATTAACACGTAGAGATCTATCGTAAACTCTCAATAGCGACCGCTGCTACTTACCTAATTACAGTGCAGTGACGTTTCAGTTGATACCATTTGGTGAATGCAGTTAAGCAAAATCGATGTAAGTATAAATTTTGTATTTTACGTCTGAATAGGTTAAGTCGAACCCATCAGGTGAACATCCTAACAATCCATTAACACGGTTTGCCACTTTGAAGTTATTTAACTGGTAATTGCAAAGTCCCAATACTTCTACCTAAAAGTCGTGTATAACTATAAAGTAACAAACAACGTGGCAACTTTATAACAGCGATAGTAGATTTGCCAAATAAAGTTATTTACACATCAAAGTCGTACATTTATTAGCGGTTAGGTAGTAGTTAGTCATTGGATCTTTTCGTGTCAATTACTATTACTTTGTTACTTGGGATGTATAAGAATGGTAAACCGCGTTTTTTAAATGATTTTTAACCGACTTAATCGAAAAAAAGATTATCAAGTGATGTGTGTGTATGTATGTATATTTGTCAGCGAGTTTCTCCGAAATTACTAGATTTCCGTAAAACTTTTTGTATTCGGTATAGTGCAAGGGAATAAAAAAAATCAAAATCAATCTAGTAATTTCGAAATTATGCAATAAACTGTTTCGGAAGTTATATATTTAAGATATGTCCAATGCACTGTTGAAAAAATTAAATTTTTGATTTGTAATAAAACTATAGATTGCCATTGCAGTGTTTTCTCTATTCAACTATGCAGCAGATAAATAAAAAGCCATAAAATAGAGGGACATTTTTTTCCAAAAAAGTAACTGAAAATTATGAAACAAAATTGCATGCAGTCGTCCAGTTAATAGGACTTTCTTACCCAAATTAAGTTTGTTACAGAAGTGAACAAATAACGAAACTGAACGTACTTTTAAGGCGCCTCAATATCTATGAAATTTTATCTCCTTATTTTTAGCTATTTTATTTATTAACTATATTATTTATGCTATTATTGAATAAAAGATTGGATACGCCTATGTATGTACATATTGGCAGAAAAGTTTTAATACAATAGACACGGTAGACGACATAAACTAGAACTATCAACTACGAATAGCAGCTAGCTAAACAAACTTTCCATTGATTTGTTTTTATTTGTTTTTCTGTTAGTATATTTAAGAAAGGTCATATATCCGATTACAATTCTAGCGTCAACTAGGTATAACAAAAGATACTATTAACAGATGCAAATGATCAAGGATCTAAATCATAATAGAATGTTTAAATCTTGTCATTTGGTACGCGCTGAGTGCGATGTCCTCTGTCCTCTAATGCCCTCTAATTTCGCAAACCCGGATTATGATTAGTTTAAACACTTCCATTTTGCACTGCATTTATTTTTTCTCTCTAGAAGATACCATACTTAAATTATTTTCACGTAATTATTATAAGATAAAATGTAAATACATTTACGTTACTTTCTTCTGCTGTACTGACCTTGACTTGGTTAATAAAAATCAAGTAATCAATTAATCTGGCAAACGAAAACCCGTTAATGTTTTTAACTTATATCTGAATACATTTTTATTTCTATTCTTCTGTAAAATTGTTATAGTAAATAAAACCGGTCATGAAAATCCTCCCCTAAAAAGGAAAAATATCTATTCATTACTACTATGTTACGACCTAAAGTCAGGACAAACAAACGAGGTCCCAAATTTTACGAGTCCTTGTAGTGAGAGCAAACAATAAAAAGAATAAGTAAGAATAATACAATTTATTAATACAATATACAAAGTATTAGTACAAAGAAAATTTAAAGGTGAAATTATTACAATAAAATATATACCAGATATATCAAAGTTTAGGGTTTTTGTCAGATTACGCTAGAGTATAGAATTATTAATTTAAACAATTTCACAATAGAAATGATATATATACAGTAATTACTTATCTTTTACAAAATTTGGAGAGTTTCCAGGTGCTCCAGACTTGAAGGTTGTTGATCGAGGTCCTTGCTGGTTGTAGAAATCTGCACAATGATTAGATAAGGGTTTTACTCAATCGTAAAGTATAAATCCGGGCAAATTCGTATACCAAAAGTCGTGTACCAAAAATAGCAAATGATCCAAAATCCAAATAATCCAAAAATAAAAAAGTTGGCAAGTTCTAAGTCAAAATCTAGCCTTACCAAAATCATCTATAATTAAAGTTACAAAATTATTCTCAAAATTAACCTCTAACGAGAGCACGTGTCTATAATAAATCAAAGAAATTACCTACCTACCTTACTTCTAGACGATAACCTGCTTATTAATCCGAATAAATCGAAATTTTAATAATTAAACAAACCAAAATATTAATTGAAAATTAGGTTAAATTTAGTTTTTGATCCAGTATCAAACCGACTAGCAATTACGCGCCTTTTAACTAAATTAATCCCTAGCACAGTCTTCGGCTCAATTTCTTGATTTAAAAAGGAGGTTTGAAGAACTTGGCTGACTTTTATAACCTTTGTAACTCACAAGGACAAGAGGAAATGGCTTAAACTGGCAGTTTGACAATTCGGCTGTGAGAGCACCAACTTGTGAAATGTTAAAAACTAAATCGATCTTTGTGGACATTCGATCATTAACTCATTTTGTAGACAATTTTTATACGCTAATTATAGTCATAGTTTATATTTTAGATTTCCATGGCATACACAATTATTTTAATGAATTGGTATATTTACCTAGTGATAGCCATCTGTTGGCGAAAAGTTTGAAAGGATACTAAATTAGAGAGTGGTGACATCTATCTAAAAGATGGCACGTCACAACTAGCGCCTAGTAGAGACTCTATAAGTAGAGACCGGCCACTCGGTCCAAGTGGATGCATATTGGCGGCAATGGTTTGTGTGTGCGCGTGTGCATCAATTTACAACGTATCGCAAGTGTCAAAATCAGGTTGCAGTATTTGTTTTGACGAAGTCAAGAAGAATAACGCTACCATTAATTGTTTCGTGACTGACCAAATCAGTCATAACAGATTGTTGTTTTAATTTTAACGTATTACGTTGAGTCTAATGACAATATGTTCTTCTAAACAAGAGCAACGCCTATTGGCGCCACCATTATGCATCCACTTTTCATACGGACCAATCAGTGCCTTTCATAAAAAATTCATTGACATCGAATTCGAAACTCGAATTTTCACTTGTTTTATCTGTATTAAATTATTCCAATGATTACTGTAGTTTTTAAGACTTACAGGTTTCCTAATAAAGAAACAATATACAATATTTAGCACCTTTAATATGATAATAACGTCTATGATTCATAAAGTCTGCGATCCTTGTTTTTTACTTTCCCATATGCGTAGTACTTAGGAAAGTATTGTTATCGTGCACAAAATTGATTTTGTGTTTTTGGTGAATTTACATATTTATAAATTCCCTGAACTCAAAAAAATATTTGTTAAAAATGTCTGCTCTGTTTGTGGTGGCACCTAGAAGCTAAACTACTGGATCGTTTTTGCTCCAAATTAACATGTATATTAAGGGCAACCACACCATAGTCGGTCTTAGCCCAAATGTGAGGAAGTTAACCCCTAAAAACCACTAAAAATATGAAAAATAATTTTTTCCCTGAAATTTTTGCAGCAATTTTTATCAAAATGGTGACATCAACAAATATCCAAAAACTATTTCTTTCTTGGAGCGTCAAGCTGTAGGATATATACCGAAAAAGTCCAGAATTTTAACAGCAGAACAAGAAACCAATTTTTTTGTGAAGCTCCAGATGAACAATATGTACTAGCAAAAATAATTTTAGTGTTGGGATCTTTGGTGCATGTCAAAGACATGATTTAATACATTTAAATTTAGACGATGTGGCAGATAATGAGCGTTTTCTCTTGTCGAGTTTTCGAGTTTTTACGAGATGGAAAAACTCATACATCAAGAAGTTTCACCATTACCAATGAAGGATGTACATTTGAACCCTGCACTCTTTATCGTAAATATGCAGCTCTACTACCTAAAAATATAAACAGCAGAATATCATACAAAGAAAAATTGAAGTATCACGGAAACTGTTTAACCCTTCTCACTCGCAAAAAAATCAAAATATTTACGAAGAGTCTGCTTCAATAATTGCAGTCCAAAAGGACTTAACCTATGCGATAATACCAATTGCACAATAAACATAACCATTGATAATAACAATTCAAACGCAAAACATTATTAGTTGGAGCTGTTATTATTAATAGTTAGTTAATTTTCAATATTCTTACTCTAGTAGTTACATGTTTTTTATTCCTATAACTTATGAAAATAAATATCTTCCAAGTTTTTTTCATATGTCTTTTTTTGTTATATTTTGTTTTTATGTTCTCGTTTTCAAAGAAGTATAATAAAAAATATTGTTCATTACACGTTCAGAAATAGATTTTTCCGTGCTTGCATGAATTTGTCACACACACATGGAAAAATCCTTATTTCCAGACTCCTAATGAAATATAATATTGATGACATATTAGTTGTTTCTAGAAAGTTCAGGAAGGAATGTTGCAAGAGATGTAGTTTAAAGAATTTTAAAAAATTTCCTTTTAAATAGACTTTAATGCTTTTGGCCTAATTTGGCATGTGAAACCACTTAATGGCAACGTGAGATGGCATAACTAGTTGCTCCTAGAAAATACAGGAAGGGAGTTTGTGGGAGCAACAAATTTTCTCTAAAACGGCTCTAACAATTTTGATTAAATTTAACGCATGAATACTGCCTTTGTGGCAGTGTAAGACGGGATAATTAGTTGCTCCTAGAAAATGTAGGTTGGAGGCTGTGAGGGGTAAGGGTTTAAAGAATTAAACAATAATTATCTTCTAAAAAATGGCAATAACAATTTTCATTAATACCTAGATAGTAGTGGTGAGAGGTAAGTGAAACTTCTTAGATGGTCAATGCTAGTATCCGTCGGATATCATAGATATCACTGTGACGTATAGCGACTTGCGGAGCGAGTACCAGGAGCGGCGACTTCTGGCCTTAGTGGGCTAAACTCCATTTGATAAATAGGACTTGCAGGAAACAACTACTCAGCGAACAAATACCCCGACTTGCATTCAAGGGCGTAGATAATGGGTAGGGATGGTAATTCCCCCCTCCAAGAAGGGCTAGAACATAAAAAGTCAGACGAGAAGGCGACAGTTAGAGTGGCTTATCTGCAGACACTTAATTTATTGTTATTTTATTCGATACGAATGATACGATTGAGTATTTTTGTGACATTAAAAAATTTTTTAAATCTATTTTTTTAATTTTTCATATAACCCCAACCCTATAAGAAAATCTATTTGCGCCCCTGCCTGCATTGGATTACACCTGCAAATTCTGATAGATCAGTAATCAACTATCATTTGTCAATTCCTAACCAGACATAGACCGGTTTCGAACTTTTTATGTTCTGATCAATATGCCATCGGTTATGGAACAAACAAATGATAGTGGTCAACCTGATAGTCTTAAGGAGACTAAGGTAATTAAGTAGTGGTGAGACGTAAGTGAAATCTCTTATAGATGGTCAATGCTACTATCCGTCGGACATTATAGATGTCAATGTGACTTATACTGACTTGCAAAGCAGGTAGAAAGAGCGGCGATCTCTAGCCCTAGTGAACTAAACTCCATTTGATAACTGGGATTTGCAGGCAACAACTCAGCGAGCAAATACCTCGACCTGCATTGGATTACACCTGCAAATCCGGATAGATCGGTAGCCAACTATCATTTGTCAATTCCTAACAAGACATAGATCTGCCTATGTCATCAATTTTTTTTTACATAAGCCTTTATTTTGGAGTTGTTAAATTTAATATATACACAACTCTAGTGTTAAGTACCACGAGAAACTATGTTTAGCTTTCTATGGTTGGTAATTTAGTGGATAGGGCACTCTCTACTTCTTCAAGCTGGGCGATAGTCCGCTAACAAGACACATAACACAAATTAGACAGCACAATGCCTCATTTCGGATTAAACTCTCCTTACCATACCAAACGTTACCGATTTTCTGGCAATCATTGTAGCCAAATTTCACCAACTAATAACTTCTACTTACCCTACCTTTACTGATATTTCATACCTTTCGGATCTTTCCTGTCCCCCTCTTCCCCTTCCCCTCTGTTTGTGACCATTTTGTCCCATTAGTTGTCTTGTTTTCTTTTTGTACATTTTTGTGTCTAAAAAACTTTTACAAAATCAAAAACTTGTAGAATCAAAATTTTTAAAATCAAAGTTTAGGCCAATCACGTATTTAGAGGTCAGATAATTTATTTTTTCGAAAAATTCATCAGTCCATTTTGTGAACGTGATAATTAGGAGAAAAATAGTGGGAATTAGATATATATGTTTTGGACAAAAATTTTATTTGGAACCTATTGAAAAAAGGGCATAAAATTGCCGAAAACAGGTTTTTTCACGTTTTCGATGCGAAAGAATTTTTTTATATACAAAAATACTACGAAATAGCTCGTAAAAAGACGAAAAAATGAGTTTCTGACCATTACAATCTGTCAATAACTTTTTGCACAAAAAATCGAAAACCGCTAAATATGGCCATTTTTTGTCATTTAATTACAGGAACTGTAATTAACGTAGGAAGTTGTTTCGGAGCTTAAATTGTAGCTTTTGTTGGTACCTACCTACTCTCATAATTTCATGCAAAAAAATATTAATAACTTTTAGCGGAAATAGCAAAAATGTAAAAAAGGTGTTTCCGAAGAACGGCGTGGAAATGGTCAAAAATGGTAATAGAAAAATTTTTCAAAGAATAGTCCTGATGAAATTTTCTACAACCCTATTATCTTTAAATTTTCGTAAAGTTCCGTTTAGACCCTTAAAAACACATTTGAAAATTGGGCAATTTCTGAATTTTGGACGGACCGGAGGGGAAGTGACGCGTGATGGGGGGAAGCGCGATCATTTAGCGGCGCTCCAAGTCCTGCTGCGGGAGATACTTCCCCATCACTCGTCACTTCTCCTCCGCTCGAGCGCCCGAACACAGAAAGGCCATGAACTTTTTTCAACAGGTTCCAAATAAAATTTTCTTTCCAAAACTTATACATCAAATTCCCACTATTTTTCTTCTAATTATCACGTTCACAAAATGGACTGAGAAATTTTTCGAAAAAATTCATACTACTTTGATATCTGACCTGGATTAATTAACGTATCTCGCGGAAGGTGCCTCGTTCAAATCGAGGTACTAGCGTCAGATACAAAGTTTAAAGTATATGCAATTTTAAGTTTAGTTATTATTTTTAGATATAGATCAATTTTACTACCTTTTTATCTGTTTTAATTGAAGGAGTCTAGGTTTAGTGTTTTAATTTTCTAATGTTGGTGAAAATTTAGCTAACAAAATAAAATCAAGTTCACCGTCAGAAACAACAAATATATCATCCAAAATCGCAAATATTGAAAACTCTATATTTCTAAAACCGGTCACTACAAATGAAATAGCAACCATAATTGATAATTTGAAATTAAACTCATCTCCCGGAATAGATCAAATAACCACAAAAACACTTAAAAATATTAAATCTAATATTCTTAATATCCTAGTACATCTAATTAACTTCTCATTCCAAAATGGACAATTTCCAGATTCACTAAAACAAGCTATTATTACACCTATATTTAAAGGTGACGATAAACTTGTTACAAACAACTATAGACCAATATCTGTAATTAGTAACATAGCCAAAATATTTGAAAAATTCATGGTCTCTCGACTTCATAGCCACTCACTGTCTCACAACATAATATCGCCAAAGCAATTCGGATTTAGACAAAACTGCTTCCCGGAAAACGCCTTATTTCATTTTATAAACAAAATACATGAACATCTTAACAAAAATGAAAAAACCATTGCCATATTTTTAGATCTAGCTAAAGCTTTCGATAGTATAGCACACGAACTATTGTTGGAGAAAATGGAGAAATACGGACTTAGAAGAGTAGCATTAGATTGGTTAAAAAGCTATTTATCAAATAGAAAAGCCTTAGTAAAAATTAATAAAACATTAAGTAGTCCAGAAAATGTGACATATGGTGTTCCGCAAGGAACAGTTTTAGGTCCGCAATTATTCCTTTTTTACATAAATGACATGCTGAAATTAAATATAAGTGGAGATATCGCATATGCTGATGATACTGCTCTAACATTCCACGGTACAGACTGGTCTGAGGTCACCAAAAAAAGCGAAAAGGGACTGTATAAAATTAAATGCTGGATGGACAATAATTTTTTGTTTCAATCATGCAAAAACAAAGTTCATTACTTTCAGCAATAGTTCAAGACTACAACCGAAAATTGACAATTTAAAATTCCACGAAAAATGTGACTTAATAAACTGCACGTGTGAGAATGAAATTGAGAACACTACAAACATTAAATATCTGGGTCTTATAATAAATGAGACAATGAGATGGAATGACCATACCGAATATCTTAATACAAGACTAAGAAAACTTGTCCATGTATTTTATAAGCTTAGCAATATTCTTCCAATTAATATTTTAAAAATGTCATATAAATCGTTGGTAGAATCCATACTTATCTACGGCATTATAATATGGGGTGGGACATATAACAGCCAATTGAAAAATATAAAAATAACACAAAAATGGATGCTTAAAGTAATGCTGTGGAAAAATCGAAGATATTCTACACAACAACTTTTTCTAGATAGTAATGTCTTAAATTTAAATGGATTATATATCCTTAATGTAGCAAAATTTATCTACAGGAATAGGGACCTAAGAGTACCAACAAACCACATACACAATACAAGGCAAAATGAACGCAATGCGCTTTTTACACCTAGACCAAATTCTAATGTGTACAAAAAATCTCTTGGCATCACGGGTCCAGAGATATATAATATTATTCCCGAATACATAAAAATAAATAATTACAAATTATTCTGTAAAAAGCTGTCAATATTTATCATGCATAATTTACATTTATTTGAACAAATATTCTCATAACTTCTAATTCAATTATTGCACTTAATCTCCGTAATTTTATAATAATTATTAATAATTCATTATTAGTCTTTTACTTGTTAGTTTTTAGTTGTTAGTTAGTAACGAATACGATATGTATATTGATATTGTTAATAATAATATCTTAGTGAAATATTAAAACACAAAACGATTTCTTTGTGAAATCAGGAGCATTTATACAATAAAGAATAACTGTAAAAATAATATTGTAAAATTGGGTTAAAAATGAAGTTATTATTATTATAAGTTATTATTAATTGTTGTTTTTAACCGAGCCAGGCCTACTACGGACGATCATAAAATCCGCCACCGCGATTAATACGATCCTGGGATAGGTCCTGGGGAGATACTTTTAGTATTATTAACATTAATAAAATAGTTTTGATTGATTGATTGAACAGAGCGTTTGACTATCATCCAGAGAATTCGAGTTCAAATCCTATCGATTACATTGTTTTAATTTTTCTTTTCATTGACAACTATGTATTTGTTTAAATAATAAATTTTTTTGATTAAGTAATCAAGTACAAAATCTAAAACTTTTTAAACGTACAAACTTGGATACACTCAATATAATATTGTTCTCAACAAAATATCCAAGGAAACTCGGTTAGATATTTTACTTTTTATAACAAAACTAAAATCTTCTCACTAGTAAGCAATTACTATTTACCAGTTTTTAACAATGTATTATTTCATTTATTTCCCCATTTTAAAACAATATATTAAGCATGAAATCTGTAATGACTACTATTTTATAGTAGTTGCAGCAATGAGATGAAGAAAAACAATTTAATGATGTCATTAACATTAACACACGTTACTATAGTTTCTTCAGATCGTATTATTTATTTTACCATCGTCAGAAAACATTTGTTACCTATGTCGATATTGTAAAGGAGTGCTCTTAGGGCACCATAACCAATAATAATAGCATAACCATACAAAAATAAAATGAAATATTTTGCCAGAATATACCAGTAAATATTTTCACTTGTACGAGGAAATTACAAGTACAAGTACAAATATACCGGGTGGCCTACCGAAAATGGGGTATATTCTGCTTGTATGGCCATTTTATCTAAAAACATTCAGACCAGTCGATTTCATTATCGAGAGAAACAATTTTATAAAATATCTTCGATTAGGTCGCTTCAACCCTTAATGTGATGGTAGGACCCACCCCTCAAATTTTAAATGGCAAAGGGGATCAAGTCGTACATCGATTTCAAGTTCATTATATTTTCTTTATAATATCCTGCTTTATGGACTTGACTTTGAAATTGTATTTTTAAGAACGTTTACCGCATCTTTGGATTCTCTAGGAGCAAGAGATGTAGATAGACGAGAATACAAAATTTTATATTTACTGTTGATATGCTACTAGCTACCACCTCGTGCAATTTGGATATATTTCTAAGTCACTTTGGTTTCGCCATAACTCACCTAATCCTGAAGCTTGAACGGTTGTTCTCTACAAACTTGGGATTTTGGGTAAATCGATCGTACTGAGACATTAAGCAAGTTTAGGTTCCTTAAAGTACAAACACAGAAATACGTAAAGATCTTTTTGCGGTTATTTGGCTAGCTTTTTGAACGTAATTTGGCTTTCAAGGGATCCTAAGAGCGAATTTAATTTTTTTATGGAATCGTGTTTACTAGAACCTGCGCATACAGGCATATGATATGTTCCAAATGACTTTCCAGCAGTGGACTTTACTAATGACATGAACAATAAAGGTTTTCATTTACATTTACTTTTTCTTATAAAATTAATTATAAGATTTATCATTTTCCCCACCAGAAGTTTTTACGCGTTGGCAAATTTCCTCCAAAGTTATCCAAAATAGCTTATTCGTTCAAGCTTGATAGATTGTGTAAAACAGTAGTTTTACTAGTCAACTAGGCCGCAGTCTGGCCCATTGTACCTAGGGACCTACAATTATTTAGCGTGGACTGCCTGTGAGGAGTGTCCTTGTCCCAATGGTTGTGTGTCTGAGGGTTCAGGGGTTGCGAAGTCGCACAGTCTCAAGGTCCTGTGACTACGACAAACAGCATAACAGGGGAATCCCCAACTTCCCTAGCAAGTTAACCACCCAAGGATTATCTCAGTCATAAGCCTACAGGCTATTAGATCAATTATGTTAGTCGCCTATTCAAGTACCGGACACAACCAGCGATGCTTTAAATCGCTGATCGAGCATAGGAACTAAAATTAAATAAAAACAGTTTTACTGAAATTAAATATTACAGAGTCCTCCCTGGGGCCTGACCCGGAGCCAGCCAGTTAACCATGATCAGAATGAATAAAAGTAAGTGCACACTAATTTAATTTGGGTAGTTGATATGGGAAGAAAGCTCAATGAGAAAAGTCGTTCGAGATAACTATTGCTCCGACAGCATCCCAGTTGTCAAGTATATTTTATATCATTTGAATTTAGACGACATTTTGATATTAATGTAGGTAGAGTAAGATTGATGAGAAAATAAGCTAGAAAACAAAAATTATAGACAAATACAAACGAAGAGGACGACAGGAGTTAAATGTTTAATATTTTATAGAGAGGAGACATGGAGCAGACCTTCCACACCATCTCGTTTATATAGGTGTCAAACGTCAGTGGCTAATCCAGGCTAACCCTTAAGTAATTCACGCACCTTTTAATCGATATTTGGCTACCCCTGATCAATATTGGTGTTAAAATCTTGTTCTCCGTGAAGTGGCACGCGAAGACTATCGCTTCTGATTTCTCAGCATTTACCCGAATCTTCTACCGGTTCCTTCAGAGGCTTTTTAACGTCATTGTAATAAGTCCCGTCTGCTACGTCAACTTTCATTGTAGTTTCGTTTTAAAAACCCCGTGGCATATTTTTTTATTGCAAGTCAAATTTTAGAATACATTCGACTTCCAAAGACTTATGCCTTATGCCTAATTCTTATCTAAGATGTGAAAATGCTACTAGCTACATCCTTATAATACTCGAGCTATGATGCTATGTGGCAAGAAGCCGCTCTTCCACTTAACGTAGTCCACGCACTACATTTAACAGGAGTAAATAAAAATAATTATGCTTATGGTTATGAAGAAATACAAACTTTATACTAACCTTTAAACTAAGGGCCTAATGGTAATGGTTCTTTCTTTTAATTTGTGCGATATTCTCTTACGTCTGCGTATGCCGTGAATTAACCTAAGGCATGCATTTTGAATTTTATTCTTATATAAAATAGTTAAATTAGGGCCATATATGCAGTCGGCAAAATCTAACAAAGACAACACCAAGCTTTCACGTAACATCACTTTTACATTTTGACGTAAATAATGCCTGTTCCCATAAATAAGTTTAACAGAATTATATGGTTTTTATGTAATTTTATTTATATGTTTTTCAAATCGGAGATCACCGTCAATAATAATGCCTAAATTTTTAGAATATTCGACTATATCAAGGTTTTCTTGATCTAGATTTATATGAACGTAATTTTTGGTGTTTAGATGCATTTAAAAAATGTTAAATCTTTGTTAATACATAAACAAGCATCATCAATATCAGAAGTATTAAATGAGTAATAAAGCTGTGTATCAGCAGAATATAAATGAATTTGGAAGTGTTTTAAGCATGAGATAAACTGACTGCCACATAGAGTAAAAAGTAGTGGTCCCAGAATTGAACTTTGAGGTACACCTGATCTGAGTAACAGGTTTTCTAAGGAATTGTAATCAATACAGACTTTTGCCGCCTATTCTTTAAATAGTGTTTAAATAAATTAACTGCTTCATTTGTGAGACCTATATGTAACAAAATAGTTTAAAGTATTGATTGAGGAGTGTATCAAACGCACCACAAAAATGTAAAAATCCGGTTCTAAAATCCGATTATAATTTAGGTAGGTATTTCTTTCGCCAATAAATACTCCCTAAGTTGACTTTCCATGATTTTTCACTACTTTAGACAATATAGACAAAACACTGATACCACATAGGTCTTTAAAATCTTCAGGGTTATTCTTCTTTGGGAGCACAGTGATTACGGCATTTTTCCATATGGACGGAAAAACATTTTCATGTAGGCAACCAATTAATTATGTGTCAGTTAAGGAATAATATAGGAATAGCATAACTTAATCATTTTTTAATTTACCTTGCTACACACCCTGTAGCATTTGTGTTTATCTCCATAATTATTTTTAAAACTGTCGTTGTAAAATTAAAAATTGAATCAGATAATAAATTATTTTTATAATAGTTTAGGACATCATCAAAGGCATCTGTAAAAGACAAAGAATTTACAAAAAAATTATTTATATTATTAACATTTTAAAAAATTTTTGGCATATTTTTGTTTCTATGTAGAAAAACTGCGTCATTATTTTTAAGAATTTTCCAGCAATCATGAGAACTGGATAGTCTCATTAGAATGCATTGTATAATTTATGGTAAAAAAACATTGTGTTCCAATGAAAGACTTTTGAAAGTGTGGTCAGAAGAAGTCTGTTTCCTATTGCCAAAATTGTATCTAGACCTCCAATTTATTCGGAGTAAAAGTACGAAAAAAATATGATATCCTGGCTTATATCGCTTTGTAACATTAAGGAAATAATCAGTGAACGAATTAAATCAAACAAAAACCGCAAATTAAAGAAGACAAGTAGTATTAATCACGCTTTACTAGTTTTCACAAAATTGCTGTTGCCTTGGAATTTAGTTGCGAAGCAGACTAGACGGTATTTCTTAGGACTTCCTCTTTTCCGGTGTTGCAAATGAAAAGGCACTTCCACTTCCTTTCTTAGTGATTTCCTGTATGTGAATATGACAGTATTAATCTAGATTAAAGTATAGCCTTTACAAGTGCTGAATATATTTGAGAAATGAATATGATGTAATATACTTTATTAAAAGTTGCATAATGAAATTGGAGTGACGCAAACTGATATTACACGATGTGGAAATGAGAGGATATGAAGCTACTTTTACGCACAAAATGAAGAAATGAATGAATTATAAAATTAAACATTTTCGATCCTTTAGATATTTATATATACTGCTGCTATGAGTACAATAGTACAGAAGAATCGATATATTTTGATGATTCTCAAGCAGAGTTGCGGTACTGAATTGCTCAAGCACTTAAAATTTGTACTTAAGTATAAAAAGTATTTAAGTATTTTTACTCTAAGTCCCAACCAAAATACAGATATTGGTACTTAAATGCTTAATTTACGTGTATAAATTCATGTATTGTCAAATCTTTTTCAATTGTCACCTCTAGCTAGTAATTCATTGATTTTTTCTTTAAAATGGTGTTTCACTGTAAAAAGACCTGATACATTTTACAACATTAAACAAGTTTACAACACAACACAAGATCCGATTGAGAGAGAGAGAGAGAGAGAGAGAGCTATTGCCAGCGGTAAAGGAACAGCGTTTACTAAATCCATGGAAAAGTTGACGATACGTCTAAAGATGGGTGAAGGGTATTAATAATAATAAAAAAAATAGATTCTATAAATAATAACAGAATTTGGAGTTAAATCCTAATATTTTCGTCGATTTCTTTAAGAGTGGCAGACAATAGCGTCTAAAATTTACCTTCAATTAATGCATTCAATTTTTTAAAACAGTCCGGTATTAAGTCTTTTCTTGAACCAATTACAATCCTCGATGTCATGGATGTAGTAACTTAAGAACACAAGTAGTTTATGGAATAAATACATTTATCCGCTAACATACTTAATAAATGAATTAATAAATAAAGAATTAATTATGTTATTTTACTTCAATTAAAGTAAACCTTTCATTAAAGTAAGAAAGGTTAAATAATAATGAATGAACAAAAATTTCCTACAAAATAAAAATACAAATAGAACAACACAATAATTGTCTTAATTATCATTAATTTGACCTAAATTATCCTTATTCTTACCTTAATTACTCTTAATTGTCCTTTTTTCAACTTAATTACCCTTTATTATCCTTAATTACCATTATTTTGAAATAAATTACCGTTAATTATCCTTAATCCTCTTATTTGTTCTTAAATTACCTTAATTACTCTCTAATTTCCTCCCGCCACTCTGGTTACCCCGTCTCACTCTAATTGCCCTCCGCCACCTGGCCCTTTTACCTTGACCCAATTACTTTGGCCTCTGACCCCACCACTCTAATTATCACGCCATTCTAATTTTCTCCCACCACACTAATTACCTCCCACTACGATAATTACCCCGCACCGCTAATCTGATCACTGACCATGATCCTGATCCACCATGATCCTGATCCTGCTCCGAGCTCATTAGATATCTACTTAAATTGTCATCCTAGATAAATGCGCCTTTCTAAAAATATTAAAATGTTTGTTATCTTGCATTTTCTGATATTTTATTTTAATGTTTCCTTGGACCAGTACAAGGACGCCTAAGTGTTTGGATACCATTGTGCCATCTCATTTATAAGAAAACTCTCTTAGGCGCGCACTTTTGGCAAACTCCAATTTCTTTTACTTTCTTCATGTTTTTTTACTTTTCCTGGACGGTATGTGGTTGTGGCGCAACTAGGTCATTTTTCTGTTGATTGGCTAATGCGATACTATCTGATTTGTTAATAAAATGATCCATCTGATCTTCGTTGTCAGGAGAAGATCTTGATAAAACACAGGGTCATCGCCAGAGTGGTAGTAAGTCTCCATCTCATTAGCTGACACTAGTTATTAAGGGCGTATTAAGTTGATCTAAAGAATAATGTTTTTTACAATTTTTATACGATATTGTCATTTAAAACAATTTAACTATTACTATACCTAAACCAACAGGCACCAGTACTGTAAAAACTTAGCTGCCTTCTTTTCCGTACGGATCTAGTGCAATTTGAATACGTGAAAGATTAAGCCCCTGGACAATAATTTAAAAATTACTCACATGTTTTTTATCCAAATCTTGCAACTTTATACATTTTTTATTTGTTATATGAAATTTATAATTTCACCTTTCTCAAATCCAACAGTACTCGATACTGCAGACACCAGATAGCAAGGAGGTACCATAACCATTAACATCTTAGAAGTTAATTGGTGTTAATATATAACAGGTCCTCTCTTGTTCCAGACTTCCAGAGTAAATGGTGACACATGCTTTAAAGGGCTATTGGTGTACTCTAAAGTTCAACCTATATAAAGAACATGTTCTTTTATTCACCAACAGTATATTATAGTCCCTCATCGAATGTCGAAAAAACACCAACAAGTTAAATAAAAGAAAACTAATTCTTTCATCTACGGCGCTTGGAATGTTCGTACTTTGAACGACAGCACTCGCACCGATCGACCTGAAAGAAGAACTGCTCTAATAGATAGAGAACTTCACCGACTCAATGTTGACGTTGCAGCTCTCAGCGAAACTCGATTTTTGGAGGAAGGCTCTCTCACAGAAAAGTACTACACCTTCTATTGGAAAGGTCTTCCCACCAATTCAAGAAGACAACATGGAGTAGGATTTGCCGTTCGGAATCAACTTGTATCCAACTTAACACAAGTACCACAAGGCCTATCCGAGCGTCTAATGCTGCTACGCTATGAGCTATCAGATGGCAACGCGGTAAATCTAATAAGCGCCTACGCTCCCACTCTGGATGCAAGTCACGAAACCAAGGAAAGCTTCTATCAACAGCTGGAAGAAACCCTCTGTAGAATAGCTAAAACGGAACGACTCGTTATTCTTGGCGATTTTAACGCTAGAGTAGAGAGAGATGCAGACACCTGGCCAGGCATCATAGGCAAGAACGGTTTGGGCAACATGAACGCTAACGGTCAACTACTCCTAACTAAATGCGCCGAACATGATCTAGTTATAACAAACACCATTTTCCGACAAAAGGATAAATTTAAAGGCACCTGGCGTCACCCCAGATCAGGTCACTGGCAACTACTGGACTATGTTATCGTACGTAAGAAGCATCTCAAGGACGTCCAAATTACAAAGGCGCGCATTGATAGCGAATGTTGGACCGATCATCGTCCTGTTGTCTCTAAAATGAAAATTGTTATGAGACCCAAACACCGAAGAACTCAAGTAAAACGTAGACTCCGTCTCTGTATTAGTAAATTGCGTGACCAACAAACCGTCGAACAGCTAAAGCAAAAAGTTCAAGAGAATTTGAGTGCACTAGAAGAAACCAATTCTGTAGATGTCGCTGCTACCTGGACACAAATTAAAGACAGTTTAAAAAGTGCGAGTGAGGAAATTCTTGGCACTACAGCAAGTAAAAAACAGGAGGACTGGTTCAATGATAATGAAGCTTTTATACAAGAACTTCTTGACCGCAAACATATTGCCTTCCAAAATGCTATCAACCACCCCAACGACTCATCAAAAGCAGAAGCTTTTACCCAATCTAAGTATGAAACGCAACGCGAAATCAGAAGAATAAAGAACGAGTGGTGGGCAAGCAAGGCCAGAGAAATTCAAAGGTACGCCAATTCACACGACTACAGGAATTTCTTTCAAGGAGTAAAAGCAGTGTACGGCCCCAGTCGGAAAAATATGTGCCCTATTAAAGATTTAAATGGAAATCTCCTCAAAGAAGACCAGGAAATAAGAGCCCGATGGAAAGAACACTACTCTAACATTCTTAACCAGCAAAGTCAAGCCGATCACGATATTATAAATCTTATCCCTCAATATGACACCTTCGAAGACTTAGATAAACCACTAACAACGGAAGAGATCTTAACCGCTAAAAAATAACAAATCTCCCGGCGCCGACTCACTCCCAGCTGAGATCTTTAAAGCTGTGTCGTCAGAGCTCATACCCTACCTCAAAAAACTGTTTGATGTCGTGTGGGAAAGTGGTCAAGCTCTGCAGGAGTTTCGTGATACACTTTTTATCAACCTCTTCAAAAACAAAGGGAGCGCTGCGGACTGTGGAAATTACAGGGGTATAGCTCTCCTGGCTGTTGGAGGGAAGATACTCTCTAAAGCGATGGCAAATAGGCTAACACCTGTTATGGAAAAGTTACTTCCTGAAACACAGAGTGGCTTTAGACCAAACCGAGGCACAACGGATTTAATCTTCACACTTAAACAGCTTCAAGAAAGAGCACTCGAACATCAAGGAGAAGTTCACATGGCCTTCATTGATTTAACCAAGGCGTTTGACTCGGTGGACAGGGAAGTGCTCTGGAAAATTATGTTCTTATGCTCTACGCCGGAAGAGCTTCAAGAACTTTTAGATGTGTATGCCCAGAGCTATGATTCCTTGGGACTTAAAATCAACATTGAAAAGACTAAGATTATGTCAACTCCTCATCAAGTGAACCAAATAGACATTACACTTAACGGAAATTCTCTTGAAGTGGTGGATCAGTTCAATTACTTAGGCAACGTTGTTAATGACAAAGCAAACATGGACAGCGAGATTCGCAATAGAATTAACGCTGCATCTAGAGCACTCTGGGGACTTAGAGAGAGAGTATTTGACAACCACGACCTTGCTTTGTCAACGAAAATGGCTGTCTACAGAGCAGTTGTCATTCCAACACTGCTATATGGATGTGAAAGCTGGGTCACTTACCGTTGTCATGTGAAAGAATTAGAACGTTTTCAGCAAAGACACCTCAGAAGTATGATGAAAATCCGTTGGTTCCATCACATATTAAACGTGGAAGTACTCAGGAGAGCAAACAGCCTTCCAATTGAGGTGCTTATTTCAAGAGCACGCCTAAGTTGGGCAGGTCACGTTCATCGTATGCATGATAACCGCCTTCCTAAATGTACACTTTATGGTGAATTGCTAAGCGGTAGAAGAAGGCGTGGTGGTCAACGAAAGAGGTTCAAAGACGCTCTCCATGAAAATCTAAAATCCTGCGGTATTGCAGACGAGCAATGGGAACAACTTGCAGCGGACAGAACCGAATGGCGAGGGGTTGTGACCAGCTATCAAGGAAATGTTGCTGCAAGAAGGCCGAATCCAAGACCTAACCAGGTCTATGTTTGTCCTGACTGCGGTCGACATGTGCTCTCCCGAATTGGCCTCTATAGCCAAAGTCGTGTGCACCGTAGATGAATGGAAATTACAATAGACTACACCTTTTACTTGTTTTTTATTGTACACAATTTATCGGCTGTAACATTTTTATACTCGGACTCGAGTAACGGCTAATTATAGTCGAGGCAAGAATTCAAGTGATGCACGTCACAGATCGATTCTATAAATAAGACAATACTGCTAAGAATCATGAAGCCCCATTAAACTGTACCTATTTCTGAAAAAAGCTTAATAACCGGGTGTCAAGAATTACTCTTTTTAACGTAATTAATGTTTAAAAATTATGTTAGTATTAACATTTCTTTAATGAGATTACTAGTGACGTGCATCGCTTGAATTCTTGCCTCGACTTTACCAGCATAGTAGTAATGGTATAAATAAATGTACTTACCATAATAACTGATGTACCCTGTCTCCACAAATTTGACATTTTTCATTACTAAGTTTTTCTGTTCTGAAATTCTTTCGCAAATGCTTACACTAAAAACATAGTGCACTCTTCAATTAGATATGTTGTAAACTAAACAGCTTTTAATACAGTGAACACATTGAAGTCAATGACAGGAATGAATACTTGCACAGTGTTTCAAAATGGAGATTTAAACAATTAAAATTCTGATAATTGAATCTATCTACAATTGGTGGTTGTAATAACAGGAAAAATATTTGAAAAATTTCAATAGTGTCCTGGCCGAATTTGGGCGGTGGGCAAGTGTATTTAAAATTCACATAGGGTTGAAACTTGGGATTCATATAAACTCGGTGTTCAACAAGATTATTTTATCTTAGAGAATTATCTTCAGGACTCACCCAAATATTAAAGAAGTCCACCTGAACGATCCCCACTGTTTACACAAAAAATAAATTGGAGAAAATATAACAAAAACTAACACTTCATTTCCATGAAATTGAAGAAAGACATATGCGTACAAAACAGAAAGAGAAAGGTGAGCAATACCTGACTATTAGTGGAGTTTTACTCATTTACATTTTCACATATGAGATTGGAATATTTCATTCTAAGTAACAAGTGTTAAGAAAAGGAAATGTTAAACGAAGATTTCGGAACTGATACTTTGGCATATGTGCGTTTGAAAAAATTTAAATTTTAAAAATGACACGCGTATTTTATGATTTTTTGGAAGCGATTTCTAATCTGAGGTATGTTTAATTTTAAAAGAAGGAGTTTGTTTACACTTGATACTTATGAAGTTTTTTAAATATAATTTAAAATTTATTAGTAACACTTTGAATGGCTGACAACAACAACAAAATATTTATATAAATAATTATCGTCACATAAATTTGCAATTTGGCGATAAATTGTTTGGCACACAACAATTTTGTTGTTAAATATCTGTCAATAACAATTTTTTATGTATGTTTATGTTGTTACTTACGTCATTACTTCATGCGATGAGATAAATAGCATCAGATGATATATAAATATGTCATATAATTTATCTTTCAAAAAGATATACAGAATATCAGACCATTGCATTGATAGGTTAGCTGATTAACTGGTAAATAAGGCTTATTAAACAATAGATTGCCCGAAAATAATTTCTACGTCTGTGATTTTCATGTCGAAAAAGTAGACAATAACCAGTATTTGAATATTTTAAAAATCGTTATGATAAGAACCTCTGCATAGCCCCAAGGGTTCCTAATTTCGCTTTTAGAATCCATTGTGAAAATATCTAAAAATCAAATCTTTGTATTTTATCTATCTAATCTAACATTACTTAATATTCTATTATGCAATGATCTGAAATATGTCTCATCTCTAAAAGTAGAAAGTTTGGATGTATCTGATCATGAGCTAGTTCAGTATAAAATAATAACGAGCAGCTCTAAATTTAAACCAACTTATATAACTTAGAGAGATTTTGAGTATTTTGATGAACATGCATTTTATAACGACTTACAAGGGCTTCCCCTTCAAGATATGTGTTACATGAATAATATTGAAACTAATGTAAATCATTTAATAATACACTTATTAAATCCTTTATTAATAAACATGTCCCTTTAAGAACAGTCCATATAAGTAGAAATAAGACTCCTTGGTTGATTGATAATCTAAAACTGTTGAAGCAAAGAGATAAGGCCAAATCTGGCTTATAAGCGAAATCCTCACTTGCAAAATGAAACTATTATAAAGAGGTTCGAAATGCTACAATCCATGCCCAAACCACTGAAAAACGTGCTTGTTTTAAACGTATTGCTAGAAACAAAAATTCAGATAGTATCCCTCAAAATAACAACAGTATTGCAGATATTTTGCTTTATTATAACCAAAATAAAATCACTAATTCGGAGTTCAATTTCAGCTCAGTTTCCACTCAACTTATTCAAAGAGTTCTTTGTAGCTTGTAAATTCTACATTATTATTAAATTGTGTTGTCCGTACTTACAAAACTTCTTAACTCATTATTAATAGTTTGTTTATTGAATATCAGTTTCTTTCTGCATGGAAAGTTACTCTAATAACTCCCGTCCCGGAAAAAAAATGATCCAAAGGCATGTTCAGACTTGAGACCTATTAGTATTCTCAGGATTGTAAAAGGTGGCAGAAAAAATAATTGAGGTCCAGCTTAGGGAACACACATCCAGTCAGGTGTTAGAGCTGGTTATAGTTGCCCTACAGCTTTAATGTATATAACGGATGATGTTGTTGAGACCACTAATCAAGGTAAATGTACTATTTTGATATTACTAGATTTTAGTAAGGCGTTCGACACCATTGATCGGGAACTGTCTTAAGAAATTTTGGTATGGTGTGGTGTAATAATACAGGTTGTAAACTGCTCAAGTCATATCTTGAGGGACGCTCACAAATGGTAAGATTATCCGATAAACTTTTCCAGTCAAGGGCGATCAATAAAAGTGTTCCACGAGGTTATATTTTAGGCCCCCTGTAGTTCACAATTATTTACACATCTCAGTTTGTAAATTTTGTTAAATCCTGTTCGGTACATATGCATGCAAACGATACCCAAATTTACTATCCTTTTTATGCTAAGGATTATGAAGCTGTTGTGCAACAAATCAACAATCACCTGAAAAGTTTATCGGGCATTTCTTTGCAGTATTCACTATGCTTTTTATTCGGTAAGAAGCCCGACTATGCTAATTGAAAAAATCTAATTAGTATTGAAATAAATGGATGTCGAATTTCGCAACATATTCGACATCTAGGATTAATTTCTGACACAAGTTTAAGATTTAGAGAACAGGATAGCTCTTGTTTGGACAAGGATTGTAGCAGTCGTACATGTTTCACATAAGCTGAATGAACTCATGTGGCTGAAGATGCAAGACCGGAGAAAATTTACTCAGCTTGTATCCTCCACAAGATTATCACAATGAAAGCTCCGTCTTATCTCTACAATTAAATAACTTTTCACAGCGATGCTCATATTCTCAATGACAGGTCTAAAGGTTTGCTTAGTCCACCTATACATAAAACTTCGTTCTATGAAAGAAGTTTCAGATATTGCATTTACAAATTATATAGTCAGGTCTCATTTAGTGTCAAATCATTAAGTGTTAAAAAACATAAAGCTTGCGACTAAAATATTATGTTTTAATATTTCTGCGCTCTAGAATCACACTTGATCTATGCTAAGCCCAGTCAGGCTATTTATTTTTCGATTGCAACAGACACTGGACCGCTAGATGGCGCCTGTTTACTATTTTACATCTCGCTAGCATAAAAATACCGAGATGTACCAAGTAGTCAAAGGATCCTTGTGTCGTTCGTCACATGCCTACCTTGCACTGACGAGAGCCAAAAGCTCGATACTGCAGTCTGCAAGTGGTATGGGACGACTGGCACGAGAGCTCCTTTAAATAGGATCAATGCAATCGAAGCATTAGCGTTTTGTTGGTAATATGCGATTATTACACTTAACGCGCCAAGCTTGTAACTTGTAATTCAGCATTCGGCGGGGCACATAGCCCGGAGAGTAGCTGTTGGTTGCAGTCTGGCTACATTCTTTATAGTAAAATAAGGATTTTTATAAAAAAACATGTCATATATCACATTTTTCTGGCAGAAAAGTCGCACTTGAAAAAAGTGTTTCTCTGGCGAGTTCCGCTAGGTACCTTGTGCTAAAATAATATATTTCTCTAATATTTATTCTATGATCGGACATTTCTCTCTTATATCTAATATGCCTAGCAGTTTTAATATGTAGACTACAGTTTGTGTCGTCTAGCTGTTTAAATCTATAAATTTAGAGTTTAATGATAATGATCCAATGGCTAAAAATGTGGAGAAATTCAGTACGTTCTTAGTTGCTACATTGAAGATAACTCAACGTAAACAACTACCGCCTTTAAATCAGTTTATTACTCTTGTTAGATTGCTATTTCAAGACGCTAATCAGATGAAGATGTAGAGTGCAAATTACAATCGAGTAAACAGAATTAATTTGCATGAAACGTTTTCAAATGCGAAATATATCGCGCGCGTTATAAATCTAAACAAGAAACAACTTATTTGAAATCTAGATGGTAATTTCAATTAATTTAAGTGTGTACAAGACGCAGATTCTCCAAAGTTCACTGTCCTCGTGATATTTGTGGACTGCAACACTCGTAAATGCACATAATGTACACTACAAATAGACTATTTTAGTTGACCTGCATTTTAAGAAATTCTTGGCGTTAATTTTTGTTCTTGTTAAATATATATGTGGGATTGTAGGCACGTCCATTATTCACTTAATAGCCTTAATAAAAGTGAAATTAATATTGTTCTTTATGTTCTATGAAAAGTTATTTATGGGGTTAATTAAATATTAATTTCCTTCCGATTTCTGAATCTTCTTAAAATGACAAAAATAATTAATTTTTAGACACAATTACTGGACACAAGTTTCAGATAATTATTTATTAATTAAAAACCATCAAGTTAAAATTTTTATATTTTTATTATAATTTACCCATTTTTACTATGATTGTTTTTTTAATGTTTATAATTATTTATATAGTTATTTATTTTTTATTTTTTTGCTTGTAATACATGAACTTCTGACGTTTCTTTCTCCAGCATCAACTGTCTTACTGTCATTTCAAAGCTATTTAGTGAAATTGATTTTTTAAAGGTAGGTAAGTAGTTAAAAGTCTATAAGTCGTATGGCACATTTGTCTACACTTTTCGCCGTTATTTTCGTTTTTACTGCATATTGTCCGTAGTTTGTTTCATGGATTGAACACGAACAAAGCCCTCGAGTTTGAAAAATTAAAAAATTTTTAGTCCGAGAGCCTTGGTAGAGGCCTTGAGGGCGTTCATGCATTTATTTCTGATTAGAAAGTATCAGTTTAATTTTTGAGATTTTTAAAAATGTTTTGCACAAGGGTCAAAGGCTTCACTCTGTATATACAGTTGGAGCACTTGGTTTCTGTAAAATTTCGAAAACTTTTAATTGTCTGTGGCAGGGTATTTTTTCACCATCCTGTACATTACTTCTTGAAATAATACACTAGTATTAGAACGAAATTATGATACTTATTTTTAAACACTTAACAGAGTTTAATGCACTTAAAATCAACTTAAAAGTGGATTGTAAAATGTTAATTTTTCAACAACGAAAGTTTTGTCTTCGTATTTTGAAATTATAAGAAATCACGTTTTTGGCGAAGCTGCCGATTATAATAGTTTGATAAATTCACTTTATATCAGATGCGCGAGGGCAGAATAGATTTGTTGTATTTTACTTGGAGCTGCCAAGGCAGAACTCGCTGATAGGTTTTAATACGCGTACCGGAATTGACTTGAATTGAGATTCGCCACGCGCTACTACTACGAAAAATTGTAGTTTTTTGATTATATAAATTATATGGATACTTTTTTTCTATTTTGACATGGCGAGCTGAAAGACGGTATAATTGACAAATTTTGATATTTTTTCGAGTTAATTTTTTAGTGATACGTAGTATATACTATAAAAAGATATGGTCGACGATATCACACACACGTCTAACTATCACTAAATCATCTTTAAATTCCACATCCGTTTTTTTCGCTTTATGCATCTCGTCTGTTCGACATGCTCCAGCTACTCCCATTATTGTTATAACTTTCATTGCCAAGTAATTTTGATTCGGAGCTTCAATTAAAACCTTTATAATGTGGTGCTTGGTAAAAATATTCAATTTTTTTAATCTCGTATCCGTCATTCTTTCTATTAATAAAAGTAATTGTCCTATTAAATTGGGAAATATCTTCATTTTTGTGAACTGAAATTGTTATTTTCAGCATTGAATACACTGACCATAGTGTTCCCGATGATAAAACTTCCGATCTTTCAAGGAAGTACGCTGGGGGCGAGCGTAGATGCGTCTTTACTATGTACATACTTTGATATGCGATGTAAAGCAACGTCAGGCGCAATTAGTATTTGGATGGGTGACCGTTATAACGAAGACCGCGTCCTCGCTTCACACATCTTCCAGCGGCTTGTATATCAATGTATGCGCGGAAGCTATACAACCTTAGGCGAGGGTTGTATAGGGGATATACCATCCTTCGGAGGGGATGTAAAGCCGTTGGTGTCTTGTCTATTAAATGTTAGGCAAGTAAAAGATCCCTACTCTTCTTAAGGGAAGAGATTCCGCAAAATTCCTGGTTGGGGGTAGCTCGTCTACAGGCGTCGGTGATAGGCCTCAGTAGCGGAAATAGGTCGACGTTAAAAATGTATTAAAAAAAAGGAAGTACGCCAACATTTTCACAACATTTTTGTCGGCACACCATTTAAATTAAATTCAGAAAAAGTAACTCATTAATATACAGTATGAATAAAATTGGTCGCAATACGGTCTCTTGTGGAACATCATATTGAATAAATGATTCTTTATTATGTTCTGTATTTGTTTGAACAAACTTTTTCTTATCACTTAAGCAGCTCCTGATTATTGTTAATGGAGTACTCCACTTTCTAAACAGTCTATAAGTTGAGAATGGCAAACAGTGTCAATGGCCTTGAAGATATCTAAGAAAACGCAGGAAGCAGGCTTGCTTTTCCGACTGACTGATAAGTTTTTATTACTGAACATGCAATAAATAGCATACACCCTTGACCGTTGACTTACCTTCTTTATAACCGAATTGTTTGTCTGATAATAAATTGTATTTGTGACGAAGTTATTAGTCCGTTCTCTCAAAATTTTTCAAATATTTTACAGATGCTACTCACGAGAGATACTCGCCCAGTTGTGTAAAGAGCGCTGACCTTTGGTTCAGTTGATCTGTTGTTCGAGATCTAAGTATGAATCAAAGCCGTTATATAAATTAACCTAACCTTATCTAACTTTTGATTGGAAATATCCATTAAAGAATCCAACCTAACCTTTGATTGGAAATATTAGGATGGAAATAAGTTAAGTTAGGTTAGGTTAGGTCCTTTAATAAATATTTCCAATCAAATAGAATAAACACGATACAAAGTTTGCCAGACGGCGCTACTTTCATGCAACGTAGCACAAATTATCAAGGACTTACCAAACAACAAAGTCCCTGGAAATGACGTCGTTGATTACAAGCTGCTCAAATATCTCCCGAGGAAAGGTATTGTGCAGTTAATGTAGTACACCGTTAACGCGATTCTGCGGCTGCAGCACTGGCCTAGCCAGTGGAAGTGCGCCGTGGTCGTTCCCATCCTTAAGCCATCTTGTTGCTGTCGGCGATCTCCAAGTTGGTGGAGAAGCTCGTCTTGATCAGATTAAATGCTGTTCAGGTGGAGCTCCACATTGACAATTAGTCCCAGTTTGGCTTAAGGCGGGGCAGGAGCACGGTGCAACAAGTCGTTAGGACAGTTAACGACGTCAAAGTACAATACAACCTCGGTAAGAATACCGCCATAGTGCTCCTCGATATTGAGAAGGCGTTCGACAACGTCTGGATCCAGGGGTTACTCTACAAACTACATCATTACAACTTTCCGACCTACTTCATTAAGCTCATTCACTTGTTCTTGATGGGCAGATCCCTGCAGGTTCGAGTGAATAACAAACTATCAACATGGCGGGACAATCGCAAGGTCCCGCAAGGATCGTGTCTGTCACCAAAGTTGTACAACTTGTACGCCTCCGACTTCCCAGAGTTCCCGAATACGAAGCTGGTCAAGTACGTCGATGACACAGCCATGTACGCGCATTCGCACAACGCACAAGCAACGAAAATGCTGCTGAAGGCGCACATTATTCCTGCCCTGGCTTATTACGACCAGTGGAAGATTCGGGTGAATGCTGAGAAGCCCAAGGCGATACTCTTCACGCATCGGTTCATTGAGAACAAAATCTTAACACCTATTTCGATCAAAGGGAAACAAACTTCCAACTAAGAGATGCGTGAAGTACCTGGGGGTTAGACAGGACCAGCGATTGCCGTTTAACACCCACATTAATGAGACTGTATGGACGGTCTACTCCGTGATCAGGAGTCTGTATCCGCTTATGGTCAGGGGTAGCAGACTCAACAGACAAAATAAAAAACTGTTTTACATAATGGTGGTCAGGCCATCCATCACATACGCTGCGCCAGTGTGGTGCATCATACCGTCCACGACAATGAGAAAACTAAAAGTGTTTGAACACAAATGTATGCGCTTCATATTAATTTTTGGAAAGTACACCTCTCTCAGAGACCTATAGGCACGTTGCAACGATATAACCCCAATAGCAGGTTACGTCCAGCAGATCTCTTAAAAATTCCACTCATCCGAGTTGGGCGATGGTCCGCTAACAAGCCACATAAGGCAAATTAGGCAGTATAATGCCCCATTTCGGATTAAACACCCCTTACCATATCAAACGTTATGGATTTTCTGGCAACCTCTGTAGCCAAATTTCACCAACTATAATTTCCGCTTACCCTATTCACATTTACTGATATTTCATACCATTCGTATCTTTAAATCTTTCCTGTTCCCCTCTTCCATTCTGTTTGTATCCTTTTTGTCGCGTTGTTGTTTTTCATGGCATTAGCTACAAAATTAAAAAAAGTGAATAGTTACCAAGTGTTTTTTAAAAAATATGTGTTTAAGTTTTATCAAATCTATTTTTTAATTAGATATAGTAGTAGCAATTATTGGGGACGCCTGGTGCCTGGCAAGTAGGCCACAAATGGGCCCTTTTACCTACCCCCGACGTCCCCTCAACCGTTCACTCCTACTCGACCTCCTACTCCCTCCTAAAACCTTCATAATCTTCCAAAGAAGGTCAGGATGTGTTTCCCTTCGTTATAACGAAGAAGAGTTCATAAAGTTAACTAGATATAAATAATGTTATTACCTGTTTTTATTTATTGTTTGTAAAATCTGTTTAGGTTAAATTTAAGATTTATTTTCTAACCAAACCAGGCCCGGTCGGTCGGTCCCGGAACGGGTTCTGGGGAGATGCTTGTTCCATAATTGTTAATAAAGTTCAATTTAATTGAATTGAGCATAATTAAGAGTGTTGTGAGTGCAGTAAGTGAATATGTCTAAAGTCAAAACTCAGTTTTAAACTAATTTTGTGAAAATAAACCAATTTTTAGTAATAATCGGCGCTTAATAATAAAAACCTCGCTTCCCCGACTTAAAATCGTTTTTATGGAAAAACCAACGATTTTAGCAAAAAACTCGATTAAACAACTTTAGCAATTTTCACAAAAGTCACTAAACTGAACTTTTGCCTACTCGTAATTTTCTTTTATGAAAAAACTTCATGTTGTAAGAGAAATAGCTTTCTTAAGATTATAGAATGTGACTACACTTGGAAGTGTTTTAGCTAGGTCACCAGACACACATATAGGAAAATGTACCGTATTAAAAAGTGCTTTCTTGAGTAGTAGAATAACATATACAAACATTTTTTAAATCGACCTTGTTTCCAGTGCTGTGTCCTTTCCTATAATTTTTTGACAATATTCAAACAATATTATTTGTGTCAAATATGTCCAACTGAATTAGACAACTAGATGATTCTATTTGGCCTATATAAGCAGTCAGCCACACCTCTTTCTTTATAAACAATCATAAATTTATTTAACACCGTATCTAACTACTCTGTATAAAATGTGGTGAATTAGATCTAAAATAAAACCAACATTGAATTATCAGGAAGAATTATTATACCGTTTATTATATCCTTATTCCTTGTCTTTAATAATAGTATTTAGTTCATAAAGAAGATTATATAATCGGAACAATATCGGTTGTTATGACATAATTTAATGAAATTGCATCCGCGGGCGGTAAAGGTATTTGCGAAACTAACTTTTACTTGTTGTGTCACTGTAAATGTGTTGGTACTATAGTCATTTTAATTATTGGGCTCCCTCGTCGTTACCTTATTTGTAGCCTAGGTGCAATTCGCGAAATGAAATAACTTTAAAGCTTTATTTGCATTGCCCAATACGTATACCAAAAACAAATTATTCATTTTGTCGTTTTTAGTTGAATTGACTATTTTAAATGTGACTGAAACTGGTTGTGTTACGAAATATATTCTTGGTAGTTTAGAAAACCTTTAAAATATCTGATGCTAAAATCTAAAAACATTTAAAACATTGAGTATTATTGATAATGATGATTTTCTATTTATTTTTAAAAAATAAAGAGCTACAAATGTTTTCTCGCCGCAACAAATTATTTTTATTATAGGAAAATGTTTGTGCACCTTTTAAAGCGATTTCTGTAAGTGGTAATGCTATCTTCATTTAAAAAAAATAAACAGCTACAAATGTTTTCTCACCACAATAAATTAACAACAAAGAACTACAATTAATGGGATCAAACCCGTTTAAAAATCCTAAAGTGGTAGTGCCAACTTAATAGAGTTTGCAAATACCACTTTAAAAAAACATTTTATACCATTTTAAGCTAGGTTTTCTATTAAAGAATTGGTGGTGTTAGTAATGACCTGTGACATCGATTGCTGCGATAATAACACCAGTGGTAGTTCAAGAATTGACAAGGAATTAGATAATTGAAGTATAGTTCAGTCAAGTAGGATTTTGACCTGGAAAAAATTGCACACTCGAATTTATCATGCTCAATGTTGTCAAAACCATTTGGAAGGTCTAAAACCAAAAAGGTAACCTCTCTCCCTTTTGCTTCAGCCGCCATCTTCTAAAATTTTTGAACCGTTTTTATCTCGTGTTCTATTTGTCGCACGGAAAAGTTATTTAGCAAAAATTGTTCCTATTATTTGGGTTTTCTACCACATTTATTATTGTCCTCTTCAAAAATAAATCACCGAATCTACAAAATAATAGAATTATTGGAAAAAAGCATCTGCGTCCGTGACGTTTACGCTAAAGGAATAGTCAGAGGTTATGTTTTGCAAATAATATAAATCAGAATAAACACAGAAATAATGTATTTTGCTGGCGTTTCAGAAAATAATCTCTTTCCGTTTTTAAAGATTTTTTTTGGAAGAAACGAAACGTCACAGAATATACAAAATACATTATTTCTGTATTTATTCCGATTTATATTATTTGCAAAACATAACCTCTGACTATTCCTTTGGCGTAAACGCCACGGGCGCAGAGGCTTTTTTCCAATAATTCTATTATTTTGTAGATTCGGTGATTTGTTTTTGAAGAGGACAATAATAGATGTGGTAGAAAACACAAATAATAGGAAAGAATATTCGTAGAATGCCGCAAATAACTTTCAGACAATATTTAAAATTCTACATATTTTCGGTAATTGTCGCGATGCCTAGAAGTTAATATTTCGAGCGGTAGAGGGCGCCGAAGTTACAAAAAAAAACAGTTTTTTGAAAGCAGTGTTGTGAAAACTGTTTAGGTAAAAGTATTAGTCATACACACACAAGCAACTAAATTCGATTTCATTGATTTCAGATTTCCAATTAAACTTAAAACTGTTTTTTTGATAACGTCGGCGCCCTCTATCGCTCGAAATATTAACTTCTCGACATCGCTACAATTACCGAAAATATGTAGAATTTTATTTACAATATTTTTTTCCGTGCGACAAATAGAACACTAGACATAACGGTCCAAAAATTTTTCAAGATGGCGGTTGAAGCAAAAGAGGGAGAGGTTACTTTTTTTTTGGTTTTAGAAATTCTAAGTGGTCCTGATAACATTAAGTATGTCAAATTGGAGTGTTCAATTTTCTTCCAGGTCATGGGACTTTTTGGTACATTTTTACTGCACTAGTTTGACGCCAATACTGCGAAACGCTTTTCGAAAATAACCATAGTCGATACCGTAAGGCTCTTGATAATTTGGAACGGAAAAAACTGTAGCTGTGGACCGTAAGTACTATTGGAGATGGAACATCTAAACATTATCGGTCTTCATTACTCATCGATTATACGAAGAAAATTGTACATTGGAGAAGGCCAGCAACACCAATTTCGACAAACTCAAAGTTGACAGGGACGTTCTGTCATCAATCTTCTTCATCTACATTTACATCAACACTGAACACATAAAGTGAGGTAGATATACTAAGGCAATGGCAGGGTGGAGTGGTTATAGTTGAAATCAAGATTTCTAAGTCAATATTTTGATACTGTGAAAGATCCATTCCTCTGTGAGTCTGAGGGATTTCTTGTTATTTAAAAGTATTTTGTATACTTTCCGAAAAAAATAATATTTTCATTATGTTTCGGTTTTTTAAACTTGGATATACGAAATATACTCTTGAAGATGGTGTTCACTTTAAATTCTTCATCAAACTTTTTAAAAACCGTATCGCCTTGTGCTATTTAAACATTACAAAGAGGATTGCTTACGGCAACGGAAAATTTCTTAAATTAGAACAGAATAGAATAGAATTTTATTCATGCTATACATATATAAATTAACAATGTTTGCATACGTCGACGATAATAATGATAGCAGTTAGTACTTGGATTGGTGACCATTCCAACGGAAACCGCGTTCTCGCCTCACACATCTTCCAGCGGCTTGTATATCAGTGTATGCGCGGAAGCTATACAACCTTAGGCGAGGGTTGTATAGAAGATATACCATCCTTCGGAGGGGATGTAAAGCCGTCGGTCCCTTGTCTATTAAATGTTAGGCAAGTAAAAGATCCCTACTCTTCTTAAGGGAAGAGGTTCGGCAAAATTCCTGGTTGGGGGTAGCTCGTCTACGGGCGTCGGTGTTAGGCCTCAGTAGCGGAAATAGGCCGACGTTAAATAAATGTATAAAAAATTTAAAAAAAAAATAATAATGGTAAAATATAAATTGTAAATACAAAACATAAGAGTAAAAACAATGTAAAAGACACACTAAAATAAAATGTGTAAGTTAAAAAATTTAATCATAAAAAACAGTACCTCAAGTATACCGCATAGGCTAGTGGTTCACCCCTATATTTCCTTTATTTTTTAACATCCATTTGAAATTTGGGGTGCATAAACTACCTGTAAAAATGGATTTTTGGACATAAAAAATGCTATGAGATCTTTTTTGGCTTACTCGGCAAGTGCTTCTAGTACAATACCAATTGTTGTGTTTCCAGCAAGACGATGCACCCCCTGTTATAGTATATACTTTGTATCATAAAAAAAATTAAGTCAAAATGATATCAAAATTTGCCAAAGAAATCCGTCTTTCAAAATAGAAAAAAAAGTAGCCATATAATTTACATAATCAAAAAACTACAATTTTCCGAAATATTTCCTGAAAAAATTCACTACAATCCGATAATTCCCAAAGATGCCTAAAATAACGTCAAAACATTCAATATGATCGCCCATTTTACTTCCCAAAATAATAACTTTAAAATCACAACCCCCGTATAATATCAAACCACTTCTAAGACACTTCGCATACTCCCAGTATAAAAGTCGAATTCGTTTAAATAAAATTTTTACTAGCCATTCTTCGTCTAATCTAAATATTCGGTTTTACGTCTTAAATAATAAATTATTATTTATTTTTATACACGACATTCTACAGCTCCTCGTCAATATTTACTTCCGTTCCCTCAACATATGCGTATATATACAATTTTTTTTAATATCAAATCTACAGCCCGCAGCAAAATAAATTATATTATTAAAACTTACTTCCGTTCGTTCAGATCGTGCCCCACGGCACTTAGTATGGCCGCAGACCCATAATAAGTCCCGCCTGCGGAATCGTTTTACGAGGGCGAGTCGATAAGTAGTACAATAAATTCGAACAAATTTATCAAATATATTCTAAAGTACAGCTGATTCGGATGTCGTATAAACAGCAAAATATGTCACATTTTAAGACCGAAACAATCACATTACTTTCAGTTCAAATTTCAATCAATTTCAGTTGCGCAGTTAGTGCCCGCACTGTCTGGGTGGGGACCTATCTAGCTTTAGACCGATCCCGCACAGAATGGGCGGTAGTTTTTTCCAGCTTTCAAAAAAACGATCGTGCGAGACTAGCGGTGCACGACAAACGCAACCATATGTTTCAAACCATTATAATCGGCACCTTCGCCAAAAAAGTGAATTTTACAGATCTTTAAATAAAATCAAAAATCGAGTTAATTCTTTATTTTTCTAAACTTTCATTGTTGAAAAGTAAACAATCTACTTTTATATTAATTCTAAGTGCATTACACTATGTGAAGTGTTTAAAAACAAATATTATAATTCCGTTCTAAAACTAGTGTGTTATTTTCAAGAAATAATATACAGGATGGTAAAATATTACCCTACCACAGAAAATAAAAGTGTTTTTCAAACTTTGTGCTCCGACTGGATATACAGGGTGAAGCCTTTGACCGTTGTGCAAAAATCAAAAATTTTTAAAAGTTAAACCGATACTTTCTAATCAAAAATAAGTGTACGAACCTCCTCAAGGATCTCCACCAAAACTCTCTTATCTGAATGAACCTTATGGTCCACAACTTACTTCAAACCAAGGTTTCATAAGGTGGGCCTGGGTCACCTGATCTAACCCCATTAAACTTCTTTCTTTGGGATCAAGGAATAGGTCTACAAAACTCCCGTTATGACCATCGAGGATCTCGAGTTGAGAATAAGAAGAGCTTTTAATACCATCACACCATAAATGTTGAGGAATGTAAAGAGTAACACAATTGTGCAAGCAAGAAAATGTACCGTGTGTGATGGGGATTCATTTTGAACAATATTTATAAAATTCAAATGCTGTTCACCATTTCCAGGAATTTAACACTTATAATCGCGGGATTTGCACTTGTAAAATTAAAAAATAATCATATGTCTAATAATCAATTGTGAATAAGTACCTTTTTGTGAATAATAGCCTTTTAGTTCCCTCCTTTATTTGTTAATAGTTATAAGCACTAGCGCAAATTATAAGGATTAATACAAATTATTTTGAAAGTGATTTTCTATTTTTAATTAACAAATAAAATTGAAAAAATTTTAAAAACTTGCTTTTCTATAAAAAATAAAAAAAATACTAATGTATGAATGCAAGAAAACCAAAGCGTGCGCACTTTGTATGATTGTATGAAAGAGATGGAATCGTATACATATTGCCTTCAGTCATGCGTACATAAAGATGATACATATACTTATATACAGGGTGGGGCAATAATGCGTCGGACCTCGACATCTCGAATTCTACGACAGCTAGAAATTTTTAAAAAATTGCAAGTAAACTAGATAGAAAAGTCTATAACTGGAAATTATTTTCGAACATACAGGGCGAGCCAAGACAAAATTACAGGACTAAGTGCCTTTTTTTTAATGGAATGCTATGTATACCGGTACATTTTTTTAAGCCCCTTTATAGGCTCTATTCATTCCTATATTAGCATTTAATATCTCCCAACCACCTGGATGTAATGAATTTTTTTTGTTGAAATAATGCAATCTGCAGATGGATATTTAAAAAATCACCACAGTCACAATTATGGGTTTTAAGAAAAACTTATGTGAATGCCGGTTACGAGACATCTAATTAATGTTTTTGACTCATTTTTATTTTCTAAATATGTACAGGCTGGCCAAAAATTATTTTCCAATTAAGAATATTTTAACTTAAATGTTCTCAATTTTTTCAAATGGAACACCCTGTATATTTTTCGTCAGTGTGATGTAGAAATGAAAAACGAACATTTTTTGTAAATACTTCCCTCTAGAGCTAATTGCAACCAATTTCGTTTTATTGAGCAATAATTAGAAAACACAAAAATAAACTTAAAAAAGATGTTTCTTCAAATAACTCAGTAGAAAATTATAATAACTGTTCCACATGTCGCCCATTTTGATTGACACATAACTTTATACGCCTTTGAAATGAGGTTCCCACCGTTCCTAAAACTGCCGGTGTGATAGATTTGGAATTTTTGGACGTACTCCCATAAAAAAATCAATTTTGTATGATCTGGGGATCTAGCAGGCCATTTAGTGGGTCCATTTCTTCTAATCCATTGATTAGGGTAGATATTATTTAAGTGGTCTCTAACTGCATTTAAATAATGTGGTGGAGCACCATCTTGCCGAAACCACATCCTATTTATAATTCTGTCAGGGAGATTTACCAATAATTGTGGCAGATAGTTTTCCAAAAACTGAAGATAAATAGCTCCAGTCAATGTACTATCAAAGAAATGTGGCCCTATTACATGTTCTCCAATAATTCCTCCCCAAACGTTTATCAACTTGCATAAAAAAGTGAGGATTTTCCGAAGCATAATAATGGAAATTGTGATTATTGACAAATCTATTTTTATGAAAAATTGTCTCATCACTGAATAAAACAGTATTGAAGAAGTTGACATCATGACACCTCTGGCCCAATTACAAAATTGTAGGAGCTTTTGAAAATCGTCATCAGATAATTCCTGGTGCATTTGAATATGATACGTATGCAACTTATTTGTTTTAAGATTCGATCCACAGACCGTCTACTTATTCCTCCTAATAAACTCACTTCTCTTTGACTAACATGGGGATTCTAAACCGTTACCAGCACCGCAGAAAACTCATTTTCTTCATTCACAACACGTTTTAATTTTTCAATTTTTTATATTCGACATTTCCAGTTTCCAGAAATCTATCGAGAAGGTTTTGGAAACTAATAACATCAGGAATCCTTCTTTCAGGATAACGTTTATTAAAATTCATATTGTAAAATTCCAATTATTTTAAATTCAATACAAATTGTAATGACCGATAAGTGTGATAAATGCTCCTTTGTACACGACAATTTATTATTGCTCGTCAAATAACGAAAACAGCAAAAAAATGTACAAAAAAACATTACAGTAAAGGACCGTTTAAATACTATTTACTCATTTCAATGGATTGGAAGAAATGGTCCACTAAATGGCCTCATTTCAAAATTGCATAAAGACATGTGTTAATCAAAATGGGCAACACGTCGAACACCTATTATAAATTTTTCTACTTACAAAAAATATTCGTTTTTTATTTCTACATCACATCGTCAAAAAATATACATGGTGTTACATTTGAAAAAATTGAGAAAATTCAATTTAAAATGTTCTTAATTGAAAAATAATTGTTGGCCACCCTGTACATTTTTAGGTAATGAAAATGATTCAAAGACATTAATTAGATATCTCGTAACTAGTATTCACATAAGTTTTTCTTAAAACCCATATTTGTGACTGTGGTGATTTTTTAATATCCGTCTGCAGATTGTATTATTTCAACAAAAAAATTCATTACATCCAAGTGGTTGGGAGATATTCAATACTAATATTGGAATGAATAGATCCTAGAAAGAGACTTCAAAAAATGTACTGATATATATAGCATTCCATTTTAAAAAAAGGCACTTGGTCCAGTAATTTTGTCTTGGGTCGCCCTGTATGTTCGAAAATAATTTCCAGTTTTATCTTTTATCTAGTTTACTTGCAATTTTTTTAAAAAATTTCTAGCTATCGTAGAACTCGAGATATCGAGGTCCGACGCACTATTGTCCCACCCTGCATAAAGTGCGCACGCCTTGCTTTTCTTGCATTCATACATTAGTATTTGTCTATTTTTTACTTTTTAGTACGACTTCTTATAGAAAAGAAATTTAAATAAAAAAAATATTTTTAATTTTTTACTTTTTTTGGGGAGGGGGGGTTAACGATTTGTTTTGATTTCTCGCTCCTCCGCTTTCTTGTTCTTTCGTTTTGCAGATTTTTTTATTTTCACACCCGCGCCCCCTATGTGTGGATATTTGCAAAAGTAACGGTCCGATTTTAGTAACTGTGCAAAATTTCATCAATATGTCAGGAAGAGTGTTAAATAAAAGACGCAAAATTTGAAAACATTGTGCATGGATTATGAGTTAAAGAAAAGCAAGTAAAAATAAATAGCATAGATTTGAGATCGATATCAATGAATTCAGAAAAAAGTCTATAATTTATTGAACACTATGAGCTATGAGCCACCACCTTACCTACCATTTGAAAAAAAAAAAAAAGATTTCGATATGTCATATGTATAAAACGCATTTTGCAAAAGAATATTTTTAATTTTTTGTTTAAACATAACTCATAAGTCATTAGGTAACGCGTTGGAAAATTTAAATGATTGGTATAAGAAAGAGCCTCGCGATTTGCTTAGTTTATATTTTGGTAATCTTAAATTTGTTTTTGTTATAGTATTATGGTTGTAGTGTATGTCCTCCTGCATGGTATCTTTATCGTCACTTTTTATTTTTTTAATATGAAACAAACATTCATATATGAAACATGACGGCAGAGTTAAAATATGAAGACTTTTGAAGAGCGTTTTATAATGATTGTCATATTTAGCATCCGCCATTATTTTTACGACTTTTTTGTAATTTAAAAATTTTATTTAAATGGCACGATGATATATATATGACATTATACTGTGAAAAATTGTAAAATAAACCACTGTTAAGCAATCTTTTATTGTTTTATTGCTAAGTTGCCTTATTACGTAAATGGAAGTTGATAGCCGCTTTGAAAATTTTTGAATATGGAATAAAAAATTTAATGGCGTATAAACCTGAAGATGGTTTATCGACTCAAACTAAGTTATATCGAAGATTCGGTGCTCAAGTAAACTAATGTGAAGAAAATTCAGGAATTCATCAACTTTTATGATATACGAGCAGAGTTATAATGTGGAAATAAGCATTTAAAATCGGCAGTGGCTGCAATTAAAAATTCTGTATGTAAATAATTTTCAGGACAATGTGCAAGTTATTATTTTGTATACTCTTCCAGTAATAAGGATCATGTATTGTTTCTTTCTGAAAAAAATTTATGTAAAATTTGGATTAAAATTTTTGAAGTCGGTGAAAATGAATTCTACTCATTAGTGAATAAACACCAACTTCGAAAAAAAACTTCATGAATGTTTAGAATATAAATTATATACAATGAAGTGTTCGAGAATGTATTTGAATAACGTTTTAGTAATTCATATATTTAAATAGGTTAATCAGCAAAAAGCTTATCGCGTATTATTATTTAACTTATACTTTTATTGAAAATCTGATGATTTTTGGATGATGTATTTCCACTGATGCGTATTTAATAAGTTTAAATAAAACTATAATTAGAAAACAAACAATTAATCTCTCTAATTGATAAAACCCCAAACACAAATATTGTATGTACTTGATCAAACATCTTTATTTTAAATAATATTAACTCAAGATACATACTAAAGCGGCGGAAAGGCTATTCGATCATAGAAAACACTAGACAAATTTACAATGCCCAGCGGATGGAATACTAAATTAATGAGCAAGTAAGCATACTTTTAACAATTATTTTTGTTGAAAAATTCTTTTTTTGAGATTTCTAGCAGATAACTATCATTCATTCAAAACTGATGTAAAATTTCTACATATAGAGGGTATGCTGGAATCTGGAATTGGTTGGGATGGTGGTCAATAAAAATTATTGAACCACAGCACTTAGGCCTCATTAGGCCCCTGGTACATCCTCCTTGTAAGCAAACCCTCGCCTAGGCCTCCAACCCACCTAATCTTGCGAAATAGGTGGTAATGCTGCCTAGGGGTATCTCCCTTACATCGGCCAAAGTAGGCCAACGTTCTCCCAAAATGGATTCTCTGATTGATGAGACGGCCGAACAGTCACAAAGTACGTGTTAGACCATCTCATATTCTTGTTCACAACCTCTACAAAGAGGTGTTTCGCTTAAACTCATATTATGTAGATGCTTCCTTAACGGACAGTGTCCAGTCTGGATTCCGGTTATAAAACGTAGGTTACTTCTAGACATTGCCGGGTAGTCCATTGCTGTACTCTTTTGGGGATACTTTAGTAGTTCCCTAGCAAGCTGACAGCTATGTTCTCTTTAATTATCTGTGTTATCGCCATGATCGGTAACAGACTGGTCGAGCCTGATCCAAACAACTTAGCCTGCTGCCTTCTTGGCTAGTCTGTCGGCTACATTGTTGCCAGTTGCCACTATACTGTGCATGTCCTTTCACCTAGCATACCAGTATGTTATTCATGCTGGAGGCACCCACAAGTGCTTGGTGACATTCCCATATTGGTTCTGTGGTAATTTTATAACTTCTCAGGGCTAGTAACGATTGTCTACAATCTTTGTAGATCCTGATTGTTTTGCCCGTAGTTCGCCTACGAACAATCTCTTTTGCGGCTATGGTTATACCCGCCAGTTCCGTCTGTGCTACGCTGGCTCGCAAATCCATAGCCCATTTATATTGGATTTGCAGACTTCTGGAGTATATTCCACATCCTGCCCCATCCTTCTTTTTTGATCCGTCTGTGAAGATGTTGATCACACCTTCGAGAGCAGCCTCGTTCTCACTATTCGTCTGTATTATGTAGGGTCTGTCAAAGACAAACCGGGGAGAAATGCCATCTGTGCATGCATGCCTGTAGAAGAGGCATCTTCCTGACAGCCTCATTCCGCGACTTCTGGCCTCTCCACAGCCTACATTTGGTTTTATGCCAACGAATGTTTTCGAGAAATTTTAGTTTAAAATATTTAATTTTTGAAACTAAAATCGCCGTAACTTTCTTACATTAAATTTTAGATGATAGTTCGTTTGAAACTTTCTTCATAATGTGAATAATGTGGCAATTAAACTTTTTGCAACTTCCGGTTAAGCCGGAAATTAAATTTATTACAATTTTCAAGCGCCCGCTTTCTAAATCAACCGTTTCAAAAACAGTGCAGAGTTTTATGAAACTGGAGGTGTCGATCATCGACCAAAAAGCGGAACACCAGTAAGCGTTACAAATGAAGAAAATTCTTTGAATAATAAATAAATAATAAATAAATACACCACAGGTAATGACGACCCCCTTTATCCCGGAAGGCTCGAGAAGAGCCTTGTGTGGGAGGGGGCTACACATTTAGAGACAAGGGACACACACCCAATATCCGTGTATAGTGAAAAAATCCCCCTCACAGTATTTTCCACTGCCACGGCCGGGGATCGAACAAGGGACTTTTGGGTGAGAGGCAAGTGCGCTTACCTCTCGACCATCAGTCATCATGTGATGGAAAATCCAATAAAATCGATACAACAGAGGGCATTAAATCATAACATGAGTTGTTATTTCATTCAAAAAATTTACAAACGGGAAAAATTTCATCCATATAAAATTCATTTGTTACAAGAATTGAACGAAGATGATTTTTATCGTAGAATCGAGTTCTGCGAAGTTAAACGAAAATACCGATTTTGCCAACCACATATTGCTTTTTGACGAATCTACAGTTTGTTTAAACGGGCATGTAAACCGACACAACTGTAGATATTGGTCAGACCAAAATCCACATTGAGTGGAGGCAGTTCACACCCAACGATCAAGTGAATGTTTGGTGTGGCATTTTTGGTGGACACGTCATAGGACCCTATTTTATAAACGGAAATTTGATCTCTAAGTGATATTTATTACTTTTGCAAGAGCATATTAATCCAGAGCTTAGATGATAATTCCCGAGCAATAACAATCCTAATTTACCGGCAGAACAAATATGGTGAACACTTTGAGGACCTTATAAAATAGAATTCCAAAGAAAATATTTGTTGTTTATTAAAACTTGTTTTCTCTCTTTTTTTATGGCATTCATTAAAAAATACATTTTTTCGTTTCATGCATTTTTATCAACCCTGAACAATTATGTTTTTTTATTTTCTGTAAAAAAATAATATTAAAATTTAATTATATCCATATCCTCCACCTTGTGTAATTTTGATAATAAATAAGTATCTGCCACTTCGGGATTTTTCTTTAATAAATTTGAGAGTAGTAAAAAGTTATTTACAAAATTCGATATCTCGAAAACGGTTAAGTTTAGGTACTTGTATGATGTGCTATATAAATTTTAGTTAAAATTTCGAGAAGAATTTAAATAAGGAATAATATACAGGGTGTTACATTAAAGAAAAAGCAGCTTGTTTCGTCATGATTTTTTGACCGATCCTTATACTTAATTTTTCTTTATTGTAATTGATTTTAAAAGGAACTGAAACTTTTGTATCTTAACATTAGCTACTTTTGCAGATACTCGACCGTATCCATATCAGCAACCTTGTATAAGAATGAATATATGACCCACGAATCACTGACTAACCAACTCTGGACTGTTGCGACATAAAATGTAGCTTTCGGTGCGATATTTTGTTACAAATTTTGAAAAATTTTGTCGTGAAATATTTTACGTCTATGACAAAAACATCCGGAAAATCCTCTAGAGATTTTCTTCAATTCGATTTTTATGTAAGTTGCGGCAGTACAACTTTGTAAAGGAAATTTATTTTAAGTTACAATATGACTTCTTGTTGTAGTTTCTAATAGGAGTAGCGAAAAATTTGGTTTTTGTTGCAGTCTCCAAAAGGAATAATGAAAATCCAAATTTCGTCTTAGTTTTTAAAAGAGTAATGAAAACTTGAATTTCGTTGTAGTTCTTAAAGGGAAAACGAAGGTTCAAAAACATAATTAAAATACGAGTTTCATTTCAATTTCAAAAGGATACGACGAAAACTGAATTTTCGTTGCAGTTTCGTGAAAAGTAAGAAAAAAATGTTGCTGTCAATTTATATTGTACTTCCAAATACTCTATCGAAGGTATTTTTAAATGTGGCATGCGATTGTTAAAGAACACGCTAAAACCCCGATATACTTTTCGACGCTGTAACAAAATCCGACTTAGGAGATACTTCGTACGAAAAGCGTGCTTCACGTAAAAATATCGTGGAAGAGGTTTTTAATACTTGTAATCATATTTTCGCTCTTCGGAGCGTTTTTTATGCAAAATTTTCAATAACTCCTCAAGGAGCGTTAATTTAGCAAGTGTAGTAAATGTCGCTGCACAGGGACGTAATGTCGCCCCGACCACCTAAATTTAGAAAGTATAATAAAATTTGACTTTGAAATGTTCAAGATTAAAAACCCTTTTACGAATCCATTTTGTCAAGCACTGCAACTCTTACGAGGTATTAAATATGAGGACAAGTTAAGCCAGTCTCTATTCAAAGTATACCGGGAGTTCTATCGAAAATAGCCCTTAGCGACATGGGACCCCCATCGTTTCCTAGCAGTCGATTTTGACAGGGAAACGATGAGTTTTGACGGGGTTTGCCCTAAACCGGTTCCTCAGTGATTCGGTGTCAGAAAAGTATTATTACCATGTACTCATACGAGCATGGGATCCGCCTTGCCTGAACGTAAAAAAGTTGTAATTGCAGAATACAATTAGAAGTAGTAGCGCTTCAAGCATTTTTAAGCTCTGAGGAGCGACCAAAATTAATGTGAAATAAAAATACGTTTATAAGATAGGCAAGCAAAAGCCCACCAAAATTTCAGTAACATTGAACTTTTCTTGAATCTTTTTGTACATCGTTAGCTTATAAAACCGCATATTGGATGGTAGTTGGTACATTATAAATCGTTCCGTTCCTCACCATGTGTTGTACACGGGCCAGACTAGTGTTTGTTAAATATATTTCTTAGAATAAAAGTTGTAAAAACATAAATTTTTAAAGATTTAATATATACATTTTTGAACTTTATATTGTCTTTTAGTTGTGTTTTCTAACAAAATTCCCTTTCAGGTATAATTTTAAGAAAGTGTGGTACATCCAAGTGTGGTTTATAGTGTTACGACGTCCAATTGATACCATTAGAGCAGCAGTTAGCATAAACGACAGTAAGTATGATTTTTTATATTATTCCCCGTCTGAAACAGTCATCTTGATCCCTAAATTTTGTGAACGTAAATATTCATTTTTGAAATAGAAATAGAGAAAAAAGAATTTTTTTTTCTATTTTTTTTTCTAACTTTTTAAGATAGAAATATAAGTCCTTCAGACACCCTAAAGATGGATCGTTCACACTATCACAAAGTCTTTATCAGATTTCATTGCAGTTCCTAAAATTCTCCTTTGTGTAAGGTTTTCGTGTTATTTGAATGAGTTGAATTTAATGGTCTTTTGAAAAAGTCTACAACATCCGCACTGGATGGAGGCTGCAAAGGAAATTAAATTAATAAATATAAAAGAGTGCATTATCTAAACGATAATTGGATGTCTTTTATTCTTATACTTTACTGAGCCTATGCCCAGCTAACATGATGATGTCGTTATTATATCAATTAGGGGATATTTTTTGTTAAATACCTACGTCAGACTTTACGTAATATGCACGTGAAAATTACGGAAATCTTTGATATATCATAGATGTCATTATATGACGTCCTAATTATGTTTGTGGTAAAGCAAGTAGTCGTTTGTTGTACTTAAAAATGACGTCATAGTTGTTGATTAATTACTCTATCTGAACAACACTAAAGTGTCATTAAAAGTTAAAACTTGAAAATAAACAAAAAAGTATACAAAAGTTAAAATGCATAATAATATATTAATTTATAACGAATGTACAGTAAAACTTTACCTAGAACAACATATTTAGCAATACGCTTCGAGAAACAATTTGACCTTCCACAGTCATTTTTAATTTATATACAGTGTGTCTCACTACACCCCAATATCTCGGCCATTTGTTGTCGATTTATATCAAATTTGGTATACTTCTTGTGTTTTAGATTGCGATTAAAAAGTTATTTAAATTTTTTTTTCGAAATTAAATACACCTACTATGGTCAAAAGAAATTGGCAAAAATTAGGAATTTATATTAGCGATTGAGATAGGGTTTTTGTTTTTCAGAATCTTGTTCGGCATGATCTAAAACCCCTGTATATCAAATTTTGTTAATAAATGTTCATTCCTTTACAAAAAAAAATCATATCTACGATTTCAATAAAAATCACCCAATTATTCGAGTTATTCATTGTCGAATATTTACATAATTTGGTAGTTGTGTAATAATGACGCTAATTAAGCATTAGGACACATTTTTTCTTTAAAAACAAACCTTGTGCCCAGAAGCAATATTTCAATCTCCTCTCTGCGTCTCCTTCTTCCATAGTGTATAAAAACTTAGGCTTATATGGTTTTAAGTTATGACGTTTAAGGCACCTCCAAATTTTATTTCTGTCTACATTCAAGTTAGAGATAAATCTCTGACACTAACACGTGGTTCAGCAATAACAAACAGTATCTAATATTACTTGATCCAATGGACGATCGGCAACGTTGTATTTTTTGGCTCTAAGTTTGGATACATCTCCATTTCTATTAAATATTCTATTAATTGAACCAACCGTAGTGTAGTGAATCTGTGATCGTTCTGCATGTCTCAAATTGTAGATACTGGCTGCATCTCGATAAGAGTGTCACTGTCTTATTAGTTCAATTTTATCAGCAATACTTAATTGTTGTGCAGCCACGTTTAAGTTTAATTTGACATTCGATACAATTGTCCAATCCATTCCAAAGCACTCCATGTTAACAAATTTATTATTATATCGAGTTCTAAGTATTTTAGAAAATAACTATCAATTTTCAAATATTCATTTCATAATACTGTTTTGTATAAAAAATGTGTCCTAATGCTTAACTAACGTCATTATTACACGACTATCAAGTTATGTAAACATCCGACAATAAAAAACTCCAATAGTAGGGTGATTATTATTGAAATCTTAAATATGATTTTTTTGTAAAGGAATGGATATTTTTTAACGAAATTTGGTATACAGGGATTTTAGGTCATGCCAAACAAGATTCTGTAAAAACAAAAACCCTATCTCAATGGCTAATATAAATTATTGCCAATTTCTTTTGATCATAGTAGGCGTATTGTACCAAAGCATTTTTCGTTACGGAAATCTTCATAAGATTTATGTTTATTTATACTCTGTATAATATTTTCTGTTAAGGTAAAATCTATATTGTACCGCCTTAAGCACACGATAGTATATTAGCAAGCAATATTTACTATTTGAGCACCAGAATATTTATTTAAAGTCAGACTATTTGTACACTAGGAATTATTGTTCATACTTTAAAGCAATTGATTCAATAATTAGTTATCTATGGCCGATTAAATCCGTTTCTTTTTCGCAGTTGGTTAGAATAGTTGTTTGAATCCGATTTTATACATTACAAAATTCAGAATACTTTGTTTATAGTAATCGACGGTCGTAATAATAATTCACCGGCACATTAAATAATTCAAAGCAGCTGTCTTCGCTATCTTGTAGTCAATATATTGATCCATGCGCGAGTCTGATATAGAGGGGACCCTCGCGATATCCCGGTAGGGAACGGCTATAAAATAAACGGCACCAGGTATTTTATTCAGTAGTTATGCTACAACTGTGTCCACCGAAGTTGGAAAGAGTAAGACCTTTTTAAATACTTGGCTAGTGTAACTATATTTTACTGTTAATGATATTTTTATTCCGCGATTTACTGTTAGTAAATTTTTGTATACTTTCTATCATTCTGTTTATTTTACTGATTGATATTTTTCGGATTTTACTGTTTGAATATTTTACTTTAAATTGCTTATTTCTGTGAGTTCGTTTCCTACCTTTTCTGAACCTGACTCTGGCCCTGTGGCGACAACAGGTTCTTCCTTTCTTTCCTGAACCTGACTCTGGCCCTGTGGCGACAACAGGTTCTTCCTTTCTTTCCTGAATCTGACTCTGGCCCTGTGACGACAACAGGTTCTTACTTTCTTTTCTGAACCTGCCTCTGGCCCTGTGGCGACAACAGGTTCTTTCTTTCTTTTCTTAACCTGACTTTGGCCCTGTGGTGACAACAGGTTCTTTCTTTCTTTTCTTAACCTGACTCTGGCCCTGTGGCGACAACAGGTTCTTTCTTTTCTGTCCACCTTTATCTACCTCTAGTCACGTTACTGTCAATTTCGCGTTAATACCGAGTAATTAATTACATTCTATCCTTACATATTTTCTTGAGTCCGGGATTAAGACCTTCGTGACAAAATATTTGCTCGTCGATATTTAGTTCTCCGTACTGTTAACGTCGTAAAACACTAGCCAAGTTTCCGGTCTGTTTTATAACCTGTTTGTTGTTAACACTGTAAATAATTCTGCTTGCTTCACATTTTCTGGTATCCGTACACTGTCTGCTTAATAGCCATTTTATTATATATAAACTCGCTAACTTTACCGCTTATACGCTTTTGCCGCTAAAATTATTATATTGCTTGCTATTCTCCCATTACTGCCTAAACATATGTATATAAATTTGTGTTAATTTTGCTTTCTGTTCTGTTTAGGACTGTAATCATAGGATTACAGCAATATACTCAGATATTATTGAACTTCTGCGTTTTACTGTTGTGTTTGTGAGAGTCTAATTTCCCTTATTTGACCCACTGGAACTGACCGATTCTTCACTGAGCTGCTCAGTCTCGCTTATCGACTTTTGGGTAGTGTTGTTCAACCACGTTAAACTTGAACTGGCGCCCGAGTATCAAATAAAGCTCGAGTGTCAAAGTGACAGCCTTATTCCTCGCACTGTACGAGAAAAAGTGCGTCACAGTATTTAATTTCGAAAAGAAATATTTGAAATAACTTTATAATTGATTTTAATGTCATAATGACGTACTTTACCAAATTAGTGTTGTAAAGTGATTTACAACATCAGTGTGGTAAAGTACTAAAAATAATAAATAACGAAATTCACTCCGGCCTCATTTGATAATTTTCCAGTTACGATACTCACATTCTAAACAACTATTAAATTTATCAATAAGGCAATAATCTCCGTGATACAGACGTGTATCTTATAACGTCATAGAGGTTCGTCATATTTTATGGCGTGACTATCGCAGCATATTACTGGTTATCGTTTAGTTGTCTTGTAGTCCACGTATAATAAATCTATGTTAAAGCGTAGCGAATAGGTAATAATGGTGTATAGTTTTATATGGAGTAAAAGTGCAATTTTATGTGTAGAGGGTGTACTTGGCCAAGCAAAGTGAGTCCAGCAGGAACAATCGAAACACAAGAAATTACTTTACTCCTCATAAAACATGTTATTTTTTCTTCCAACGTCAAATATGAATTAAATAAAACTTGTCATGAAATGACATTTAAACTAATAAATAAATGTTATTATGGCCTTGAATACGATATAGTTACAACGGAAAATTCAGTGGATTACTTTAATTCGTCCCCAATAATATAATCGAATTCGGCAACTTCCAAGAACAATTAATACTAGTTGATTCACTACAATATAAAATAATTATATACATTAAATAAAAAATAAAAGTATATTTAGTGACAAAAAATAAACAAGTTTTAACTACAATCGATTTAATATACAAATCCTGACTACGATTTCCTGCTAGTGCTAATTGGTTTTAGCAATAATATTCTCACAATTTGCGAACATCTTACATCCAACAATTACTCACAAACATCCGGATATCTTGGCATTACTAACTATTACATCACCGTTTATCTAAACAATTTGGCCTTTAGTATTTTGTGTTTAAATATTACCAGCTTGTTATTTACGACATATGTATTTGAATACGTTTTATATATCATCAAGTTATTTATTTCCACAATTAGTATATCAAAATTAATAATTACAGTACTATACAACATCGCAATTAAGATAGTTTGTTACACTTGTACGTAAAATACATGTTATATACATGTAATTTAAAATAATTTAGGCCAGTACCTATTAACTCCGTTAACATGTCAATAAACAGAAGTTCCTATCGAATATACTGCGTGGTGTTTAAATTGCAAAGCCCAGTGATACACAAAGAATTTAGTACAAAATATAATCAATAGGTCTGAAAGCCTAATAATAATAATTTGCTTCTGAATGGCTGAACGTAAAATACATGTTATATACATGTAATTTAAAATAATTTAGGCCAGTACCTATTAACTCCGTTAACATGTCAATAAACAGAAGTTCCTATCGAATATACTGCGTGGTGTTTAAATTGCAAAGCCCAGTGATACACAAAGAATTTAGTACAAAATATAATCAATAGGTCTGAAAGCCTAATAATAATAATTTGCTTCTGAATGGCTCTAGAATATATAACTTACTCATAAAAATGACACCTGTTTATAGCCTTTCCAATTTCCGTTGAAACAGCAGGAAAAATACAAGTTCAAATCATGGATGTTATTGTTCACATCATCATTCTTCATCGAATCAATTCAAGGTCACACAGAATGGCACGCATGGGCGTATAAACGTTTACAAAAGATAGTAACATGGAATACAATGAACTCGTTGCCGCATTTAATTTTGCAATTCACCTCATGGATTCTTGCAAATGTAAAAGGGGACCTCCGTTTCTCCTGATTGAGGTACTCATCTAATTTCGCCACCATGTCTCTAGTTACCGCATTCAGCCTTTTGTTGGGCATTTTATGGTTAGTTTCTTTCCAAACAGTAAAATGAAAGCACTGCAAACTATTTTCCTAATTACAGGAAACTTAAAATATCGCAGTAAGAAATACTAAAAACTTATGAATAACGAAAAGAAACAAGCAATGAATAAATTGGATATATGCGTCCATTGCATATGTTACTGAATTGACAGAGAACTGCCAGAATGCTGAACGTTGATTACGGCTACAACTAGCGGTTGAATTATTCATTTGTAAAACGTATCGTTACGCTTGGAAGTTTTGTCATAATTTTCTATGTATTATGTGCTTTGTATTCTCAAAGATAGAAAAATCTCATGTTGATAAGTACGGTCGTGAGCAAAAAAAATAGGATAAGTCGTATAACGGTATTTTGCTAAAGTCTAGTTGTGTATATCTAACTTTAATTTTTGTGACATTGTCAGTTGTCATAATTTATTGCAAGTGCGCAAGAAACTAATATGCCTCATATAAGCGATTTAGTTAAATCTGGAGTTATTGCTAAAGCAGAAGATGGATGGTCAATGAGACAAATTGCACTGCGTTATAATATTGACAAAAATTCGGTGAGTAATATTTTAAGAAAATGGAGAATAAACGGCACGATTAGTAGAAATTCTGGATCAGGGCGATGAAGGATATCAACTCAACAACAAGATTTGCATTTGGTAAATGCTTTAGTAGGAAATCCATTTTACACAGTTATTCAGGCTGCTGAAGAAACGAATTTTCCTGGATCGAGTAGTACTGGTTGCCGGCGAGTAAGAGAATCGGTGTTACGCTGTCATGCAGCAGCACAGAAATACTTAAAGCTGAACATAAAGAAGCTCGAGTAGGATTTGCGCTTGAATTTTTAGCGCATGATGTAAATTTTTGGAACAATGTAATCTTTACAGACGAAAAAACTTTCAAGTCAACACACAGCGGTCGTATTCGTGTTTACCGCCCTCCGAGTACTCTATTCGATGAGAAATATATATCTAACAATGATAAAAGTGGTAGATTTTCCGTCAATATGTGGGCTTGGATATCGGCACGTGGTTCTGGTCTTTTGTAGCATATTGAGGAACGATTTAATAGTGAAACGTATATTAGGATTTTAGACAATATTATGCCCCCTTCTGTGTCATAATTATTTCCTAATAATGAGTTCATATTTCATCAAGACAATTGTTCCGTTCATACTGCTCATACCGTAACTCACTGGTTTCAAGACAACAACATCAATGTTCTTAACTGGCCCAGTCATAGTCCAGATCTTAACCCTGTGAAAGAAGTATGGGGACTACTCGTAAGAAGTATCCAAAAACGAAATATGAGACCACGGAATGCCGAAGAATTACTGGAAATAGTAAATAATGCATGGAAAAATATTATTACTAATGATTATTGTATAAGGTTATTTAATTCTATGCCAAACAGACTTATAGAAGTTATAAATAGAAATGGTGCAATAACTAAATATTAATAGTTAGTTTCTTGTTAAGTAGGTTATCCTTTATCCTTTGATCCAGGATTTCTACTAATCGTACCGTTTATTCTCCACTTTCTTAAAATGTTACACACCAAATTTTTGTTAATGTTATAACGCAGTGCAATTTGTCTCATTAACCATCCATCATTTACTATAGCATTAACTACAGCATTAAAATAAAAAATAAATTAAAAGCGATATCTGTTTTATTTCGGCTACTCATTACATATTCAAATAGAGACATATTTACATTAGACAAAAAAAGAATTTTTTTCTGCTGACGACAGTACCAGATTTGGAGGTTGTCTACTATATGTGGTGTGTTTATATTTACGTTTAATACACAGATAGATATTATTGTAAATAAATGTAAGTGAATATTACAATTTTATCGATATTTAGCACATACTGAACAAACTCCTGTCTTGTGATATCTATAATCCATGTTAATATTTATTGTTCAAATTTAGCTATATTTAGCATATTTCTTACGACTAGTGGCAGCAAGTTGTAAATTTTTTGCGCTATGTAACCATAATAATTTTGTCCTTTTGTCTTTTTCATGTGTGTCAACTTTCAACGAGTATTGCTTTCTTAATCTTGTTTCGTTAGTGTGTGAAACATAATGGTTTCAAAATTAAAATACTGAACAGAATATATACAATATGGAATGTTAAATAATTACGTACTACAATAAAAAACTGTTTTGTTTGATATAACCTATTTTCTTAAATATTATTTTAATTAGCTTTTCTGTGTAATTTCCAGTGATCTTAAATGAAAAGAACCCCACTCCAACCTACAATGGTATACTTTATTGTGGATTCGACTAGGTTTTTATATAGAATTACAAGTTCTCTTATCTCTTTTCCATTTATAATTGCTTAATTTATTAAAAGCGAGTGGGTTAGATTTATATGATGTTATTAGTAAGTAAGTAGGTTTTATTCAATTTTCAATTTGTTTCTTGATATTTTGAGAAGTCATTTTCTACAATATTTTTTAAATTTTACCATGATGTTAAAGAGTAAAATATTGCTGTGTCGTCTGCAAAAGATAGTATTGTACCCTTAAAGAGTGTTGAAAGGATGTCATGAATATATACCGGGTGTTAGAAAAGTATGGGAACGGTGGATAATCTCGAACAGTTTGCATCAAATCGAAAAATTAAAAAATACGTATCAAAAAATTTTCAAAAAACTATCTACCGATATCAAATTGACCTCCCCACCTACCACCCTGTGGGTGTGGCGAGGGGCAACTTTAAAATTTCAAATGTAAACCCTTTTTTTTATTGCGGAATCGGATTCTACGACAAGAAATACGTAAACTTTATTCCGGACGTTTTTTTTCGATTCTTGCATGGTGTCGCTGTAATCGCAAACAATGAAAAGAAAATATTACTGTTTCAAGAGTAGCGTCTTGTGCCCATAAAAAAATGTCCAATTCAAAAACTGAAAAACACGTATTTGTTATTTTTCGAAATCTATCCAATGACATTGGATTCGACTCTCCCACCCCTAACCCAGTGGGTGAGGCGGGGACAACTTTGAAATTCGTAATGAAAATCCCTATTTTTTATAACGGATTCGGATTCTACACCCAAAAATACGTGAATTTTATATCGGGCATTTTTTTTCCGATTCTCGCAAGGTGTCGCTGCAGTCGCAAAAAATTGAGTGGAAACATGAAAGTTTTGAACGCATACATAAAAAAATACGAAAAGTAAAACTACTGATCTCAGAGTGAATGATTTCCCGAGCTGTTTTGAGAACAGTGATTTTACACGGTCGTGCGGAAATTACAACAACTATTAACATTCTGTAAATTTGTTAGCAGCTAGTAATTTTCAACTTACATTTTTTACAGGGCAATAGAAAACTCGATTTAAAAAAAAGCTAACAGTGGTTTTACCTCTTAATTCAGCCACTTCAGACAAGTTCTTGATACCAGCCAGTGAAGGCAAGGAGGTAACTCAGCCATTTAAGGCAAGATGAAGATTTCGGCCAGTTGAGGCAATTAGTTTACAGCTTAACTGCTACATTAGCAGGTTTTAATTTCAAGATTATAGCAGGTGTTCAAAATGGTGCCCATTGACTTCTTGGCATTGTCCGAGACGAACGTAGAAATTTTCAATAGCACTTCTTATCATTTGAGGTGGCATTTCTGCAAAAATCTTTAGTATGCGTTGCCTCAGCTCTTCCAAATCGCGAGGTTTAGTGAAATAAACCTTACCCTTCACGTAGTCCCAAACAAAATAATCAAGTGGCGCGAGGTCGGGATATCTTGCTGGCCATTCAATAGTTCCTCTTCGACCTATCCATCGATTTTCGAAAGTACCATTCAAGTAGTCCCTAACAATATCCCGATAGTGTGGAGGAGCCCCATCTTGCTGGAACCAAACATTATCGAACTCATCACCAGCAATCTCTTGTATTGCGATTAACTTTTCCACTGAGTTCGAAAGTTGCTTCATCTGAGAAGACAAGTAGAGGTGACAAAAAATTTGGGTTTTGGTTATTCCTTTCCATCATTAATTCACTAAATTCAAGCCGCCGATCAAAATCATCTTCATTTATCTCTTGGTGAAGGTGAATTTTGTAAGGATGAAATTTCAAAAGTTTCAAATTCTTATGAACTGAAAATGCACTCATATCAAGCTGTTGACTGGCTTTTCTGATTGATAACCTTCGATTTTCAACAATTGCCTGGGCCACTTCCATTTGTCGAGCTTCCGATGTTTCAGATTGTGGTCTTCCAGATTTTGGGCGATTTTTATTTGTCCTTATGTCTAGGAATCGTTTGATGGTACGGGACACAGTAGATTTCGAAATTCCCACTTAATCTACATGGAAAGTTTCGTTGAATAAAATCATAACTTTCCTTATCTCCCCACCCTCGCATCATTAAAAGTGAAACTCTCTCTTCCTCTGTTATAGTAGCCAGTATGCAGAAAAAATCGCGAGAACTAATGAAAAATGAAATAACTTTTTCCGTACAAAAGTGTGCTCCTGCCTCTACAAAAGTTGGAAGGAACTGAACGTTCTCGTAGAAATTTCACAAAACAAATACTTTTATTAAGAACACTTTTAAATAAAACATTCGTAAAAATCAAGATATCACAGATATTGTTTTTTAAACTGAATGTTTTTTTCTCAACACGAGTAGCTAGAGTTTGTAAATATTTACAAACTTATGGACGCTTAAGGTTTATTTCAATTTTGTGCGATTGCAGCGACACCTTGCGAGAATCAAAAAAAAGTCTCGATATAAAATTCACGTACTTTTGGCCGTAGAATCCGAATCCGCTATAAAAAATAGGAATTTTCATTACAAATTTCAAAGTTGTCCCCCGCCCCACCCACTGGGTTAGGGGTGGGAGAGTCGAATCCAATGTCATTGGATAGATTTCGTAAAAATAACAAATACCTGTTTTTCAGTTTTTGAATTGGACGTTTTTTTATGGGCACAAGACGCTACTCTTGAAACAGTAATGTTTTCTTTTCATTTTTTGCGATTACAGCGACACCATGCAAGAATCGAAGAAAATGTCCGGAATAAAATGTACGTATTTTTTGCCGTAGAATCCGATTCCGTAATAAAAAAATAGGGGTTTCCATTTGAAATTTTAAAGTTGCCTCTCGCCCCACCCACAGGGTGGTGGGTGGTGAGGTCATTTTGGTATCAGTAGATAGTTTTTTAAAAAAAATTTGACGCGTATTTTTTTATTTTTCAATTTGATGCAAACTATTCGAGATTTTCCACCGTTCCCATATTTTTCTAACACCCGGTATAGTAAATAATATAGTCCTAGGACCGTTCCTTGACGAACACCATACTTTATGATATCATAGTTTCTAACCGTATTTTCAATGTTCGTGTAAGTTTGAAATAAATTAAGAACTACTCCTATAAACCCTATTTATTCTAATTTTAATATTAATTGTTTATGGGAAACAGTGCCGAAGGCCTTCGACCTGATCTAGGAAAACATTAGCGAAAGATTTGTCTTATCTGTTATATTATACATCATTGTTGTTAATTTTGCTATTACATCACTGGTTGATTTTTTCTTGAAACCCATGTTACATTTCCGAGATTAATTTGTATTTTTTTAAATAGACATTTACTTTATATTAATTATTTTCTCCAAGATTTTTCTGAAGTTGGATGGGCCTATAATTTTCAATTAAATTTTTATCCCCACTTTTATACCTATATGGGGGTTATACGATTAACTCTTTAAATTGATTAGGAAATATTTCTGTTTTTAATATATTAAAATATAGCAGAAAGGATACTTTATGTAATCTATGAGATTTTTCCATCATTTCCTGAAGCTTTGTTCTTGTTTGGTGCTTTAATATATATACTTCTATTTCAAGTTCATTTGTACTTTCATACTTCATGCACATGAAGTATGAAAGTACAAATCGAGTACTGTGCACTGTACTTTTCGACCTTTGTTGGTTTTGCTCGATTATAAGATATATTCGCTAAGCTACGCTACAATGAAGAGGAGCAATAACTCCGAAACACGTGTCCGTAGCTGTATTGTTGTTCCTTTTTGAGGTATAAGGCAATATCTTATTTCTTTATTTAATTATTTAGCCTCATAAACCCCCATCATCTTTTACTAAATAAAATGTTGTTTATATTTGTTTGCTTATCATTTATTTATTTCTTATTTTATTCAATAATAAATATTAAAGATATTTATTGGTACTATAAAAAACATATAAAATGTAAGGGATGAATAATTGCTAAGGGATGGTCATCAAATGCCTTTAATTTGATTTAGGCATCACTTGTTTTATGAGTGACTTATCTTATCTGTGTGTGCTAAATCTCCGACAAAAAACAAGACCCTAATCGTTAAAGATAATTAAATCTTAGAGAAGGAAATGTGTTTTAGTAAAACGCACTGACAGCTTGACAAATGGTCTCTGCAAAGGGATCGGAGCAAAAACAGTGGTGCAGTTAAAAGTTCTTCGAATGCTAGTATCCAATATTAGGCGATATAGAATTAAAAGTACTAATTTTAAATGACAGAAGTTTTTGTAAAGCTGTTTACTAGGTATGACTAACACAATTAAAGTTGCCAGTTGTGACATACGTTTTAATTTAGTTTAAGTTTTAAGTTTAATTTTAATTATTATATAGTTTAATATTCGAAACCACAAATACTTTCGTAATATATTAATAAATACTCTGTTCAGAATTGTCTAATATATTCATATATTTTTTAAAACCTGTGTTCAAATTTTAAAAATAAAACCTGTTGAATTAATACTTTTATTGAAATCTTGAATCATCCATTTTTTGTACAAAATTTTTATTTGTTTATTAAGTAAGATATTTTCAAAGCTTTTCTTTTTTATCTATTAATATATTTTCGAGAACCTCTGCTGAGATTTTCCAAATTAGATAGGTATCTTTATTTGACTACTTTACATAACACGTGACATTTGTGGCAAGTCAAAAATTAGAACACTCCAGATAGACAGAAAATCTACATATAAATGGTATAACCTACAAAAAATTGTACTTATAGAAATACACATAACAAATCTAATAAAAAATGTATATGTAAACAATATGGTTAATATGGACATATACACAAATCTACTCACATATATAATAATAGTAATAGTAACGCATCTTTGTTAGCTACAAAAGCTACAACTAAATCATAACAATATATAGAACAGAATTCTATTAACTATTCACTAGCTTATGTTAAATCAATACATATAGCATTAACTGTAAACTAATTACCAATCTTTTTGTATTCAAACATAATTTATCGTAAAATTATCTAACCTAGTTACAAAATAATCAATATTCTTTTCTAATATAACTAACACATAATATGAAGAAAGTATTATATTTTTCACAATATTTTATTTCAATTGGGAAGCTGTTGAATAACTGAATACCCTTACAAAACAAAGATTTCGATTCCATTAAATTATCATGCATCTCTGACACTATGTCATTTACACTACCATTGTTGTATCCATGATTATCTCGTACGTAACTCAATTTATCGCGTAAATGCCTTGGTGCCAAACCATGTTTTATTTTAAGTATAAATTGTAGTGATTTTAAAACAATACGTTGTCTAATATTTAAAAAAATTTAAAACATTTAACATTGTGTCTATGAGGGTATATTTGTTACGTTTTAATATTATCCTCATAGCTTTGTTTTGTATTTTCTGTTGTATATCATTGTTATTTAACTATAGTAGAGTTGCACAATATTCAAAATGTGGAGCGGTTATAGATTTATATACTATTATTCTTGAAAACATTGATTAAAAATTTGAAATTTTTCGTAAAAAATAAATCTTTTTGTAACCTTTTTTATTATGATATATATATTTGAAGGTCAAGGATTCATCTATTATAAAGCCAAGATATTTGCATTTATCAGTGTTTACTTTTACGCTATTATCACACAAAAAAACAAATACATCTTTTAAATTTTGACTGATAACATTAATAATAACGTTTGCATTTTCTGCATAAAAATAAATTAACGTGTCATCTGCAAATAAATGTACCTTACAATTTTTTATCGATGTCACTATACCATTTATAAATAGCACAAATAATGAACGTCCTAGCACTGATCCTTGTGGTGTTCCAAAGTCATTGTCTATTACGTTAAATGCACTATTCACATATCTTGTTCTTTGTTTTCTTGCAGTTAGATAAGATTCAATCCATTTAAGTGCAGTCACCCAATGCCCATTTTTCCAACTTTTTTACCAATAATTACCGATTCACCGTCTCAAATGCACGTTTAAAGTCTTCAAATAACTCAGTAGAAAAAATTATAATTGACACACATCTCTATGCGCTTTTGAAATGAGGTTTCCACTCTTCCTAAAACTGCCGGTGTGATAGATGTAAACAATTTCCTTCACGTATCTTCATAAAAAGAAATCCATTTTTGTAAGATCTGGGAATCTAGCAGGCCATTTAGTGGGTCAATTTCTTCCAATCCGTTGATTAGGGTAGGTATTATTTAAGTGGTCTCTAACTGCATTTAAATGATGTGGTGGAGCACCATCTTGCTGAAACCACATCCTATTTCCAATTCTTCCGCGGAGATTTATCTATAATTGTGGCAGATAGTTTTCCAAAAAATGAAGATAAATAGGTCCAGTCAATGTAAAATCAAAGAAATGTGGCCCTATTACATGTTCTCCAATAATTCCTCCCAAACCGTTTAGACCATCTATGTTGGTTATCAACTTGCATAAAAATTTAGAATTTTCTGAAGCATAATAATGGAAATTGTGCCTATTAACAAATCTATGAAAAGTTGCCTCATCACTGAATAAAACAGTATTGAAGAAGTTGACATCATGTCGCATTTCACCTCTGGCCCAATTACAAAATTGTAGGCGCTTTTGAAAATCGTCGTCAGATAATTCCTGGTGCATTTGAATATGATATGCATGCAACTTATTTGTTTTTAAGATTCTACACACAGACCATCTACTTATTCCCACTAATGAGCTCACTTCTCTTTGACTAACATGGGAATTCTCAACTTTTACCAGCACCACAGGAAACTCATTTTCTACGTTCACAACATGTTTCATTCTTTCACTTTATTTATATTTTTTTATATCGAGAAGGTTTTGGAAGCTTCTAACATCAGGAATCCTTCTTTCAGGATAACGTTGATGATAAATTCTATTGGCAAGTAAACAATTTCTGTCTGACTCACCCAAAACAAAAGTCATGCGCCTACAAGTTCCGCTTTATTAAAATTCATATTATAAAATTCCAAATATTTTAAATTCAATACAAATTGTAACTACCAATAAGTGTGATAAATGCTCCTTTGTACACGACAATTTATACCAAACTGAGGTTTTATTGCTTGTCGAATAACGAAAACAGCAAAAAATATTACAAAAAAACGTTACAGTAAAGGACCGGTTAAATACTATTTACTCATTTCAATGGATTGGAAGAAATGGCCCCACTAAATGGCCTCATTTCAAAATTGCATAAAGATGTGTGTCAATCAAAATGGGCAACACGTCGAACACCTATTATAAATTTTTCTAATGAATGATTTCAGGGAACCTCTTTTTTTAAGTTTATTCTTGAATTTGACACTTATTTATTTATAAAAGGAAAATGTTCGCAATTAGTCATAGGGAAGTACTTACAAAAAATGTTCGTTTTTCATTTATACATCACATCGTCGAAAAATATATAGGGTGTTCCGTTCGAAAAAATTGAGAAAATTCAATTTAAGAAGTTCTTAACTGCAAAATAAACACTTGTTTATTTATAAAACGAAAATGGTTGCAATTAGCCATAGGGAAGTACTTACAAAAAATGTTCGTTTTTCATTTCCACATCATATTGTCGAAAAATATACAGAGTGTTCCATTTGAAAAAAATTAGAGAATTCAATTTAAGATGTTCTTAATTGAAAAATAATTCTTGGCCACCCTGTAATTTTTTAGGAAATGAAAATGATTCAAAAACATTAATTAGATGTCTCGTAACTGGTATTCACATAAGTTTTTCTTAAAACCCATAATTGTGACTGTGGTGATTTTTTAACTATCCATCTGCAGATTGCATTATTTCAGCAAAAATATTCATTACATCCAAGTGGTTGGGAGATACTCACTGCTAATATAGGATTGAATAGATCCTAGAAAGAGGCTTCAAAAAATGTACTGATATACATAGCATTCCATTTAAAAAAAGACACTTGGTCCTGTAATTACGTCTTGGTTCGCCCTGTATGTTCGAAAATAATTTCCAATTATAATCTTTTTTATCTAGTCTACTTGCATTTTTTAAAACAATTTCTAGCTATCGTAGAACTCGAGATATCGAGGTCCGACGCACTATTGCCCCACCCTATATATACTAAATGAGTTTTTCTTAGTAATTTCGATAGTTTTTTATAATAATATCTAAATTTAGAATAGGTACTTTTGCCCTCTTCGACTTTAGTTGTGCTATAGATTGTTGAAATGAAATATCACAACAAAACACTAAAAAATTATTATTTGAGAAATTTGCTCTGGCAATATCGTATGTCACCCTCCTAATCTTCAGCCGATTAAAAAATAAGATAGATGTATGTGCATGGTGTTCTAAGTGCCAAAGACAGACAGAAATATTATACTTCTATTGTGCTGTACCTGTGTACAATACGTTTATCAAATAGGTAGTCGTATTCGGCACTGCCCAGCTGCCCTCGAGTGAAACAGAACATATATATACATATAATACAAATTATATTAAACATTCATTCGTTCCGTGTAGATACTTCAAAATTCTAATAACCAACTCAAATTAATGAGTGCAGAATTTCCCCATGGCGTACGTGATTAATTACTGACTTGTGTCATTATTTATCAAGAAAGATTCTAAACAATCCTCGAAGTTCTTGATAAAACTGATTATACAATAGATTAGCTATGGTTGTGTATATTTGTAACCGATTATTTTCGAACGAAGTGTACTTCAAATTTAAAAGTGAATTGATTGATGTTTACAACTATAAATAAAGCGAATTTGAAAATAAATGTTTGCTGTGAATGATTGCACAGAAGCAATTAGGTAAATACGTTCATGTATTTTTTATTTTCTAGCGTACACTGCTCAACAACTCAGCATGTTTTATCTATTTGTAGAATGGGAAAACAAAAACAGAAATAAAACAATATACAGGGTGATTAATAATAGTGGGGGAAAATGTATGCAACAGAAACTTAAAAATATGTCACAAATTAAATAATAGTATATTACACTATAAAGGTAGGTTTTCCTACACCATCGCCAGCCGCTGACGACTGCGACCGATTCGTCAAGACATCTCCAATGTATTTTAACCTGAATGTTTTCCTACCTGCTACTGGGTCGTTACTACCAGCGAATGGTCGCCGTTCGTCTGTTTGCGAGTCGCCGTTCATTTCCGAGAACAGTGCTGCGACTAATTCGTCGACCAATATAAATTACAAATAATTTTACCAGCTATGTTTGTAGTTTTTACTTGTCATATATAAAATAAAAGGATAGTACATGTATGTTACTATATTATATTAAACATTGCATATTTCATTGGTGGGTATGTTAAAGAACACGATAAAATCCTCGATATACTTTTCGACGTTGTAACAAAATCCAACTTAGGAAATATTTCACATGAAAAGCGTGCTTCGCGTAAAAATATTGTGGAAGAGGTTTTTAATATTCTTAATCATATTTTCGCTCTGCGGAGCGATTTTTATGCAAAAATTTCAATAACTCTCAAGGAGCGTCATTTTATAAAGTGTAGTAAACGTCGCTGCACAGAGACGTAATGTCGCCCCGACCACTAAAATTTAGTATAACAAAATTTGATTTCAATTTCGGAAATTTCAAAATTAAAAACCCTTTTACGAATCCACGTTGTTAAGCACTGCAACTCATGCGAGGTCTTAAATATGAGGACAAGTTAATCCAGCTACTATTCAAAGTATATCGTGAGTTTTAGCGAAATTAGCCCTTAGCGACATGGGACCCCCATCATTTCCTAGCAGTCGATTTTGACGGGAAAATGATGAGTTTTAACGGGATTTGCCCTAAACCGGTTCCTCAGTGATTCGGTGTCAGAAAAGTATCTTTACCATGTACTCATATGTGCATGGGACCGCCTTGCCTGAACGTATGAAATTGTAATTGCCCAAATATAATTCAAAGTCGTTGTGATTCAAGCATTTTCAAGCTCCGAGGAGCGACCAAAATTGATATTGAAATACAAATACGTGAACAGACAGCCAAGCAAAAGCCCACCAAATTTTATAAACATTGAACTTTTCTTGAATCTTTTTATGTAATCGTTAGCTCACAAAACTGCATATTGGATGGTAGTTGGTACATTATAAATCGTTCCGTTCCTCACCATGTGTTGTACACGGGCCAGAATATTGTTTGTCAAACATATTTCTTAAAAGTTGTTGTAAAACATAAATTTTAATAATATTTTTGAACTTTATATTGTATTTTAATTGTGTTTTTTTAACAAAATTCCCTTTCAGGTATAATTTTAAGAAAGTGTTATAGTACTTCCAGTGTTAGGTTTATAGTGTTACGACGTCCAATAGGTACCATCAGAGTAGCAGTTAAGCAAAAACGAACAGTAAGTATAAATTTTCATATTATTCTCCGTCTGAAACAGTCGTTTCGAACCCTTATTTTGTGAACGTTAACATTCATTTTTGAAATATATAAAAAGTCCTTCAGACTCCAAAAGATGATTCGTTCACAGGTACACTGGCGAGAAGTTGAAACAAAATATTTGTTGTTTTTTGTTTGTTATTATATTGATGCCGTGAAATTCGGAAAAATTCTTCGAATTTTGTTTCATTGTCTATCAGGTGGTTCTGTATTAAAATTGCGTGAAATCCTTCCAACCATCTTTTTTTGAACATGGTTAATTTTTTACTCCTGTTTTTTAGATTGTAATGTTAAAAGGAGAAGCAGATTTTCCTCATGCTCCTGATAACTTAATAACATTAAAATTAGTGACTTTTTAGAAATATTTATTTTGTCGCGAGCACAGATCACAAGAACGAGAAACACTAATTGGCGCAGGCTAGGAAAACGGTTTTGAGGAACTAGATCGTGGCTACTACCGGTCGCGGCTACTCGGTCGCAGTCGTCAGCGACTGGCGAAGGTGTAGGAAAACCTGCCTTAAGGCCGTTAATAGGGTTTAATATGCGAGCATGAAAGTTGCTCGCTCAGTTAATCATGTGAGCATGTTAAACGCTATAATGGTCGAATATAGTACAACGTTTTATATTATCCTGAAGCTTTTTTCGTCCAAGAGAGGGAGACAATAAACTAATACATTTTTTTAATTCTTATGGCAATTACTAATATAGGCGAAAATCGAGTTGCATGTTTGGAAAGCAAGAAGCAATTGAGTTTTAATATCAACGGATAACAAGTCTTATTAAAGTCAGTTGAGGTGTTATTGTTAAATTAGAAACCGTGTTGTCCTTAAAAATGGATATCTTAGTTGAGGAAGCTATGGGTATTTAATTCCAGAGAAATCTCATCAGCGATATGCAAAAGAGGATTTTCCGCTTTTAACGAGTAGCGGTAGTAGTAGAATGAGACTGTTGTTCTTATTTATATTTCGGATTTAACTCAGGCTTTTAAAGCATCAAGTTTATGAAGAAAGTTTTCAATGTTAAAGAGAATTTTGATTGTTAATGGAAATGATGACGTATCAAGGTTTATACTTATATTTGAATTTTTTATCAACATTGTAAGAATTTCTGCAGTAGTACTGTTATAAATGTTTGTTGTTTCTTGTACGTTTGAAAAAGTCATATCCTTGAAAGCACACCATATTCGTTATACTCCAAATAAGTCCAAAGTCTTGACAGTCGAGGAGCGTTGAAAATTTATTTTAGACGCTTCTGACGATTTCTTACACTGCAAAGTCATACTTATTTTTGGATTGTATGGCGTTTGTAGCCGTGATCAAGATCACGAAAAATACGTATTAGTAAAATTAAAAGATACTAAAGCACATACTTCTAAGTCATTTGCAAAAGTCTCGCCACCCAAAAAGAAGTAGTTGATTTGTTCAGTGCAACTCATGCCGATTGGCAATCTAATATTAGCCAAGTATCAGTTTAAAGTTTAGTTGACATGCAAATACGTCTAATTGTAATATGGCAGCCTCCATAGCCCTCAAAATACTCAAAAAAGCAAAGTACCATCCTTATAAGGTATACCTCGTTCTGGACCTCTCTGAAGATGATATTGATCGGCAAATTGAATTCTACAAGAACTAAGCAATAATAATAATAACAACTTTGTAATATTTTTTTTCGGATGAAGCTATCTCTGTTTTAAGTGGCCATACCAGTAGGCAGAATTGTCGTTATTGGGCTGCAGGGAATCGTCGCTAGGTGATGAAGTATCAAACAATGAACTCTGGAAGAGTGAACGTGTGAACGATTCTAACTGGTGCGTAATATTTGCCCTTTCTCCAAAACACCTCATCCTCGCATTGGTAACTGTGTATCCTGATCCAGAATAACCCGATCTACCGAGAAAAGGCTTCTTCTCTCAACAAGATGGAGCACATCCCCATTACGCACGCACTCTCTGTCCCAGTCTATTTAAACGAGGTATATCAAATTGTTGATTATCACGAAGGGGTACGTCTGAGTGGCCAGCTAGATCGCCAGACCTGACGCCATTTGATTACTTTATATGGGGTTACCTTGAACACAAATATAAAAAATTAGTGACACGATACCAAATATTCTTATAATAAGATTTTAATTTTCTTCTGCTCTGGAAATTTGTATCTGTAATACATAGATATATACGAAAAATCTGTTCCAGGGAATAATATATTACATATTTCAGTAAATGGAGACAGCATCGAAATTTTACTATCAATAGTAGAAAGTGTTTTTATTATTCTGGAATATTTAAGACATTTAAAATCACGACGCCACTGAATAGGATTAGGGATGTCTGGACCTGAAGTTGCCTATTACTTTTTTATGTTTTCGTGGTAAAATGTCCGGGGGCCTTGACAAATATTGCAGAGTGAACTATAGGGGTTCAGAGGTACACGGCTATTTAGAAGAGGGAAGTGCACCCCTCCCACAAATAGAACAGGATACGATTACTTTTGACTAACCGCTTTTATGTTAGGGGTTTTTAAATCACCGGATAATTCACAAAATATTGATTTACATTCATATCTTTTAGCAGGTGTACCTATAATTTAAAATGATCATGGATCACATTTTCGTATATATATTTTGCATCCTAGTTTATCAAGCAAATTATTAAATGTACTTGTGTGTACCTTTTTATATGTTAAACATCAATTTTATATGTAATTTAATTTCGTTACTAGATTTCTTGGCGGTTGATTCGACCTTTACTTGATGAAAATTCACGTTAACGTTGAACAAAATAAAACTTAACTTTTTTTTGATTTCTCCCCAACAAAATTGTATTTACATATTTTTCCAAATACATAAATACATGACAGTTATTTCGCCAGGACAGTAGCTTTTTCGGATATATTAGTCTTGTACTCACAAAACAAATAAAATTGATATCTCAAATAATATCTTAATAAATGCGAGTAGTCAGTTTAGGAACCTCTTTTGGGTTCAATCACGATAAAAGGAATGTTGAGAGGTATATTTAACATAATTTAATTACTTCTTTCAATATCAAATATAGAATTGTAATCATAAAAATCTTGAAAAATATTATTATGTATCATAGATACCATCGGCATAGTCACAGACCTAGATATAGTCTAGTATACTTTAACTTGGCGTGTGTATGTATGAGTTAATATTTCCGTACGATTTAATTTTCTCTTGTACACAAAGATCCAGAAATATTGTCCACGTAGACAATGTTTCTGGACTATTGCTTTAACTTTGTGTATAATATGGAAGAAAATGAAATCGTACGGAAATATTAACATATACATACAGACGCCAAGTTAAAGTATACTAGACTATACCAGAGGTATCTTTCTTAATATATAAATAATAAAAAATAAATAACTAACTAGTAGTAGATACGTTACATATACTTCTCCTCTTAAAAAGAAGCAGTCAAATGTTGTTGTAAACAATCAGTGGCGAATGTAACATCTGGGATAACAACATTTATAATAATAATAATAATACCTTTATTTCCATAGACTTTTACAAGTATTGGAATATAGTCACAAAAAATTATAAACATAAATAAAAATATGTATAATTAGGCATACACAACACAATTTGAGAGGCATATATAAGAAAACATTTAAAAGTAAAGAACAAAATACATAACAGTATGCACAAACAAGACATAAAGTTAAAAAGTCATATAAACACATTTTAAAAAATATATACAGAAAAAAGAAAACCTGATTAAAATATAATAAATTAGGATGTGTCCCCGTCATTGGATATTTAGGTTGGTACTTAAGTACTCTTCCACTGAGTAAAAGTCATTTTTAAGCAAAAGGGATTAAACTTCTTTTTTAAACAATGGAATAACATTAATTATTTTAATGTGAATTGGTAATTTGTTAAATAATTTTATTGCCATTAGTTTGGGACCTTTTGCTACGCTGGATAAGGTATGACCTGGTATATTTAAATTATAATTTGGTCTTAAATTAATACCATTAGGAGAGATTCGCCCATTGAATTGATCAGAATGTTCCTTTATGCATAAAACGCAGTTTAATATATTAAAGGCATGGTACAGTTAAAAGTCCTAATTCAATAAAAATAGGTTTACATGAATATCTAGGTGGTTTAAATAACATTGTGCGAACTATTTTTTTTTGAGTGTAAATATTTCGCTGGACCGTGAGCAGTTACCCCAGCATATATTGCAGTAGTTCAGATAGGACTGAATATGAGCAAAGTAGTACATCTTCAATATATGGAGGGTTACAAAACGGCGTAGTTGCCAGATAACAAAACAATGGGTAGCTAACTTACCAGCTACAAAATCAATATGAGCTCCCCATTTTAATAAAGGATCCATATAAACTCCTAGGAACTTGACAGTATTATTTAGTTTTATGCTGTTTTGATCTATTTTAACTAACAGGCTGTAATCAAGTTTCGTAGTTGAAAAGACTAGAAGGTCAGTTTTTGAATTATTCAGGAATAGACCAGAGGTTGCACAGTAATTTTGCATAGTCCTTACAGTCTGACTAACTTTAATGCTAAGCTCACTAATACTGCTGGAATCAGCTGCCATCGTGGAATCATCAGCAAACAACGTTATAAAGACATATGTCATGTGCTGTGTAATATTATTTATAAAAATAAGAAATAGAAGCGGTCCCAGAATACTCCCCTGAGGAACACCTGTCGACACATTTAAAGGGCTGGATTTGTAGGTTTTACCGACATCTTTTATTACAACAGATTGGGTTCTCTCGCTTAAATAAGATTTGATCCAACTTAAGGCTGGGCCGCGAATTCCATAATTAAAAAGTTTATTTACCAGTAAATTATGATCGACTGTGTCGAAAGCTCGTGTTAGATCGAAGAATAAACACGCTGTCTTTGACCTGTTCTCAAAATTATCTAAAATATAATTATAAAGTGATAACACAGCGTCTTTGGTTGCCAGGCCTTTCCGAAATCCAAATTGACGAGCAGATAATAAATTTTGTTTGATTATAAATTAATTCAGTCTAATATAGTAAGATTTTTCAAAAATTTTAAAAAAACCTGATAAAAGTGCAATACCTCTATAATTTGATATGATTGAGTTGTCATTTTTTTTATGAATAGGCAGGACTAACGCGTTTTTTAAATTTAAAAGATAAACAGGTTTTACTCTGTCTATACTAATTGTAGACTCTGCTCCATGCTTATCTACACAAATAACTTTATCATTACGAGATACCCCTCGCTTTGAGATCATTAAAATGTTAATAAAAATTCCCCAGAAAGACGTAACAGTTGACCAAAAAGCAAGTTCCGCAGAAGAACATTGTAAATCTTCTTTTGGCATTGCTCGCAAACCAACGTTGTTTTTAAAATTCTGGGAAATCTTTCAATTAACCCAATACTTTGAGGATATGTAGTAGTATGTATTTTATGAAATCCTAGGAATTTAGAAAATTGTGAAAATAACCTAGATTCAAATTGAGCGCCCTGATCTGTAGTTATGTAAAGCGAGACATCAAAGCGACATATACTGAGTGTTCGGCAGATGGTTTGCCGAAAGGAAAGGGTGGATAGATCAGACAATTTGGAACATATTTAGCCCCAATGATCTCTATACAAAGTCTCACGATTTAGTTTTGAAAATTTGCCAAAATTCAGCATTTCTAATATTGTAACTAATTTTTTTATGCTTCTAACAACTAAAAATTATTTTTATCTGTATCTTTAATGTATCCCTGTTCCAATGAAATCGATAATTAACGCTGATAAAGAATGGAAAAAAATGTGAGCTAACAAAGACCCGACAATGCATAGACAACTTTGCATTGCATTTAAAAACAAAAGTAAAAGCGATCAAGATGTTCAAAAGCTTTTAAAATGTTCTCTAGTTTATACCCTTTCTAACGGTATATAATATTCCATACGAACTTTTAAATAACTTGAGAAAATCGACGATACTTGTTTACAAGGAACTCTGAGCTACGCTAACAATTACAGTGGAAGTAAACTGATTTGTGGAATAAACGTGCAGCAGTAAGTATACGAAAAGAATTTTTTCACCTCTTGCGCAGGTAAAATCGTTCCGTTGTCTCTTTTTTCGCGTCTTTATCGTCTCAGAGCCGGCCGTGGTACGATCCACGGGGCGTTAATCTCAATTTTTGAGAAAAATAATATTAATCAGAAAAGTACGTATTTCATTTGAGCAACGAACAATAATAACGTCTCACGGTTACCTTAATGATTTGTTCCAGGTCTCGTGAATGGGGACCATGGAAAACTAGTACAATTTTGCCGGTTTTTATTTTAGCTGTCTGACAATTATTACATATTTTTGTCCATAAGGTGGTATTCAGTTTAGGCCAGAAATATTTACTGTTAACTAAACTGACGGTAGCTAGGTATTCTACATGTATCCCTTATTATATGTCCAAAAGTTGAAGAGCACACTCTGCTCAATTGGAGAAATACGACTTTTCTTTTAAATTTTCAACTTCAAAAACAAATCAAATTTCATGGGTCTCAGACGGACAGGCAAACTGAACGGATGGTAGCTTAATTTTCTACATGTATCCCTTATTATATGACCAAAAGTTAAAGAATACACTCTGCTCAATTGGAGAGATACGATTTTCTTTAAAAATTTTCATCTTCAAAAACAAGTAAACTTTTATGAGTCTCAGACGGGCAGGCAAACTAAACGGATGGTATCTAGGCGTTTTCCATGTATTTCTTATTATATGACCAAAAGTTGAAGAACATGCTCTGCTCAATTGGAGAGATACGATTTTTTTTTTATTTCAACTTCAAAAACCAATCAAATTTTATGGGTCTCAAACGAACAGGCAAACTAAGCTGATGGTAGCTAGATATTCGATATGTATCCCTCATTATATGACCAAAAGTTGAAGAACACACTCTATTCTATTGGAGAGATATGACTTTATTTTTTTAATTTTTAACTTCAAAAACAAATCAAATTTTACTAAACTAAACGGACGGTATCTATTTATTCTACATGTATTTCTTATTATATGATCAAAAGTTAAAGAACACACTCTGTTCAATTGGAAAGATACGATTTTTTTTTAAATTTCAACTTCAAAAACAAATCAAATTTCATGGGTCTCAGACGGACAGGCAAACTGAACGGATGGTAGCTTAATTTTCTACATGTATCCCTTATTATATGACCAAAAGTTGAAGAATACACTCTGCTCAATTGGAGAGATATGATTTTTTTTTAAATTTCATCTTTAAAAGCAAATTAAATTTTATGGGTCTCAGACGGACAGGGAAACTAAATGGATGGCATCTAGGTATTCTAAATGTATTCCTTATTATATGACCAAAAGTTGAAGAACACACTCCGCTCAATTGGAAAGATACGATTTTCTTTAAAAATTTTCATCTTCAAAAACAAGTAAACTTTTATGAGTCTCAGACGGGCAGGCAAACTAAACGGATGGTATCTAGGCGTTTTACATGTATTTCTTATTATATGGCCAAAAGTTGAAGAACATGCTTTGCTCAATTGGAGAGATACGATTTTTCTTTTAATTTTCAACTTCAAAAATAAATCAAATTTCATGGGTCTCAGACGGACAGGCAAACTAAACGGATGGTAGCTAAGTATTCTACATGTATGCCTTATTATTGATCAAAGGTTGAAGAACACACTCTGCTCAGTTGGAGAGATACGATTTTTTTTTAAATTTCAACTTCAAAAACAAATCAAATTTTATGGGTCTCAGACGGACAGGCAAACTAAACTGATGGCAGCTAGGTATTCTATATGTATCCCTCATTATATGAGCAAAAGTTGAAGAACACACTCTGCTCAATTGGAGAGATACGATTTTTTTTTTATTTCAACTTCAAAAACCAATCAAATTTTATGGGTCTCAAACGAACAGGCAAACTAAGCTGATGGTAGCTAGATATTCGATATGTATCCCTCATTATATGACCAAAAGTTGAAGAACACACTCTATTCTATTGGAGAGATATGACTTTATTTTTTTAATTTTTAACTTCAAAAACAAATCAAATTTTACTAAACTAAACGGACGGTATCTATTTATTCTACATGTATTTCTTATTATATGATCAAAAGTTAAAGAACACACTCTGTTCAATTGGAAAGATACGATTTTTTTTTAAATTTCAACGTCAAAAACAAATCAAATTTCATGGGTCTCAGACGGACAGGCAAACTGAACGGATGGTAGCTTAATTTTCTACATGTATCCGCTCAATTGGAAAGATACGATTTTCTTTAAAAATTTTCATCTTTAAAAACAAGTAAACTTTTATGAGTCTCAGACGGGCAGGCAAACTAAACGGATGGTATCTAGGCGTTTTACATGTATTTCTTATTATATGACCAAAAGTTGAAGAACATGCTCTGCTCAATTGGAGAGATACGATTTTTCTTTTAATTTTCAACTTCAAAAATAAATCAAATTTCATGGGTCTCAGACGGACAGGCAAACTAAATGGATGGTAGCTAAGTATTCTACATGTATGCCTTATTATTGATCAAAGGTTGAAGAACACACTCTGCTCAGTTGGAGAGATACGATTTTTTTTTAAATTTCAACTTCAAAAACAAATCAAATTTTATGGGTCTCAGACGGACAGGCAAACTAAACTGATGGCAGCTAGGTATTCTATATGTATCCCTCATTATATGAGCAAAAGTTGAAGAACACACTCTGCTTAATTGGAGAAATACGATTTTTTTTTATTTCAACTTCAAAAACCAATCAAATTTTATGGGTCTCAGACGAACAGGCAAACTAAGCTGATGGTAGCTAGATATTTTACATGTATCCCTTATTATATGACCAAAAGTTGAAGAATACACTCTGCTCAATTTGAATAATATGATTTTTTGCCTCTTTTCGACCTTCGAAAAAAAATTTGATTTTGTTAGTCTCAAACGGACAGACAAAGCAAATGTATGACAACTTTATATTAACTATGTATTGAGAGCGTGCTTTTATTTCTTTTCATATCCTCTGAATAAATCTTTTTTTTTGCCTTAGACACACAAAAAGATACAATGTGTCATTATAGATACATTGCATGTATTTTTATTATATATACATAGCTAAGTTTGTCTTTAGAAGTTGAGAGCACACTGTTCAATTTGGAATATATATATAATTTTTCCCCGTGGTTGTGCATAACCAATTTGTAGCCGAAATTGTTGGATGTGGATGAAAGCTCACAACTGAAATGGTGGGTTGTACTAAATATTTCAATAAATATTCACCCTACGTAATAATTTGTGGATAGAAATGTGTGGATAGCTTCACTTAAACTATAAACTATCTATATTTTCATTTTTTCGTAGCGAATTCTACTTTATGTATATTTTGTTGTACAACTCATAACTGATATTTTTAATTCTTTCCATTTATCTCGTAGAAGTTATAGATCTCGAGACATTTTTTAAAAAACCGAAGGAAAACACGCTCTAAAAAAATTAAATTGTTTAATACGCCGACTTCGCCGAAACTGCAAAATTGAACTATGGAACTTTCGCGTATGAACTCAACTTGGCACCCTAAACGAGTAAAAAAAAAAAAACAGCCCTAACTAGACAATTCACATTATTATTTATTACAGTACGATATCCCAAATTTTATGTATTATATAAATTTAAGTTTATTAGTCACATTTTCTATAATTATATCTTACATATGTTTCAAAAATAGGAGTAGGCAAGGGTTAAAAAAATTAGTAAAACCTAAATATTCATATTTTATTATATCTACCGAGTTAACGATGGTATCCGTTAAATTTATGGCTAGCATTACTCGACTTGGCAAAAGTACTGTAAGATATTTTGCCAAAATTTATTCATAGTAATAATGTTGAACAAGTAACATTGATTTAATTTAACCCGACATCAATACGTTACAATTTATTCGGGCCAAATAGATTAAATTAAATTTAATAGAACTCCTACTTACTGGTAAACTGAACCGAAAAATATGTTGCGTTACAGTAAAGATATATAAAGACAATTGCTGACATCGACCCACTGTATTTATTCTATTTAAAATGATACTGACTCCATCTGTATACATTGCGCTATAAACCTAATGCATAATACTGTATTAACCATTGAATGTTCTCAATAATTTTACTTAAGTTCATTTAATAATTGTAGGTAATAGAAACAACACCATATATAGTGTTTTATTTAAATATCATGCGAACAAAATTATTTTTCTAGCCTTCCAGCCATAACCACAAGAGATTTTCCATTTTATTCGTAACTGCAATGAAAATTAAAATTCGGCACTGCATCGAAAAGTTAGTTGTAAAGTGAATAATATATTGGCAATACCTCATGAAAATGCGTATCTTGTGAACGATCCATCTCAACACGGTTAAACCCTTCTTAAGCGGATATTAAAGTGTGTTTAAAGTTAAAGAGTTCGAAGCGACTGATTCACACGAAAAATACAAAATTTATACTAACTGTTTCTTTTGCTTAACTGCTGTCACTGATGGTATCAATTGGACGTCGCGGCACTGTCTTAAATCTAACACTGTAAATACTAACACTATCTTAATTAATCTGAAAGGGAAGTTTGAAACACAAGAAAAAGACGATATTTAAAGTTCAAAAAGTATATACTGTTCTTTTAAAAAATGTTTTTACAAAATCTCAAGAGGTGTATAAGATTAACAAAGTTTAGTCCGTATACCACACATTGTGAGGAACGGACCGACAAAGACAATGTCTCCAACTACCATCCAAAGTTTAGTTGTTAGCAAACGATTGACACAAAAGGATTCAATGTAAAAATTCAATGTTTATGAATAGGTGGGCTTTTGCTTGCCTGTGTATTTACGTATTTTTAAATTGCGTAATAACGCTACGCTCGTTCTAGAGCTTAAAAATGCTTGAATCGCAACAATTCAGAATATTATTATCACTTATATATATTCATACGCTCAGGCAAGGCGGTCGCATGCACATATAGGTACATGGTAATAAAACTTTTTTACCACCGAATCACTACGGAACCAGTTTAGGGCAAATACGCAGAAAATGCATCATTTTTCCGCCAAAATTGATTGCAAAAATGAAAATGTACCCTCAAAAAATTTTGTCTTTCACTCCCAGTTCCCCTTAAAATTTTGAATAGATACTTTTTAACCCCTCCTCATATTTAATAAAACGCATGAGTTGCAGTGCATCACAACGTCGATTCATAAAAAGACGGTTTATTTGGAAGTAATAGTTGGATTTCATAATAATTGTTGAATTTGGTGGCGGGCGCGACGTTACGCCCCGGGCAGCGACATTCATGTTAGTTTCTAAAGTTACACTCCACGGAGCGACATTTTTATTTTTACAGAAAAAACGCTCCGAGGAACGAATCTTTCTAATACTTCCAAAAACCATCATCCGACGGCGTTTTTACGTAGAGCACGCGTTTCATGCAAAATGTTAAAAATAAAATAAATTTGGAAACTGCAATGAAATATGGCAAATAAAATGTAAGTTTAAAAATTGTATTGAATAGTAAGTTTGCAAACTCGTGGGACTGTTATGAAGCCCGATTTAATTATCAATAACATGGGCAAAAAGACAGCTAAAAGGGGCCACAAGAATGGCCCCACGCCGTCATAATGGCCCTAAATAATCTGAAGTGCCTCCAAATAAATCTCCACCATGCAAAAGCAGCCTCGAGTGTGCTCAGCAGGGAATTTATTAGGAGGAAGTTAAATATCGGGCTAATCCAAGAGCCCTGGGCACTTGGAGGACGTATCAAAGGACTCCCTACACAATCATGCAAGTTAATTTATTCAACCTTGCATGACTATCCTAGAACAGCTCTGTTGTTCAACAAGGATACTAACTTTGTTCTCCTTTCAGAGTTCATAACGAGGGACTTAGTGGCAGCAGCTGTGGAAGTGCCTACAGAAAGGGGAAAAAGGCAGGTCGTAGTGGCCTCCGCCTATTTCCCCGGTGAAGAAGGCAATCCACCCCCAGAAGAGGTAAGAAACCTCATTAACTGGTGCAAGAGGAGGAAAAAACCCTACATAATAGGTGGCGACGCTAATGCTCACCATCATATGTGGGGAAGTACTGATACAAACACTAGAGGTGAGTGCCTGTTTGAATATTTGTTGGCAAATAATATCGACATTATCAATAAGGGCAATGAACCCACCTTTATGAATGCGATTAGAAAAGAGGTTCTTGACATAACCCTTGCTGATCCACTCATAACCGACTTAATTAAAAATTGGCATGTTTCAGATGAGCCTTCCATGTCGGATCATAGACACATACGATTCGACTTGGAAGCAGCTGTAACAAGCCTCGGGGAATGTAGAATACCTAGACTGACGGACTGGAGTGTTTATAAAGAACACTTGAGGACGGAGGTCGAAGATGTAACGCATTCCATCGACACAATAGAGGAACTGGATATAGCCTCATATCAACTACAAAACATCATGACATCATGTTATGAAAAAAGCTGTCCCATTAAACAAAGAGCAATCCAAAGAGATGTGCCCTGGTGGAACAGAGATCTCAGCCGTCTCAGGGCTGAGACTAGGAAAGCTTTTAACAAAGCCAAAAACACTGGAAACTGGGAGGACTACAAAAAAGCCCTTACGGAGTACAACAAAGAATTGAGAAGGTCTAAAAGAAGATCATGGAGACGGTTCTGCGAAGGGATAGATGAACTAGCCCCAGCAGTCCGCCTACAAAAAGTCCTTGCAAAAGACCACTCAAATGGAATAGGGCTACTCAAAAAGCCCGATGGCAAATACACAGAGAGTCAGCAGGAAAATATAAGAGTGCTTTTAGGTACTCATTTCCCAGGCTGTCGCATAATTCAGGGTGAATTTCCACAGGACTATCTGGATGAGGATGCTCCTCGTCCTACCAGAGAAGGAAGAAGCCTGGCTAGGAAAATATTCACCCCCAATAAAATTAAATGGGCGGTATCTACCTTTAAGCCCTTTAAATCACCGGGCAGAGATGGCATCTTCGCTGCCCTACTTCAACATGGAATTGAGGAGCTTATCCCATGCCTGAGAAGTATATTTATAGCTAGCTATATACTTGGGTATATTCCCCGAGCTTGGAGGGAAGTCAAGGTGGCGTTTATTCCGAAAATAGGCAGACGTCCACCAGACGAGCCTAAGTCGTATCGCCCCATTAGCTTAACCTCATTTCTCCTTAAAACAATGGAGAAACTTTTAGATCAATATATTAGAAGTGAAATCCTTACAGGAACACCGCTTCATGCAAAACAATTTGCCTATCAACCTGGCAAATCAACAATAAATGCTCTACATTGCCTGGTTCAAGGCGTTGAAAAGACATTTACAGCAAAAGAAGTGGCTATGTGTGCTTTCATAGATATAGAGGGTGCTTTTGACAACACCTCCTATGAATCCATACAAAAAGCCGCGGAAAAAAGGGGAATACAGTCTCCTACAATTAAATGGATACAATCCATGCTTAGAAGCAGAATTATTACCACAAGTGTGGGGGATGAGTCGGCTACGGTGACTGCAGCCAGAGGTTGTCCACAAGGTGGAGTCCTATCGCCCTTGCTGTGGTCAATGGTGGTCGATGATCTCCTACATAAAATGAGTAATTCAGGCTTCAACGTCCAGGGATATGCAGATGACCTGGTCGTCACTGTGAGAGGCAAAAATGAGGTCATGATTTCCAACCTCATGCAAATTGCCTTAAATATAATATCCAAATGGTGCTCGTCAGAGGGGCTCAATGTCAATCCGAGCAAAACAACTATTGTCCCGTTCACTAAAAGGAGAAAACTCAATCTTAGAACTCCTGTACTGAATGGAACAATACTAAATTTTTCCAGTGAAGTCAAGTATCTGGGAGTAATCCTGGATCAAAAACTTACCTGGAACTCACATCTGGAAAGGACTCTTACTAAAGCAACAGCGGCAATATGGACGTGCCGTAGGTTGTTTGGTAAGACTTGGGGTCTAAGACCGAAAATGACACATTGGTCTTATCTTTCGGTTGTCAGACCTATGGTAACCTACGCATCATGCGTATGGTGGCCAAAAACAGAAGAAAAAATAGCACAGGGAAAGTTGCAGAAACTGCAACGCCTTGCCTGTATAGGGACTACAGGAGCAATGCACTCGTGTCCCACAGCAGCTATGGAAGCTATGCTTGACCTACTTCCCTTGCACTTGCATGTAAGGAAGGAGGCAGCACTCAGTGCTTTACGACTGCACCAGGCATATAAATTTAAACCAGGCGATCTGGTTGGTCACTTAAGGATTCTGGAGTTAATCCATTTGAAGTCCATGACCAAACCCACTGACTCAATGCCAATCAAACAAGACTTTGACTGCCCGTTTGACGTGCTAATTGAAAACCGTCAGACGAGCAAGATAGAGGCACTGCGATTGGAACAAGGGTCACTCATCTGGTATACAGATGGATCTAAGATGGTTGAAGGGGTAGGAGTGGGCATAGCAGGGCCTAAATGTAGGCTATCCAAAGCCCTCGGTAACACCCCAACCATCTTCCAGGCAGAAATTTACGCTATAGATCTGTGTGCCCAGGAATGCCTAAATAAAGGCATCCGAAGGGCAAAGATCTATATATTATCTGATAGCCAGGCAGCACTAAAAGCTCTAAGGTCCTATACCTTTGAGTCTAAAATTGCCTGGGAATGTAGACAATCCCTGAAGCAACTGGCCAACAACAACAAGGTTACCTTGATGTGGGTGCCAGGGCATGAGGGAATACAAGGAAATGAACTTGTTGACAGCCTTGCAAAAAAAGGATCTAAAGCACCATTCATTGGACCCGAACCGTTTTGTGGCCTGGCCAAGGGACACATAGCGGAGGAGATCCAAGAATGGGAAAAGGACCAGAAGAAGTCCTACTGGAGGAATACTCCAGGTCAAAGACAAGCGAAAAAGTTTATAACTTATTCGACAAAGAATGCCACAAGGCTTCTCGAACTTGAAAAGTCCGAATTAAGGCTAATCACAGGCCTTCTAACTGGCCACTGCCCCTTGAGATATCATCTCAAGAATATGGGCAAGGCAGTAGATAACAAATGCAGATATTGCAATACTGCAACTGAAACTGCGGAACATATACTTTGTGAATGCAAGGTGTTAGTCCGCATTAGGCTAAAATTCCTAGAACAGGCGGAATTAACGCCTGAAGACATAGGGAAATTAGCCCCCAGGAAAATCACAAGCTTTGTAAAAAGTCTTGGAATCCTGGGCAACAACTAGATGTAGGGTTAATCACAAAAGATCTTTTAGGTCGAAGTGAAGTAAGGCTGTTCGAAGCCAAACGACCCCATAAAACAATCTACAAGTTTGCAAATGTAATAAAATAATAGTTTCCCAAGTGAAGCGATTCTTTTATATTTCTTGTGTTTGCTGTAAAATTTGTAAAACATGATTTTCATTAGATGTTGGTTGAAATTATGATTGTATAAAATGTAAAAATGATTATTCTTACAATTTTTAAAAGTAATATTTGCAACTATAGTAAAAGAAAGTTTTGGTAATTGCAATGAAAATATGTGGCCCAAGGCATGAATTTTGGAAAGTACTGTAAGTTTTGAAAAAGGTAATTGTAATGAATTTGATTATGCGCTCTGGATCTGAAAATAAAATGTATAATGTCTTTTCTATTATATTTTGAGTATTGCTGTATAACTAATGAATTGTTTTTAAATTTTAACGTGATGAATTTTAACTTTTTCAGCCAAAATTGAGGGCTTCGATGACTTGAACAATTTAGAATAACTAATAAAATTCAATGGATGTATGCTCTGCTCTATATATGTGAATATTTTACAAAATTGCTTCTTTGTTTTAGTATCTATCATTTTGATGTTGATGGAATGTCGGCTATAAACTTATAATAATTATAATCATAATTTGAATTCTGATGAAACACTTTTGTATTTGCATTCATCCAAAGAGGTAAGAAAATAATTTGAAAAATACTTGGAATGCGGTTTTGGTATAAAAGAAGTGAATGACTATCATAAATCTAAATTCGAATTAAAATACGAATTTAAAAGAGGAGAACTTGCTAATGCCAAAGAGATCCAAAGTATGGGACAACGTAGTTTTGGTTCGACCAAGGATTAAAAAGTTTGGAATTGAGAACATTCTGATTGCATCTGGTTCAATATAATGCCGCATTTACACATTCGTTCGAATGGCGAGTCGAATCAAAAGGCGAGTGGCGGATCAAATGTGTAGTCGCTTCACTTGTCATTCTCCTTGTTCCTCGCTTTGCGGCTCGTAGCGCTCGCGCTGGAAGCGGTTTTTGGGGATGTATCAAAGGCTTGTAGATTTCCACGTCGTCGTCGTTCATTCACCTTGACTTGAGCTAAAACTCGCCGGGTGTGAATACCGTCATTCGCATTGTTGGGACGAACTGGTTAATATTTAAGAATGGTATCACGTCTTCCAGCAAGATCCAGGGTCATAATGTTATAATGCGTTCGTAGCTATGGCTGTGACGCTCAAATACCGTTACCTCGTTTATGATATTTCTAGTTAGAGCTCTGATATAATATCAGGTTTCGTCCGTCAGGTTTTGCACCGGATGAAACATGGTAAATAATAATGTTAGGTTGAAAGACATGGTTGATATAGCTCTTTAAAGACTTGTTTCAATATAGATTATTATTACTATTATATGAATTTGGCTCTTCACATTACAAGATTGTGGAAAAGTTGACTGACCTATCATGTTCGCTGATACTGGATTGAATGGTAGACGGCAATGAATGTCACAACCAACTTTGCTCGTTGTTTTCAGAACATTACGATCCATGGCCGAGAAACAGACTGATCGTTAGAACATAATCCGCTTAATCATCTTCAAGTGAATCTTGTTGAAAGCCCGATGCAAAATTATTACTTCTTTTTTCTTAAGGCTTCAACAATATCCGGTCAAACCTGATAGTATGAAAGAGATTTTAAAGCGTTCTCTTGTATTGTGCCTGGTAAGTAGGATATCAACTGGTACTGGTAGTTTTCTGAAGGTGAATTTTGAGTTCTGCCAATATTATTTTTATTATATTAGAGCTATTGCGACTCAGTGTACGATATAATTATTTTGTACGATGTCAGCAGCCTAGTCGTACCAACATACACTTCCAGCCGTTCGGCCCTGCACCCTGCACGTTACTGCGTAACTTTGGAACTGTTTAAGATATCGAAGTGAAGCAAAAATTGAATTGGTACCGATAATGAAGTCTATAAATTATGAAGGCTTTATCAATATTTATTGTGCAGTATATAATTTTTGCTAAATTGTATATTATTTACCGAAAAATCTTGTTTGAGTGGTGGAATAGCTTAAACACTTCCAGGACTATAATCTGACTGCCTGGGGGCAGTGAATGGAGAGGTTATGCGAGTGAGGATATTGATAGGAACATGTGGGACGACGGATATCAGATTGTGACCCAAGGTATGAGAGCCACCCCTCCTGCAATTCCAGGGGGAAGGATAGAGGAAATAGTGGGTGTCTTATTTCCTGAGAGGAAAAAACTGAGACAGGGAGCCACGGAAGTGGAGGAAGTGTCCCCTTTACGGAGGATGAGCTTAAGCAGTCTTAAGCTCTTCCTCCGTAAAGGGGGCGTAGCAGGCTTAAAAACGATAAAGCTTCGAGTCCGAATGATATCCCACCCGAGATAATGAAGATAATTGCAGAGCAGTATTCCGGGATTCGGGATTACTCTGAGAATTATGAGGATTACTCTGAGAATTATGAATCAAGCGCTGGAGAGTGGGTTTTACCAGACAGATGGAGTAGGGCATCGACCGGGGCGAGCGTAGGTGCGTCTTTACTATGTACATACTTCGGTATGCGATGTAAAGCAACGACAGGCGCAGTTAGTACTTGGATGGTGACCATTTCAACGGAAACCGCGTTCTCGCCTCACACATCTTCCAGCGGCTTGTATATCAGTGTATGCGCGGAAGCTATACAACCTTAGGCGAGGGTTGTATAGGAGATATGCCATCCTTCGGAGGGGATGTAAAGCCGTCGGTCCCTTGTCTATTAAATGTTAGGCAAGTAAAAGATCCCTACTCTTCTTAAGGGAAGAGGTTCGGCAAAATTCCTGGTTGGGGGTAGCTCGTCTACAGCCGTCGGTGTTAGGCCTCGGTAGCGGAAATAGGCCGACGTTAAATAAATGTATAAAAAAAAAAATCTGACTGCCAGTTTAAAAAAAAAACGTTTGGAGGTATCCATTTTATATAGGTGCAATTTCCAGGTCGCTATACGAATATTTCTCTCTTCTCATTGAAAATTCTTCTGGATTGACCTTCGCGAGGGTTCATGTTATATCAACAAAACAGAAATAACGCGCACAAAGTGAAATTAATACAGATATTTTATTGAAAATATGTGACAAAACATGAGTATTTTGAAAACCAAATATCGATAGTTTTGGAAAATATAATTTTTGGACAAGCAGAAAACACGTTTCAACAATTATGAGACCAGAGATAAGAGATACAGTGGAAGACTTTCTAACCAATTATTAAAAATATTTGACGACAATAAACGCAAATTATTTAGAGTCTACGGGAGTTTATAAAAAAAATTGAATAGAGGCTTAATAATTTTTACAATTGTGCCTTAATTTTGCAATGCAGTGTATCCCCTTTGGGTGTGCTTCAAATATTTGCATGTAAGATGATCAGATAAATATTTGTCTGCCTATTTACCTATCAGTGCAATCTGGTAAATAATTCTCTTCGTGATGATGACTACCGAAAAACTTTTAATTAAATATGCCTGAAGACTTCAAATCTGTTAACAACAATCTTCTTCAGTTCCTTGTCGTGTGTTTAACAAAAAGAAAATGAAGCCACCAATTACGCATAATGCGCTCGAGCTACACAATAATACAGAAAACATACACACAGTACGGTTTTTGTAAAGGCGTAGAAACTACAAATGACACGGAAAACAAAGGCGCTCCATTAGGGTTAATGAGGTGTAATAATTCGAGTGCAGAAGTACAATTATATATTATTCATCACTCCAACTTGAAAAATGCATTCGTTGCACTTCAAACTCAGTAGCGGGCATTTGAAATAAGCAGTTTAAAGTTTAAATATAAAATACTGTTAGACACAAATATTTTTCATGTCCTATTAACTATAATTATTTATTTTAGGTAGAGCAGGGGCAAGTACATGAATTATATTAAAACAAAAACAAAGCGAACTAATATACAACCGCAATAGAATTGAACATGGAAACAGAGAATAATATTTCCTTTGTGACAAAATCGACGCGCAATTCGATCTCAAACTGAAAAAATATATACTGACCGAGGTGACGAATGATTCTTTTATCATAAACTTAAAGTACATTCTATATAAACAATTTCTTATTACCCAAGTAATAGCATTATATCTTCTCAAATATGTAAATTTTTTATCACGCTCATCAAACTGAAATTGGTGTTTCGCTGATCATATTCACTTCTCTAGGAGTATCGTAAAGGCTGAAGTTCTTGAGTTGTACTCCTCATTATATGTATCGGCGCTGCTTATTCAGAATCGTTCAGAAGAGCCCAACTTACCGATCGAAGAAACAATTAACCTGATATACGATCAACTTTTACGTAAAGAATTGAGAGAAGATATTCCTGGTCTGGTTAGATGATAGGTATAAACAGACCAGATCAGGAATTTGTCAGAACAAGCCCATTTTGCGGAACGGAAGCTTCTACGAGCAGAAGGATAGAGCAACACCTCAACACCTCTTTCACCAGTTATTGCCAATATTTTCATGGAATTATTCAAAGGAGAAGCTATAAGCTGTCATGAGAAGAAACCAAAATGCTGGTTGCACTTTGTGGGCAATATGTTCGTCATATAATCACGTAAAAAATCTTTTTAGACCATTTAAATAGCCAACGCACAAATATTAAGTTTACAATGGAGACCAAACAGGAGAGTTTTGACTTTCTCAAATGTATTAATAAAAACAACGGTAAGTCTGCAAATGGTGTCTACAGGAAGAAAACACATACCAATCATTACCTGCATGTTACATCTAACCACCATCCACATCAGAAAGAGTCGTTAATGAGAACGTTGGTCCACAAAACCAATAGAAAATATAACGTCGTAAGTAAACCTCGAGAACTCGAGACAAGCACAACTGAAGAACTTGAACAATCTACTATCTTTGGTTGCTGGAGTCAGAGATAGGTTAAAAAGGCTTTAATCGAAGAAACTCGTTTTCAGTTATTATCATGCCCGGATGATGCTAACATGGTTAGCGAAACACGCGTCGAGTAATGTATTCGAGTGTAGTGTTCAAGTGTTTTGTTGTTCTATGAAAATAGTTTTCATACGAAAATGCCCCCACCTCCGTGATCCGTATCCAGTGTAGGGTTGTTTCCTTCAACAGGACTACGATCATACAAGTTGAAGCAGGTTCTCAGACAAATTTTCAGACGTCAGTAGCTCTTGGTTAATAATGGAATTCACTGAATGAAAAGTTATGAAGTTGTTTTTTAGTCAATATACAAAAACTGGCGTATGTTAAGAGGGAAAGTCCTAATGTTATTTTAGGGCTTGACGGGGCCCGCTTAATCAGTTGTTCATGGGCCTCCCTAACGTCTTGATCAGCCGCAGCCAACGTTTTTCTAAATGGTCCTATATCTTATATTCTACTGCAGTTTTTAATTCTTTTTGTAAACATTTTATATAGGTTGTGTACATAAGCTTGGCTATCGTCAAGTAGTGAACGCGAAACATTTCAACCAATTCAAGTGTGCTTCTAGAGGGCAGAAATATTAAAACATAATGTTTCCGTCGCAAGCTCCTCTATAAAATCCTTATTTTACTATAAGGAACGTAACCAGACTGCAACCAACAGCTACTCTCCGGGCTATGTGCCCCGCCGAGCGCTGAATTACAAGTTACAAGCCTGGCGCGTAATAGTGTAATAATCGCATATTACCAACAAAACGCTAATGCTTCGATTGCAACAAACACCAGCCGAAAGACTGATCTTACTTAAACAGGATCAGTCTTTCGACTGGTGTTTTTATTATTGGTCTTACTAACACTGGCGCGAAATGGTAACTATTTGTGTGTGCTTTTTCGAAAATCGCGACCAGGTATATAATTTCAAAATGCATAATATACAGGATGCTTTAAAGTACCTAAGTCCTTTATGATTATTAAATATATACAGTGTGTCTCATTTGAAATGAAGACACAAGGACATTTTCGGCATTTTTTGAAATCCGGATTTGAGCTTTGGCACAATTATTATAGTTCTATAGTGGGTCTCACTTTTCACTACTACACCCAATATCTCGGCCATTTGTTGATCGATTCAGATCAAATTTGGACTTCCTGTGTTTCAGATTGTGATTTTTTAATCGTGTAGCTTTTTAGTTGTTTAATTTTTTTTTTAAATTAAATACACCTACTATGATCAATAATATATTTACGACATGTGTCCCGAGGACTTATCCCTCGACTTATCCCAAAAGTCATCGGTAACCTCCATGGTGTAGCAGAGACATAATCTATAATATTAAGGAAAAAAATTCAGTGTGGAAAAAATATAAGCAATTCAACAATACTCAATCCTAAGTCATTTTGGTCATATATTCATAGCAAAAAGAATACAACCATTCCAAATAATATGACCTACAATCATAATTCTTTGGGCAATCCTCAAGAAATTGTCGACGCATTTGCCGAGCTCTTTAAAACTGCTTTTACAGAATCATCTGAGTACGTAGACTCTGAGAACACTGACATAGATGAAAATGGACAGGAACCGTCAGAATTAGTCCAACTAAACGAAGATAAAATATGTAAAGCTATCAAAAAGTTAAAAAACAAATTCACCGCTGGTCCTGATGGTATGCCGTCATTTTTTATCAGAGACTGTGCTAATGCCTTAGCGAAACCTCTGCTTATTTTATTTAACTTAGCCCTTAATAGTAACATATTCCCAGCGTTATGGAAAAACTCCAAAATTATTCCCGTGCTTAAAAAAGATAATCGGATTGGCATAAAAAATTATCGTCCCATCACTATCATTAATAATTTTAGTAAAGTCTTTGAATTCGCTCTATATGAGGAGCTCCACATGCATGTCAACCAACAAATTTGCCTCAATCAACACGGCTTTGTGGCAGGCCGGTCGACAATCAGCAACCTAGTCTGTGTTACACAATTTATTTCGGAGGTGTTGGATAGTAATGGATAGGTAGATGTCATTTATACAGACTTCTCAAAGGCGTCTGACGGACTAGACCACGGTATCTTACTGAGGAAGCTTTCTGCTTTCGGATTTAACCGAGACCTACTTCTATTTTACTCCTCCTACTTAAAATGTAGAAACCAATATGATCAATGTCGTGGGCATAAATCTGAAAGTATTGTTTGCACTTCTGGGATACCACAAGGGTCAGTGTTGGGTCACTTATTCTTTATTTTATTTATAAATGACATCGTACTTAGTCTGAACTGCTATTGTCTACTATATGCGGATGACCTCAAACTCTATCTAGCTATCAAGGACGAATCTGACTGTTTGCTACTGCAAGCTGAGTTGGATCTAATCCGTATCTCTCAACGCCGCTAAATGTAACTCTGTCACCTATACTAGAAAATTGAATCCTGTGCAGTATGATTACGTTAGTTTAAACAAACCAGAGGTATTTAAATATCTAGGCATTACCTTTTATAGTAAGCTGACCTTTAACCAGCACATCGATATCATTGTATCATCAGCTTACAAATCCCTGGGCCTTATCATTAGAAACTCCGGTGAGCTTAACAACATCGACACATTAAAAATTCTATTTACGTCTATTGTGCGGTCTAAACTTGAGTACGGCTCTGTTGTGGGGAATCCTAATTACGCTGTACATAGTAAAGCTATCGAACAAATCCATAGACGATTTTTAAAATTTATGGCATTCAAGGAGGACAAAACCTATCCACCAATAGGGTTTGCACATGACAAACTGCTAGAGAGGTTCAAGGCTGATGAACTAGTCAGAAGGCGGTCTTTCCACTCTGCTATGTTTTTACATAAACTTGTCAATAATAAAATAAATTGTCCCGAACTCTTGGCAAAAGTCAATGCGCTTGTTCATATGCCATTGGTGCAAAACGAGTAATTTTAATTCACTATATGTGCTTTTAATAAGCTATTTCAAAACCTATATGTACGTTATACTCCTTTAAAATTGTGTGATATTGTTTATTTTGTAATTATTAAGTATGTTTGTTATTATGTATAGTGTATTTCTCCTAATTGGAACATGTTCTGTTGGGTAGTGTATAATAAAAAATAAAATAAAATGAAGTGAAGTGAAGTGAAGTGAAGTGAAGTGAAGTGAAGTGAAGTGAAGTGAAGTGAAGTGAAGTGAAGTGAAATGAAGTGAAGTGAAATGAAATGAAATGAATTAAAATAAGTGAAACGAAATGAAACGAAATGACATGACATGACATGAAATGAAATGATATTCGATTCGATTCAATGGAATGGAATGGAATGGAATGGAATGGAATGGAATGGAATTGACAAATGACCGAGATATTGGAGTGTATTGGTGAAAAGTGAGACACACTGTATATAAGACGTGCATTTCGGAGCAACCAACTTAAATTTAATTAACAAACTAAGACAATGGCAGACCCCCCTCAAAAAAGGGGACCCATTCCCGATATTTTGCTTCGCGTTGAGAATATCGAAAAAGTTGTTAGAAAAAGTTGTTCAGAACCTAATTTTGAGCATTTTCAGTTTTTTAAATATTTTCCGCAAAGTCCACACACGGTTACAATGTTTGTTTACAATTTAATAGAATGCCACTGAAATGGAACAAAATATTGAGTGGAAGTGTAGATTTGACAAAAAAATACATTTTAAGAGAAAAGAAAACAAACAATTAACTTTTGATAATTGAAATAATTAAAGAAACAACAAGTAACAATCAGTTTTTGAGTTAATTACTCATTATACGTAAATAAAAATTTTAATAAAATTATTATTATTAGCCGTTACTCGAGTCCGAGTATAAAAATGTTACAGTCGATAGATTGTGTACAATAAAAAACAAGTAAAAGGTGTAGTCTATTGTAATTCCCATTCATCTACGGTGCACACGACTATGGCTATAGAGGCCAATTCGGGAGAGCACATGTCGACCGCAGTCAGGACAAACACAGACCTGGTTAGGTCTTGGATTCGGCCTTCTTGCAGCAACATTTCCTTGATAGCTGGCCACAACCCCTCGCCATTCGGTTCTGTCCGCTGCAAGTTGTTCCCATTGCTCGTCTGCAATACCGCAGGATTTTAGATTTTCATGGAGAGCATCTTTGAACCTCTTTCCTTGACCGCCACGCCTTTTTCTACCGCTTAGCAATTCACCATAAAGTGTACATTTAGGAAGGCGGTTATCATGCATACGATGAACGTGACCTGCCCATCTTAGGCGTGCTCTTGAAATAAGCACCTCAATTGGAATGCTGTTTGCTCTCCTGAGTACTTCCACGTTTGATATGTGATGGAACCAACGGATTTTCATCATACTTCTGAGGTGTCTTTACTGAAAACGTTCTAATTCTTTCACATGACAACGGTAAGTGACTCAGCTTTCACATCCATATAGCAGTGTTGGAATGACAACTGCTCTGTAGACAGCCATTTTCGTTGACAAAGCAAGGTCGTGGTTGTCAAATACTCTCTCTCTCTAAGTCCCCAGAGTGCTCTAGATGCAGCGTTAATTCTATTGCGAATCTCGCTGTCCATGTTTGCTTTGTCATTAACAACGTTGCTTAAGTAATTGAACTGATCCACCACTTCAAGAGAATTTCCGTTAAGTGGTAGTGGTAAGTTCTTGAAGCTCTTCCGGCGTAGAGGCTAAAAGTGCACAGTCATCCGCATACTGGAGATCACAAATGAATCGTGTGCGTGTCTTCGTGAAAGCTCTAAAGCGCCCTATGTTAAAGAGACCGCCATCAAAACGGTATCTGAGACCTATTCCTCTGACTGTCAGTTTGTTGTCAACAATAATTGTTAGAGCAGTAGTAAACAAATTAAAGAGTAGGGGTGCCAGGACACATCCCTGCCTAACTCCAGTGAGAGTTTGGAAAGGTTCGGTTGCCTCATTATTATACATAACCTGGGCGTTGTTGTTTGTATGTAGACTGCGACATACTTCCACAAATTTTCTAGGGATACCTAAGCGGAACATAATTTTCCAGAGCACTTCCCTATCCACCGAGTCAAACGCCTTGGTTAAATCAATGAAGGCCATGTGAATTTCTCCTTGATGTTCGAGTGCTTTTTCTTGAAGCTGTTTAAGTGTGAAAAAGTGAAATAAAATATCGGATGTACCCTCTCTCAATTAATCCACCTTTAGTTTGAATACATTTCTCAATTCTTTTACCATCATGATTGGCTAATCTTCTCAGCTCTGGAAAACTGATTTCGATACAGGCTCGTCTTATTTTAGCACAAAGTTCTTCTCGATTTCTAGGCCTTGTTTGCAAACTTCATTCTTCACTGTTCCTCAGAAATAAAAATCTAGTGATGTAATATCGGGGGACCTACGAGGCACACCCTGCCCTTACCAGACAACTCACATTTTATATTTTTGAAGTCCTAGTTTAATTACGATTATTACCTTTATATATGATTTTACGCTCTGAAATTAAGTGTGCCCTGTCTATACATTATTATCTACTTTACTTCGAACATAAACGATATATGGCCCGTTATCAGTTGCTTCATAATAAAAAAACTGGTCTTTCTCCATGCTCCTGTACATTTTTATTATTTTTCTGTCTCTCGGATGTTTTTTCGTAATGAAATGTTTCCACTTATCCATGCGCTGTCTATATCTGTCAATATTTTATTGTTTAAATTATTTAGAGCATTTTCTATTCCATATCCAATTCAGTAGCCTTGTTTTTCCCCAGTCAAGAAAACTCTATCGGCTAGTATTTTTATATTAAAAAATAAATTAGTAGAAAAAGCGAATTTAGTCGAGTTGCTCCTTATTTAGTGTGTCGCGTACATTCGTTTTAAAATGAGGTGTATATTAATTTTCTCTACAATCTTTCAAGAGCTTTACTTGTCAAAGTTCGTTGGAAGTACCTTCCTTTCGCACTTTGTAAGTAAAGTATTTATGCCTTACTTTCATCCTGATCTGGGTAATGTTTTATTTCTATTTTATTTCTTATTTCTCTGTTTTATTTCATTCTGTAGTATCGTAAACTCGTGATGGATTTTTTTTTCTAAACTGCTCGATGGAATTAATTTGAGTATTGTAAACACTTAACTTTAAATAAAATTAACAAGGGGGATAAGATCAGGAGACAGAACAGAACATTTCCTGGAGAACATCCTAAGTGGATGAGACAAATCAGATTACACACACATGCACCTAGCTGGTCAAACATCTCTTGTCGCACATTACGAGGAAGATTGTCAATTGCATACCATAATTCCCTATCGGGGAAATTAAATAAGCGCTCACAATTTAACGAGTTATCAAAGAAAACGGATCAATTATTCGATCTCCTAAAATTCCACGTCATACGTTAATTTTATCTAAATACTGGTCTTTACAATTAATAACCCAATGGGGATTTCTGTAGCCCAGTATCTACAGTTTTGAAAGGAAAATGTCTGTCTGTCGGTCGGTCGGTCTGTAACTTTTTTTGTACGCACGTTTACTCTGGAACCGTTTATGATATTGACATGAAATTTGGTACACTTATGTATTATAATGAGATCTGGAACTAGATTATATTTTGATCTAATTCCGTTGAGGAGTTTGTCGGTAAATGAGGTAAATAAGGGTAAATAGGCAAAGCAAGCAGGTGAGAGTCCATAAAATTGCAATTTAGGGCATGTATGAAAAGTCAAGGTCTCAACATTTTTTTTGGCATCAGCCACCTCCCACTATCATCCCCAATACCAACCCCACACTATTATGAAAGATAGTAAATAGAATTAAAATTTGATTTGCTGCGTATACAAGAAGAAACGACCCCCTCTGCTACCCCCATTGCCACCCCCACCCTATTATTAAAGGGAGTAAAAAATTATATTGGGATTTAGTGTGTGTACGAGAACCAAGGGCCTTTAAAATTTATTTTGGCATTAGCCACCCCTACCCTATTATTAAATGGAGTAAAATATTACATTGGGATTTAGTGTGTATAAGACTTGGATACAAAATCTGGATGTGGAAGTAGTGATTCCTTGGGCAGCGGTTCTTTAATTGTGGACTTAATCGTCCAGATTAACTTCTTGAAAATCCATAATTTTAGATTCTGTGCTAGATAAAATGAAACGTTATAATTAAAATAATTTCACAAGATTCGAACCTTTATGTGTTTGAATGCAAAATATTAAGAAAATTCCGCATCTTTGGCAATCCTTTTCCAAAAACAATTAAAATCTATAAAATTAGCGTGGCCGTTTCAAAGTGATGTGGCCAAAAATATTTCGATATTGATGTTGGGTATGAGGAGACCACTTCTCTCCAAATAAATGTTTAAGCTATTATCTAAAATTATAATAGAACGCGCACCTTACAACCCATTTACTTCGCCACTGCCTTGACGACTCAACCCCGGTTACTTATACTGATGAAATACTGCAGAAAGGATGTTTCAAATTAAAATATGGCCCATCAGCATCACATGTGGTTCTAATAACTTCGACCCCAACATTGAGAGGAGAAGGTATTGTATTACTTCTCGTTTGTGCATTCTTTAAATTCCTTCTTTGTAATTATTCTGTACGACGAAATGGTCTACATGGAAATTATTTTAATAAAGAAGACAATACTGTATTGTTGTTCAAATTGTATTTTTTATATCTTTATGCATTAATATTATATTCCTCTTAATGAATCAGTACTTGGTAAAATAGTTATGTCATTTCTTTACTTTCTTTGTATGCCTAAACCGAAAACACACGTGCATTTCATTTTAATAGTGGAGTCTCCCAATGTTCTTTTTTTTATCTGTAAGTGGTTCCCACCCTTTCAGGGATGTGGACAAGAAAACACTTAAGAGTGGGTTTGCACGCACCAGTCTGTCGCGAGTAAATTTGTAAGTAATCAAATTACATCGTCCTGTCGATAACACAGAAGCCACACTAGTCTAGGCGGCGGGCGTACAGGACCATATGAATGGTCATGTCATTTTATGTTTATACGTTTAGTCTAAGACAACGCTTCCCTGCAAATAAAAAATGCAACAAAAACTTTACGAGCTCCGGCAAACCAGTCGGTATAGTTACCGGCGGAATAGTACCGAAAATAAAGGCATTTTAATGACGTCGTAAAGTTTTTGTGGCATTTTTTATTTGCAGGAAAGTGATGACTTAGATTATACCAGTTACAAACAAAAACTCGGTGACACACAAAACATCTTGAAGTATTGTGGGTTGAGCATATTTAGTTGGCATAAAAGACGAAATATTAGTAAATCACCGAATTTAGCTATCAGGAACACATAACATATTTATTTACATATGATACCGCCACTCGAAACTCTCAAGCTAAGAAAAATTATGAGCCCGACCCTGCTTTGACATACGTCTAGCAATGGTCATCGCTATGATGTTGCCTCTAGTTGCAAAACGCCCAACTATTTTAGACGAAATTTAACAAATTCGTATTCAACCTTAGACGTTAATAGGAACAAATATTATGCAGACTTTTCACTTTTTTTCATGTTATTTTATTTTATACTACATCGTATTATATATATTTTTTATTTGAATATTTAAGTCCCTTTGTGGAATATAAAACAATTTATGGTGAATTTGTGACCAATGAGTAGAATATTCGCGTTGAATAATCAAGAAGGAGAACATTTTGGAAACTTAATTTTACCTAGGATTACAATATAAAATATTGTCCTTGTCTTAGGTTTGCTAGTTTGCATAATGAAATCAATTCTGAATTCTGCTGGCTCGTTTTTAAGAAGAGTGTAAAATAAGAATGAGGATATTTTACGCACTATTTGACCTTGGTAACGCACCCTTAATTCGCTAGAGAATTTTAAAAAATAGTGTGGATTATTTTGTAAAAGTTTCTTTGAGATAAATAGTTCTAAAAATATTGTTTAATGCTGATGCTTTTAAGTCGAGATATAATGTGAGATGTCTCAAAAGCGTTAAGTCTGATGTTAAAAATGCATATGATAGAAATTGTAGGTCATAAAATGCCCTTTATAGCTACTTATGATGTAATTGTTAAAAATAATCTATTATTTTGTGAATGGGAAAGTTTGCGAAACAAACGGAACCCCACGAATAAAACAAAGTCATTTTTAAAACACGCCAACGACAGTGTAAGGTCTAAGTGGTGCCACAGGTATAAGTGCCTCTGGAAAAGCGTGAAAACAACACGGTGGCCGAACACATACAGGCCTCTTAGGTTGGAAAAATAAAAATGTTTTTTGCTGGGAAGTTTAGCTTGAGACTTCTGAGGCCATAAGCTCACTTTATTTTTTGAAATTTTGAAGTTCGGTGGGTTGCTTCGAATTTGTTGGTCAGAGTCAATCCTGCACCCTGTATATGGTACCATGTATCACTTACAATATTTTTTTTTGTACAAGAACTATGAAAACCATATATTTTTTCCTTATACGTCAAAAAAACTTGACTTTTATGACAGCTCACAAGCTCTGAACCTCAGTAAAAGATAATAGTATATTATTCAACGAGAATATTATGATGGCTATTATTCACGGGGGTAAAATCACCTGTGTAAATAGTATTATAGTACATTCCATTCCCTATAAGAAAATACAAAACGCAAATGTCAAAATTAGCCAAGAAATTCAATCATTTGGTTCAAAAGGACAAACCCCGATAAAAAGTCACTTTCAGTTTCATTTCAAGTAAAAACCACAAATAAGTCACCAAAAATCTGAAAGAATTTACTAAACATCGATAATTCCAAAATAACCTAAAACATCAACACGTTACACTATTCCATTCATCAATTCTACAGCACAATTTTTCTAAATCTCACCTAAAAAATACAGCTTCCATATAAATAGCATTCGACACCTAAAATACTTTTCGTACCTCCGGTAATAACCTAAATCAATAAAAAAAAACACGTTAAACTATTCCATTCATCAATTCTACAGCATACTTTTTCTAAATCGCCCACCTAAAAAATACAGCCCCCGTATAAATATCATTCGACATCCAACATACTTTTCATACCTCCGGTATAAACCTTAAATTCGTATCCATTAATTTTCTATAGCTCATCTTCTATTCAATTTTAATCTTTTCTCGAATTGCTCTCTGATTATTTTATCTATTTCATTTTAGTTCACATTTCCAAATTAATGTCACGACTTATCCACGTTCCAATGCGCTAACACACTGTCATTTCTTTTCAACTCCATATTTACCCCCTTGAAACATCATCACGCGAGACAACTCAATGACCATATTAAGTGCGTGCGTAAAGTATGGCAAACAATCGTATAATTGTTATTTCAAAATTTCCATTTACACAGATGATGCACAACCCTCGCCCGCACGGAATGTAGGGATCCAACTTTCTAGAATATAATGGGTGTAAAAACGTTCGTGCTCGACTCACGGAGCACGACAAACGAAACCATACCAAACAGTATGAAAGACCGAACTCAACCCGCTTCAGGCAAGTCAGTGCTGGTACCTGAAGTGAGTAATTCTGCATCTCGCCAGTGTAACTCGTGTTCGTGCTCCTTCCTAGGCCGGAATCTAGTAGTATTTTTCTATTTAATTTAATCTGCCACCGCGCACCTAATTCTAAGTAAATTTCTTGATATTTTTCCAATAAAACTCCACCGAATCAAACCTCCCAAGCCGGAATGTATTCGTCGTCAATTAGTTACAATCAAAAAATTGTAAGGGGCGAGCGTAGGTGCGTCTTTACTATGTACATACTTCGGTATGCGATGTAAAGCGATGAGAGGCGCAGTTAGTACTTGGATGGGTGACCATTCCAACGGAAACCGCGTTCTCGCCTCACACATCTTCCAGCGGCTTGTATATCAGTGTATGCGCGGAAGCTATATTAGGCGAGGGTTGTATAGGAGATATACCATCCTTCGGAGGGGATGTAAAGCCGTCGGTCCCTTGTTAGGCAAGTAAAAGATCCCTACTCTTCTTAAGGGAAGAAGTTCGGCAAAATTCCTGGTTGGGGGTAGCTCGTCTACAGGCGTCGGTGTTAGGCCTCAGTAGCGGAAATAGGCCGACGTTAAATAAATGTATAAAAAAAAAAATTGTAAAAAAATAATACTTTAATTTTATTTAACCTGTGTTTGTTTTTAATAATAAATATTATAATTCGATCTAAACTGAGTGTTTTAATATACAATTATAATTCTAAACATTTTTTAATCATCATATTGTCTTAACAATCAATAGAAACAGCGTGAATATCTTTTGTTCTAAAAAAACCTTTATGAAGACACATTTAACCCTTCCACAAAATTGACCAAAAATGAAATAAAATGTTAAAAATTCCCTGATATGTTCAACAACAATGCAGAAATTACATATAAACTCTACGGACCTAAAAATGATTTTCACCCCTTTGGTAGCCAAAAATATGTTTTTCAAAACGAAATTGTGCGCTTTTCCGCCCTTTAAGCTCGATATAAACTATTTTTTAAGGGTGTATATCGATTATCCCTGAAAATTTGATAAAAATAGACACTATTACTAATATTTCCATATTTCTCCCCATCGGCTTGTAGTAAAAATTTGGGAAAAATCCTATTTTTTGGGAGGTCACTCTATGTTCACCCCCAGTAAAAGGGTTGAAATGATTAGGGTTATTTTTTTTTTTTTTTTTTTCGTTATTTCAACTTAATTAATTTTCAAAGGTATTCATTTCATATGTTGCCAAAACTTAACATAATCCAAAATGTTTGAAGTCTTTACACTGAATTAGTAACGATTAAGGATTTATACCCTTTTTTGCACTCGCTTCCTCTACTATTAGTACATTTTCTGAGCACAATAATTCAGTTTTATATATTTGCTTCCCACCAGGGAGCCTAACCATAGTTCAAATTTTCAGCATGGCAATCACCTCTGCTTGAGGGTTGAAGTAGCACGTTTAAAAACACTTTACATAGTGTGTCCCCTCGGAAACAAAAATTTACCGTGGCAAAATAGGTTTGAACTGTTTTCGGTGAACTTCCCTGTATATTGTTTGCACTTCATAATCGTCAGCGCGCGAGCTCGGCTCTTGTCGACAATGCTTAAGAAAGCTTAAATACTTTTTTCGAACAATTCATCTGTCCGACTTAGTCAAAGATGAGGCAAAAAAATTAAAACGAAAAAGCCATCAATCGGTCGTTTTATTTTATGGTTCCTGTTGTGTCTACCACACAGGCAGAGCAGTTATCTAGAGTCATATTAGTGCTTACATCACAAACCTGTCATTCGCTAACATATTTTTATCCTGAATAATTACGTGCTAGGTGTCGGAAACCTATAAGAAACAAAAAAGACGACAGCACTCACTGCAGCTGGTGTCAGGAAGTCTTGAATTTCACACATGCTGGTGCATGTTACACCAACCATGTTTATTCAACCAATGCACTTTGTTTACTTTATTATATTCTTAGTATCGCCTTCACATATTTTAAACAAATAGTAAAGTTGTCTTTATCGCATTTTGAAACACATGTTGGCATCAGAGAAACATTGACTTACTTAATATGTATAGTTGTGCCAGCCAGACGTTTAATTTGTCATATAAATGAGGGTTGTGGAACTTAATGGGTCATTTCATAGATGCAACAAAAACGAAGTAACCACATCATTAATAAAATAGGGGCTTCCTTGTTCGACAAGGAATGGCTCAAAATTTTATTTTTAAAGAAATCCAAAATCAAGATTTTACAAATCCTAATGTTTTGCCATAGGGAATATTTAGTATTCTAGTACAGAATAATGAACCATGAAGAAACAAAAGTGGGACATGGCAGGAGCTCTTTTATACTACTGTACTATACCTATAGTGTGGTCCATGTAACGGATAAATGCATTATCTACGTACTTAACAATTTATGAGTAGAATCCTAACACGTCAATTTTTAATTCTAAAATCACATTTTTTGAGCATTATTTTTTATCTCCCCCTTCAACCCTCTTGGAGTGACAGGTACTCCTTTAAGATTTTTAAATGGAACAAGGGTGTGTGTGATGCGAAGCGGCGCCTAGGTATATAACGAGAAGTGTAACACAACAAATTCAGTCTTTAGAATCCTTCTGAAGAAGCTGACAGAATAATTAGCGAAACGTCAAGTTCGACCACGACCACGGCAAGACCCGGAAGAAACTACATCATTAGATAACTATTAATTGTTCAAGGTATTGTTCATTGTTTAGAAGTCGCAATATGGACGTTTTACTAACATCGACCGATTAAGGAAACTGGTTTATTTTACTTAAATAAATTTCTACAAAACATAAATTGGACTTTCATAAATAATGAGAACATAAAAATTGAGGACAAATTTCAAATATTTATCGATTATATAACATCAGCTGTGGAAAAAGCATTTCCTGAAAAGTCAAAATTAGTGAAAGACAATAAAACATCAAAAATTAACTGGTTTAATGACGACTTAAAACATAAAAGGGATACGTTGCATTTCCTAGAGGATATATATAAAGAAACACCCACAGAAGAATTTAAAAGGTCCGAACCTTCTAAAGCAAGAAAAGATACCCACGACAAACTTCTTGCAGGTTCAAGCAACTCACAAAAGCTATTTGGAAAATCATAAACAGCAACAAAACTCACTCAAATATTTTATCAGATAATATATCCCCAAATGAGTTTAATCTATATTTCGCTAATGTTGCTGAAGATATAATAAATAAATTACCATCTACTAATAAAACCTACAAAGATTTCTTAGGGAACGGTACAATAGAAAACAAAAATAAATTTTGTTTCAGAGAGGTAACTTATATTGAGGTAAATGATGTGATCTCAAATCTCAAAAAGACTAAGGTTAAAGATGCTTATTTTTTTTATATGAGAATTTTAAAGGCAATAAGATACATAATGTTAATCCCACTAACCAATTTAATAAACATCTGTATCCGTACAAGTACTTTTCCTGATTCACCTAAACTTGCAAAAGTCATACCATTACACAAAAAAGACTGTATAAATGAAGTTGGAAATTATAGACCCATTTCCATTTTGCCTTTATTATCAAAAATTGAAAGTATATTAAAAAGACAGATCATTTATTATTTTGAACTTAGTTCCAGTCAATTTGCCTTCAGAGTTAACTCGTCGACGACTCTAGCCATAGAAAAGTTAACTAATATGATAGATAAAGGTTTTGATGATGGTGAATACATATATACTCACTTTTTAGACCTGTCAAAAGCTTTTGACTGTGTATCTCATGACATTCTAATAGGAAAACTACACTTTTATAATTTTTATATAGGTAGCATTAATTTAATACAATCATATCTTACAAATCGTTATAGATATGTTACTCATCGGAATTCAAACTCAAGTTTAGTAAGGATGGAATACGGCGTTCCACGGGGCTCTATATTGGGACCTATATTATTTCTAATATATATTAACGATTTAACTAATATCACCTCGTCAATATTCATTCTATTTACAGATGACACCACCATCATTCAGTCAAACAAAAATCTTGTTACTGTACATTCTAATATGAATGATACACTGTTAGAAACCCAGGAATGGTTTGTAGCAAATCCACTTTGTTTAAATCAGTCAAATACTGAAACTATGGTATTTAGTTCATGAAACTTAGTCGAAAACACTATTAAAGGTAGCGTTAAATTTCTCGGAATTTATCTCGATAGTAAGTTGTCGTGGGATCAGCACATAAATTTTCTTTGTAAAAAAATTTCAATAAACATATATCTACTCAGAAATCTTGTAAGTAATGTGTCTCAGAAAACACTAATCACAGCCTATCTTGGTCTTATACATTCCTCCTTATCGAATGCTATTTTGGTTTGGGTTCATTCAAGTCACAGTACAAATGTGTTTGCACTTCAAAAAAAAGCGATACGAATTATATACGGTCTAAATTACAGAGAAGACTGTAGACACGCTTTTAAAAAATTAAATATGTTAACGTTGCCCAACACGTATATCTTACAATGTATGTTATATATTAAAAGAAATTTGTTGAGGTACACTCCTCATAGGGAAATTCATGGATATTCTACGAGAAATAGCAAAAATATATGTCCAGATATTTTTCGTCTTAGTAATTCCCGCAATGGAATAAATTACTACGCAATAAGGTTATTCAATCATCTTCCAGAAAAAATTAGAGAACTCGAGTATATTCCATTTGGAAATACTCTTAGAAAATTTCTAAAAACTAATGTCTTCTATACTATTGACGAATATCTCTCTTCAAATTTTTTGTGACTAAAATTTTTTTATATATATAATTTTATTACGCTACTCTGGTTTTACTTAAGTGTGTATATATATATTACTTTTTATATATGTGTTTTATTAAATTTTATCTATTTTATTATACAATTTATTATTTTATTTTTATGTCGTACCAATGACTTGTGTAAAATACTTTTGTATTAGTGACACCAATAAACTATTATTATTATCATTATCGGCGGCAACTTGTCTTGTAGGTTTATGTGGATTATCTTGAATATCTAACAATACATCCAATACCTTTTCATTGTCTAGAATGCGTTTCCTACCAGATTTGTAAATATTTGTGATATTTCCAAATTCACGAAATTTATTTTTTACTCTGCTAACCATAGTCTATGAAATGCGACGGTCAGGATACTTGGTATTGAAGCTTTCGCATACCTGTAAAACTCCCCGTGTAAGGCCAACCGTTTTCAAATTATTTGCTTACTTTATTTTCAATATTCAATTATTCTTATTTCATTTATCAATAATCATTTTTTTATGGCATAATCACAAGGAATTAAATTTAAAATGCCATTATCAATTTTAAATACACATTTGCATAATATTTCAGTTTCCAAGTCAAACAATTTTATTTTGTACAGAAATGAATAAGTTTAAAAAGCCTTAAAAGCAACGTTAGGCTATGCTAGCTCGTTGCATTTCTAAACAGATGTTACAGAAGTTAAGAGCCCTAATGAACCTTATTATTCATTGGAGCCCGTAACTAAAACTTAACAATCGCCATTTTCAAGTAGCCCCGTCTATGTGTCTCCAAACGCCACTCTCTCTCTCTCTCTCATTCGCGCCATACACTTTTGCATATGGATGCGTGCATGCATATATAAGCGATGAGAAAACCGCGACAGGGGGTCATTTTCCTTTGACCGCCCAGGAAGCAACCACATAGGAGAAACCAAGCCCATCCACCAGAGATTCTACTAGGACGTACAAGGGTGCAAGAGAATTAGATCCGATTTAATTATTACCGACACTTTCCGTGTCGAGGCCTTGTACTTTGAAGGAATAGAAGCAGACTTCCAGCCATGAAGTGTAACCCAGCGAGGTGCGAGACTCTGACTAAGTTCCTCACAATGACAACGTGGTTACCGAGAGAGATATTGCAATTTTCCCGGGTGAGGCTCACATGCCCGTCCCGCGACCTTACCCATTTTTCAAATCAGTTAACTAAATTTCACCTTTATTACTGGCCTTTATAAATTTGTCTGACAACGATATAAGGAATCCGGGGGAGAATCTGTAGACTTATACATACTGAGCCTAACGTTCACTGGCCGTTCGGCCGCTGTGGCATCTAAAGTTTTAATTAAGTTTCTTTATTTATGGGACAAACAATCAGAGCTAGGGAAATTTAGGACATAGTTTTACGTTTATTCACTGGTTTGAGAACAATGTTCTTTCGTTTCAAGATTCATTTAAGTTGCATCGTAATTCAATTTATCTTAATTAGTTTACAAACAGTTTCAAAAGTTATGTTCATTTCATTTTGGCTTTATTCAATAGACCGACAAATAGTCTCTTTTCAAGTTAAAGTCAGGTTAGTTCAAATCACACATTGTTTTGCTACAGTTAACAGATAATATTATTCCGCTTTCTCAGCGGGGATGGAATTTTACTCTCCAGTTGGTAATACGTGTTCTTTGAATTGTGTTAATTGGGTCAACGGACAACGACCCCAGTCATCCTAACTATCTAACAATATTCTAAAGGTTTATGGCCATCATGTTCAACAAGGGCCTTGTGCGAGGGTGGCCTACTCTACTTATTTGCGGTCAACGCAATGTAAGTACTCTTAAGGAACGCTGCAGGGGGTTTTTGTACAGAGATTGTTTATTTCTTCTGGCGTTAAGACTTTACAACTGTGGGTCATTTTATTCAAATTATACGGATTACGGCACATTAGATTTGCCGTGATAGCCGTATTACTCTCTAGGATTAAATGCATTTCCCTACAGTTGGTTATGTATTTCACACACTCTACGTTATCCCTTTGACAGCGATTGTAGTGGCCTGTCACCGTAAATGTGGTACCGCCATCGTGTTTCTCAAATCAGAGGAATTGCCCTCGCATCAGTCGTAAGGTTTTACGCTGGTTTATACCGCCACGTGGCTTGTAATTACGAACGTCATGAAGCCATAAATTGATTTTTTATGAGTATACTTCGAGAAGCATTGAACGCACCTTGAAAGTACTATTTTATTCCCTCCGAGTTTGACGATTTGTCACCAACATCTGAATATATGTATAAAAGCGATTTCTGCCTTTTCTTTCCTGGTAAAACAAGTAATAATCTAAAGATATGATGATAGGTTAACTCCAATCAACTAAACGCCAAAACAAACTTTACACATAAATCCACAGTTCAATCTTGAGTAATAAGACAACAATTAAATAACAAAAATGATTAACGAGGTTTCTCAATTCAGTTTGAGCAGTGCGTTCAAACTTACAAGGTACTTAAATTATAATTAATTTTCTATGGTAAATAATATCAGATAGAAACAAGTAATATCAAACTTTGCATAAAAGAACCTGGGGTAAATATAAAGGATTACTACCAACACAACGTAATTTGGGTCCTAACTTTGTAAACTTCTTAACATAACATTGAGATAAATGATTACTGAGTGGGATTAAATATATTCTTAATTGCTTCACGATTAAGGATTTTGTAATTAAGTAATAGACTGGGGATAGAGGCGTTTCAATATATTAAAACACTTTACTTTGTTTCTATCAATAATTATTGTAATTTAAACGTTACTGCAGTTTCGGTACCTACTTAACGTACCATTATCAATCGAAACATTAAAAAACTTTCAATCATTCTTTTAGAGTGTCACAAACATTATACGACATAACCATATACAAAGTCTCTTTAAGTTTTGAAATATTGCTTCTTAACAATGATCTGAATCTAAACACGTGTATATTTTCTGTGAAATTCACAACTGTAATAATCTTTTGACCAGAATGATCCGATAACCCTCTAAATAACATTTTTTTTTGTAAAATTCTATTATTAAAATATCACAGATTAAAATTTTCAACTTGCGCGTTGTACACTTGTTCTTATCAATGATTAATGAGTAAAGGTTTGAAAAGAACAGTTTCTCAGTTCAAAAATAGATAATATTATTTTAGGCTAGTGAAAGTGTTTTTTATTACCTTTTATTTTTTTGCTTTTGGATAGCTCATCAGCCAGTATCTTAAATATTTAAATGTTTGAATCTTTGATTCTTTGAATGTTTGAATGTATAGATGTCTGAATGTCTTAATGCCTGAATGTCTTAATGCCTGAATGTCTGAATATATGAATATCTAAATATCTAGGCATCTAAGATTTAAATGTCCAAGTGTCTAAGGCTCTGAATGTCTAAATATCTAACTGTCTAAGTGTCTAAGAGTCTAAATGTCTGAATCTCTAAATGTCTAAGTAACTAAATGCCTAAATGTCTGAATGTATAAATGCGTAAATATGTAAAAGTTGCGTTTGAAAAGTTTAAACGTTTATTTGTCAGCTTATCAGCAAAATATTATGGTGGAGTCTGTCGAACGCCTTAAAAAAATTATATAAATAACATCAACTTGGCCACCTCCATCCTGTGCCTCAGTTGCCGTAAACCTACCCGATATGAACCCACGTTTATTTGATAAAGAGGCACATCTTAGATTATTTCCATTATTCAACTCTGTGTCGCTCAAAATTGCATACATTTAAATTTAAAAAACAATGACTGTTTAAGATCGTAATATAATAAACTTAATGCCCCTTAAATGTCGGTCAATATTTAATGACGATTATGTACTATAACAATGGAAGGGTTCTTAGATTAATAAACAAACATATCCGGGTTGTACTAGTTTTATAAATAAACAAAGGTAGGTATTTATAGTTTAGTTTTACGTTTTTTGTGATGTAGGCAATATAACAACCACTAACAGGTGATACGAGATATCTTTGTGGTTTAATTCGAGTTTTAACAGGTTTACTGTAATCGTCATGTGTTTATTCATATATTAAAGAAACCTTCATTGTCACATATTTGCTCTACCCTGCCGATATAATGTAGAGTTGTTTTTTTCGTTAAAAATTGTACCAATAGATAATCGTTGCACATGATTTTTTCATCATCTACAAGTTTACCAAGTTCATCTTTGTCGGATTCCGTCTCTTATCCGAATCCGATGAATTGTTATAAAATTTACTTGGTTTCGTAATATTATGAGGCAATTCGACTTCGAAATCTGACGAAGTAATATACTTCTCTTAGACTTCTTGTTTTCTTCTTTCTGCAATTTAATTCTCTTTTTAGTTATTACTGTTTCTTTTTTCTTGTTCACTGTATCAGGTTTATCGGCCATCACTTTTCTTTTGGTATTTTTTCCTCTAACTTTAACCTCTTTATATTCTCCAACTGAATTCTGCTCTTTTCCAGAGTGCTAGTGTAAATCGCCCCTAGTCGAGATTTTCGGTATGTTTCTTGGGGAAGCTTTTGGTATGGCCTCACAGTTGCTACAGATATTATGTTAATTTTAGGTTTAGTAGCCTTAATGACAATCTCACTTAACAATGACTTTATCATAGTCGTTATTTCTTCAATATCAGTGTCACATATTGGAGCTCTATCGATAGAACTGGTTGATGTGCAAGCAATGATTGAAGGAACATCAAAAACCTTTATATTTGCATTGGGATCGGCATCCTTGTCAGGGCATGGACGATCTGTGGCCCCATATGCCCCATAAAATCATCATCTGTAAAAATCATTGAGTTTATGGGCCATAAACTTGTACGATTAAAATTTATTATGATGTTTTTGGCAGTAAAACTTTGTAAGAATGGATCGGCTGTCTTGCGATATCATAAATGGATATCGGTTTTCCAGGATTTGACAATAAAAAATCATTAAAAGACACTTTATACCTATTTTTAAATGGACCATATATTCCTTTGTCTAGGGGTTGCATGGTTGCAATGTGGAGGAAAAGATAACAAAAGGATACCATTTTCTCGGGCGTAAGGTATGGCTTCAATAGTTACGTGAGTCTCGTGATTATACATTAAAGTCAGAATGGGACTTGTAGGGCCACAGTGTGTATGTGTTAGAATATGTTCTAACAGCTTCAGAAATATTTCAGTCATCTATCCTGGCTTTTTAGCAAAGCCCCTGGAACTGCACCATTCAAAAACAGAACTTTCATTCGAACGCGTGGAAATATGAAGCGAGCTTTTTAGCAAAGCCAATTGCCCCTGGAACTGCACCATTCAAAAACAAAACTTTCATTCGAACGCGTGGAAATATAAAGCGAGGGGGAATGTTGTTTCCGGCTGCTGAAATTATCCGCACATACACCTCTTTCAGCCGAAACGCATTGTCCCACACCGTTCGTGCCTTTTTCCGCAATTATTTTCGGAGCTTGGAGAACAGTAGTAATTCCGGTCTCACCAACACTCCAGATTCGATGAGGAGTAACTTGCATTTTGCTTGAACTTCCGCATAATTTTTAAAAAATAAATCAACATTTGACTTATTAAAGAATGAAGCTCTTGCAATGCTTGTGTTTTCAGCTTTACGATAAGAAAGTTTTGGGTGACGTCTCATGAACAAACGCATCCATTTTACTCCCGCCAATTTGTTTTGGTCCTAAGTTTTGGAGTATTCTTTGTCTAATTTAGATGCATACTTATAAGCCACTGGTCGAGCAGTCCTGTATGTCAAGCCGTAACAAATCTTAGATGAATGTTTCATATAAACTTCCAAGTCAATTTCTTCTTTTAGAGAAAACACCTGATGTGTAGCATATTTAGATAAATTGGTCGAGTTTGCATCTGAATCGCACTCATTATCAGAATCTGTAATATTCCCATTTGGTCGATGTCGTTTAATGGTTGCAACTCTATCATGCAAAGTTGATTTAGGAATAATGAAAGTGCTGACAGCATTACGTATTGACATTCTGTCACGTAAAACATTCATTCAAATAGCATTTTTCATTACATCCTTGGGAATTTCGGGTCTGTTTTTCTTTTTTATGTAATTTCTCACCATCCTGTAAAATAATAAAAATTACTAATTATCTATGTAAGCCACCTTCGGACAATTCGAATGTGCCCCACCATATTTGTCCGAATGTGCGAAGTAGCAAAAATTTATAAATGCTAATATAAAATCTATTAAAACGTTTATATGTTATTTGTTATGAGGTTATGTTACGCTAAAATAATTAGTCTGCAATATAAAAGAGTAATATATTACCTAAACTTTGGCATGGAACAGTGGACACCTCTTATTCTGATTTTCACAAATAATTCCACCTTCTTTGCCGAATTTTGCGCGGTAAAAATTGACAGCGACGCTAAGCTCACAACTGAATACTGGAGTACCGACAAAGTTGCTTTAACGCACTTCTGTGGCGGTAAATTTAAAATTTCCGGAGGTACCCCATGTCCGAACTTGCCCCACTCTACCCTACGTCTTCACGTATTAAAAAAGCCTGTAGGCATAGTTACAGCGATCATGCGTTTCTTTTGCCCAACCTTGTATATGTTCCTGCAGATATAGATGAATATAACTGAATTAGATAATATCCTATAGTTATCACGAAGTGTTATCAGGGATATATTTTACATGTACGCTTTTATCAATTTTGTTAAACCAATACAGTTCATTTGGACAAAACACCATAAAGGAAATTAATATATTCATTGTATATTATATTGTAAACGGAATTATCTAACCAAGATAGGAATTCCTGCAATAAAAGAAATGACAAAGCAATTAAAATATGCATGGATTCGAAAACCACAACTACAAAACAATAACAAAAGCAGGCTGTGACTACTGCATTACGTCGCGGAGACCAAGAAGGAGGTCCGTCATGTCTTAAAAATAGAACATAAAACAGAAGTACCTCCTCGATAAAGACTTTCATCAGCGAGTTAAACATGCCGGAAGTTCGCAGCATTCCGACACAATATTTAGATAAAAAGTCAAGATAGAGACGATGTACCGTTCGAAAATAAACGACTATTAATAAATCTGACAAAGCGACGTTTTCAAAAGCGGCTTATTTTTCACTTCTACATGAAATTTGGTTTCTGTTGTTGATTAATTTTAATTAGATGGGAGAAGATGCCATTTCCATATTTCAGTCTTAACTGGTTTTCCTTATACTGGAGGTAATTACACTACAACGTGATTGATTTAACGACTTTTTTCTGCCCATTTCGTAATAGACGACATACAACAAATCACATTCCATTTACCAACTAGGAAACTATGAAACTGAATGTAAATCATTATACAGAAAATTGTCGTTTTATTTCTACATCTGGTTGCAGCAACACAGGCGTTGCTCAATAAGATTACTATTTGATTTATTAAAAAAAAAGAATTAAAGTAAATCCTGCAACGTTTAAAAATATTTTTTAATTCTAAGAGACTTCTCTCCATGTGGCATAAGAATTTATTATTATAAGTAGTTATTGAATCTTCGTCAATTTAATTATTTTGTTCCAAAATATTATTTTATGGGACATTGTATCTTTTTAGGTGCAATTTAAGATTTTAATATCAGATATTTAATAAACGATATACTGTGTGTTTCTTTCTGGGAATAGTAAAGATGCATTTTTATTCTAGTTCCGAATTTATATTTTTACTTGCTTTTCTTAACTCACAATCCATGCACAATGCTTATGTTCAAATCTTGCGTCCTTTATTTAACACACTTCCTGACATAATCAATTGATTGAATTTTGTAGTTACTAAGATCAGAAGGCAATACAGTATTCCACCGTTACTTTTGCAAATATCCGCGCGTAGAGGGCGCGGAGGTGATAATTGTCTTCAAATATTGCATCCTTTGTTTAACACACTTCCTGACGTAATCAATTGATGAAATTTTGCACAGTTACTATGATCGGATGAGAATATAGTATTCCACCATTACGTTTGCAAATACCAGCACGTGGGGGCGCGGGGGTGAAATTGAAAAATCTGCCAAACGAAGGAGCGAGAAAGGGAAGGAGCGAGAAATCAAAACGAGTCGTTAATAGTTTTTATTGAGCGGTCTCTGGAGGGTAAACCCCCCAAAAAGTATTACTAAAAAGTAAAAAATAAGAAAAATTTAAAATCTTGCTTTTCTGTAAAAAGTCGTACTAAAAAGTAAATAGCAATAAAAAATACTAATGTACGAATGCAAGAAAAGCAAGGCGTGTGCACTTTGTATGATTGTACGCATGATTGTATGAAAAGGATGGAATCATTGTTGCCTTCAGTCATGCGTACATTAAGATGATATATATATTTATATGCAGGGTGTAACGCAACTTACCCGAAAAATTTTAACCATACATGCACCTTTAAATAAGAAGTCGGTTTCTTGAGAAAAAAGTAATGAAGCGAGCCAATATCCATTGGCTTGATGACGGTCTCGATAACTAGGGCCGAGTAGGACTACTACACTTTGCTCCTAGATTATCTCTGTAGACCTGGACCGGCCTTCGTGATAGGTGGGCCCGCTTACTTCTACCAGACCCAACTCGCAAATGCGAGATGTGTCGTGGTATTTTCTGCAGACCTCCCCTGGTCCTGGCTCTTCAACCTCGCTGGCTGAGGTCTCTTCTGGCGCTCTTCTTGTCTTGATATTTTCTTTCTTCGCCAGCTTGTCGCCCCCGTGGGTGGGTAGTCATCGGTCTAGTTGGGTTTAGGAAGTTTTGGATGGGATTGACTGCCGGTACGTAGGACACGCGTGTCCTACCCCGGATCATCGGAAAGGTAAGGATATGAGCTGTGTAGCTCGGGAGTGTGGAGACCCTAAGTGCTTATTTTAGCACTTTCGGACTCCACGGAGCAGGTGGGACAACGGGCGTTGGACGGTATGTTGTCCGACACCCGCAAGGAGGTTGGGTTAGGGTAGAAAAACGCCATGTCTCTGGTAGTGGTGGTCCGTCCTGGGGTATCTGAAACAGATCGGTTAGCGGGAAATATAAGTTATACTCACCCGTTGTCCAGTAGCTGTACCCTCGGCCGTTTGTGCCTCGGGGCGTCGGCAGGGTCATAATCAGTGGCCTGTCTGATCAGCGGGTTTCCATGCTCCTCGGCTTGGGCGTACAGCTTCTTCGCTCGTTCCCGGATGACTTCAGTGACCGTGGTGTACTCCAGGTCTCTGACGATATCTGCGGTTCTCACGTACCATGGGGCGTCGACTGCCGTCCTTAGGGCGATGTTTTCCACTGCCTGGATTTTCTTCATGTAGGACTTTGCATGGTAGCCCCACGCTACCGAGGCGTACGTCAGCTGCGGCCTGATGAGGGTCTTGATAAGCGTGAGCTTATTCCTCAAGTTGAGACGGCTCCATTTTTCCATCATCGGGTAGATGTGGGCTCTCGTGCGCCGGGCCTTGGCTGTGATAGCGTCCGTGTTCTGTCTCCACGTTAGGCTTCTGTCCATGACCACGCCAAGGTATTTGACGGTGTCGTGCCATTGGATGTCCTCGCCGTTCATGGAGACGTGTCCTGTGGGAATTTCTTTCCGCACTCGTCTGAAGAGAATGGCTTGGCTTTTGTCGGCAGGCCCAACACAAAAAAATATACAAATTGTTAAAGATACAAATTAATGAAAATTTTGAAAATGGTAATTTATTGACCTCTACTTAATTGAAGGACTGTTGTATCTGGACTATCTGGTAGACTAGTATAAAATAGACACTGCATAAAACAATTAAAAAAAAAAAGATCCAAATTCACTATGCTCATTGAACATGTCACTGTCCTCAGAGCTCCAATGTATATTTTATCGTGAACGGATAACGATCATCTTGTGTGCTAATTGTTAGTAATTAAGTGATAGTATTTTTTATAATAAAAATGGTACATGTGTACAGTAATGAGGAGTGGATGGGCATTGTGTTAGCGTACCAAGAAGCAAGACAAAACTCGTTAGCAGCTTATCCCCTTTATGCGCAGCGATGAAATAGGCTCTTCCCTCATCACAGCAACATTTACGGCAGTAGTTCTACGCGGACGTGCAAGTGAAAGGAAATTTATGTGCAAACCGTGGATAAAGGGAGGTCGGGTGCGCCCACAATGCGTTGTAAACGTCGAACAAGAAATTTTAGAGATTTTGGAAGATAATCCGCCAATAAGCACAAGGCAGGTTGCAGTTGTGTCGCATCAAACAGTGTGGCGTATACTTCGTGAGGCTCAATTATACCCTTATCACGTCCAGAAAGTCCAAGCATTATTGCCTACCCACACCTTAAGAACAACATTTTGTGAATGTTGGTTGCAAAAAGCCGATGTCTTGGTCACTGATGAAGCTATTTTTACGCGTAATGGTATAACCAATCTACATAATACGCACGTTTGGGCCATAAGCACTAGTTCGGAATCACTTTCAACGTCGGTTCCCTTTAAACGTGTGGGCAGGGACTGTCGATGAACGCCTAATTGGTCCGTTCATATTGCCAAATCGGATGGATGGTTTGCAATATCTGTATTTTCTCCGTAATGATCTTCCTGACATTCTTGAAGTTGTGCCCTTGGAGATCCGAAGTGTGATATAGTTTTTACATGATGGTGCGCCCTCACATTATAATAATAATAATACCTTTATTTCTATAGACTTTTACAAGCATTAGAATATAGTCAAATTGGTCAAGTTACACAAGACATATACATATATAAATTTGTCAATAAAAAAATAAATTAGGTATAGAATAATGTAAAAGAACAAACAAAGCATGACTAACAAACAAGAAGTTTCAAATTATTAACTTTACAACGGGAAAACGAAAACAAACTCAAGGAAATATTTCCTCGGTTGTCAGCTGGTATTGGTAAAATTAGTCCCTAAATACTCATCAACTGAGTAAAACGAGTGTTTGAGTAAAGTAGTACGTTTAGTAGTACGAAATTATTTGACCCAATTAAACGGGATACGTTGGATCGGATGGGTTGGACCCGTAGCTTGGCCTCCGCAGTAGGGTGGTCCTTATTTTTGAAATTCATAATTTCAATTGTCTCACCTCCTAATTTTTTTCCTTTTATAAACATATAAAACTCATCCAAATTTTAGACAAAGTAAATGATGGGAAACTATGCCTCACGTAAGGCGCGATATACCTATTACCTATGACGCTGAAAACTCCATACATTTCGTATCGTTTTGTGGTAAGGCATAAAAAATGTTTTTTGGGTTTCTGTATATGTAAAAATTAACAAATAACTTATAACTAACATGACAACCTCACCTGATTTACGTCGATGTGAGCCTGGAATCCAAGATGAGTATGTGAGCAAAGTTTGATCCTATATCAGTATAAAAACACAAAAGACATCATTGCTCATAGTTGTGATACACGACATAGACAAAAATCTATTGCAGTACCTAAAGTGGTTAAGACGGTAGGACAACGCTGTCACATTTACTTGGCTCCTAAAATATATAATGAAGTACCGATATCTCTAAAAAGTGTTAACTCGTTTAAACTTTTTAAGAAAAAACTTAAAAAATGGGTATTAGAAATTCCAAGATTGTCAGTTCACCTCATGATTGATGTAAAAAATAATCCTGCTCAATCATAAAAAAAAAAATCTAGTCGAAATTTCATATAGTGTATATTATTACCTATTACAAACTGTTGTATTTGTTGTATTAATGATTTATATAGTGTTGTATTTACTGTGTTTATCATTCATATCGTGTTGCATAAGTTATTATTTATATGGCTTTGTATTTATTATAATTATTATCTGTATAGTGCATATTATTTTGTTAATACTTTTATGTGCTTGTGATAGTAATATATTGTTGTTTAATGTAGTTTAGAAACATCTTAAGAAAAGCAATAAGTATCATTTCACTTTACGCATCACTCTCAAATAAAATTAAATTGTAAAATATGTAATTATCTATGCAGGTCAATGCGCAGTTTTTGATCCACGTGCAGGTTCTCCTTTGTGGATTTTTTTTCTGTTTATTTATCCTATATACACAGATATATTGTTTTCCGTATTTATGTTACACTTGTTCAAATTATTTTGGTGAATAAATATATTATTATTATTATATTATAGTACGATTAGCGGTGACCGTGATTATTAATTAGAGCTTGCAGTGATATTTCTGAGTGGTCAACCGGCCCGAGGAATATCGTTTCGTATACCGGGTGCCTTCCACCATGCCAGGTGGGACTGTTTCAAGATTTATCTTCAGGAATCAGTTCAGACTGACGTTCCATGAGAAAAAAGATATTAGGAATGTTTGCATTGTTCTCATCATCTGTACCTAAATGTCTAGTTTTGCTGTCTAGTATAGCAGCTAAAGCATCACTTCAAGATCTCAATGTTCTTAAGGAATTATGCTCTTATACAAACATACACTAGGTTTTATCAAGAAAAACTTTAAAAAAGTTTTGTGGGCATCTCTGCTATCTCTCGGACGAGTCAACTGTTTTGGCATTTTACGATGAGAGTGTCCGCTTGGAAACAAAAATTGAACTTGTTAAAGCAATGCAGCTAGATGAGGCCAATGAGGATGAGGACAGTGGAGAGGACACTTCTCATCATACAAAACGTATTATAATCCAAGAAAAAAATATTGCTACTTACATCAATCAGTCACTGCAACATTTCGCTTCAAAAAATACTGCAACATTTTTTAAACGATTAAAAATTCCCTGTGAGTTTTTGAAACACCATCCTTCTACTCGGGCCTCTCTCGAAGATTTTCAAAATGGACTGGTTATCGTTAAAAATCTTAAAGTGGTTAATGATACAGCCGAAAGAGGTGTTAATATAATGGAGGAGTTTAATAGCGTTTTAACAAAGAGGATCAAAAACAGTTTCTCTTATAAATTGTAAAGGATTTCCGTAAGAAGTTCCCACGCAGTAGCAAAAATGCCCTTTTATCGAATGTTTAGATTTAATTTTTGGACTGAATTTAAAAGAAAAATAAATTCCCATATAAATAAGGACCACCCTACTCCGCAGTCCCCGGATCTAAATTCTCTTGATTTCTTTTTGTGGGGATATTTTAAAAATGAAGTCTACCAAACCGAAGTAAACAATATCGATGTATTACGTGAACACATCACAACGGCTGTCCATCCATCCATCTGCGTCTTCAGGAACAGCAGGGAACACTTCAGCTAGTGCGACAAAATTGAATTATGCGGACTTAGGCGTGCTTGAACGTCAATGGACAGAACTTTGAACAGTTTTTACAACAATGGTATGTATTTTAACATTTTCATTAATTTGTATCTTTTCTGTGGTGGACTTTTATCAATTTTTCTTTTTTAAGAAATTGGGTCGAGCGACCCCTCATTTGAAGCGTCTTTCAATTCTCTATGCTAGAGCATGGTGGAAATTAGTTTTTTCAATTTTTTTTTCGTCCCCATGAAAACCACCCTCTAGATTAACTAAGGTGGAGGTGTTTGGGAAAAATCCTGAAATATGTCGCCTTTTATCTTTTGAACGACACATTTTGATGTCAAATTTGGCTTTGTTAAGTCAATCCCCTAGCCCCAACGAAAACAAAAATTACGGTAAGGTGGTCGAGTGACCCCTCATTTTAAATGTCTTTTGATTCTCTCTTTGCGAGTGCATGATTGTTTTTAGGTTTATAAAAATGGGGAAAGTGTAGAAAAAAATTAAAACATCAAAATTCAACTTCAGAAGAAATTTTCATTAGTTCAACAAATGCTCAAATTGTGCGCCAAAGTTCTGCTCGAAACGTTTCCTTACATTTTGCAGGATATGTGGAGTAATTTGGCGGCATTCTTCAATAATGCGTCGACGTAACTCTTCCAGAGACCCTGGATCCGTTGTGTAAATTTTATTTTTCAGATGACCCCACAAGAAAAAGTCCAGAGGACTTAAATCTGGTGAGGGGGCCGGCCATTTCAGTGCATCTCTTCGTTCAATCCAATGTCCCTCCCGGAAACACTCTGTCCAGATACTCCCGAACAGCAAGCGCAAAAAGAGGTGGAGTTCCATCTTGTTGGAAAGTCAAATGCTCTTCTAGATAACGATCATCATTTTCAACGATATCTAAAAGCAATGGTTGGACAAGATCTTCCAACACTTCGAGGTAATGTTCGCCCGTAAGATTGCCTTAGAAAAAAAGGGACCAATCATGCGGTTTCCAAAAATACCTGCCCAAATATTTAGTTTTAGTGGATATTGAGTATGCACTTCGTGTAAAATTCTTGGATTCACGTCTGACCGAAACCGACAGTTATGGCGATTTACAATTGAGTTTAAGAAAAATGTACACTCGTCAGAAAAACAAATATTGAAAAGAAAATTCGTATCCGCAATTCTCTTCGCAAAACTGCTGTCGTCTTATCGAAATCAGCCTCATTCAGCTCATGTACTAAATGAATTTTGTACAGATGAAATTTATGCTGTTTCAAGATTTGTCGAATAGTAATACTAGGGATGTTGGTTACAGTGGCCAATTTCCTCATACTTAGAGTTGGGTCTACAGCGACCTGTCCCAAAAGTCCAACCACAGTAGCCTCAATTGTCACCGGGAGTTCACGTTGAGAGTCTCGTTTTTTATTGGCTACTGGACCTGTTTCTTTAAACTTCGTGACCAATTCCAACATGTGTTTTCTTTCTACGTGTTTATCGGGATGAAACAAATGAAATATGTATAGGAGGCCAATAAAAAATAGAATAAAAAACGATCTGCATATCCCGATAACAGAACGAAACCTACTTCTTAAGAAAAACATGTGTTTAAAGAATTTGAGCATTTGTTGAACTAATAAAAATTTCTTCCAACGTTAAATTTTGATCTTTCAATAGTTTATTCTACACTTTTCCCAATTTTGTAGGGGCAGATTAAGCAATTGAATTTCCTTAACGAAGAACGAGTTCATAATTTGAAATTAAATAATCCCGAAGACAAATCGATAAATTTGAAAAATTTTAACCGTTTAGTATTCAGGGCAGAAAGGGCTTTGAAATCACTGTATCTGAGTCTCGGGAGGAAACACCTAAGGTAAATAAAAATGTATTGCATACTTTTTTAAAATTTAAATTAATAAGCATATTATCAGTTTTTTAAAACAAAACACGAGTAAACCTAAAGACAATCATGCACTGGCATAGAGAATCAAAAAACCTTTAAAATGAGGGGTCACTCGACTACCTTACCGTAATTGTTGTTTTTGTTGGGGGTTGTTGGGGTTAGGGAGTTGACCTGACAAAGTCAAATTTGACATCAAAATGTACCGTCAAAAGATAAAAGGTGACGTGTTTCAGGATTTTTCCCAAACAACATACCCACCTTAGTTAATCTAGAGGGTGGTTTTCATGGGGACGAAAAAAAAAATAGGACAAAACTAATATCGACCATGCTGTCGCATAGAGAATTGATAGGTTTGAAATGAGGGGTCCCTATTTAAATTCTTGAGTTAGGGGTTGCTGGAGCTAGGGTGTTGATGTGTTAATGTCAAGTTCATGGTTCATGATTTACAGTGGACACTCTAAAACAAAGAATTGTATTTGTATTTTTGTTTAATTATCGACTATATTATAATAAATTAATACTCAACGGACTTTCGGCTAACATATTCTGCCTGATTTTTTCACATTCGCCATAATCTGTAATTAAGTTTACGCCAATCTTAGGATCCAGTTTGCATTGTTTTATAGATATGGGTATCCGTTACGCCCTCCAGTGAACAAATAGCCAGTAATAGTCCGATTTGTGGATTTTTTTAGATGTTGCGGAAATTTTTCGGACTCCAAAATATTTCGGAAAATTTCGGACTTTGTTCCCATTTAACAACTGCAGATTATTCCCGTACCTGAAGAAAAATTTTCAACCAACTAAAGACTTTAGAGAACATAAGGTAAGCCATTCGGCAAGTTCCAGCTGAAGTATTTGGTAAAATAGTATTCCGTGGAATATATCGTACCAAAACTTGTGGTAACGCCACCAGCGTTAATTTGACTTTATATACGAATAATGGCCAACAAGTATTAATGACAAGGTTTATATTTTATTGAATTTCATTTTCAACTGTTTTAAATTTTCGTTCCGTTTGTGACATGCCATCTTTCGCTGCTTTCTACAAATGATAATAACAGATTTCTGTAGATCAACTCGTCAATCATCGCAATAAATTACATATTCAGCGATAGATGTCACCACGCTCTAATTTCCTATCCAAATTATCACCTAGATTTAAACTTTTCGTCAACAGACGGCTCCCACTATGAAAATATACCAATTTATTAAATAGATGTGTATATCATAGGAAATCTAAAATATAAACTATTATCATAATTAGTGTATAAAACTAGTCTAAGAAATGATAAGATAAAGATAGCTAATAATCGAAAAGTCCTTAACAATCGATTTAGTTTTTAAAATTTATCAAGTTATGACAGTCGATTGTCGAACTGTCAATTTAAGTAATTCTCTCTTGTTTTTGCGAGTTAGAATGATTATAAATATCACTCAAGTTCCTTCAAATTTCCTTTTAAATCAAGAAGTGAAGCTGAAAACTATATCAAATGATTAATTTAGTTTAAAAGGCACGTGGCTGTTACTCGGTTTGGTACTGGATCAAAAACTAGATTTCACATATTTTCAATTAATATTTTGGATTATTTTAATTGAAATTTCACTTAATCCGGATTTAATTAGCGAGTATCGTTCAGAAGTATATTCTCGGTAAGTTTTAATTCTTTAGATTTATAATAGACACGTGTTCACGTTAATAAGGTTAATTTTGAGACTAATTTTGTAAATTTAATTATTTTGGTACGGCTAGATTTCTAATTTTTTGACTATTTTGGATTGGACTTTTGGATCATTCTGCTATTCTTTGGTAAAAGATTTTTGGTACTCGAATTTGTCCTGATTTAGATCCGATTGAGAGAATCCTATTTAATTATTTGTGAAGATTTCTTCAACCAGCAAGGACATCGAGCAAGAGAAATCTTCACGTCTGGAGAGCCTGCAAATCTCCAATTTTGTAAAAGCTAAGTAATTCATGAATATTATTTTTCTTATAAATTTGTTTAAATTTCTAATTCTTTACCTAGCGTTAGCTGAGGAAAACACTACACCTTAATATATATATTATTGTAAGATTTTTACCTTGAAATTTTCTTTGTCTGTATTGTACCTGCTCGTCGTTATAATAAGTTGCATTTTTTACTTGTTCTTTTACTCCAAAAACTCTCGCTACAAGAATTTGTAACATCTGGGACTTCGTTTTCTTGACCTAACTTGTCCAACAAAAATGAAGAATCGACTGCCAGTAAAGTACGATCCTCCTCACTAATCACCCTATATAAACAAAGGACATTAAATTTCTTCAAGTATTCTTGACATAACATTCGCATCTAGTGGTCAATAGGTTATTCGTTTACAGAAATTTTTAATGTTTGTACAGCAAAGGCTATATTTAACATATCAAACATCGAGTATATATATCTAAGAATTTAAAATGTATATCATACGATGCACGACATGCTTTACGTTCAAAATTAAAAATGTTAAAATTATGTTTATATTTCCTACATAAAATATGGAGAGCTTTTTAGTATTATACTGATGTTTAGAAAGGGGCGATCAATCAAGCGGGTAAAGCACAGCATTGTGACTATTGTGCACCAGATTTAGGGAGGGTGGTAAAATGAAACCAAACCAAGCGTGGGGTAAAAGTGCAGCAAGTGTGATATGTCTTCTACAGGTTACACATCTGTCTGATGGTAACGCTCTGGGGGGTGCCCATCAAGTACAGCCATAGATAAAAGTGCACCCACTAAAGAATACGGTATATTTGCTCCTTCTGCTTTGGTGTATTATTTCTTATGCAGAATTTAAAATTCCTTAGGAAGTTCACAATTTAAATGAAGCCGTACGGCATTTAGCAATTGTTAAGGAATGTTTATACATGACTGATATTATTAGATTAAAATATTTCACACGCATCAGTTTTTTTTTACTTCCTGCAACCTACAATTAATCAAACATAGACTCAATTAGGTTATGTTATAAGGTAAATATTCCAGTTGTTTTTGGGGTGCACGTAAATATAAAGGGCACATTAATCTGCCTAATTCATTGATTTACTTATTATTTATTAAAAATTAATATACAGTATCAACGCCGTACATATATTTTTTTAAATCCTACTCTGTAAGAGATATTGATTTATTTCCTATGTTTAATCGAATATTAATTTAATTTTATTGTCTTTTTATTTATAAAGTAGGATTAATACTCACATGGCCAGTTTTTATAAATGTGATGAAGAATAAAACGGCGCAAGTGTGGGCGTAATAACAATTGTATTGCATATAACCCATGTAGAAAAGAAGAACTAGAAAAATGTATAAATAAAAGAATCATAGTAAAGTTTGATAAAAACAGAGGTACTGAAAAATTGTGCGTACTTATCATTATTACCTTATCTTATCAGTTATGGAAGTTTCCTCCCTCTATATTCTTTCCTCGAATGAAATTCAGAAATCAAAGATTTGTGAACATGCTTGGGAAAACGGACATAGAATAAACTGGGGCTCGGCAAAAATTTTAACAAAAGAAGCAGATACCAAAAAAAGAAAAAATAAAGAATCAGCAATAATCTTATTAAATGAAGACGAGTGCGTATCGAATTGTTCTGTAGATATTTGTACAACCTGGCTACCGATGTTAAAAGAAGAACTTAACAAACTCAACATTATCTAAAAGAAAATATCATCAGTTCTATGTTCTCTGTAAGTAGTAAGTATCTATGGAAATAACATAAACAGAATCTTAAAGCTGTGTATTTCACATACACAGCAAAATAAGAGTTCTTCCAAAAAAAGCATTGAAAACGGAAAGAGATTACTTTCCAAAACATCAGCAAAATACATTATTTCTGTGTTTATTCCATTTATATTATTTGCAAAACATAACCTCTGACTATTCCTTTGGCGTAAACGTCACGGGCGCAGAGGCTTTTTTCCAATAATTATTTTGTAGATTCAGTGATTTGTTTTTGAAGAGGACAATAATACATGTGGTAGAAAACCCAAATAATAGGAAAGAATATTCGTAGAATGCCACAAATAACTTTCAGACAATATTTCCTCCCTCTATACGCGATAAGATTTTTTACGACCCATTTAAAAAATGCCATTTTCTTTTCTCTTAACCCCTTTGATAAGGTGACCATATTCCAGGAACCAAAATGTGGAACATTTCGAAAATTATACATCTTTTAAGTATGAAGATATTATATATTATGCAAATATAACAAAAATATATATTCTATAAATGCGTAAAAAATATACAAAAGTATACAAAATCACTTAGGTAAGGTAATGTATATTTCTAATTTTGACGTATAAAATGACACTTTTCAAAACTGACGTAAGTGTCAAGACGTCCAATTTTTCATCTCCAGTTAGGAAAAGTTACACAGTTCCTAACTGGCGAGGTAAAGTTCGTTATGCCATCAATTAAGAAAAATAAACAACTCTGAAAAAGAAAAGGAAACAACGTTTTATTAGCCGTTACTCGAGTCCGAGTATAAAAATGTTACAGTCGATAAATTATGTACAATAAAAAACAAGTAAAAGGTGCAGTCTATTGTAATTCCCATTCATCTACGCTGCACACGACTATGGCTATAGAGGCCAATTCGGGAGAGCACATGTCGACCGCAGTCAGGACAAACATAGACCTGGTTAGGTCTTGGATTCGGCCTTCTTGCAGCAACATTTCCTTGATAGCTGGCCACAACCCCTCGCCATTCGGTTCTGTCCGCTGCAAGTTGTTCCCATTGCTCGTCTGCAATACCGCAGGATTTTAGATTTTCATGGAGAGCGTCTTTGAACCTCTTTCGTTGACCGCCACGCCTTCTTCTACCGCTTAGCAATTCACCATAAAGTGTACATTTAGGAAGGCGGTTATCATGCATACGATGAACGTGACCTGCCCATCTTAGGCGTGCTCTTGAAATAAGTACCTCAATTGGAAGGCTGTTTGCTCTCCTGAGTACTTCCACGTTTGATATGTGATGGAACCAACCGATTTTCATCATACTTCTGAGGTGTCTTTGCTGGAAACGTTCTAATTCTTTCACATGACGACGGTAAGTGACCCAGCTTTCACATCCATATAGCAGTGTTGGAATGACAACTGCTCTGTAGACAGCCATTTTCGCTGACAAAACAAGGTCGTGGTTGTCAAATACCCTCTCTCTAAGTCCCCAGAGTGCTCTAGATGCAGCGTTAATTCTATTGCGAATCTCGCTGTCCATGTTTGCTTTGTCATTAACGACGTTGCCTAAGTAATTGAACTGATCCACCACTTCAAGAGAATTTCCGTTAAATGTAATGTCTATTTGGTTCACTTGATGAGGAGTTGACATAATCTTAGTCTTTCCAATGTTGATTTTAAGTCCCAAGGAATCATAGCTCTGGGCATACACATCTAAAAGTTCTAGAAGCTCTTCCGGCGTAGAGGCTAAAAGTGCACAGTCATCCGCATACTGGAGATCACAAATGAATCGTGTGCGTGTCTTCGTAAAAGCTCTAAAGCGCCCTATGTTAAAGAGACCACCATCAAAACGGTATCTGAGACCTATTCCTCTGACTGTCAGTTTGTTGTCAACAATAATTGTTAGAGCAGTGGTAAACAAATTAAAGAGTAGGGGTGCCAGGACACATCCCTGCCTAACTCCAGTGAGAGTTTGGAAAGGTTCGGTTGCCTCATTATTATACATAACCTGGGCGTTGTTGTTTGTATGTAGACTGCGACATACTTCCACAAATTTCCTAGGGATACCTAAGCGGAACATAATTTTCCAGAGCACTTCCCTGTCCACCGAGTCAAACGCCTTGGTTAAATCAATGAAGGCCATGTGAATTTCTCCTTGATGTTCGAGTGCTTTTTCTTGAAGCTGCTTAAGGGTGAAGATTAAATCCGATGTGCCTCGGTTTGGTCCAAAAGCCACTCTGTGTTTCAGGAAGTAACTTTTCCATAACAGGTGTTAGCCTATTTGCCATCGCTTTAGTGAGTATCTTCCCTCCAACAGCCAGGAGAGCTATACCCCTGTAATTTCCACAGTCCGCAGCGCTCCCTTTGTTTTTGAAGAGGTTGATTAAAAGTGTATCACGAAACTCCTGCGGAGCTTGACCACTTTCCCACACGACATCAAACAGTTTCTTGAGGCAGGGTATGAGCTCTGACGACACAGCTTTAAAGATCTCAGCTGGGAGTGAGTCGGCGCCGGAAAATTTGTTATTTTTTAGCTGCCCAATTGTGGTTAAGATCTCTTCCGTTGTTAGTGGTTTATCTAAGTCTTCGAAGATGCCATATTGAGGGATAAGATTTATAATATCGTGATCGGCTTGACTTTGCTGGTTAAGAATGTTAGAGTAGTGTTCTTTCCATCGGGCTCTTATTTCCTGGTCTTCTTTGAGGAGATTTCCATTTAAATCTTTAATAGGGCACATATTTTTCTGACTAGGGCCGTACACTGCTTTTACTCGTTACAACGTTACTTTTACAACGTTTATACAAAACATATAATTCAAGTTTATTTTGTTTTTTAATTATAACGTTTACAATACAGTTTGTGGAAATTGTTAAGTAGTTATCTCCTGACAAAGTTTTATTTGTTGAATTTACCATAATATTATTATATGCTGTACTTGCTTCACCTAGAATATCAGTGATTTTTTTTGTTTTCTACATTATCTTCCACCACACTGTTGGACTTTCAAACTTCATGTTTTTAATTTCAAAAGATTGGCCCAAGGATCTGCTAGTAAAGTAGAAGAAACCTCCTAAAGCAGTGGCCATTAAATAAAAAGGATTTGGCAATCCAACCTTTTGAACAATTATTTTCGGTAACAAACCCTTAATTCCCACTGGTTGGACATAAACACTTTCCATTTGCAAATTTAACAAAAAGTCTGAAGGACTTACACTTCCATCCCCTTCGAAGGGCTATTCGTTGAAAATCCGAATATCGTTGATTGCTTGCTGATGTCAGATGAAGCTCATTTTCCTCTTTCCGGATATGTTAATAAGTAGAACTTTCGCTACTGATGGAACATTCTGACGATGGAAAATCCTCTACAATTGCACAAAATACCGCTTCGTAGCAAAGGTTACTGTGTGGTGTGCAGTATCCGCGTTTGGAATTTTTGGGCCGTTCTTTTTGAGGAAAATGACTTGACGGGTACTGGTGTGGATATTCGAAGAATATCGTTTCAGCAGGCTGGAGGTACTTCCCACACTGCTAGGAATTCTATGACAATTTTGTGAAGAATATGTCCTAGTCATGTCATTTCGAAATTTGGGGAGATAAACTGGCGGGATTTCTAAGCATGTGATTTCTTTTTATGTGGCTATTTAAAGTCAAAAGCATTTTCTAATCCACTGTAAACTTTGGAAGAACTAAAGTATAATATGGAGACAGAGATTAACGCAGTCCCAATTGAAATGTTGGAGCGTGCGATGAAAAACTTTCGTGCTAGGTTTCAAGAATGTCAGCAGCGAGGAGGTCATTTGACTGTTGTAATATATAAAAAATAAAATTTCCGTGTTTCCTCAAGAATATTGTTTTTAATTTTTGAATAAAAATTTAGCCATTAATAAAAACAACTCAATTTAAAATGGATAGATACTTCATTCTTCCGAACCTAGGTCTCGGAACATAAAAAAAAATTGTTTCTACCTAATTTACCTCTATCCAAAATGCACACCTGTGAAAATACAACTCTTGAAAGTTGAAATTAAAAATATAATTTTTTTTAATATTGTGCAAACGGCTGCAGATATCTTTTTCAATGCCGGTACACCGAAACGTATACCAAAAGATAATAGTTTAAAATAAAAAAAAATGTAAAATCAAGTTTTCTAAAAGGTTGGTTTGGGTGTAAACAACCCTTCCCTTCTATCCCTATTTTAGTGGTACGCCTATGACAACAAATTAGACAATTATTATCAGTTCCAAAATAAGTACTTTCTGAAAGGTCCCTGAAAATAACACGGATAATAAGTATTACTTCCATAATTGCAATCTGCCGAAGCCGATACACATACGCTGTTCCCTGTATTCAATTTTTACTTAATCAAATCTTCAATATTTTTGAAGCTGTATTGATGTCATTTAAAACATTTTGTCTTCAGATGCACCTAGTTTCATTTCTTCATTTAATTTTATAGCTTTTACTATTCTCAATTTTTTAACCCCTACTCTCACAGCTTTCCTCTCTACATTTTCTAGAAGTAAATAGTCATGCCATTTCTAGAAGCAGTTGGTCATGTCACTATACTGGTACCAGGGGAATATGCCTGTGTTAAATTTGGTCAAAGTCGTTAGAGCCGTTTTAAAGAGAAAAAAATTATGAAATTCCTTAAAGCTCGCCCTCCCCACACAACTTCCCATCTGGACCTCTATTTTGTAAAAGCGTGAAAGCACATTTCCGTGAGAAGTGAGCGGAGTGATCACATCGTGCGAAAGTGCGCGAACTTACTTCTAGTAGTAAATTGTGAGGGAATCCGCCAGTTCCCCGGGAGAACGACGATCCTAACCGTACTTTTATGGCAGTTTTGTCGGCCAAAAATTATTGATGTCAAATTCGTGAATCAGAATGGACATTGCGGATTTGCTCATCGCCACCGAGGTAATAATAATATAATTCTTAGCAAATATTACAATTACTCTTTTATTTTATTATAGTCATATTTTTAAAAACATATGTTACCAATAACAGGGTTTATCCTTACGAAATTTTTGATCAATAACCATTTAGTCTGCCACCTTTTACCAAATTTAATTAATGATATGCGACATGACAATGACAACAACTGAGCACTGAACAGCTGATGCTTTTGCGTCAACCTAATTGGTTGTAAATTCGGCTATTCTCGCTAAATTTGAGTAAAGCCGATCCAGCGTATTGTGTTCCAGGTGCAACCACAGACGACAAACGGCAAATACAGCATTTTTTTAAAACCACTCTTTGGATTCAGGAAATTGCATAAATTCAACTAAAACTCGAAATGGAATTTTTGTATAGTCACAACACTTTCTCTATAAGCTTCTTATATGAAAAAGCAAAAAAACAGTTAAAATAATTGGATATCATCTAATAAATATATTTGAATGAGCTTACGAACCGGATCAGCATCCAGGTATGTTCGGTATTATTATGGCCATAATAAAGCTTTAAGATAATTATTAATAACCTGCAATGATAAATGTCAGCAGTTCTAAACTTCCATTTTTGAAATATTGAATTTTGGAAAATTCTTATCTACCATTTATATAAAAAATATATTATAATTAGAATCTACCCTGGCAATTCATTTATCTTTCGAAATAATTCATATTTGCATGGAATATAGGTTTTTACTCACATATAATGAATTCTACGTCTGTTTACAACATTGTGTAGTACGTAGAAATAGTTAAATATTTTGAGTAAGTTCACATTTCAATAAAATGTAAAGCTATAATTTTTGAGTCTTAAAGTCGACCTAAACTGCATACGTCATAAGGTTCAATTTGTTTATACTTTCCACCACAGTATACATTCATGGCCCGCTGTGGTGTGTGATTGCATACATTCGGGCATTTTTAACTAGTCTTCACGTCACTACTAAACAGGTCTGTTAAACTATCTTTGTTTAGTAGTGACTTTCGACATGATTAAATGACATTGTTATCAAAGCTGTCTTAAATGCATAACAAACACCATGTTAAACTGTTGTATAATATCAGATAAATTCCAACAAAAAATTCGCAAGAAAATCAAGGCAGACGGTTGTCTGATTTTTTTGAGTAACCAGCCACAGACAGCTGGCTTTAGTAAGTGAGATATCTATCTTACTTCTAGCCGGAGTACATTCTAGCTGAAGAAAATTTTAAAGCGAGATACAATGGCATATGCGGAAACTTTGGAGACAGACTATTAAGTAGACGTATATGGTATCTTGGGATCTATTTGTAATAAGCCTATGAGAGGAAGGCAATTTATGAGATAATTTTTCATTGATGTAAGTGAATGATTTCTAATGAAACGGCATCAAGACACATAAAATTTTAATAATAAGTACTTATAAATCATATAGAAATGCAAGTTATCAATCACTTTTGAAAGAAGAAATACATGAAAGTAAGTCTTGAGAATGGAAAAAGTCAAAGCTTGATAAATGTTTATTTTGGAAATGATATGATTGACGCAGTATTTCGAGATAATGCATTAGCCTCAATATGCACCTAATCCATTTTGAATTTTAATAAATTAGTGATGAATGAAATAAATAGCCAATCCAAATACGATTTACTATAAGTTAATTGATAGATTATTTCTACTGCCTAAATTCTAGTAGAACTTGAGATTAAAATGATACTCCTAATACTCTGCAATGCAATAAGTATCTATTGGACATTTTAAGGTACATCTTAGTCATAAGAACAACCTTGCAATTGGCTCTGAGGTATGGATCGTTAGGGAGGTAGATGTTTATTACGGAGTTTTTGCAAAAACAGCTCGAAGAAATATGTACAAGATGGGAAACCCAAGAATTGAATTGAATGTTTGTTAAACAATTCGAAATAGAGATTAGATTAATGGTCGGATAACTTGTTGATCCCTAATCTTGTATCATCAAAATATTTAATACATGAGTAAGCTCAAGGAGACCAAGCTATGCCTTTAAGTTCTGATTATTTTATATGGTCACAGTCTAAGGCTCTTGACTGATTCCAAACTTACTTCTATGAGAATAATATTTTTAGATAAAAGTGACATAAACAACAATGCATATGTTGTTGTTTATTTTGTACCCTACTAAAAATACGCTATGTGTCCATGGCAGCCAATACTTTCGCTTGTAACTATCAAGTATATTTTTAATAAATTATCAATTTTTCACAAACGCCAAAATGACAATTTGACGTTTCATGTTCAAAATTTTAATTGGAATGATCTTAATTAAAATATAATTTATTAACACTTCTTGTTTCCTTTTTTCCATCTTCTTCTTCTGGCGTTAATACCCTGGGCGTGCTCGACGACCTTTTTCCATGTTTCCCTCTCAGATACTATCCTTCTCCATACTTTTACTCCCATGGACCTTATGTCTTCCTCCACATCTTCTATCTACCGTTTCTTTGGTCTTCCTCTACATCTTTTCCGAGGTCTTTTCAGAGTTGGCTTGTGATTCATCCTGATTCGCCAAGAGTCATCCTCATTTTGGACAAACCCGTAAATTTTATTCAAGATTCTCAATTCAAAAATCTTCAGTTGGCTGACGCCTCTGCTGGTTATCGTCTATTTCTCACACTCATATGTTACCACGGGTCTAATTAGCGTAGTGTATATTTTTATTTTAAGCTATCTATTAAGCATTCGAGATTTTAACAGCTTCTGATGAACAAAATAACATTTGATAGCACTTAGTATGCGTGCTTTGGTTTCATCCGACACCGAATTGGCCTTGTCGACCTGTGACCCTAAATACTGGAAGCTCCTCACATGTTCGAGGCTCCATCTGTCTATACTCAAGTTAACCAAATTATCACTTGGGTCTCTTGTGTTCCATATACTTAGTTTTGTTTTCATTAATTTGTAGTCCTCTCTTTAGGGCTTCTTCACTCAGCTTTTCCAGCGCCTGTATTAGTGCTGCTTTATCTCTACTTATTACACTACATCATCTGCGTATGTACCGATTTTGTTCTAATGTGTCCAGATATTTTGAGTTTGTGGATAGCTGCGTTTAATGTTAAATTAAAAAGCATAGTTGAAAGAGCGTCATCTTGTCTTACGCCTACGTCTATATCGAATGGAGTGGTTAATTCACCATCAACCCTTATTACTGTTTTCGACCTGTTTAGAGTTGCTTTGATGAGTCTCACATATTTAGAGGGGACTCCTAGTAGTAGAATATTTTGTAACACCTGATCTCTATTGAGGCTGTCAAAGGCTTGTTTGAAATCTACGTACAGATTATACAGCGCTCTATTGTGATCATAATTTTTTTCAAATATTTGTCTTAGCGTGAATATGTGATCAGATGGCGCTCTATTTAGCCTAAAACCGCACTGATATTCAAGTACCGGCTCTGAATATTCAACTAGTTGGTTATACAGGACATACCTTTAGAAATATAATTCCCTTGCAGTTAGCGCAATCGGCTTTGTCTTCTTTCTTATATATATAGTGTCACGACCTGCGCGACGGGGGTTAGCAGGACGTCCACGGATATCGCCAGCATCACCCTGTAGAGAGTAAGTAAGTGCCGACGATAACCATGGCTAAAGTCACTTTACTCGCTTGGCATGTCGAGAGGGTAAATTACGTTACTAAATGAACACACAAATAAAACATAGTGGTAACATAACAGATTGAACATTTATTATAACAGAACAAAACCAAACAATGAAATTAACTTAATAAAATTTACTACTTACATTGTACCACATCTAGCCACCCTCTGGCCTCTGGGAGGGAGTTGCCCCACGCACCACCTAGGCCTGCTTCTCTAAAAAAACCCAGACGACAACTAACTAACTCATTTACTTTTTTCCATTTCCTTTCCCGGTACTTGCACTCTCGGCATTTCTGCAACTAGCGGGCCGTGTGCACCGTTGCTGAGTTTGCTGAATTTCCACGGTACATTGTAACCAGCAACTTGGTTTACTTTAAGATATCGGATTAAATTAATTTTGTAGCTAAATCGTTTCCTGAATAAAATCATATACCGGGTGGTCCAATAATTGTCTAGGTACTGCGTGACAATGATACCAGGTGTACAGTTTTCAGGAATTTCTTCTTGCAGCCATATCAGTACTATATCTAGATCTATTGTGAAGAACATTACTGGTTCCGTCTCCGTTGGGTTCCCTGAGAGCATATCCAAGGAGTATTCCTTCCACCTATTTTTATTATTATCTCTCTTTTCTGCTAGTACTTTTCCTTGCTTATTTTTGCAAATAGTTAATTTATATTTGTCGTCTTGCATTTGTTCTTTTATTTTCTTATAAAATTTTCTGCTTTCATTTCGGTTGTGGTGTTCCGTCAGATCTTCAACTTTCCTTCTTATTGCTCCTCTTTTTTCTTTCTGCTTACTCTTGCCACTTCAATCACTTTTCATTGTATATAGTTTGGTTAGCTATGGTATTTCGAACAATGCAGGACATTCTGGCTTGTTTCTTCGGCTCTATTTTTTTCTCTGCATTCGTTAGCTTTTGTTCCATACAAAACTTTATTCTCGTGGTTCGCAGTCGTTGCATTTTCGTCGTTGGGATTGCAATTCGCTATATTATGAGTGTTTTACTTTCGATAATAAGCGAACCGCATGTTATATTGCTCCTGAAAATTCGCTTGTGAGATATTCTCACTAGTTCATCAATTTGATTTTGGTGCAGTAATTTTTAACTGAAATCCTTGTTCTGATTTTAACCTCTCCACAATAAAATTGTGAGAGGTTACTAAAATTGGTTCAAAAACGAAAATTGAGATAACATCAAATCTTTACGTTTTGAGGTCCTAGGAAACGAAAAAAGTGGTTTTTGAAAAATGTCTGTGTGTGTGTATGTGTGTATGTGTGTTAGCACGATAGCGCCGAAACTACTGAACGGATTTGAATGAAACTTTGCATGTGCATTTCTTCAGTGCCCCAGAAGATCTGAAAAGGTTTTGGTTGAGATCGGATTACGTTTAGTGCCATTTTGACGCAACAAGTTGTTTATTTTATAATTACTTTCAATTTGTAATGGAGCCATTGAAAAGAAGTTAAAATTCTGATTTCAACGATATATCACACTTCCACCCTTTCGATTTGGTTTCCGTGAAAAAAATTTAAAACAAAGCAAATATGAAGCATAGATCGCATTTCGCATGACATAAGCGATCGGATCGCAATGAGCAAATTTTGACAGTTGTCATTGTCATCGTTTGTAATCCGATAACGTTGGTGTCATATCATGTTAATAAGATTTTTGGCATATTTGTAACTTTTAGTGGATTGTCACAAACTTTAAAGGTAGATGTAACAATATCAATATCATATGCTTTCTGTAACTTCGTTGGTGAATTTATTATAGATTATCACTTTACCAATTTTCAGTTTGTTGCTTTACAAATTTGTAGTATTTAGGATAACTAGACTTTCTTAGTCGTGCAAGTGATGTTAAAGTTGTTAATATCCTAATAGTATATTAATCAACGGGCGATAATGTAGGTAATAACTCGCATAGATGATTGTAAATTCATTAAGTTGAGGGTTTTTTTAGTGCCCCAGAAGATCTAAAAAGGTTTTGGATGAGATCGGATTACGTTTAGTGCCGTTTTGTCACACATTTTAATGCTCTTTTCGGCTTCAAAGATCCACCGAGTGGGGAGGTTCCAGCCGCTTCCAGTAGCTGCCGATTTTTAACAATAAAATTTAATTTTAGGGTATTAAAATGGTATTTGACAAATTCTTAAATGGAAATTTACAGAAAGCAAACATTAACTAAGTCTAGTTTCTGTGGTGTTTATTTATTTTTTTTTTTTTTATTTATTTGTAATTCAAAATAGTTAATTCAGTAATACAGTGCTAATGTAACATTAAAGGTTACATGGTTATACAAAACTTTTGGATTTATGTATGTAGCATAGCTTCAATGTGAAATTTAGAATGACACATATAAATTTTCGTGGGAACTTCTGAATTTTTACCATTTACAGCATTATAATCAAATATCAAACAAGGTGGATAAAAACAAGGTAATTATTCCGGTAAACACTAATAAGCTTCTTATCTTTACGATGGATTTTGTCGATGACTTTCTACTATTAAATAATAAAAACTTAGGAAGCATTCATATCATAAAATAGAACAGATAACGTTAACTATATATACATATTTTTATCAAGCCTTTACGACTTATTTGCGTTTTTAGTTAATACATATTTCAATCACAACAAAAAATTTACTTTTCCTTGCATTTGAGTGTAAGGGTAGTAAATTGGGCTATATACAGGGATAGGATAGTATAGAATAACCTCTATAATCTTGTCTGTAGGCGTTTCCTAAATAAAATAAATAAAAAGTAATAAAAAACTTGAGAATAGAATTAAAAATTATTCTATTTTCTTGTTCTTCCAGAATCGAATTAAATTAATGTTAGAAATGAAGTAAGTTCATAATAAGAAAATTGAGCGCAATATCTGAAAATCATGTGTATCAAATTTTGGTGGACAATCGGACAACCAATAATGCAAAAAACCGTATTTTTATCAATGTTTATCTTCGTTATGTTTGTCCCTCTTAAGCCTAATTAACATCAGCTTCTTCTTCCTCATCTATTTCCATTAAAACTTCATCATTTTTTTTAACGACACATCAATATCTGCATTACTTTTCTTTCTCCAGTCTCGGCGTTTAAACTGATTGTCCGTGGCTGAAGAACAACGGAGATCTATTTTTCTGATAGTATAACTCGCATGACACCCTAAAGCAGTTGCAAAATATATAATTTATTGATTGATCAGGGCCGGTGACAAAAGGTTTTGAATGGATTCTAATCTATCGTTGTTAGTCGTCCACCCTCAGTCTCTAGAATTTAACTCGTTATCAAGCCATTTTTGGACCTGGAGTAGATTCTAAATGAATCCTGTTGTGATGCACTGAATGTAGGTGGCATGTTGGGTAATTTTACTGATTTATTAATTCTGGTTGCTTTTACAAATGAATCAATCGACTGATCATTCAGTGGAGTATTTGTACATTGCTAGAAATAATAAATTTAGTAATTAATTGTTGTGAACTTTGGGACATTTTGAATAATTCGGCGCATTTCTGTAAGTCCTCGCGATTTTGAAACAATTTCATAACTTTCTTCTTTCCGATCTGAAATAGTGCAGATGTAGTGTCACACCAACTAATAGCGTGGATCAATAAAATGTGATTTTTACTGTCATTAAAATTATCCAAGGATGAATCTAGTTTTGTTGCAGTTTTCTTTCCCTAGTTTCAAGACAAAGATCTCCACAAAAATCCAGCTTAGTCAGAATTTTACGAAGTTTACCCATTTTGATGTCTAATTTGATTAGGCTATAAGTAAAAAAAATTTTCTCGGTAATTTCGTCATGCAATATGCCATCGAATTTAAGGTACTGTATGCAAAAAAATATGCTCCTTGAAGTGATATTTTTTAAATGGGGGTTGCCATTGAAATAAATTGCCTATGGCAAAAATGTTTGTAGAATTTTTTTACATGTATTTACATATTTACGTATCTAAACAAATTTCTATCTCTTGCTTTGTAACGATCTTAGACAACATTTTAGTGATGTAGATATGGCAGTAGACGACGCATTGTACTCCAAATTATATAACATTTTTCTAATACATGTACCCAATTAACAAAATAGTTCCGTTCTTATCCCGCATGGTTTAACGGTCAAATAATACATGATATAGCAAAAAGTGCTAAAAAGATATAAGTTACGTGGCATTGAAAATAACATTCAGGTCAACCCAAACAGCTTCTGGCATTTTATTAAAACAAAAAATAGCTCTATATCCATATCTTCTCAAATTATCGAAGACCCCCAATTAATTGTTGATAGTTTTGCTGACTTCCTCTCCAAATCCTTCACACCTTCCAATTCCGGCGTCGATAATTTTAACGACACACCTAAGATTACCTCCAATGTCTTCAATCTGTCTGTTATCACCGAGGAAGAGATAATCAAGGCCGTTAGAAAACTGAAGCCACTATGACCATGGGTCCCGATCTAATTCCCACATTTCTTAGTAAAGATTGTGCGACTGTATTTACCAAAGCACAATTAATTATCTACAATTTAATATAAAGAAATGCAAGTTTTCTTCAGAAGTGGAAATCTTCACATGTATATCCTGGATTAAAAAAACGCGACTTGAACGAGAAAATAGACTATAGACCAATTACTATCATTTGTAACTTTGGAAAAATTTTTGAAGTAATTCTTCACTCCTCCATATATTCTCATGTCTCTGGCACTATCGATCAACATGGTTTTATGGAAAGGTAGGTCAACTGTCACAAACCTTTGTGCCAAACACAATTTCTTTGTGAAAGTCAGGATAGAGGTGGTCCAGTTGATATTATCTACACGGATTTCTCCAAGGCTTTTGACGACCTAGATCATAGTGCTTTGATTAGTAAACTGGACACCTTCAGTCTTTCTTATTCGTTATTACAATTAATTGAATCATAACTGCATGATCGATATCAATCTAGCAGTTTCTTACAAAAATCCGGTATGCCATAGGGGTCGACACTTTTCTTTGCTATGTTTATTAACGATATTTTGTAGGCCTTCGATAATAACACGCATTTCCTCCTGTACGCAGACGATCTAAAAATATATCGATTGATTGGCTCAATTGGTGACTGTGTTAATCTTCATCTTATTTTACTGTGAGTAGAGAGTTGCATGCATGTTTTCTGTTTTCTTTTATTTGTTCTGTTTGATAAAATATCAAAGTATTTTACAGAGGACAGATATTTTCTATAAATAAATGCAATTTTTATATTTCAGTCATTAAAACAGATAGAGATGTTTATAACATAACTGAATGGTAAATAGAATCAGTTATTTCATTTACATACACTTTATTATTTTTATACTAATTATCAAAATGTTTAAAATATTTCGAACTATTTAGGTATTGTTCAAGTAGATATAAGATTTTTAATTAATTTGTGCCGGAAAATGATAAAAGTGAAAAAAGGCTCAATATCACGTGATGAGAACAAATTCGTTTTGATAAGCTGAAAGATTCAAGTTGGTATCTGCGATTTGGTTATTTGAGGAAAATATAAACGATATTGTAGAAAAATTGAAAATTAGAGGTTACTAGGGGATATGAAAAAATAACAAGAAAATTGAAGGGGTGAAAAATTTTTGGGAAAGTAAAATATTGGAGTAAAATAGAGAAAATAGACTGTTGTTAGTTGAATTGAAGAAGTACAGTAAAGCGAAGGACGACGATAACTAAAGAATTTGGAAAAAAGAAATAGAAAATCGAGATTTTCCAGATTTTGACAATTGGGAAAATGGAGTATAATCATAATTTGTTTTAAAGTCCAGACAACGATTCTTGGTGGAAACAATATATCATTTGAAAGTTGAAGAAGCTTTGAAGATAGTAGCTGAACATCGCAAATAAGTGATACCGTGCGGCTGGAAGTTATATTGAGCTACGCAGAATTAAAAAGGTTATAATAAACTTTATGTAAATTTCTTATACATAATATTTTTAGTCGCAAACTCCTCTATAAAGTCCTTATTTTACTATAAGGAACGTAACCAGACTGCAACCAATAGCTACTCTCCGGACTATGTACCCCGCCGAGCGCTGAATTATAAGTTACAAGTCTGGCGCGTTAATGTAATAATTGCATATTACCATCAAAACGCTAATGCTTCGATTGCACACCAGCCGAAAGACTGATCCTACTTAAAGAAGCTCTCTTGCCAGCCGTCACACACCACTTGCAGACTGCAGTTTCGAGCTGTTGGCTCTCGTCAGTGCAAGGTAGGCATGTGACGACCGGCACGAGGATCCTTTGACTGTTTGGTACATCCCGGTATTTTTACAATAGCGACATGTAGAATAGTCAGCAGGCGCCATCTAGCGGTCCAGTGTCTGTTGCAATCGAAAAATAAATAGCCTGACTGGGCTTAGCAGAGTTCAAATGCGCTTTTAGAGGGCGGAATATTATACATAATATTTTTAGTCGCAAACTCTTCTATAAAGTCCTTATTTTACTATAAGGAACGTAACCAGACTGCAACCAACAGCTACTCTCCGGGCTATGTGCCCCACCAAGCGCTGAATTACAAGTTAGCCGAAAGAGAGCTCCTTTAAGTAGGATCAGTCTTTCGGCTGGTGTTTGTTGCAATCGAAGCATTAGCGTTTTGATGGTAATAAGCAATTATTACACTTAACGCGCCAGACTTGTAACTTGTAATTCAGCGCTCGCCGGGGCACATAGCCCGGAGAGTAGGTGTTGGTTGCAGTCTGGTTACGTTCCTTATAGTAAAATAAGAACTTTATAGAGGAGTTTGCGACTAAACTTTGAACTTTATATAAATTTCTTGTTCACCACTTTATCATTTGGAAATAATTGTGAATATTTTATATTAAAAATTTTGACATTTAATTTCATTTTTAGTAACAAATTTTATTTTTTAAACTTAATAATTTCCAAATTATTTTATTTTAGTATCGTATTTATTTAAATGTCGTTCTCACAATACATTGTTCAGTTTGATTTGAATTTGTTTTATTGCTTATTTATGTTTCCAGAATTGTGTTTCTTTTAATGATTCCGAACTTTCGACCTTCAGAATTAAATTAGAAGGTATTTTCTGTGATATTCTAACGTCCTTCACAGGCGGGATATCTTAGCAATATAATTGTGCAGCTAATCCTGTAACTGGCCTTTGCCTATTGGATTTTGTAATTAAATAAGCAATAAAATAAAAAACTATTTCAAGGAATTTATTCCGACCTATATGTGCTCACTGTATTTATTTAAAATGTATATTTTATTATTATTTAGCTCGATACATACTGTATTAATTATAGTCATTAGTTCAATAACAATCTATATATCACAATAAAAATCAGGTTATTTCGGTTGACCGGATTTCCTTAAGGAACTGGCACCGTGCCTTGAAGGTGGAAGACCCGGTTGCGTTCCCACGGCAGACAATAGACCGAACTTCTTAAGAAAGTGCAGATTGCGTCTTCTTCTTTTCGTCAAAGCATCGCACAGCCGCTCATGTCTTTTGATAAAACCAGTTCTATTTTAACAACGATTTATTGTTATGTAATTTCTTGGGATCAAGACAGCCGAGAGACTTTGTTGTTCGGTATTTGTTTGAATTTCGCCTCAGTTTCTTATTCTTTGGCGATATTCAGTTGATGCGTTTATAAAATATGTGTGTCGATATATTATGATAATACATAAAGGAAATATTGTGAGAAAATTATTTAGAGGGAAATTAATAGAATCGTTGATATATGTTGTATTATTTGTAAATGTTCTGTTAGTGTTCATACCAAAAATAGTGTGTGAACATACGTGTTAAAAGCGATTTCAGTTCCCCCACTCTCAGCTCATTTTTTTCAAATGGAACCATATCAGTACCGTGGTACCATTTATTAGTACTATTAATAAGGGACTTATTCATATGTTGTATTAAAATGTGAGATAAATACAAACAAAATTATAGCTATAAGAAAATAAAATTTTGTTCTAATTAAATGTTAACTAACTGTAAACTAAGGAGGCTTTGAAACTAATGAAATATTTAGCTTGTCAAACATTTGTTGGTTTAACGGTGTTTTTGTTGTGTCTTTAAAAATTTTTTAAAATTCTTGTTAATTGTATTCAAAATACCGCAAATTTATACAAGAGATGAAAAAGAGGACATGATAATTATTTATGGGGAATGTAAAAGGAATGCAGTTGCGGCTACCGACCTTTATGCCCAGCGATATTCTAATAGATAATGCCCAGCAAAAAATTATTTTAAACGTGTTGAAAACCAATCCGAAGAGAGCCCAACAATGATCCCGAAGAAAACTTCATTACTGACGAAGGAACAAAAATTAATGTTTTGGCTCGAATATAAGTTGATAAGACTGTTTCTTTAAGGCAAGTTGGGTTTGAATTGGAGTCATCAAACAGTAAGCTGAATTTTGCACAAATAACACTATAAATCTTTTAAATACCAATTGCACCAGCATCTGTACAAAAGTGATTACGAACGTAGGATGGAATATTGTAATTGGATTTTGTATAATAACGTGCAGCCAAAACAAGAAAATCAAAATTTATTACGGGAGGATAACGCGGTTCTAGTGCGGTTCGGTTTAAATGTTTGGCTTGGAATAATCGGTAGTAGAATCATTGGTCCAATAATATATAAAGGACTTCTGACTCGTGCCAGATACTTGAGATTCTTGGAAAATGAGATTGAGGACATTTTAGATGAGTTACCTTTAGATTTAAGATAGGGAATGTATTTCCAACAAGATGGCGCTCCTCCCCATAATTCAAAAATAGCAATTGATTACCTTCAACGGAGATTCGGAGAAACCGTAATTTCGACGAATGGTCCTGTGAGGCAGCCTCCAATGTCACCTGATTTAACGCCCCCTGATTTCTTTGTTTGGGGTTATTTAAAAAATATAGTCTATGCAACCGCCGTTACAACCCGTGAAGACCTGGAGTTACGAGTAAGACGAGCAATTAATAGCATAACGGCCCAGCAATTGGCGAACGTTCTTCGAGAAACAGCTATGCGAGTTCAGAGCAACTATTGTAATGTTTTGTGTTAATTTTTTGTATTCCAAAACCACCTTATGTGTAATAAGGTAATTCGAATAAAATTGTATTTTGTTATTTTCTTTTAGCTGTAATTTTATTTGTATTTAACGCATATTTTAATACGACATAATATGGTATTCAAAAATGCAATAGTATACAGGTTGTTCCATTTATAAATCTAGAGTTAGTGTCACTTCCGGCGAAACTGGAAGTGAAAAAAAATCAATTGTATGTCAAAAAGTGCAGCTTATTATACAGTGTGTTTCACTTCTCGTGAAGACACCCCTGTATCTCCTTTATTTGTGGCCGAATTCATTTCTAATTTTTATCAGATATACAACTCTATAAGGCGACTTTACATGACACATAAATGTCCTCTAGATCTAAAACGCCGGCCTACTGCGATAAAAAGAAAATCGCAATTTTCGAGAAATCATAGTAGGCTTAGAAATAGACAAAAATTTTGTTAATAAAATTTGTTCAGAATCACGAGATATGCCCCCCTATAAAATTTGGTGAAAATCAGAAAACTTTTTAAAAAAATGTTTGTTTCACTTCTCGTGAAGACACCCCTGTATCTCCTTTATTTCTGGCCGAATTTCAAGACTAATTCATGGAGTTATACAGCTCCATAAAGCGACTTTGTCCAACACATAGAGATAACTTTTTCCAACAAATGAAAGTTGTGAGCAAAAATCATGATTCAATAAAACGCTAAAAGAGTCACTTCTTATTATTACACATCAAATTAACAATGTAATACAGTTTTTTTTTGTTGTCACTGGTCTTGAGAAGTAACGCTCCATCATATCCTTCCTCCTTATCGGCTCATAGATTTAGGAGCAGTTTTTTTGTTTTAAATGTTAAGAATGCCGTGAAATTAACTGTCAATATTATTACTTTTATGACAGAAGTGATTGTTGTTATCTATTGTTGAGTTTGTTAGTTTCCTTATTTGATTTTTTTACTCATAATGGCTAGAATACTTTTAACTGCTGATGAAAAAGTAGAAATAATAAAGATAGTCGGTGAAAATGTATGGTCTTCAAGAGAAGCAGCAGAAGAATTTAATTTAAGATATCCTCTAAGACAACCAATACACCATGGTACCATAGCAAGAATATGTCACTTGTTCAATACAACTGGTAATGTGCTTAAACCGAGAGTACATCTTAATCGAAGGCGTTTAACGCCAATCCCAGTATCAGCCTTAGAAATATGGCTCGTGACCTGAATTTGTCGGTGTCAAAAATTTGGAAATGTTTAAAACGCCATAAACTACAACCGTATAAACCAAAATTTTTACACACTTGATGAAGAGAGAAGACTGGAATATTGTTTATGGATCCAAGGTAATTATTTAAACAATCGAGACTTCTTGAAGAAAATAATTTTCACGGATGAAGCAACTTTCTCCACCAACGGGGTGGTATCATCACAAAACTCTAGGTACTGGGCAGTAGAAAATCCTGATTGGGTAATAAATTTTAAAAGGCAATATTCCCAGAAGGTAAATGTGTGATGCGGAATTTTAAACGAAACAATAATAGGGCCGTTCTTCTTTTTTCAAAATATAAATGACATTTGGACAATTTTTAAATAATGATCTGTGGAATGCAATAGTCGATTTTCCTTTGGAACAATTGTATTTCCAACTCGATGGAGCATCTATCCATAATTCCGTAGTAGTAAGAGCATTGATGAATGAACATTTTCCCCAAAGATGGATAGGACGAAATAGCCCTCTAATACATTGGCCACCCAGATCTCCTGATTTCACTTCCATGGATTTTTATTTTTGGGGTCATATTAAAAACAAAGTTTATAAGACCAGACCTCAACATGCGGAGCAGCTTTGTGAGAGGATAAGGCAAGCGTGTTTAGAAGTTACAGCTCAAGAATTGCGAAGAGTTGTAATAAATAACAGAAAGCGGATTGAGAAGTGTATTACACTTGATGGTGGGTTAATAGAAAGGGGCCGAATATAATAATATAATCATTCATTGTAAACACTTACTTCATCTTTTATTTAATAAATAATTTTAATAATAATTGTGTACGACTTTCATTTGTTGGAAAAAGTTATCTCTATGTGTTGGACAAAGTCGCTTTATGGAGCTGTATAACTCCATGAATTAGTCTTGAAATTCGGCCACAAATAAAGGATATATAGGGGTGTCTTCACGAGAAGTGAAACAAACATTTTTTTTTTGAAAGTTTTCCGATTTTCACCAAATTTTATAGGGGGGTGATTCTGAACAACTTTCATTAACAAAATTTTTGTCTATTTCTAAGCCTACTGATTTCTCGAAAATAGCGATTTTCTTTTTATCGCAGTAGGCCGGTGTTTTAGATCTAGACGACATTTATGTGTCATGTAAAGTCGCCTTATAGAGTTGTATATCTGATAAAAATTAGAAATGAATTCGGCCACAAATAAAGGAGATACAGGGATGTCTTCATGAGAAGTGAAACACACTGTATATGTAGTATATCCTAAATTTCAATCAATTATCTTCAAAACTAAAGGAGAAAAGGAGGGTATACCGTGATCCTGTTACACGAGATATATGCATGTTTTTTCGATCATTTTAGCTGAAAACCAAGAATATTTCGAAACCCATGCAATCTATCAAACAAATGAAAAGGAAAAAAAAATCCATAATTAAATTTTCTACAAATTTGCTTTGAAAAAGTTTGATTTTTCCAACCGTTTTTCCGCAATAAATGAACTTATTGTATTTCATCTATTTGAGAGTGAAAACTTCGATGGAGACCTTACATCTCTGTCTCCGAAAGTGCGACGAACGCTCAATAGGAAATGAAATTTGTTCCTCAGACAGCCCATTGTCCCTGAAGATCTTCCACGGGTGGACCAAAACGAAAGTTATAAGACCCTTGGACATCTCTGTTCGTATTCACCTCCAACGAGACTTCCCATTGTAAGTAAGCAAATAAGTCAAAAGTCATTTAATTGTCTCAATCTAACGATACCTTTCGCATAGTAATCATCAATTATTCAAAAGTTAGAGTCTTAGATGGAAGTAACATGTCATTTTATTTGTTTACAAAGGTGTCTAGTAGCCTACTTATTGATATTCCGTATTTGAAAACCGGAACCTCCTCCGGAAATAAAACATGAATATGTAAATAATCATTGACAATACGTATCGGTTAAATAAGGTTAAAGGTCATGTTATTTCTAGAAACGATATAATACGTACATATAAGTAACTTCATAACAATTTTATTATTATCTTTAAAGAGATACGGCACACAGAAAAAGTATACATATTTACATAACGATGCATTTATTTGTGCATCTTATATTTATTTTATTTATTACTACGCTTACATAAGGCAAGTTTATACTTATTTAAAAGATAATTTACAATAATTAACATATATGCAGTCGGCTAAGCTGTAATAAATATGACAAAACAGCATTAGATTATTATTTAAATCTTGAGCAGCATATGCATGAAAAATGTCAGATGTTAGATGTTAATAATTCAGAAATATTTGCTACGTTCTTAAATTTCAGATTTTTTAAAATTTAACAATAACACTTGTCGACAGAAACTGATCTTTTTGAGTTCGGAGATGCCGATTGTTTTTCTGTTTAGAAAATTTGGCGTAAAAATTGACTAGCATATCAAGATTTTGAGAAAGTTGTTGTTAAATATGCGAATAATGTTACTTTAGATAGACACTTCCATCATTCGTATCTTTTAATAAGTCCAGTCTGTAGGAGTCGTGAGGGATGTTAAGGCAAGTCTAAATTTAAGTTTACGGGGCGCTGAGACCTCCGCTTTGACTTCCATTTAGAAAAAAACTTAAAATTTTGTGTCTTTAAATATCACGCTTTCCATTTAAATTAGAACACATTTAAAAGATTTAGATAGCTCTAGAAATTTTCTACAATTTTTCTCATATGAACTTTTTTCGTAAAATTAATATTCTTCGAACTATCGATCAAAAGGCAAAAAAAGTAGGTGTTGAAATATTCATGTTCTTCGTTGTAGTTTTAGGTGACTTCTATCACAAAAATATTTTGCATAAAAGTTGCAGAGCACGAAAAACCTACAAAACTTGATGTACTTGATTTTTCTTACATATCTATACCTTATTATTATTATTATTATTATTAGCCGTTACTCGAGTCCGAATATAAAAATGTTACAGTCGATAGATTGTGTACAATAAAAAACAAGTAAAAGGTGTAGTCTATTGTAATTCCCATTCATCTACGGTGCACACGACTATGGCTATAGAGGCCAATTCGGGAGAGCACATGTCGACCGCAGTCAGGACAAACATAGACCTGGTTAGGTCTTGGATTCGGCCTTCTTGCAGCCACATTTCCTTGATAGCTGACCACAACCCCTCGCCATTCGGTTCTGTCCGCTGCAAGTTGTTCCCATTGCTCGTCGGGAATACCGCAGGATTTTAGATTTTCATGGAGAACGTCTTTGAACCTCTTTCGTTGACCGCCACGCCTTCTTCTACCGCTTAGCAATTCACCATAAAGTGTACATTTAGGAAGGCGGTTATCATGCATACGATGAACGTGACCTGCCCATCTTAGGCGTGCTCTTGAAATAAGCACCTCAATTGGAAGGCTGTTTGCTCTCCTGAGTACTTCCACGTTTGATATGTGATGGAACCAACGGATTTTCATCATACTTCTGAGGTGTCTTTGCTGAAAACGTTCTAATTCTTTCACATGACGACGGTAAGTGACCCAGCTTTCACATCCATATAGCAGTGTTGGAATGACAACTGCTCTGTAGACAGCCATTTTCGTTGACAAAGCAAGGTCGTGATTGTCAAATACTCTCTCTCTAAGTCCCCAGAGTGCTCTAGATGCAGCGTTAATTCTATTGCGAATTTCGCTGTCCATGTTTGCTTTGTCATTAACAACGTTGCCTAAGTAATTGAACTGATCCACCACTTCAAGAGAATTTCCGTTAAGTGTAATGTTTATTTGGTTCACTTGATGAGGAGTTGACATAATCTTAGTCTTTCCAATGATGATTTTAAGTCCCAAAAAATCATAGCTCTGGGCATACACATCTAAAAGTTCTTGAAGCTCTTCCGGCGTAGAGGCTAAAAGTGCACAGTCATCCGCATACTGGAGATCACAAATGAATCGTGTGCGTGTCTTCGTCAAAGCTCTAAAGCGCCCTATGTTAAAGAGACCGCCATCAAAACGGTATCTGAGACCTATTCCTCTGACTGTCAGTTTGTTGTCAACAATAATTGTTAGATCAGTGGTAAACAAATTAAAGAGTAGGGGTGCCAGGACACATCCCTGCCTAACTCCAGTGAGGGTTTGGAAAGGTTCGGTTGCCTCATTATTATACATAACCTGGGCGTTGTTGTTTGTATGTAGACTGCGACATACTTCCATAAATTTTCTAGGGATACCTAAGCGGAACATAATTTTCCAGAGCACTTCCCTGTCCACCGAGTCAAACGCCTTGGTTAAATCAATGAAGGCCATGTGAATTTCTCCTTGATGTTCGAGTGCTTTTTCTTGAAGCTGTTTAAGTGTCAAGATTAAATCCGATGTGCCTCGGTTTGGTCTAAAGCCACTCTGTGTTTCAGGAAGTAACTTTTCCATAACAGGTGTTAGCCTATTTGCCATCGCTTTAGTGAGTATCTTCCCTCCAACAGCCAGGAGAGCTATACCCCTGTAATTTCCACAGTCCGCAGCGCTCCCTTTGTTTTTGAAGAGGTTGATTAAAAGTGTGTCACGAAACTCCTGCGGAGCTTGACCACTTGCCCACACGACATCAAACAGTTTTTTGAGGTAGGGTATGAGCTCTGACGACACAGTTTTAAATATCTCAGCTGGGAGTGAGTCGGCGCCGGGACATTTGTTATTTTTTAGCTGCCCAGTGGCGGTTAAGATCTCTTCCGTTGTTAGTGGTTTATCTAAGTCTTCGAAGGTGTCATATTGAGGGATAAGATTTATAATATCGTGATCGGCTTGACTTTGCTGGTTAAGAATGTTAGAGTAGTGTTCTTTCCATCGGGCTCTTATTTCCTGGTCTTCTTTGAGGAGATTTCCATTTAAATCTTTAATAGGGCACATATTTTTCCGATTGGGGCCGTACACTGCTTTTACTCCTTGAAATAAATTCCTGTAGTCGTGTGAATCGGCGTACCTTTGAATTTCTCTGGCCTTGCTTGCCCACCACTCGTTCTTTATTCTTCTGATTTCGCGTTGCGTTTCGTACTTAGATTGGGTAAAAGCTTCTGCTTTTGATGAGTCGTTGGGGTGGTTGATAGCGTTTTGGAAGGCAATATGTTTGCGGTCAAGAAGTTCTTGTATAAAAGCTTCATTATCATTGAACCAGTCCTCCTGTTTTTTACTTGCTGCAGTGCCAAGAATTTCCTCACTCGCACTTTTTAAACTGTCTTTAATTTGTGTCCAGGTAGTAGCGACATCTACAGAATTGGTTTCTTCTAGTGCACTCAAATTCTCTTGAACTTTTTGCTTTAGCTGTTCGACGGTTTGTTGGTCACGCAATTTAGTAATACAGAGACGGAGTCTACGTTTTACATGAGTTCTTCGGTGTTTGGGTCTCATAACAATTTTCATTTTAGAGACGACAGGACGATGATCGGTCCAACATTCGCTATCAATGCGCGCCTTTGTAATTTGGACGTCCTTGAGATGCTTCCTATGTACGATAACATAGTCCAGTAGATGCCAGTGACCTGATCTGGGGTGACGCCAGGTGCCTTTAAATTTATCCTTTTGTCGGAAAATGGTGTTTGTTATAACTAGCTCATGTTCGGCGCATTTAGTTAGGAGTAGTTGACCGTTAGCGTTCATGTTGCCCAAACCGTTCTTGCCTATGATGCCTGGCCAGGTGTCTGCATCTCTCCCTACTCTAGCGTTAAAATCGCCAAGAATAACGAGTCGTTCCGTTTTAGGTATTCTACAGAGGGTTTCTTCCAGCTGTTGATAGAAGCTTTCCTTGGTTTCGTGACTTGCATCCAGAGTGGGAGCGTAGGCGCTTATTAGATTTACCGCGTTGCCATCTGATAGCTCATAGCGTAGCAGCATTAGACGCTCGGATAGGCCTTGTGGTACTTGTGTTAAGTTGGATACAAGTTGATTCCGAACGGCAAATCCTACTCCATGTTGTCTTCTTGAATTGGTGGGAAGACCTTTCCAATAGAAGGTGTAGTACTTTTCTGTGAGAGAGCCTTCCTCCAAAAATCGAGTTTCGCTGAGAGCTGCAACGTCAACATTGAGTTGGTGAAGTTCTCTATCTATTAGAGCAGTTCTTCTTTCAGGCCGATCGGTGCGAGTGCTGTCGTTCAAAGTACGAACATTCCAAGCGCCGTAGATGAAAGAATTAGTTTTCTTAGATTTAACTTGTCGGTGTTTTTTCGATATTCGATGAGGTGTCCCTGTGGGCACCCTCCCCCGGAGATCCGATCGGGAGGGTATTTTACCTCCGGCTGATTTTGTCCCACTTGAACGCTCCATCATTTTTTTTTAAAGCCTTAATGCTGCATTTGAAGTTTTAGCTGGAGCAGGTATGCAACTGACCAGCTCGGTTGCGGAAGGTGAGTGGTGTGGTCCCATGGCACAGAAGGAGACTGCGACGATGGGGTAACCAAACGATTCCAAAAGCAACCTTTGTGTGCGGTGGGTTATTTTTACCGCACTTTTCGTGAGAAGGTGGATGTGCTCACGGCAAAAGGTAAGGGTTATTCCGCCCTTACTCGGTCGTTAGAGCCTCGTTAGTGAAAACAGGGTGCACCAAGTTCAAATTGAACTCATCGCGAAGGTGAGGTTAACAATTGAGTAGGAGAGGCTATATCTATACAATAATTATTGTAGCGCGCTACGAAAGTTGCACTGCGCGCGTGCTACTTGTCATTCATTTCACTAAGTGGCATATAAGGAAAAATGCCATATAGAGTTTTTTTTTTGTTCCAAAATAATGAATATCATGACGTGTATACTCTCTAAGTGGCATATATGAATTCAAAGCAGTGTGGAAGCTATTTACAGTTTTCATTTAGGCGTACGAATATATCATATAGGTCCATCAGCCATACAATATCAGTGTGATTTTAAGGACAGAAGAACAATCACAAAAATCTGTATGGAGTAAGTGAACACATAAACTTATTTCCAAAAATAGAGTCTTACTATTGCTAACGCCAAAAAATATTTTTGAGACGTTTCGTTCTTGTATACACACTAAATCACATTTTAATTTTTTTACTCCTTTCCATAAAAGTCTGGGGGTGGTATTGGAGGTGATAGTGGGGGCTGGCTGATGCCAAAGAAAAATTTTGACACCTTGACTTTTCGTACATGCCTTAAATTGCAATTTTATAGGCTCTTACGTACTTACTCTTATTTAACCCCGAAACCTTCAACGAAATTAGATCAAAATATGATCTAATTCCAGTTCTCGTTATAATACATAAGTGTACCATCATAAATCAATCAATATCATAAACGGTTCCTAGTAAACGTGCTCACAAAAAAGTTACAGATCGACAGACAGAAATTTTTTTTGTTCAAATTTAAAATCTCAACGTTTCATGACATTTTATGCCTATTTCAACAAAAAAAATATTTTTTTTTTACATTACTATACTTCCACTGGACATGGAAGTAATACTTCCATCCCGACTTATTAATTCTCAAAATGTATGGGTTTATTTGAAGGAAGAGACTGGAGGTATTGAGTTTTACCGTATAATATTCCGTGACAAGAATTTATCATTCCATGGTCCAGAGAAGGACCAGTATTTTTTGTGTAGGACATTTAGAGAGGTAAATGACGATGTCAAAAATGATCTTAAAGAAACCTGCAACAAACATGACTATAAAAAAACTACAGTAAGAATAATTAAAATAGACAGCAAGTAGAGGGTATTAAATGAAAATGGACTGAGTAGCATGATTTTTTATATGAAAGTATGTACCTTATTTTATAAGCACAGGCTTGATACAATATTGGCAGGTTAATATTGAATTAATGCCTAGTAAGATAGAAGAGAAGAGAGATGGCCAAATAATATGCTGAAAAGAAACGGATTTAACCTACGCTGTTGCCACGTTCCTGCATTGCTGACATCAATGTTAATATATAGCTTCCTTTAATAATAATAATAATAATAAATTGCCTTTATTTGTGGCGGAGTTCAGCAAAGCTGCTCTTCCACCCAACCACGTAGAAATAACAAAATACAGATTTATACATTGATTTTAAAAGTAGAAAATTAATAATGGACTAACCTAATACTTAACTAATCTAAAAATTTGTAATCAAGTAATAGAAAGTAATATGAGTATTATCAGTAAATGAACTTTATTGCGAAAAGAATAGAAAAAAGAAAAAGAAAATGCTTAAGATAAGTTGTTATATCAAAGTCAGCTGATCACTGAATAATTGAGCCATATATTTCTTTTTAAAAGAACTTAAACTATTAGATTTTATTAATGCTGGTATTGAATTATAATTTTGTGCTGCAAAATAAGAAAAGGACCTCCTGAATAAAGTAGAGTGTCTTGGTATATCGAGCATGTACACCGATCTTAAGTCACGTGCATGTTGCGCTTGTCGTGTGACAACATGCGCCTTTAGGTACGTAGGTGTACCTGTTGTAATAATTTTGTGGGTAAGAGTGGATAAGTGTAGTTTACGTCTATTTTTCATATTCAGCCATTTTGCTTCGTTGATTTTAGGTGACACGTGCTCTCTTCTACCAAGGCCATATATAAATCGAATGCATGTGTTTTGCATGCGTTGTATTCTATTAATAGAGACAACATCAAGACAAGGACCGTAGATTACGTCACAATAATTAAAAAGAGATAAAATCAATGATTCGCAGAGCATAAGCTTAATTTTTTTTGTTAGAAAATGCCTATTTGAATATAGATGTCTTAATGTTGAGTAGGATTTTTGAATATTTTTGTTTATATGTTGTTTAAAACGTAATTTATTATCTATATATAAACCTAGAGTTTTGACAACATTTTTGTGTTCAATCTGCTGTCCCTCGATATAAATCTTAACATGGTTCATGACATCATCATGAAACCTATCACTACAAAAAACTATTACAGATGATTTAGTTGAATTTATTTTGAGAGCGTGATTTTGCGAAATTTCTGTTAATTTGAGAATATCTGTATTAATGTGCTCAACGTGTCTCACTATGTCTTTGATATTAAAACTCTGTAACAATTGTGTATCATCAGCATACTGGTGCATGTTACAGCTGACAAGTTCTTTTTGAAAGTCAGATACGTATATAATAAACAACAAAGGTCCCAGTATGGACCCTTGGGAACACCAGTTTTAATGTCAATAAAATGTGAATGTTGTTCTTGAATGACAACTTTTTGCCTCCTGTTACTTAAGTATGATCTTACAAAATTTAAAGCTGCAATATTTAAACCATAGTATTGTAATTTAGCAAGTAGTAGCTGATGATCAATTGTGTCAAAAGCACGAGAGTAGTCTATTAAAGTCAAAACTGCGATGTCACCTTTATCCAAAGCTTGGATTATATCATTTATAACCTTGAGGAGGGTGGTGGTAGTGCTATGTTTTTGACGGAATCCCGATTGATTTTCGGGAATTATTTTATTCTCGATGACATAACTGTTAAGTTGCTCGTATATAATTCTCTCTAGAATTTTCGACAAAAGCGGCAAAATACTAATGGGACGTATATCACTGAAGTTTTCAGGATTATCTACTTTAGCGAAGGGTGTAACAATGGCATCTTTCCACTGGACAGGAAAAGTACTTTTTACTAAACATTGGTTTATGATATGGGTAACATATTTTATCAAAAAAGTTAAACATAATTTGAACATTTTTAATGAAATGCCATCCCATCCCTGCGCATTTGATTTTATTTTTAATATGGATTTAGAGATAGCTTCTTCTAATACCTCAGAAAATGAAAATTGCAAGTTATCATCAAATTTATTGTGCATATAAAATAAAAAAGTGTCATTATTAACAGGGGTTATATTTGCAGAATTAATAAAGTGATTGTTTAGTTCATCAGGTTTATTTAATTTTGATGGTAAATTTCTTTTTTGTTTTTTAGTGGTTACCTTCATATCATTCAACGCATTCCATAGTTTTTTAGAATTTTTTGTTCTATTTATGTACTCCAGATATGCTCGTTTTTCATTTCTTGATATAGTTGTAGTTAAATTTCTTAATGTTTTATAATATTCCCAATCTCCCATATATTTTGTTCTCTTAAATTTAATTAACGCGTTGTCTCGCATTTTGCACATGCGTTTGAGGTTGTCTGTCACCCATGGAGCCTTTGGTTTATTTATTCTAGCGCGTACTAAAGGAGCATGTATATCAAATAAGTGAGATATATTAGTATTTAAAACCTCCACCATATCATTAACATCATCAAGGTCGAAAATGACATCCCAGTTTAACATATGCAAATCCCTTTCAAAATCTGGCAGGGAAAATTGTTTAAAATCCCTATATGAGAGAAAAATCTGTTTTTGTTTAGGTACTGTATAGTTAAGACTACACGATACCAGACAATGATCTGATATATTGTGCATATCAATGGCAAACTTATCCCTAACCAGAGATGAATCACTGATTGCAATAAAATCGATAAGCGTACTACTATATGGTGTAATACGTGTTGGCACGTCCAAAATTTGAATAAGACCATATGATTCTAAAAAACTATTAAAACTTTCGACTTGTGTATTGGTTAAATTATACAGATTTAAATTGATGTCACCAGCACATATAACGTCCTCGACTTGCGGTACTATTTGAGACAAAAAGTTTTCGATAGAGTTTATACTGGCTACTACATTAACATTTGGTGGGCGATAGATAGCACCAACGGCAATTTTTTTCGATTTAAACTTACATCTTACCCACAGCTGTTCAAGTCCACTTTCTACCTCCTCATCAATGTGCAAGACTTCGACATCCAGGAAGTCCTTGTAATAGATTGCAACACCTCCACCCCTCCGATCTACACGGTCCTTTCTAAGAATATCAAAACCTAGAATATTCACAGCATCAGAAGATATATTTTGATTCAACCAGATCTCAGTAATAACAACTATATGATAGTTACTATTAGCAATAAATTCACGTATATTATTTTGCTATTTATATTTCCTTCTAACTTATTATAGGGATAGATTCTCTAGCTGCAAAGGATTGTAATTTCTATACCTGGAATGAAATGGTGGCTAAAAGAGGACCTTCAAAATATTCAACATGAGTGTTTTTGTTTCTTAAGAGGTGAGATGACGTAGGGAAAGTTATGGTAGAATTTTTTTCAGTTGATCGTCAAACCCAGAACAAAAAATCTTCTCGCAACCTAGTTTTCCTATTTCTTCAGAGACAGTAAATATGTTGAAAATATGACAGATTTTTTCGGGCCTTGCCATGGACCAACCAAGAGCAATTCCGTCGACAGCACAATCTCTTCAACAATATCAAGAGCTGAAGATATTTATGTTCCGAGTCAAATACTACCAATTTAATACTTGGAACTCAGAAAACATCCTTATATCGTCCATAAATGACAACTTCCTGATTTTTAAAATCTTATAAGATGGTCTCTAAAGAATTAAGATTATAAACACGAAAGTGAGGAATGTCGTTTAATTAATATGCTACCAATTTGAGAAAAAATAACGGAAATATTTATAAAAGAGCAGATTCTCGAACACCTACTAATAATATATCCTTATCGACAATCAATCAGGGTTTCGAGAGAAACACTTTGTGTGAGTCATCGATACAATTCATTGTGTCTAAATGGAAGCAAATTGTAGATCAAGGAAAAATTGTTTTGCCAGTGTTTATTGACCTCAAACGTGCTTTTGAGACAGTTGACCATTAAAGATTAATTTTAAAGTTGGCTAACTATGGAATTGTGGAAACGGCAAGTAACTGGTTTTGTAGTTATTTAAAAGATCGTTATCAACAGACTGAAATTGGTGATGTGACCTCGAATAAGAAAGAAGTTAGATTTGGTGTGCCTCGGGGAACAGTGTTAGGTCCTCTGTTATTTATTCTGTATATAAATGACATAGCATGCTGTCTAAACAATGATACAATTTTAAATCTATTTGCTGATGATACTGCAATATCCGTGTATGGTGATATTATTGAAGATACTGTAACAAAACTGCAGTTAGAACTTAAAAATTTAGAATTGTCTCTTTTATATATAATATATAATTTATACGTGAATACTAAGAAGACTAATGTGATGTTGTTTAATAATGTAGACATGTAAATGTCAATTTAAGGCTATGAGGAGATTCGTTAAAATGCGTTTCTAAGTGCAAGTATTTAGGATTAATAATTGACTATGATTTAAAATTTAATAAGCATGCAGCCTACATAATTGATAAAGTAAATAAAAAAATTAACTACTTAATAGAATTAGTAACAACTTATCAATGTATTCGATAATCACAATTTATAGAACAATAATTGCCCCACATTTTGAATACTGTCCAACGATTTTATTGTATTTGAATAAATATGACAAGAATAATTTACAAAAATTATAAAACCGGGCAATGAGAATCATTTTAAAAGTCAATTGTTATGCAAGATTTGTGATATGTTAGACTGTTTAAAATTCGTAAGTATTAATCAAAGACTAATATTATAATAATATAATATTTATCTTCAAAATAATTCACAATTTACTGCCTAAATATATGTCCGATAAAATAACTTTTGTAAGAGATATTCACGATCATAATATAAGTGAAAATATTAATTCAGAGTAAAAACATCGATCCCTTTTATCCTTATGTCAAGCCAGATTCGATTAAAGGAATATCAAGATTTTATAATAATCTGCCACGCTAGAAACATAAATAATAAAATCTATAAAAATAGGCCACGAAATAGATCGGAACTATGTAACAGAATTAGAAAAGCTTGTTATGAAGTAACAGTTGAAGAATTAAGAAAAGTTGTTAAAAATAATAAGAAGAGAATTAAAAAATATATCAAAATTGATGGAGTACTAGTGGAGAAAGATTTATATTTAATATTTACTTTTTAAAATTATATTTGTGATAATAATTTTAAGTGTTGTTTAAGTTACAATGACTTTACAAAAATAAAAGTTTAATTATTTGATATTTTCTCTAAAAAAAAGATGTGTCCTCATGCTTAATTAGCGTCATTGTTATATGACTACCAAGTTATGTAAATATCCGACAATAAATAACTCGAATAGTAGGGTGATTATTATTGAAATCTTAGATATGATTTTTTTTAGTGGTGAGAGGTAAGTGAAACGTCTCAAATGGTCAATTGCTACTATACACCACAGATGTCTCCATGGGCGTATAACGACTTGCGATTCTGCAAGTATCTGAGAGCGGCGACCTTTCAGTCCAAGGTGGACTTAACCTGCTGTTATAATATATGATTTGCAGGAAACAACTACTCAGCGGGCAAATACCCCGACCTACATTGAATTACACCTTACAAATCATGAAAGAGTGGTAACCAATATCATTTGTCAATTCCCTGACCAGACATAGACATAGGTCATGGAACAGACAAATGATAGTGGCCAACCTGCTAGTTTTATACAAACTATAGTAAATTGAGTAGTTGTGAGAGGTAAGTGGAACCTCTCAAATGGTCAATTGCTACTATACACCATGGGCGTATAGCGACTTGCGATTCTGCAAGTACCTGAGAGCGGCGACCTTTCAGTCCAAGGTGGACTTAACCTACTGTTATAATATATGATTTGCAGGAAACAACTACTCAGCGCGCAAATACCCCGACCTGCATTGAATTGGTTACCGCTCTTTCATGATTTGTAAGGTGTAATTCAATGCAGGTCGGGGTATTTGCCCGCTGAGTAGTTGTTTCCTGCAAATCATATATTTTTTAACGAAATTTGGTATACAGCCCATGCCTCTCAATCGCTAATATAAATTCATAATTTTTGACAATATATTTTGATCATAGTAAGCGTATTTAATTTTGAAAAATATAATTTAAACAACTTTTTCATCACAATCTGAAACACAGGAAGTATACCAAATTTGATCTAAATCAATCCACAAATGGCCGAGATATTGAGGTTTAGTGGTAAGAAATAAGACACACTGTATATTATATTTTGCCAGATCTAATAATGCATATAAAAAATGCAAAATAAAACACAGAACAGAACAAATGGAAACATATTACATTTCTAATGGGGCTTTTATTAAAACCTTTAAAAGACAATTTTACAAAGGAGCGTATATTACTTCCACGTCCAGTGGAAATAGGCTTAAAATGTCGTGAAACGTCGAGATTTAAAATTTGAGCAAAAAAAGTTTCCTGTCTGTCTGTCCGTCTGTAATTTTTTTGTGCGCACATTTACTCTGGAACCGTTTAAAAAATTTTTTGGCATACCGCCCCCCACACTATCATGAAAAGAGTAAAAAAATTAAAATGTGATTTAGTGTATATACAAAAACGAAACTTATAAAAAATTTTTTAGCGGTAGCTACCCCCTCTACCAGCCCATTGCCATCCCCACCCTATTACTAAAGGGGATAAAAAAAATTAAAATGTGATTTAGTGTGTATACAAGAACGACACGTCTCTAAAAAATTGTTTTGGCGTTAGCTACCCCCATTGCCACCCACACCCTATTATTAAAGGGAGTGAAAATTCAAGGACCTCTAAAATTTAGTTTGGAATTAGTTACCCCTTCTATCACCCCCATTTCCACCCCCATCCTATTGTTTAAGGGAATAAAAAATTAAATTGGGATATAGTGTGTATACGAGTACCAAGGACTTTTAATTTTTTTTTACATTAGCCACCCCCTCTACCACCCCTTCTCGATTATTAAAGGAAATAAAATATTACATTGAGATTCAGTGTGCATAAGACTTGGATACAAAATCTGAATGTGTAAGTAGTGATTCCTTGGGCAGAGGTTTTTTTTGAATATTTCTCACTAACAAATAAATATTTTATTATTTTGCTGATACCCCTGCAATATTAGAAGTAAAAGTTAATATCAAACCAAACTTTGTTACTACATTCTTTCTAATTCTTCAGGTATAGATATGGAAATTGTTACACAACTTTAAAACTCTGTCCTGGGAAATTGACAAAAACAATATGCGCCACTTGTGTGCAATTACCGACCTTCTGAATGAACACGAATCCACGTACGCATAATTACTTCATTAGAACTCTTTGACAATTCCTTCTTGAATCCTTGAAAATTGAATTCCCTGATTTTTCCAGGTTCTGAGACACTAGGTGTCTCTTTGGGTTCGAAAAAATTGAGTCTAACTCGTGACCCGCCCAGTACGGATTTTGTAAAATACATAAATATACACATATACAATAAATAAAACGATGCAGCTATTTACATTTAGTTTTCGTTTGTTAGTGTCAATTCTTTATTTTTATGTTATATTTAACTTGACTGTATCTTTTTATAAGGTGAGGTACATAGTTAACGGATAAATTCATTATCTACGTAATTAACAATCTATGAGTAAAATCTCAATTTTTTATTCTAAAATGATGTTTTTTGAGCATAATTTTATACCTTCCCCTTCAACTCCCTTGGAGTGACAGCTACCCCTTTAAAATTTTTGAATGGAACGAGGGTGCGTGTGATAGCTCATTTGAAAAGGTTTTTTATTCTCTATCCAGCGATATAAGATTTTTTGAATTTCTCTAATTTTTTTATTGAAAAATATTACATTATTAATGTTATTAAATAAACAAAAGAACATTAAACAGTTTAGATCAAACGTTCAATCTGGGCGACCGTAGCTTCTTGATAATAATGGAGGCGTTGCTAAAACATTTTGTATCGTTTCCGGGGTGGTTTGATTAATTTCTTGCCTTAGTCTATCTTTTAAATTATCGACGTTATTTGGTCTGTTAAAGTGGCCTTTCGACTTTAAATATCCCCATAAAAAATAATCAAGCGGGATCACATCGGGAGAAGGGGCAGTGGCAGGCTACTCGCCGCGTCTACCAATCCACTTATTGAGAAAACTTGATTGAGATAGTGGTGAGAGGTAAGTGAAACCTCTCAAATGGTCAATTGCTACTATACACCATAGATGTCTCCATGGGTGTATAGCGACTTGCGATTCTGCAAGTACCTGAGAGCGGCGACCTTTCAGTCCTAGGTGGACTTAACCTACTGTTATAATATATGATTTGCAGGAAACAACTACTCAGCGGGCAAATACCCCGTCCTGCATTGAATTACACCTTACAAATCATGAAAGAATGGTAACCAATATCATTTGTCAATTCCCTGACCAGACATAGACCGGTTTCGAACTTATTAGTTCTCATCAGTATGGCATAGATCATGGAACAGACAAATGATAGTGGCCAACCTGCTAGTGTTTCATCTTGACAATCAGCGATAAATAACTAGAATCATAAGTTTACACAGAAGTAGCAAATAAAGAAATTGTCATTTTTTCTGATAAAAGAAACTCCTTTTACTTCTTTCTTTTTGTTGGATATTTTGCCACCTGCGTATCAGAAAAAATGATGCATTTAAATTGAATGTTATGACACAAAATTAATTAGAAAAGTCAGATTTGACAGATATGTGGTACACAAAACAGTTTATGTCCGAGCACGTTATAAAGGACTGTTTATGATATAGTTTTACGGCTATAAGTAAGTATCTCTTTATTGAACTAGTAAAATAAAGTTACTTTATAAGTTACTTTATTTTAGTATTATGTCGGATTTAGACATTTCCAATAATGCGCCGATGTCAGATTTTTACGTTTTCAAATAAATATGTACAAGAGTCATAAAAATGTCAAAAATGTCATTGAATTAATTGTTTCCGTTAATAAGCCAAATTTAGCAGTCGGACATAAAGCTTTGTATGCAACTCGTCCATAATAAGTCTTCATAAAGCCTTGTATTATGGACTTGATACATAAATAGCTATTAGGATACATTTGATTGCAGACATTTCAGATACATTTCAAAATTTTCAAATTTCTTCCTGAAGAATATACAAAATTCAAAACCTTATATTGCTGTGTATCGTACTTTCCCACAATTAAGCACGGAAATATCATAATCGTAAATCTAACAAAGGTTATACCTTTAAGGCAAAAATGCCGACAGGCTGGAGGCAGTAATGGCCAGCTAGCCTACCGTAAAACCGTAATTTGGAAATTACGCTCATTTACCCATCCCCCGAGAGGTATACGAGAGACAGCCGAAATGCAGGGTCAGTCTTATTTCTGTTCTCAAACAATTCACTTCGTATATTTCAACTTAAGATTCGTAACGGCTTTTTGTTAAGTTTTGTGTAATAAATAACTCCTTCTGAAGAACATTTAATTAGTTGTACTCACACAACAATTGGTTGCCCCGACGTGATCAGAAGGAGCACTTGTATTAGTCGTGTTAAGTAATGAAATGTAAAAAATTTTAATATGTTTCATAAGCTTGTTTTTAGGCAATCGTTTTTTTCAACATTTTTAATTTTACAACATACTACATTTGGAAAACTTGAAAATGTAATTCATCATTCATATGATAAAAAGAATATGCATACATTAATCACTGATCTATTATAATGGAATTAACAAAAACTTTCAATTTCGCGTGATGGTTTCTTAATAAACAATAAATTATAAAATACTATATTTTATACATTTTTATAGTTAATTTCAGGTGGAATCGAGACATACTAGTTTCTTAATATTTAATATTAATAGGGGTGTGAGTGGTTATAATAAAAGAACACAATTTTCTATAATTGCGCTATATAAATAAATTGCAAATATTTATAAACTTAATAGAAAATAATATTTTTCAGCTTTTGTATTTCATCTTTTGATAAATATTAATTTTTATAAAGTATAATTTATTTACGCACTGTTTCGACATAATATAGCGGAAAATTTTCGGAAAATCCTTTTGCGTTTCAGATCCATTAATTTTGAGTAATTGGTTTCGATTAATTACAATATCAAGTATTGCTCGAATGTAATAAAGTCTTACAATAATTTTTTATTCAGAAAAGCTCACTCTGGGACCGAAAATTCGATTTTCCAGACACATGTACCAAATAAAATGTACGGCATAATAATAAAAATTATTATTATACAAAATAGTATTAAAATAATCAAGCTTTATGTGGTTTCAAATCACTATCCTTAATAGAGGTCTAGGAAGGGGGTTGATCTCACGTTTGCCACCCCATGGTCCAACTGATTTGTATGACATAGCAAAATAGTTCATCTTTGTTAATATAAAAATCGAATTTCATAAAAGCCGTACGGTATCGTATCACCTTAGTACATAGAGGTCACTTTTCGGAAATCGAAAATTATTCCGTACTTCTGTCCCATTATTTTTGTACGGCATTCTCTTTTTAAGAGTCACAGATATAAATACAGCCTAAATAAGCGTAAGCCGTACAGGATCGTTTGAGAAATGCAACCCCCGTGGGTTACGATTTTCACTTCTCCCCGGTTTTCCCACGTCCCACCTAAAATGTACGACATAGGGTTCAAAGTGATTTATTTCTGTAGGTCTACAACAATTATACCTTTTCAAGCGGTATCATATGACCCCCTAAAAATTTAGCATGGGCTTGTGGTCTAAAAGGCATCGGAAGCAAAATCTTCAATACTGAAGCTGCTAAGGTATCTATATTAAATCGTTTTTATAATGTTTTTGATTCTATCTAATTTGAAATCAGCGTACACACGCATAGTTCACATTAAGCATCGTTAACTATTTATTTTAGTCGTGTTAACTTATTTTGCTGAGAATTTACCAAATTTCATCGCGTGGAATTTGTCGTACGCACAACTTGTTTTGTAATTAATAGCACATATTCTATTGCAAGTAAAAAAAACTCAGAAACAGTGCGTAAAGTGAATCGTGTGTCCGTAAAAATTCCACCCTTTTGGTCAGAAGAACCGGCACTTTGGTTCTGCGAACCCGAGGGGCATTTCGTACTTAGTAACGTGACGGCGGATTCGACAAAATTCTATCACAGGATATCACAGTTGGACAATAAAATCGCGCAAGAGGTAAAAGACATTATAACTTCACCTCCGGCTACAAAGAAATACGACGCAATCAAAAGTAAACTAATCAAAAGGCTATCTACATCACAAGAACTGAGAAATAAAAGGATCCTTGAACATGAGGAAGGAGATAGGCGACAGAACATCGTCTCAATTTCTCAGACATCTACGTAATCTAGCAGGTACGTCAGTTCCAGATGAATTTTTACGTACACTGTGAACAAATCGTCTTCCACCCTCCATGCAAGCTATCCTAGCCACACAAACCGGCGTCGAGCTCAATAAGGTTGCAGATCTCGCAGACAAGATTAACGAGACCAGACCCGAAACTCAAGTGGCACAGTTGAGCAGAAACCACGTAATCGACAAATTATCGCAGGAACTCCACGAGTTAAAACTTTGCGTTGCCGAACTCACACAGCAACGCGGCCGCACACAAAATCGCCGTGTAAACAGGTCGAGGACGAGAAGCCACAGCCGCAACAACAATCCAAACAGTGAGCAAGAAAATCAGTGCTGGCATCATAGCCGCTTTCGTGAAAGGGCAAAAAAATGTACCATACCATGCCAGTACACGGGAAACGCCGACAACCGTCATTAGTCGCGGGACTGAATGACGGTACCACAGTAAGCCGCTTATTCGTAATAGATCGAGTTTCCAAATCCTCGTACCTAATTGATAAAGGAGCATACCTATGTGTTTTCCCACGAAAACGGATCAACCAGCGATTGCAAAAATCGACACACAAATTATCTGCAGCAAACGGATCTACGATCGCCACATATGGAACTGTTACGGAGAACCTAGGACTAAGACGCGAGTTCATGTGGAAATTCGTGATTGCGGACATGGATAAAGCAATAATAGGTGCAGATTTTTAAAGTTTTTATGGATTACTAGTTGACATCCGCAATCAGCGTCTAATAGACGGAACCACTTCACTTTCAACGACTGGTCACACATGTGCAATGAGTACAATTTCAATCAAGACCATAAATAGTAAATCGAGATATCATCAATTATTAACTGAATACATCGACATTACGCGCCCTTCTGGTTTGTGCCGAACAGTGAAACACAACGTAACACATCACATTAAGATTACGCCCGGTCCACCGGTATTTTGTAGACCCCGACGCTTACCACCGGATCGTCTAAAAGCGGCAAAAGAAGAATTTCCAATAATGCTACAGAATGAAATTTTGCAACCCTCAAAAAGTGGGTGGGCCTCAGCATTACGCATTGTACCTAAAAAAAATGAAGGTTTGCGTCCTTGCGGCGACTATAGAGCTCTGAATACACGTACCATCCCCGACAGATACCCCTTGCCACACATAGAGGACGACGCACACATGCTGGCAGATAAGAAACTATATTCTACTATTGATCTAGTTAGGGCCTACCATCAAATTCCTGTAAATCAGGAAGACGTATCGAAAACGGCAGTGACAACACCTTTTGGCCTTTTCGAATTCAATGTGATGCCATTCGGTTTGCGTAATGCAGCACAAACATTTCAACGTTTCATAGACTGTGTTTTGAGAGGACTGGACTTTTGTTACACATAGAAACTTAACGAGTACGATATCGTTATCAATCCGGGAAAATGTGTATTTGGAGCAAGTGAAGTAAAATTCCTAAGATACTCCATTAACGCAGAAGCCACTCTCAGAAAAGGTACAAGCAATTTTGGAATTCACTAAACCGAAAAATGTACAACAATTACGCCGATTTCTTGTATAGTTAACTTCTACCGTCGTTTCATACCCGATGAGGCAGCGGTGCAACAACCCCTGAATGTACTTTTAAAAGGACCTAAGCTAAAAGGAAACGCACCAATTAATTGGTAGAACGAAACAGAAAGTGCATTTAATGACTTAAAAAATAGACTTGCGGATGCCACGATGCTTGCACACCTTGCAGCTAGCGCGCCACTGTGTATTGTAGTAGATGCCTCTGATTTCGCGATGGGGGCGGCCCTACAACAACTAGTTAATGGAGCCTGGCAACCACTTTATTTTTTACGAAATCACTTACATCTGCACAAAGAAAATACAGTGCGTATGATCGTGAGTTATTAGCCACGTACATGGCAGTCAAGAGATTTCGTTTCGCAATAGAGGGACGAGCATTTACCATCTTCACGGATCATAAGCCGTTAATTTTTGCTCTGCGGCAGAAAACAGATAAGTGCTCACCGAGACAATTTCGGCATTTAGATTTTATCGCACAATTTACATCAAACATCCAACACATTTCTGGCAAGGCTAATGTAGTCGTTGATGCCTTGTCTCCCATAGAAGAAGTAACCGCCACAATAGACCCCATGGAACTCGTAGTATCACAAACAGACGATCGAGAGCTGAACACTTTTATTTCCAATAAGAAAACAGGACTTATACTTAGAAAAATTAATTTCCCACCTTCAAACGTCGAAATTTACTGCGATATTTCCACGAACATAGTACGCCCGTTTATAACAAAGGACATGAGGCAAAAAGTTTTCCTGTCGCTACACGGATTATCGCATCCGGGAATCTGAGCAACGCAGAAAATGATAAACCAGCGCTACGTATGGGCATCCGTACAAAAAGACTGCAAGGAATGGACTAAAACGTGTCTCCAGTGCCAAAAGTACAAAGTTACAAGACACGTCTCTGCACCGATAGGCAATTTTGGTAAACCCGCGTTAAGGTTCCAACACTTGCATATCGACTTAGTGGGACCCCTGCCGTTCTGTATAGGTTACAAATACATCTTTACGTGTGTGGATCGATTCATACGGTGGCCGGAAGCAATACCCCTGCAACAGGGTAACAGAGACAGTCGCGAGGGCACTCGTCGAAACATGGATCGCTCGTTTTGGAGTTCCTCAAGCAATCACAACAGACCAAGGTAGATAGTTTGAATCGTGCTTATTCAAAGAGTTAACACGCGTTAACAAGAGTTAAGATTCGCAACCACTTTTTATTAGGTTTTGTTTCATAAATAACTCCTTCTGAAGAACATTTAATTAGTTGTACTCACACAACAGCTGGATAGAAAATTAAAAATCCTTTCAAATGAGCTATCACACACACCATCGTTCCATATAAAATTTTTAAAAGGGGTAGCTGTCACTCCAAGGGAGTTGAAGGGAGAGGTATAAAATTATCCTCAAAAAATGTAATTTTAGAATTATAAATTGACGGGTTTTAGAATTTTACTCAAAATTGTTAATTACGTAGATAATTTATCCGTTACTGTATGTAGTTTGTTAGTTCTATTGTTTCCCATGCTTTAATTGGTACTTGTAACTATTAGATGGTGTATTTATAAAATAAAATATTGTCATAGCCGAATTTGTTCCCGTTTATTTGATGTTCCCTATACATATATTTTACAAATACTGTGCTGGAAGCACAACTAGAATATGAATTAAAAATCACTGACAATTTGTGCACGAACAACAAACAGGGAATCGAATCAGTGGATTTAACAGAATAATAGTGCAGTGGTGCGTCAGCGAAATGTAAAGCGGGCTAGCTTCCTGCTTTTTGCTACCGGGGCGGCGGAAGGAGGGTTTCGGCGGATGTCCGTTTAAAGTGCAAAGCGGCTTTCGGAAGCAACGCCGAATCAGCTTGTCGTCACTGGCTTTCCTTTGCTTACTTTTTTAGACAAAAGTATAATAGCACTGAAATATTTAATTTCACGGTAAACAACTAAATACCCATCTTACTTCTTCCTGATCTAAAAAGTTTTGAAGGTAGCGGAGTGAGAAATTGATAAATCTTCTCAATTGTACGTAAATAATTTGAAATAATATGTATATTTTATATTTTACTGGAAGTATTTAAAACCCATATTCCAAATATTACTGTCTTCTATTTGGGAATGGGAGTTAATAATAAATCAGTTAGACACATTACTATTTTTCTTCACATTCATAGAATTACAGATTCGATTGTCTTATGATCTTAGGTTGTGCGAGGGCATCAAGTACAGCCATTTGAAAAATACGAATAACCTAAAATTAAAGCTACCTCTCGTATCTATTGGTCATCTTTTAGCGAATTTTAATTTATTTCCTACCAAATACTCGACTGGGGATTTTCTTTGCTTTATCTCGTTTAATGAAAATGTGTGTACTACAAAAAGTACTTAAAATTAAACATACTTTAATATAATAATAAATAATAAATAAATACACCACAGGTAATGACGACCCCCTTTATCCCAGAAGGCTCTAGAAGAGCCTTGTGTGGGAGGGGGCTACACATTTAGAGACAAGGGACACACATCCAATATCCGTGTATAGTGAAAAAATCCCTCTCACAATATTTTCCACTGCCACGGCTGGGGATCGAACCCGGAACTTTTGGGTGAGAGGCAAGTGTGCTCACCTCTCGACCATCAGTCATAATAATATTATACTTCCAAAGTTCCTGTCATAGAAAAATGTGTTTCTGGATTTGTGGCGCCTCAGATGCCTCTGTTATTGGTAACACTTGAAAGACAAAATAAAGTTACCAAGAATATCTAATGACTATCGTTTATAGAATTTGAATATCTCTTTTCGTTACCACGAAAACTGCCTGGCGAGGCCGAACACCGGCCGAATGATCACGCATATAAATGAGACAGCGGCAGCGGTAAAGATAAAGACAATTTGTAGAGTTTAAATTTTTATGACCCAAGAAGGTAGAACTTTATGCAAGAACTGTCATTGTGTAGGTATTTACAATTAAATGTTTTTAAAAGTGCAAATAACCAATATAAAATAGAGAATAGTAGAAAAGGCAGACAAGTGTTTTATTAACAAAAAAATGTCTCAAAAAAATTATTAAATTTTGGTTGATTATTATTATTTATTTATTTAAATTTATTTATTAATCACCACTTTACAGGAACGATGTTCCCAATTACAGAGCTGTATTTTTTCCACATGCACATAGACAATTATACAACGACCATTCCCTACGACATTGCCGTCTGTCGCGGCTGAGACTCGAACTCAGGAGTGGTACGGCGACTAGCCGTATTATTGTTAAAGAACACGCCGAAATCCTCGATGAATTTTTCGAAACTGTAACAAAATCCGACCGAAAAAACGCCACTGGAAGAGGTTTTTATATATAAATTCATATTTTCACTTTACGGAGCGTTTTTTATGCCAAAATGTTGGAAACTCATCAAGAAGTGTAATTTTAGAAAGTGTAGTAAATGTCGCTGCACAGGGACCTAATGTCGTGTGAACGATCCATGCTTTGATGGATGTCTGAAGGACGTATTTTCTGCTCAAAAAAACTTAGAAAAATTAAAAAAAAAATAGGAAAAAGAAAAAATTAATTTTCTTTTTCCTCAACCTTTTCTTAATTCTAGATAATAAATATTACGTTCACAAAATTTTTAGGGTTCAACGTGACTGTTTCAGACGGAGAATAATGGATAAATCATACTTACTGTCGTTTATGCTTAACTGCTGCTCTGATGGTATCAATTGGACGACGTCGTAACACTATAAATCTAACACTGTCTGTATTACACTCTCTTAAAATTAAACCTGTAAAGGAATTTTGTTAGAAAACACAACTAAAAGACAATATAAAGTTCAAAATGTATATATTAAATCTTTTAAAAATTTATGTTTTTACAACAACTTTTTTCAAGAGAAAATGTTAACAAACAATGGTCTGACCCGTGTACAACACATGGTGAGGAACGGGACGATTCATAAGGTACCAACTACCATCCAATATGCAGTTTGATAAGCTAACGATGCACAAAAAGATTCAAGAAAAGTTTCATGTAACTGAAATTTTGATGGGCTTTTGCTTGCCTGTCTTATAAACGTATTTATTAATTCACATAAATTTTGGTCGCTCCTCGGAGCTTAAAATTGCTTGAAGCGTCTCTACTTCGTTTGTATTATGCAATAACAACTTTTACGTTCAGGCAAGGCAGATCCCATGCACGTGTGAGTACATGATATAGATACTTTTTTGATTCCGAATCACTGAGGAACCGGTTTAGGGCAAACCCCGTCAAAACACATAATTTCCCCGTCAAATCCGACTGCTAGGAAATGATGGGGGTCCCATGTCGCTAAGGGCTATTTTCGCTATAACTTCCGATATACTTTGAATAGTCGTTGGACTAACTTGTCCTCATATTCAATACCTCGTAAGAGTTGCAGTGCTTGACAACGTGGATTCGTAAAAGGGTTTTTAATCTTGGAAATTTTGAAGTTCAAGTCCAATTTAAGTATACTTTCTAAAATTGGGTGGTCGGGGCGACATTACGTCCCTGTGCAGCGACATTTACTACACTTTCTAAATTAACGCTTCTTGAAGAGTTAGCGAAAATTTGGCATAAAAAATGCTCCGAAGAGCAAAAATATGTTTCCAAGAATTAAAAACCTCCTCCACGGCGTTTTTACGTGAAGCACGCTTTTCTTACGAAGTATTTCCTAAGTCGGATTTTGTTACAACGTCGAAAAGTATATCGGGGTTATAGCGTTCTTTAACAGTCGCCCCGACTACAAAATTTAGAAAGTATAACGAAAACCGACAACTTCGGAAATTTTAAAAATAAAAACCTTTTTACGAATCCACTGCAATTCATGCGTTGTGTTAAATATGAGAACAAGTTAGCCAGTCTCTAGTCAAAGTATTTCGAGAGTTTTAGCGAAAATAGCCCTTAGCGTCGAGGGTGACCTTTTATTTTGTAACCATCGATTTTGAAGGAAAAATGATGGGTTTTAAACGTACTTGCCCTAAACCGGTTCCTCAGTGATTCGATGTCAGGAAAGTATAGTTATCATGTACTCAGAACGTGCATGGGACCGCCTTGCCTGAACGTATGAATTTATAATTGCAGAATATAATTCAAAGTCGTTGCGATTCAAGCATTTTTAAGCTCCGAGGAGCGAACTAAATTGATATTGAACTAAAAATACGTCAATAGACAGGCAAACAAAAGCCCACCAAAATTATAAACATTGAACTTTTCTTCAATCTTTTTGCGTAATCGTTAGCTATAAACCATACATTGGATGGTAGTTGGTTACATGGTTACATTATGACTCGTTCCGTCCCTCAGTATGTGTTTTATACGGGAAAGACTATAGTTTGTCAATACATTTTTCTTGAACGTTTTTTTAAAACATAATTTTTTTAAAAAGATTTAATATATATTTTTTAACTTTATGTCGTTCACATTATCTCTCACAAAATCTTGCCTAGTTCACTGCTACCAACTCAGTGATACATGAAAAACGCCAATAAACATCCATACCCTAGTCAGGATTCGAACTCAGGACTCCTTGGTTACAAGCCTAACATGTAAGCGTTGAGCCACTGTGCCGATTATGAAGGAATTATGATTTGTTGGTAACCAAAATTGCCTCTTTGTAAACAGACACCCTTGCTTTTGACAGCAACTCTTACTTACCTTGAACACGCAGAAGCCTCTTATATTTAGCATTTGAGCCCCAATTAGGCGTTATGAACACACACAAGAATAAGAGCTGTGAGCTTAGTAGAGACCGTTGAGGCTTCTAGTGCACTTAATTTGTAGTTGAAAGAGGTTTGAGGGGGCTGCACTTAAAAATGTTAGAACAGGATATATTGCTTCGCTCTGTATAAGCTCCTGTCGGTTACTTTCGCAATTTTCAAATTGATAACTCAGCTAGCACCTTGGATTTTTCTGATTTATTATTGCTGGCAGGATCGATAGCTACACCCTGTATAGGAGGCGTTTGATGTTTTGAATAGTCTTCGTTAAATTCAAAAAGTTGAATTCACTTGACTCCTTTGTCCGGTGATTTCTCAACACCCTGTATATACTTTTCAAAGTATAACACTTTTGAATGCAAGAATAATGTTGATGCACTTTTGTTTAATTCAAACAAATTTTTATTAAGATGTCCAGATATTTTGGAACACTTCTGTATGCAGTTGTTGTAGATTAAAACACTTTGCTTTAAAACGACTTATAATATTTATTATTATAACGAACACAAGTTGAAATAAAATAAAATTATTATTCTTTTACAGTTACTAGTTTGTAACTTTTCGACAACGAATAAATTCCGGCTTGGGAGATTTGACTCGATTTAAAATTAGTTTAAAAATGTCAAACATTCACTTAAAATTAGTTGCGCGGTGGCAGATTGGATTATTTAGAATGTCTGAAAAAATTCACTTAAAAATTAACTATTTTTTACTTGGTTGGGCCAAGGAAGCGCAGCGCGGGCACTCAATTTGGATTATCGCGAGCTATACGAAAAAATTGACTTGCAGAACACTAACTTGCCTAGAGCGTGTTGAGCTCGGCCTTTTATATGTTTCGTTATCGTTTCGTTTGTCGTGCCCCGTGAGTCTCGCACAAACGCTTTTACACCCATTCTATTCTAGACCCCCGACATTCAGTGCTGACGAGGGTTGCGTAGTATTGCGCAATATTGCATCATCTTTACAAAAAGTTAAATTTGAAAATGAAAACTATATGATTGTTTGGGCAATAGAAAGAGAAATCGTTTGATAATTGAAATTGAAATAATTGAAACTCGAATCCGCTTTGGTTTAGACCTTCTAACTAACTATGATGTCCCCAATACCGGGAAATGTACCTAGAGATCGCATATAACTATAAAATAACAAGTAACGCGACAACTACATTGCATTGACTGTAGACCTGTTAAATTTATTTATTTATTTTACACAAACCAAAGCAGAGGATATATTCCCATTGCTCAACAACAGAACAGAAAGCCAAACAGCAAAGCAAATCTGTAGTATCTACATTTAAAAGAATTGACACTAGATACGGACACAACACTGGCTGGGAGATTGTTCCATAAATCAAGTACGCGCACTGAAACAATATATTCGCGCACTAACATTCTAAAAGGATCTCTGGTGATTTTAAATGGATGTCTACGTAAGCTGTCATCACTGGCCGGGGTAAACAAATGATGAATCGGAGATAATCCATTCTGTACTTCTTTGTACGTTGTGAGGTCACCACACGGCGTCTTCTAGCAGCCGGCCAGGTGAGTTGAAACTGTGCATGCCGGTCTTCATAACATGAACGAGTGCATCCAAATGGTATACGAGTTATGTGGCGTTTAACATTCTCCAAAAGGTTTCAGTTACACATACAACTTTGGAAACCATACACTATTGGCGAAAGTTTGTATACATGGCCAAAGTGGTGGGGTGTTAATGAACGAAGCAAGTATACTCTTGTATTTGCTGTCTTAGCCTGCCAGGGGCAATTAGACCAGGAAAGGTTATGTGTAATGATGACCCCAAGTCGTCAGTCGTGAGAATTGGAGGAAAGCAATTGTACGCCATTAATGTTGTATCCCTAGTGTGGATTATGCTTTCCTAAATGGAATACTACACACCAGCAATACTTCACTCCACTCCTGAATACGATTTAAATTTCTTGCAATAGAACTTGATCAGTTAGTGTATGTTGCAGTAGATCTTTGTGTCGTCTGCGCAGAAAGAATAGGATTATTTGATACAATATCGCAGATAGGACGTGAAGTGTGAAAAACGGTAAGGGTCCTAAGACAGATTCCTGGGAACTCCATTGTGCAAATTTCACTCTCTCTCAGTACCAATTTTAAACGAAAAACTCCGATCCATTAGGAAATCTCGTATCCACATTAGCAAACTTTCATATATACCAAAATGTTCCAGTTTTTGTAATAAGCTGCTTTTAGGATACTTCATCAAATGCTTTACGAAAATCTAAATATACGATGCCAATGTATTTTCACGACGGTCCAACTTAAGTGATCAGTCTGATACACAACATAGCAAATTAGTGTCAACTGAGCGACCTGGAATGAACCCGTGTTGGTTGGCAGGGATGTACGAGAAGAAAAGACCGCATGCTGTCTACGACGATTGTCTCCATCATCTTGATAATGACGGAATGGACGAATGCCATTAGTATTAAACTCATCTCCTTTCTTAAAATGGGCTTAATGCTTGTTTTCACTCTCGGGCAGTAATATCCCAAAAGCAAAGGGTTTTCTCATAATTATACAAAATGGTTTGCAGTGAAATTAATGCAAGCGTTAAAAAATATGGCAAGTATTTCATTAATACCAGGGGAGGTTGATGAGTCCAGTGCTCGAATTTTTTCATCAATTAGCTCCTCCGAAAATTAATATCTGTCAATTCAGCGAGCACTCGAGGAGGATGACAAATATTGGGCAAAGCATCGAAGGCTTTCACTATGTAGGCATGAGAAAAGTATCAGCAAATAAGATTGTTACTAAGCTGTGGTTATTGGAATTGGAGCCATCCGTCCTTTTGAGCTGATGCATAGAGACATTCGAGTGTAACTGATAGCGACAGCCTTTTGGACTCATTGCTAGCGGCAAACTCTGTTCGAATTCCTTCCTAGCACGTGACATACGTAGCGACAAATAGTTTGAAAATAATCGATAAACATGGAAGTCATCATAGCTTCTGCTACGTCTAAATATTTGCCATTGTGTTCTTTTATGCCTAATAATTATCATAATATCCTCATTAATTCAAGATTTCGATGAAATACGGTGACACAATGGTTAACACGTCTAGCTTTCACTCTAAGCATACCTAGCGAGGTGGGTTCGAGTAATTTTCAATTATGAATTACCCCCCAAGAAGTGGTTCGCATCCCACTGTACTGTAGTGCTCCGTCTCCTTTACTCACACAAGTCTAGGCTTAAGAGGGTCATTCAAGTGATCTAGAAGGCAGTTAAACATTTATAACAACAGATACTACAGTTTCGTAAAGAGAATTCAGTTTGACAAAGTTAAAAAAGTTCTGTTTAAAAATATTCCAACAAAGGTCGATGTCAGCCACATCTAAAAACGTATCCCACTCAATTGCAAAGTCGCTATTAAGAGATGCAAAATTTCTGTAGTCTGCTTTCGGGATGCATTTTCATCATATATTTGGTTGCTGAATTTGAGGACAACACGATCAGAATTTCCAATTGGTGAGAGATATACATATGCAAGTTAGTGCTTAAGGTGGTAATTAAATCTAGAAGTAAGGGTCCCCGGTTTTGATGAAATCTAGTTGGTTTAGATACAATCTGAGGAACATGCGAATTTGACGAAAAGTCAACGAGTAGTTGATAATTCGATCACGAGTCCAGAAAGGCAGACCAAGTTATTTCGGTTAAAATCTCCAATAATTATTATTGTTTGCATAGGAAGCAGCGAGGCTGGTCATACTATTAAAAGTAATTCTGTCATCGGCCAATGACGTACCAAAAAAATTAATTAAACTGCTGACATAGGGAATTACATTAAGTGGAAAGTCTGGTTAATCTAGTCTGTGTTCTGAAGACAGTGTCTCGTAAATAAATACATCCTCCTCCTCTGCGTGTATCACGGCCTTGCCGAAATATAGTTTACTCAGGTAGAACAATTAAATAATCTAGTATAGAATCACATAGCTAGGTTTCGGATACAAAAATACCATCAGGAAGGATGAAGTTATTTATACAACAATGTCGGAAAATTAGTAGCGGTTACGTAATAGTTACTCATTCTACTAATCCTGCATTCGTTTTCTCTAGAATAGTGTAGTTGGTATGTAGAAGACAATCGGCTAAAACTATTGTGATAGAGAGGAGACCTAACACCATTACGTGTTGAGAGCATAATTCTGGAGGAGGAAGTATTGACAACGAATTAAGTGAAGATATTGAGCCTTTATTCGTGTATGGCTCAAACGAAGTCATTTTACCAGTTTGAAATGCGTGTTTGTACGTTAGTTTTAAAAAATTTGCATGTTTTTATTATAATTATTGTCGTATACGTAAACTAACCTTTATAATAAATTTTATAAAAAGTAATTGAATTTTGTCGTTAAATAAACTCTACGTTCCTTCAAATAATCCTTATCCATATTTACCTTCCATAATCGATACCACATTTGTGAAAATGCAAAATTGCTCATAATTGTAAATAAATGATATTTCTTTATAATCTGTATAAATCTCATATACGAAATACATAACCTTTAGCTACTAATTAAACCAATGTAAAATTATTTTAAGAAAATCCCATTAGTCTGCCACCGATTGTTGTCAGTCATATTATCTGTTAAATTTGCCGATTCTAGCACACTTTTAGTAGTATTTTCTAGAGCGGAGGTTCGGACTATTACTTTATCTCCACAAAAAGTCAAAGATGAAAATTGTTCCCTAAGCAATTGAATTCCAGTAATTTGGGATGTTTACTGCACTACTGAAGATACGTAACAAAATCTATAAAACATATTTTTAACTAATTTGGTGCAAATGTTTTCTAAACCAATTATAAAACCATAATTTGTTTGTTTTTAATTAAAAATTGATATTTATCATCACTGAAGTTGTAAATCTATCCAAATAATTAAATAATAACTTCAAAAATAATTAGCTCTACATATTTTTTTATCGTTCAGACAATCATTTCACGCTGATTGATAAATTTAGTGCTTCCCGTACCAAAAAACAAGATTTATATGTTTACAATTGACTGTAAATTATCTCGTAACTACTACACTGTAAAATAGTTACTTCATGGTTTTATGGTTTCTAGCATAAACATTTAAGGAAGTAGAGCTATGCGTTTCAAGGTTGTCCGTTCGTTCGCAATACTATCGGTTATGCTTCTCTAGGAAATACTTTTGTAAAATACCAGTTTTGTGTCATGAATATTTTAATTGATCATTATTAACATAATCTAGATTTGAAACAGCAAAGAGGAAAACAGGCTATTTATTGATTATAAATATGTGAATTAATTGAAACATAAAACCAAGAACACTAAACAATATAATATAGAAAGTATAATACAGTTTCCATATTTGTGACAGCGGCTAATTTAAGGCAAAGTAAAGTAATATAATATGTAAGATCTTTGATTTCATATACATGAAATTAAGGAGTTTAAAGATTACCTTTAATTTTTCCCTCCTTATAATAACAAAGATAAATATAGTAAATTTACAAGTTCTTCATACGCATGTTTAAAAAAATTAACAAGGATTATTTCATCTTTTACCTGAGCCCCTACCAATTCGATGGTGTTAAGTTCACAGGGGTAGGGTGGAAGCCAGCCGAATAGTTATTTCACCATTTTTACAATTTCATCAATAACGTATTATTCACAACTGCCAAAAGTTTCTGCTTCATCAGATTCATTTAATAAGCAATATTTATTCCCGGTAACTCTTGAACTGTATCAGCTTTCCGCCAAGAAGTCGTAGGTGTCCTATCAATTTGCCTAGAGTGATTTACAATTTTACAATTTACAATTCAGCTTTATTGTCTTGTTTATAAATTACAATTTTACATAGATAAAAATACAAATAGTATTATCTATTACAATTACAGATCCCGGAGGTATAAGGTTCAACATTTGTGTAAAATATTTCTCGAAAACATCTGCATTCATATCTGCGTGATAGTCACCTGTATGCTTAGAATGATAGTAAAGAGTAAACCTCCATTCACAAAACCATTGGCACTGCCAATTTGTGTGGCTATTAACTCGACGCATGACACTTACTAAAGCAACAGCGGCTATTTGGTCGTGCCGTAGGCTGTTTGGTAAGACTTGAGGTCTGAAACCAAAAATGACACATTGGTCTTACCTTTCGATTGTTAGACCTATGATGGTTTACGCATCATGTGGTGGTCAAAAACAGATGAAAAAATAGCACAAGGAAAGTTGCAGAAATTGTAACGTCTTGCTTGTTTAGGGTCTACAGGAGGAATGTACTCGGGTCCCACAGCAACTATGGAGGCAATGCTTGACCTACTTCCTTTGCACTTGCATGTGACGATGAAGGCAGCATTTAGTGCATTAAGACTGCATCAGGCACTTAAATTTAAGCCAGTATTCTGGAGTTAGTCCACTTTGAGTCCATGACCAAACCCACTGACTCAATGCCTATCAAATGTAATTTTCTTTCCCATTAACAAAAAGGTGGTGGTGGTGGTGGTGCTGTTATAAGGATATAAGTTTTCTCAGTAGTTTTCAATTACTTTGTTTACTTTGTTTCGTCCACTTATGGCCTACAAACGAATTGCAAAAAATTACAATTAATAAATGTTTATAATAATACAAATTAAATTTAATGAATTTATTTATTTTTCCCTACTTTACCACACGGTAAAGTATGACATTACATACTGAAAGTAGACAATAGTACACTGCTTTACATGGAGTAAAATTGACATATTTTCGTAAAGGGTATACTTGACAAGAACAGGCGAGACACAAATAATTACTTTACTCCACATTTAACATGTTGTCTTTCTTCAAATGTCGAATATGTATTAAATAATAGTAGATTGTTTTATTTGGAGTAAAAATGACATTTCTGCGTCGAGGATGTACTTGACACGACGAACAGTCGAGATACGTCGAATTTGAGTTAAATAAATGGCCTAAATAATAATTTTTTTCTTTAAATACTTTTAATGCCGCTCGTGAGCGGCAATAATGCTATATTGTTTTATTAAGAGTAAAGGTGATACTTTTGTGACGAATCTTTAGGTTTGCCGGACGACCGAGGTGAGTCCGGCAATTACACACGAATCACAAAAGTGGGTTTTACTCCGTATAAGACATGCTATTTTTTCTTCAGACATCAGAAAATCGTGACATTTTTTACTCATTTCATGACATTAAAGTTTGACATTTCAGATGGCTGTGCATTGCCATTAGCAACGGTAGTAAAAGTACTTTTTCTTCCGCTCGAGCGGACTTTTACTTCTGTTGCTAATGGCGACACCCAGCTCAACTTTTTATCTTTATTTTTTTACAGCTAATCGACGTTTGAAGAAAAATGGTATGTTTTATTCGGAGTAAAAGCCACTTTTGTAACTAGTCTGTAATTACCGGATCCACTTCGTCCGTCCGGCAAACCTACAAACTTATCACAAAAGTATCACTTTTACTTCTAATAAAATAATATACTATAGCTATGCGTTGCGCGTTGCCATTAGCAACGGAAGTAAAAGTCCGCTCGAGCGGAAGAAAAAGTACTTTTACTTCCGTTGCTAATAGCATCGCATAGCCGTCTGAAATGTCAAACTTTAATATGAAATGAGTATGAAATGTCATGATTTTCTGGAAAATACTGCCATTTATTTTGTAAATACCTTTAGTGCCGCTCGTGAGCCAAGTAAGCCATTCAGATGAAATGTTAGAGAAATGACAGTTTAAGTTCACAAAACTTGTCATAAAAGCCGTGTTTTTTTGACGTTTCAAGAAAAGGATGTTTGTAGCATTCAAGGGATGATTATGAATATTCGACATGGTCAATTAAGAATTCCATCGTTGCAGGGACAGGGACGATTTTATTGAGGGTGGATGCCAATACTTTTGAAAGTATGCACCCCGAATCAGTGAATTCCGAGTCTAAAATATCAGTCGATATTTTATTTTCAAATTAGCCCCTTTATCTACCTGCGTCTCCGATTTGATGATTATCAAAACATTTGCTTCATCCATAGTCTCGAAGCAATCCTTGTAACATAACTAAAATTTTAAATGACCTTATTTATTTATGTTCTTTTCTTAATCAGAGGATAATAGAGTTGATCGTCATCAGGAAGTTTTTTGCGCTTTAAAAATATTGCTCTACAAAAGGAGTGTGTTGTAATATTTCGTAAACATTATAGTTGTGTTATTCAAATAGGCATACAATTTTAATGATTCTATTACTACACATGATATTCTTTCCTATTATTTGGGTTTTCTACCACATGTATTATTGTCTTCTTCAAAAATAATATCTTCCGTTTTCAAAGCTTATTATTATTTTCATTATTTTCCGAAACGTCAGCAAAATACATTATTTCTGTGTTTATTCCGATTTATATTATTTTCAAAACATAACCTCTGACTATTCCTTTGGCGTAAACGTCACAGGCGCAAAGGCTTTTTTCCAATAATTCTGTTATTTTGTAGATTCGGTGATTTGTTTTTGAAGAGAACAATAATATATGTGGTAGAAAACGCAAATAATAGGAAAGAATATTCGTAGAATGCCACAAATAACTTTCAGACAATACGCACATGATTTACTGAACAATAAAAAAATATTGAGGTAAGTATGCAATAAATTTCAAAATTATAATTTCAAGGCTTATAAGGACAAATTTAATTTAGATAGTACATCTTTAACTGAAATTCAAAAATATGATATTACTTTGTATTAGAAAGGTAAATATTTTATTGGCATTGAATTTGTTTTTAGCTTTTACAGTAAATAAATTATGATGATAATACCCATCCTCACATCACTTTCTGTTAAAAAATGTAACAGTAAAAATAATTATTCAACGAAATCCAATTAATTTATAGAACAATCGTTAGCGTTAATAACGATTACTTGCTTCAGTTAATCGATTATCAAATAAATTAGACAAAACCACCATAGACGACAAGCAAAAACTTGTCACTTTAATTTCATATTGCTCTTTTGGATGAGAAATTTGAATGAATCGTGTCTAATTTCATCAACGGTGATATATTTGTGTTAACTGAATTATTATCGACTACCAAATAAATATACATATAAAAAGTGGAAAATTACTATAGATTTCTACATTACCTAGATGTAATTTTGAAATAATTTAGGGACAGTTTTTTTTATAATATGTTTCTATATGTTTTTATTCATCAAAAAAACTGCTTTTACTTGCATTGAAAACTATGGATGTTCAAAATGTCCATCTTAGGAGAATTTTATATATTTAAGTTTATTCTTTGATTCATATTACCAATTTAATTTGTTTTTATTGGGATATTCTACCACATTAATATACATTCTAAGTATCGATTATCTAAGAAATGAATTTTAAATTCACAGGAGACGCGCGTAATAGAAAATCCCAATGAAGGAAAATTCAAAATATATTTGCATATTATATAACTTATATTATTTACTATATTTTTCGTATTTCTACTATCTGTATAAAGAAAATAATGTGTCCGTGTCTCGGTGACGCAAAAAAAATGGAAAAACTAGAATGCTGACAACTTTGATTCTTGCCAGTTTTGTGATATTTGTGTCATGTTACATTTTGCCTCATTTTACATAACTCATATTTGCAGTTCCATATAGCCAAGAGAGTCGGTCAGTTTGAGATGTACGATGATGAGTCAATGAAAACAGAATTTTGTACATATAGGATATTACTGTGTGAAAAACTCAATGACTTCAGAATAGGATAGACAAAGCATGTCCTATACATTAACACATGAGGTGTTGTGTTTCCCTACTATCTCATACATTCTATTATTAAAAAAGGATAGAGATAGTTTTGTTTATGTTTTGGAACTCGTTCCCAGTGGCGTATATGTTAAAGAAGGTGATTATTTTGTATAATTATGGTAATTCTAAAAAAGAATGGAAACCTCGAATTTTTGCTTGATTTATTGAGGATATCCTATTTTGGGGTCGTAGAACATTAATCTGAAATTAGTTTTGCGTGCATCCGAACCGTTTGTCCAAAAAAAATTTTTGAAAATTTTTCCTATAACGCAATTTTTCATGCACCTATTTATACACCAACAGCACTTGTACTTTTCCTTATTATCCTTATCACACTACGGCCTCTATAGAACAATAAACTTATGGCAGAAAATTTATTTTCCTTTAATAAAAAAAACAGATAGTTTGTAAAACATCATAAAACAGCTACTGAAAACTGTACAACTGTAAACCCGATGCGCATGCATTTACAAATTTGTGTCTAAAGTACCGACACTGACCAATATTATGAGGCAATTTTTCACGTTTTCAATGTTAAATTAATATTCCTTTTGAAACCGGTATGGGTCATTTTATAGAACACCCCTCTCTGCTGCCGAAAAAACAGAAATACGACGCGGATTTCGAAACGTCGACCGGCCGCGAACGTGTCTTGATTTATGTTTATAAATAATACTTTAACGCCGTCTGTCCCAGAATTAATAAGGTGCTAAGTACTATTACATATTCCTTGCCCTTCAAGACACGTTCGCGTCCGTCGACGCTTCGAAATCCCTTGCTAAGCGTCGACCGGTCGCGAATGTGTTTGGAAAAATGACGTCGCATAATCAGACCCGTCGTGCCTTTAGACACCAAGCCTTAATATTGCACACATGCGCAAATAACGCATGCAAATATATGTAATCAAATGGCAGATGGAGGTTCATCTAGTACAATTTCAGTGAATAAAATTCTGATTTTTATGCAAAAGAAAGTGAGTTTTCTGCCATAACTGAAGGGCTTATTGTTCTATAAAGGTCGTAGTGTGATCTTAATAAGGAGAAAAGCGATATACAAGTGCTGTTGGTGTATAAATAGGTGCATGAAAAAGTGCGTGTCATAAGTAAAATTTTCAAAAATTTTTTTTTGGACAAACGGTTCGGATGCACGCAAAACTAATTTCAGATTCGTATTCTACGACCCCAATATAGGGTATCCTGAAAGAATCACGCAAAAATTCGAGGTTTCCGTTCTCCTTTAGAATTACCAAAAACATTTTCTATACTTCCTTTACAATTTTGCTTATTTGTCGTTCCAACCCGATGTTACGCTTATGAGATAATTTCACCTACCTGTGAATAGATCGATTAACTCCAATTTTAAAGAGACATCTACATACAACACAATATTTTTCCATTGTTTATTCACGATAACAAATTCTGTCTTCAAGAACACTACAAAACCACTGTAATTACAACGTTTAACTTCGATTTATCACAAACACTTTAATGGCGGCCAACGCTGCAACTGAATTGTAAACAAAACGAGTTGAAAGGGACTGCGTGCGCATATACCCACGTGTCTTTAGCCAATAGACTGCTGAGTACCAGTATTTATTTTTAACAAATAAAATACACAACACACCAAGAGGATGCTTCGTCTATCCTATTCTGAAGTCATTGGAAAAACTTATTCTGAAAATCTATGTTGGCAATTCTTCATTTAAAAAAAAATATCACTGAATACTTTCGATTCTCTTGTTTCTGCTTTTCGCGAATGCTGCGATTTGATCTCAATCATTGGATATGATACTAACTGCCCTAAAAACTTCAGTTTTTTTCTTTACTTACGAACCTAGTAGTATGTATGCCTCAATGCAATGAAAATTTGAGAATGAGTATAAACTTTCTAAATATAACGCTCGAAAAATGTCCAAATTCACTACTTGTATACACAGATACATCTAAATCGTTAGCCGGAACAGGATGTGCATATTGTATTCCTTCAAAAAATATTGAGTGTAAAATAAATCTAAGTGTTCCATTTTTACAGAAGAAGAAGCTACGGCTATCTATCAAGCATTTAAATTAATACTTACATCAAATTTTTCAAAACTTGTTATTCATTCTCATTCGTTATCCATTCTACTGGCCTTAAAAAATATCACTACATTTTATGTTAAAATTAATCCCATTATTATAAGAATAAAAAATCTAGTGCAGAAGTTATTTGATAAAGGCAAGAAGTATATTTCATATGGATAAAGGCGCACATAGGATTAAAATATAATGAATACGTAGATAATCTAGCCAAAGAAAGTATCAATTCAGGGCTCAATTCCAACTGTAAACTACGCTTAGCAGACGTTAACAAATATACTTAAATCTAAACTAAGTAACAAATGGAAATATATGTGGAAAGAATGAACATTTATACCAGAGATGGCCTGATTACCATAACTACGCAGAATGAACCTGCTCCAGCTAACCTTCTCAACTGCACTTCTTGCAAATATCGAAAAGGTTGTGGTTCCGCGTGCAGCTGCCGCAAAGCGGGTTTGAAATGTTCCAGAATGTGTGCTGTTTGCAACGGAAATGCATACAGCAATGTAGCCGACATATGTCTGGATGACGACCATGACGACGAACTTGACATGCTCCAGAACATAAATAGTTTGTTGAGGATGTCATAAAAGATGCAGAGGTGTCGGATGATCATTACGCCGGTCCGTCGGGTCTTTGATTTAGAGTGGGAACTGTAGATTAGGCCTACTGAGGATACCATATAAAAAAACGCGCAGATTTCTCTACCTCATAGGTGGCGTGGAAACGAGAAAAATATCACAACCTACATTTTCTTTCCATCCCATATATAGCGTCACTATAGGTGATAAAACATTGTCTCGCTAACATCGTGCAAACATTGCCAATAGTTGGTGAAACAATTGCTTTATAATTATTATACGACGGGAAAACTCTTTTTTCCGAATTTGAGAAGCTATATCTATGTAAATATTGATCGTACAAAAAAATTGTAAAGAGCTAAATTGTAGTTAATTTTATAGGGTATAATTTTGAATAGAAGTATTTTTCCAATAAAACGTACAGTAAGGAAGATATGACTAATTCTCTAATTTCGTGCGCCATTTTTCCAAGATGGCGTCGCGAGTGGCGCGACGCCGCGTTCGTAAAATCAGGTGGTCATTAAGGACTTCAAGATCTAGGTATGTGCCAAGTTTCAAAACTTTGCAACCTTTTGCAGGATCAGTTGTATTCATTGACTAGAGTAAATAACGTGATCTGAAATTTTATTACTAACGGGCTGATGTTTACACTCGGACCATACGGGGTAGCACAACATTTCTTTTCATGAATATTTCATCAGTATTTATGGTCTAATCTCAATGATATATGAGTATGTATAGTAAAATACACATATAAACGGACGGTTTTTTATATCAGATGTAAGTACTCGAAATCCTTAGTTTCTGATAATCGTAATAATATATAATTTATCTACTTTAGAGACGAAATTTTCAGATTCTATTTTATTTTGTTTATTGAGATGCAATCAATCATCTCAATCGGCCGTGTTGAAGTCATGATCAATAATATTAACTGTCAATAATAAAGTTGGAAATGTCCTGTTGATAAAATATATCTCGAGATATAAAAAATGATATAATTACCACTTCTAATTATTGCCATATAACAGAATAACCGTGCAGAATGTGTTACGTTGGAGTTGTAGGCGTGAAAGAAACAGAATTATAGGACAAATTTGGCGTAACTTTCTCTGAATATAAAGTAAGCCAATTCTTGCCACATTACTCAAGCATCTTATACAACTAAAAACGTGACGTTGCATTATAGCAATTCAGCTGCAATTATGTAATACTGCAGATATTATGATACAATTTTTATATTGAGTTATTTTATAGTTGACACAACGATTCTTCTTCCGTTTTAACCTAGTTCACTGAGGCTATTAATTAAACAATTTCTAAAGTTATTCGAAAATTATAAATTATTTGTTTATATTTTTATTTGTCGTCATCTATCATAAATCCTTGACCCTATCCTATCTCCAAAACGAACGTACCTACGGATATAGATAAGATTTTTAGACATACTGCTTTAATATGACAGATGAAAATAATCGTATACAGGATGGTATCTGCCTTATAGTCCAGTCAACGAATTTTCAATATGGGGGTGTAGACTACATGGAGGGCGGCAGAATTTTTTACTTTGGGGATGGGTTTGAGGTAGTTAGGAGGTAAACATCCTAAAACTCCCCGACCCCCGACCTAGGGAGTCAGAATTGTGTGGGAGAGCTTCTGGAAGAGTCCTAAATTTTGACTTTTTTTGGTTTCTCGTTTATAATTCGAAAACTATTGGTCCTAGAGGAAAAATTATTGGCTTTGAAAACTGATAAAATTTTCTACATTTTTTATTTCAATAAAAAGTTTCTACCTTCAACCGTTCTCGAGTTATACGCTGCTGAAAATCGCCGATTTCCGAAAACGCTGTTTCGGATCACACACTTAAAATCTTCTAAAATGCAATCAAATCAAGTGAGGAGGATTAAATTGTCTTAAAAATTATATATGCCACATATAATTAATGGCTGTAATGTGATGTGGTTATTACTTGAAATCAGTACCTACATGTTATTGGTGTCGTGCACGTGACGTCATTAACTAACCCTGGAGGTAAAATAACCTTAAAGAATCTATGAATGTTTATGTGGTTTTGGCGTATTTCTATTTTCATTTCTTTATAACAGAAGTATATAACTATCTTTGACATTTAAAGCGGTAAGTTCTTATATATTATGTTACTAAAACAGACATAAAATATTTTCTATTGTAGAAAATTAATCCGAGTTCGTATTATGCAACACTTGATGAAATACATCAAGAAAGATATTTATAAAAATATCTCTGTTGGGAATAGATCCATACACACTTCGTTTAGAAGATTGTTTTGCAGATATAGACTTTCCCAAAATATTATATCCTGACATAGTAGTATCTTGTATATTCTAAAAGTGGTTTTACGATGGACGAAATGAAAGCATACAAGTCTTGAGGCATATAATCAAGCAGTATGTGAGTGGGTGAAAAAAATACTGCGTAAAGCAGTTCGATTTAAACGTTTTAGTTTTGGGAAAAGTAAGTATTGTACCCTTAGACCATTCAATGTGCCGCTAAGCGTAAGCGACACATTGAATCGTCTAAGATTGTACATACTTTTTATTTATAATGCATTTAACAATTATCCTATGTTTATTTAATAAAATATTTTGTATAAAATTTTGTTTCATTTAAACATTTACTTCTATCTTATCATAAGTATTAAATCTGAGTGTGGAGAAAACAATATTATTTTAATTAAGATCATATTTTTGTAAATATGTATAAGTTATTAGTAACAATGCTTTAGGTTGAGTAATAATCTGTTGAATAAAGCATCCATTATATTTTCAACGCCTAGATTCAAATTTTACGGAATCAAAATTATAATAGATCAATAAAGCACTTTTTAAATGTATTGCTTTTCTAACCAAAACAGAGTCAAAGCAACACAAATAAGGCGAAAGTTCGGTATATTAAAGAAAGATGATATATTAGGAAACATATATTTAGAAATTCTATAACATGTATCTTATATTTACGATGCATGATTGAAATCATTGGAACTTCTCGTACTCCTGCTTGTGCTATAATCTGGGGACGGGTCGTATTAACATTTAGAAATATCGTATTATTTATTTAAGAGTAATTTAACATATAAATACTAAAAAAAATCGTTTATTATCGAAAAAATTGGACTCCTACATCTCGTGCTGCAATGCTACCACAGATAACAACAGCACAAAAAGAATTCATATTATTACTTATTAATTATATGTCATCAATAATATAAACTTCCTTCTAAAAAATAAACGTTATAAATAACTTGAACGTTAATAATAAACCTTAAACACAGTTTGTTTACATAAAACAATTAGGTTATTTTACCTCCAGGGTAGGCCAACTGTCAAATCGTGCACGACACCAATTGTATTCATTTAGAATTTCTTTAAGAACTATTTACTGTAAGTTATTGTATATATACCAAATGCAACAACAATTCAGTAACCTTGGCATAGTTGTTGATGGGGGATATCTAATTCAAAAGGTCTTTTGGCAAAAAGAGACTAACACAATATCAACTATTTGTAATAGATACCTACAATTCGTAAGACCACTATCTGGGAAGAAGTTGTACTGTGGTTTTTGATGGCTACACCAACACGTCAAAAGTATAAAAGTTGCTGAAGAGAACCGTAGATATCGACTGAAAAAGTACGTGGATGTACAGTTCGCAATGGAAACTGAAATCACTGTAAAACAGGAAATCTTCCTCTCGAATGCCAACAACAAGAGCCTTCTCATCAAACTGTTGATGAAAAAACTGGAGGAAAATAATATCAATGCCTTCCAAGCAGAGGATGATGCAGATATGGCAATTATATCCACAGTCATAGAAAAGTCAGTTTCTTCTTCAATAGCAGTGATAGGCGAAGATGTGGACTTGGCAGTCCTGTTGTTGGTGAACCCCCCCCCCCCTCAACGTGGCATAATATCAATCGTAAAATGTGGCAGAGGAAAAGTATGTACAGCATAATACTCTTCATAAGAGCTGCAGCAGCTAGGGTTGCACATGTGTATAAGCCCGGTGACAATACACTTTAACATTTTCATATAAGAAAAAACAAGATGGCGGACGACTTTACCGTTTAAGATCCGATTCAACTCAAAATCGATATCTGGGGGTTTCCTAGGTCGCGGATTATGAGTTTTTAGTCATGATTCAGAAATTCAAAATGGCGGCGCCAATATGGCTGACAACTTTTGTCATTTAGGACCAACTCGATCAAAATCGGTATCTGCGGGTTTTCGGGGTCGTGGATTACGAATTTCTAGTAAAAAATTTAATTCAAGATGGCGGACGACTTTACCGTTTATGGTCTGATTCATCTCAAAATCGATATCTGGGGATTACAGCATATCAAAAGACTTTTTTAGTTGTGGTTTTAGTAAAAATAAAATTATATCTAGAAATATTTTTAAAAATAGCTTTTATTAAAATGCTGTAAAAAGGAAAAAATAAATGTTGAAGTAAATCAAACCCATCATTTTGTTACATTATATAATTTTTTTATGATATAAAAGATTGTCGCGAGAAATCTCCTTTAGACAGGAAAATCTCGCGACAAGCTTTTATATCATAAACAAAATTATATAATGTAACAAAATGATGGGTTTGTTTTACTTCAAAGTTTATTTTCTACTTTTTAGAGCATTTAATTAAAAGCTTTTTTAAATATTTCTTATATATTTTTTTTTATTGTCACTGTATAAACTGACACTTTAAAAACATTTTATCCTGTAGGTTTATCAGCTCAACTCTTTACGGCCATCTCTTGGACTATAATAATAAACGATATAATCTTATTGATAGATTTAATCTATAATTGTTCGCTATTTTAACGAATTTCATTTACCAAATATAAAATTTAAAAACCGTCGCTTTTTGAAACCATTCACTACTTCCTACCCCTACGCAGAATATAAAAAAAGTTATATCCATGCGAACTGGTCTTCCGAAGAATAACAAGTGTTAAAATAGGGTCAAATCCCATACAAGTTCCTTTGAAATCTCGGCAACGTTGTATTCAGTGAGATCACTCGACCCTCCTGTTAACAGAAGGGAAGAGTCCCTTTCCTAACCTGTTTTTATAATGATTTACAAAACCGCCCTACACGACGAGAAAAGTACTAGTTTTGTGTTCTCAATAATTTCCAATAAGAATATATGGATATGTTGACAACATAATATACTAAAAGTATTATTAGTTAGGTACCTCAAATTGTAGGAAATATGCTAGCTCGTACAAGTTATCTTTCTGCATGCTGAAAACCTGTTATTTCTAATATTTATATGTAGTTAGATATAAAGAATACTTGCACTCACATTTTACCATATGAAAATACTCTTATTTGCCTTTAATATTTCATTAATATCTTAATCAATCTTACATAGATTCGTGGAGAATAATTAAATCAAAGATACACCGCAGAAGTATTTTCAAAAATAAGTATTGACAATATTAAATTAAAAAGTCAACAACAGATATACTTAATTAACAAAAATGTAGATGTACAAGAAATTTGATGGCGTCTTTGTCTCTAATATGACAGTGCAATTACGAATTTTTATATGGGGTGGCTGGAAATAAATCGCATAAAGCTGAATGATACAAATTTTTTATATACTTATGATTATTTTTAACATTCTAAAAGTTCCCAGTTCACCAATGGCCCAAAACCACTCCTAAAGGTACAATTTCTTAATTTCTTAAAAGTACCTTTGTTAGGATCCATTTTAGTGTAGAAATAAAAAATAAAGATCATAACATTTTTTATAAAATGGCATATACAAAGTTACAATTTGGTTAATCCAGTGGAGTACAGCACGAGTTTAATTCACCCCGTAAGGTACAATTTTTAAGTTTTTTCAAATTACCTTGATTAAGGTTAACTTTAGCTAAAAAAATCAAAAAGTGAGATAAAACCAGTACTCTTTTAAAACAAATGTTTGGTGCGGTATTCTTATGGCAGACTAATTGACCCTTATTTTTTTCAGCATAATCTCAATTCGGAAAGATATTTGAACTGAACATAATTACTGTAATTATAAGTAATTAATGACATATCGTTGGAGGAAAGAGGCATCTTAGGGTTTCAACAAGACTTCAATTTACAGTACTATTAATATAAAAAATTACCTGGACAACTTGAATCATTTTTCTATCTCTTACTAGTTTTGAGAAAAAAATTATATATGGACAGATTCAAGTAGCCCTTTTGGATGAGAGGGCAGGGAGAGCTGGCATCATTTTTCGAGATGAGACTGCTAGAAAATATACTTATTTTAAGGTGTTCTATGCGTGGTTAAATGGAAAGTGGAAATATCAGACACCTAAGTAATTAAGCTATAAAGAAATAAGGTAGGTAATTTCTTAGTAGTGTGGAAGCTCTGCTTGAATAATGCGTAAACAATGCTTTGTTTTTTATACACTCTTCTTTTAGGCAATTAAATGTAAAGAAAACGTAGAGGGGTTAACCGCTAGGCCCAATTTGTACACCTGATGTCCCTTTTTGAGGAAATCTTGTATGATTTCCTCTGATTTCTTCCTGATTTCCCCCAAATATCCCCCTGATTTCCTCTGATTTCACCTCGTTTCCTTTGATTTTTTTCTACATTAATACTGGACTTTGAAGTTACATTCTATGACAATCATTCTTTTAATTCGTTATGACTTTCTTTTTAATATCAAAAATTAACAAATTTAATTAACGATTTTTTGTATTGAAATATTAACTACACAACTGAATTAAGTAACCTCTCAAATGGGTAAATCCCAGTCTAATATTATTGACGTGTTTTTATATTTTTTTGAGCACAAAATAGAAGAAAACATAAATTTTATGCATTTCTTTTGGGACACACTGTATAAAATAACTGCCCTACATTCATTTTGTTTTAAATCTGTCAATATTCAATATTTTTTCATGAAATTTGGGATTAACCAATTTGAGAGCTTACTGAATATACCTAGTGCTCTAATTAGAATTTCAACGAAAAGAAATCGCTAATCAAACTTGTTAAAGTTTGACATTGAAAAAAAATCGTAATAGGCCAAGTGAGTATGGTGCTGCTATTGAAAATTGTGGATATATAAAAAACTTGTTAACATATCTTGTCGAATATCTTATTTAAAATAATTTTCGTTGAAAATATTTATAAAGTACTACTGCCTTAATTTTTTAGATTTTTCAAACACAAGGTTGGAAAGTTAAGAGCGGGAGGGACACATTATTAACTTTTTTACTAGCTTATATTTCGCGAAATATTCACCTAAGGAAAAAAGTCACTTAAGAACTTTTATTGCATTTTTAAAGACCTGTTCAATGATGCCCCACACAATGGGGTACGCTAAAATAAAGATTTTCATCCCTCTGTTCTATGCATGGAAAGCTAATTGCATGGAAAGCTAATTGCATGGAAAGCCAATCCTAAATTATTTTTTTGTAATTTCATTTCACAATTTTTTGGTGGTTCATATAAGACATCTGCCTGTAAAATTTCATCAGAATCGATGAAAAGATGGCGGAGTTATAAGGCTGTAATATACGGGCGGACGGACATGATGAAATTATAATGGTTCCGTTTTTTGCGACTTGACTACAGAACCTTAAGAAACCGTTAAGATCAGTTAATAAATACATTTTTTACAGCAATGTTTCCTTTGAAAGTGTGGGTCACAGTTTATGTACATTCGATTTCTTCTTTGGCAATAGCGTCAACTGTATGCCAGATAAAATTCCAGATATTATTGTATGGAATAATTTTTTAGTTATAGCGCCAAAAGACAGACAGACATACTGGCGAAATTGAATAATCCTTTATTTTCATAATCTACATCATTTCAAACGTAAGAATACACTAAAATCTCGGAAGGTGAACTCAAGCAAAAATGACGATCCTCTACTCAATGCTCTAACACAAGAATACACCAATTTGAAATCTATGGATATGTTCCGTTAACAAACTTCAATGACCGAACCGGTAACTGAAAATTGGTAAGCCCGGTTATGATTTTTAACGGGACGCAAAAGAACAAACAAATGGTGGGTATGACGTATTCGCAGCTCTCTGATTCACAGTAGTTAATAGAACAGCATAACCTAAATTTTATGGCCAACTATCATATAGGATATGTAAAAGTCGTAAACGTGGAAGAAGTGAATAAAATAACCTGAATTTAAACACTTAAATCTTTTTATGTTCACAAATCTTTGTTTATCTTGTAAGCACACTCAATGCTTAATTCGACAGTTTACTTTTGACAGACTCCCACCCATTTACCGCATTCACCTACTCAAATACGTTGGTCATTTTGATAGCAAATAATTTACCAATTTTTCAGGAACCACATTCCGTTAATCGACTTAATTTCTGGAATTTAGACATTTACGGAACGCAAAAAGTGTAACCAAACGGACCAAGGCGATTAACGAAACATATCCTATGTCAGAACTACATTTTCATAAGAAGGCCAACATATCAACATAACCTCACTAACCGATCAAACCCTAGAGTTTTCCCAGAAAAAAAAAATATTGCTGAAATACTTAACTCACGTAAAAAAATTATTTATGGCATATTTATTATCTTATTAATTTTACTAATAGTAACAAAAAAAAACTTGAAGTTTGAAAAATATTGGGTATATTTTAAACAGCCATAAATTGGCGCGTTGTGACGTCAACACCCTGAAATCAAATCACAGAATTAACATCACAGAGGTTGTCTCTGTTCAAGATTGTTTATTAATCTTGGTCTCTGTTAACATAACATAACCTCTATTTATTGACAGCACTCAGCACTTTTCTACTTTGGGTAAATTATCAGCGGCACCTTTAACATATCCCTCTTCCACTTGATTCCAATTTGATTGTAGAATTAATAAAACATAAACCAGAAACTGATAAAATAATATTTTCACTCCAAATAATACAAACATAAAAATATAAATTTAACGTTTTAGGTTAGTCATCTGATGTGTAATGTCGGTGAAGGTTAAACCTAAACTACAGTACAAAATATTAACGTCCGACGCTTTCACGAATAACTTGTGCGGCATTTATCTGGATTCTGATTGGCCAATATTTACACATTCACTGCTTTAGACCAATCACAGTAAAAGCATTACAAATTGAAATTCTGAGAAGTTTTAGAGGAAAGCTTTCTTTAACACACCGTTAGAATCTATTACAAACTAATTATATCCATAATCTCATTGGTTTTCCGGGTAGATACGTAATTCTGGCGCGTAAAAATACCCGTTTTAAAAAGCAGTGAAATTATCAGCAAGTTGTTTTAACGATATTTTCTTAGAAATAATTCTTATTAGAAAAATAAATTGTTGTAAATTAATAAAATGTTTTATTATATCATTTTCACGACACAAATTGTTAAAATAATATTGGTGGGAAACCCCTATTCTACGTTTTTATCACAACTGATACTTCTTCGACTTAACCAATGACACAAGAAATACTTATGGACTCGCTTATAGCAAAGTAATTACAGTAAAACAATGGCACAAAAACAAGCACAATAATAGCAATAAAGCGAAGCGAAATATTCACGGAAAAACGAAGTATCGTTCTAGACGTTTATCCGCTTAATATAGCCGATTGCAATTTTACTCTGCAGATAAAAAGGCAACAAAAACTTTACGACCTCATTAAAATACCGGTACTCTCTGTACTACTTGTTCGCAAATTGACTCGTGTACCTTTATAGGTTTTTAATGTGCGTCGGTTTGTTTGATGAAAGCAGGCCGCCTAACCCAACGGTGATAATAATTACGTCGTAAAGTTTTTGTTGTGTTTTTTGAGTGCTGATAATAGATAAACTCGACTATATTATCTGTACTATTTCGCCCGCAAATTGAATCACTTACTTTTATAGGTTTTTTACGTCGGCGTGCTTGATAACACCATACCTATGGTTCAACGGTGTTAATAATGAGCTCGTAAAGTTTTTGTTGCCTTCTTTATCTGTAGAGTAAAATTGGCAGTCGACTATATACTAAAATTATGCTGTAGAGTTGAACTATTGACAGGGCATGTCATCGAGTATAACCGAGTATTATGATTCTAATTTAAATTCGTCAGTTTTCGGTACGCCACCACTATTTCTTAAACTACATTTTTTTAAATATGTTTAGTGGCGGTCCTAAGGCGGGCCATAGGGGCTCGGGTCCCCCCATGGATACATGAACTTTGTAAATCTACCGATTACTAATTATTAAGATCTCTCTACCCTACATTTACTTTCAACAGATCACAATAAAATATGCCCAGTAGTGTTGTATTAGTCCCGTCGGAGACAGGACATTAAAAAAGAAACACACTATTTTGCCGACGTTTCGGTTATTTTGCACATATTTCTTAAGGGCTTAATAGTTATAATTATTGGGGTGACCATATGTACTTATTTTAGTTAGACAGTACTTTCTTTTCGGATAGCGTCCTGCTGTCCTTAAAAGGTTCATTAAGTACACCTAATGTACTTCTATTTTTTCTTGAGATACAAAAAATTCAAAATTAAAATTTTAATTTACTTTTTGCAAAACTGGAGTTCGAACTTAAATGAACTGAATATTTTTGAACGTGTGAATTTGAGAAGATAAGTTTCATGATATAAGTTTTTTTTTTGTTCATGTGAGGCTTTTAAGGACTATAATAGGTCTGATATTGAATGAACACGAACTGATTTCTGATTCTGACTTCTCCTGATTTCCCCTGGTTTCCCCTGGTTTCCCCCGATTTGTACACTAAATGTTTAATTGGAATTGATTATTTTTTGTACTACAAAAATTTGATTACTATTATTACTTCCGATATTTTCTTTCCGAAAATCTAGTCAATATATTACGATTTTAGAATCCAATTTTAGTACGTATCATTGAATTTTAAATAAAATTTAAAAACAGAAGCACATAATCATAAACCAAGTTATAAATAAATAATAAACGCTATAGATATAATAATATTGATAGAAATGCTTGGAGAATACTTCTTAAAAATTATTAGGAATAAATAATAAAGTAATAGTACGGGGGCCATGAACCTTCCCGTGGCCCTTTGAGGTCGCGACGAGTAAATAAGTGTTTTCGACGTATTCTTTCATGCTGAATCCAAATATGCAACTCACTTTTACGGAATCATGCAAGAAAAAATGTTATTAACATTTTAATTGTTTATAAGGCTATAACTTCAAAGTTAACAATGGAAGGGAGAATTTTCAAATTTCTTATGATTTCTGATACAAAAATAAAGGACACTCTTTTTGAAAAATTAAAATCGGCTGATTAGAACCGGATATTGCACATTTATTATTAACAAATTGCATAATTACGATTTTTCCGCACTATTTCACTCATAACTCGGCTCCTATTCAACGTAGAAAGTTCTACCAGATCTCATTTTAAAGCTAAAGCTTCAAGCTTCAAAATATTTTGTAGTGAAATATCCCACCATGCTCTTGAAAAATTTTACAAGTGATGAAAGCCTGAAATTTTTGCGGAAAAAAGATAAGTAATCTGTTTGTACGCATTTTGAGGAAAGTTAATCTATAAATATCAGCAATTGAGTTATACATTATTATTGTACATCTCAAAACGAACATTTTTTGACTTGCTGAATGTATTTTGATTGATTTTTCGCCGAGTAATATTAATTTGTAGTTGAAGCGCTTTCGCGCGCAATGCGCGCACTGAGTACGCGCTACATGTAGCGACTACCGTTTTATAATTTTTCAAAAAGAGTTTTCTTTGTTTTTGTATCAGAAATCATAAAAAATTTGAAAACTCTCCCTTCCATTGTTAACTTTGAAGTTATAGCCTTATAAACAATTAAAATGTTAACAACAATTTTTCTTGCATGATTCCGTAAAATTGAGTTGCATATTTGGATTCAGCATGAAAAAATACGTCGAAAACACCTATTTACTCGTCGCGACCTCAAAGGGCCACGGGAAGGTTCATGGCCCCCGTACTATAACAATTCACTGCGCTTAATTTATTTAATCGGTAAAATATTTGCAACAATACTTTAAAATACCCAAAAATAATTTCGGTATATACTTTGTTTTGTTATCTCAGAAACCATTAACGTTTGCCACTATATAAAAGAACTCTACCTTTACGGAAACAAGAGGTAAAAATGTTCGGATTCCCCGAAACACACATAATAAATCTATTATTAGAGAACAGGTAGAAAAGGTAAACCCTGTTTATATAATATACTGCGGTGATAATTTATGCTTGTGACTTAGCTCTTTGTTGACATAAAGCAAATAAAACCATACGACCATCGTAACACAATGGTCACCGCTTTACACCTTACAATGAAGTTCAGTTAAGCATTTTAGATACAATAAATATACCACATTCTTAGGACTTTGGAATGGAGATATTTCCTTCATATGAAACGGAAAACTTTACCACATATGCTATTTAAGAATCACAGCCTTCAATTCACTATACTAATTATTTTTCTTTACTCGTACTACTCAGGTGTACATTATAATTCGTTTATAATTCCACTCAATGTTTAGTCATTCAGGTAAAGTACTATTAAGGTAAGCCCTTAACGATTATTGGTGTTAGACAGGATTTTAACGTTACTGGCCAGGTATTCGCATTAACAACACATCATGGTGGTTATTTACTTATGTTAATGTATTTACTTAGGTATTTTGGTAATATTGTATCTTTGGTTAATCTGACAATTCAGATGAGTTATAATTGTACTTGATCCATAAACGTTCATGCTTATGTCTTTTAAAAAATGTGGTTCGTTAAGTTGTGTTTGAATTATGCGGGTCAATTAAAATGTGCTCAGAAGTAAATAAACACGTATATAAATAGACGTATAATGTATATTAATTTGAGATAATAGTTGCTTACAAATTGCATTAAATAACTTTTATTTACTAAGGTGGGTTATTTACTTCAGTCGTCTGAGTACAATACATATTTACACAAGATTCTTTTTTATTTATATGTGGTTTGAACAATTAATTTGGCAATAAACAGCACTTGCATCAAATGTTGTTAGTCATTGGCTTAATAATCAACTTATGAACGCATACATTATCGTATTTACATGCCTAAGAATTGATAAATTTATTATAATAATACATAAAATACTAACAATTGACCTATTGCACGAAAAGTAGTTTTCTAAAAGTGCATGGCGCAAATCAGATTGGTATGTATGAATCGTTACATTTTCCCCAAATCGCATCTTACCAAAAAATAAAATACAACACTTAATTGTATAATAGTAAAATTGTACATTTGGTACGTCATTAAATAAACATAAAAATAAACAGTACAAATGTAGACAGGGTGGGCCATTGTAGGTTTGCTCGTGTTTTGTTTTAAACAACTGATAATATGCTTATTAATTAAAATTTTTAAAAAATATGCAATAGAGTTTTATTTACTGTAGGTGTTTATAAAGACCTCCCGAGACTCAGATACAGTGATTTGAAATCCCTTTCTGCCATGAATACTAAACGGTTCAAATTTTCCAAAATTATTGATTTGTCTCCGGGATTATTTAATTTCAAATTACAAAAATGGGAAAAGGCTAGAAAAAATTATGAAACATCAAAATTTAACGTCAGAAGAAATTTGTATTAGTTCAACAAATGCTCAAATTATTTCTTTTTAAGAAGCCTGTAGTACACACGTGTTTCTTAAGAAGTAGGTTTCGTTCTGTTATCGGAATAAGCAGATCATTTTTCATTCCATTTTTTATTGGATAATTTTTTATTCTACTTTTTATTAGCCTCCTATACCATCTAACATATCTCATTTGTTTTCAGTTTAAGCTGGTTTGTGAATTGTCATTGTCATTGTGATTCAAAATATACATTGGTTGTGCAAAAATAGTTTACTCTATTGCGGAGAGGGTCGAAATGATCACTTTGTTTTTCAAAAATGGTCAGTGCGGCAAACGTGCGGCAGATTCATTTAATCACGAACATCTAGATAAACACGTAGAAAGAAAATACGTCTTGGAATTGATCACGAAGTTTAAAGAAACAGGTTCAACAGCCAATAAAAAACGAGACCCTCAACGTGAACTTCCTGTGACAAATGAGGCTACTGTAGTTGGACATTTGGGACAAGTGGCTGCAGATCTAACTCTAAGTACGAAGAAATTGGCCACTGTAACCAACATCCCTAGAACTACTATTCGACGAATCCTGAAGCAGCATAAATTTCATCCGTACAAAATTCATTTAGTGCATGAGCCAATGACTTCAGAATAGGATAGACAAAGCATTCTTTTGGTTTGTTGTGTATCATTTATTTGTTTACATTGCTTTAAAAATAAATACTGCTACTCAGCAGTCTATTGGCTATAGGCACATGGGTATATGCGCACGCAGTCCCTCTCAACACGTTTTGTTTACAATTCAGTTGCAGCGTTGGCCGCCATTAAAGTGTTTGTGATAAACCGAAGTTAAACGTTGTAATTACAGTAGGTGAAATTATTTCATAAGCGTAACCCCGGATTGGAATGACAAATAAGCAAAATTGTAAATGTTCAGTGCAATAATATTGGAAGTATAGAAAATGTTTTTGGTAATTCTAAAAGAGAACGGAAACCTCGAATTTTTGCATCAATTTTTCAGGGTACCCTATTTTGGGGTCGTAGAACACGAATCTGAAATTAGTTTTGCGTGCATACGAACCGTTTGTCCAAAAAAAAATTTTCTTATGACACGCACTTTTTCATGCACATATTTATACACCAACAGCACTTGTATATCGCCTTTTTCCTTATTAAGATCACACTATGGCCTTTATAGAACAATAAACTCTTCAGTTATGGCAGAAAACTCACTTTCTTTTGCATAAAAATCAGAATTTTATTCACTGAAATTGTATTAGATGAACCTCCTTCTGTCATTTGATTACATATATTTGCATGCGTTATTTGCGCATGTGTGCAATATTAAGGCTTGGTGTCTAAAGGCACGACGGGTCTGGATATGCGACGTCATTTTTCCAAACACATTCGCGACCGGTCGACGCTTAGCAAGGGATTTCAAAGCGTCGACGGGCGTGAACGTGTCTTGAAGGGCAAGCGATATGTAATAGTACTTAGCACCTTATTAAATCTGGGACAGATGGCGTTAAGTATTATTGTATTATTTATAAACACACACACACACACACACACACACACACACACACACACACACACACACACATATATATATATATATCGCTTGCCCTTCAAGACACGTTTGCGCCCGTCGACGCTACGAAATACGCGCGCGCGGATTTCGAAGCCTCGACGGGTGCAAACGTGTCTTGAAGGGCAAATGATATATAATAGTACTTAGCACCTTATTAAATCTGGGGCAGACGGCGTTAAAGTATTATTTATAAACATAAATCAAGACACGTTCGCGGCCGGTCGACGTTTCGAAATCCGCGTCGTTTAGTATTTCTGTTTTTTCGGCAGAAGAGGGGGTGTTCTATAGAATGACCCATACCGGTTTCAAAAGGAATATTAATTTAACATTGAAAACGTGAAAAATCGCCTCATGATATTGGTCAGTGTCGGTAATTTAGACACAAATTTGTAAATGCATGCGCATCGGGTTGACAGTTGTACAGTTTTCAGTAGCTGTTTTATGATGTTTTACAAACTATCTGTTTTGTTGTTTTTTTTTTTTTCGTTAAAAGAAAATAAGTTTTCTGCCATAAGTGAAGGGTTTATTGTTCTATAAAGGCCATAGTGTGATCTTAATAAGGAAAAAGATGATATACAAGTGCTGTTGGTGCATAAATAGGTGCATGGAAAAGTGCGTTATAAGAAAAATTTTCAAAATTTTTTTTTTGACAAACAGTTCGTATGCACGCAAAACTAATTTCAGATTCGTGTTCTACGACCCCAAAATAGGGTATCCTGAAAAAATCACGCAAAAATTCGAGGTTTGTGTTCTCCTTTAGAATTACCTTCATTAAGTATACGAAATCATCACCCTCTTTAACATATACGCCACTGGCAACGAGTTCCAAAACATAAACAAAACTATCTCCATCCTTTTTTAATAATAGAATGTATGAGATAGTAGGGAAACACAACAACTCATGTGTTAATGTATAGGACATGCTTTGCCTATCCTATTCTGAAGTCATTGGCATGAGCTGAATGAGGATGATTCCGACAGACGACAGCAGTTTTGCGAAGTTATGGCAGAGAATTGCGGATGTGAATTTTCTTATCAACGGTTGTTTTTCTGATGAGTGTACATTTTTCTTAAACTCTACTGTAAATATCAATAACTGTCGGTTTTGGTCGAACGTGAATCCAAGAATTTTCCACGAAGTGCATATTCAACATCCACTAAAACTAAATGTTTGGGCCGGTATTTTTGGAGACAGCATGTTTGGTCCCATTTTTCTTTATAGCAATCTGACGGACGAACGTTACCTCGAAGTGTTGGAAGATCTTGTCCAGCCATTGCTTTTAGATATCGTTGAAAATGATTATCGTTATCTAGAAGACCATTTGACTCTCCAACAAGATGGATCTCCACCTCATTATGCGCTTGCTGTTGGGAAGTATCTGGACAGAGTGTTCCCGGGATATTGGATTGGACGAAGAGGTGCTCTGGAATGGCCGGCCCGTTCACCAGATTTTAATCCTCTGAAAAGTAAAATTTACGCAATGAAACCAGGGTCTGGAAGAGTTGTGTCTACGCATTGTTGAAGAATGCCGCCAAATTATGCCACAGATTCTCCAAAATGTAAGGGAACGTTTAGAACGACAAATTCTGTTATTGTATGGAAGTTGGTGGCGCACAATTTGAGCATTTGTTGAACTAATAAAAAATTCTTCTGACGTTGAATTTTTATGTTTCAACTTTTTCCTATAAAAACCCCAGTCCGGCGGATCTCCGCATGCCTATGACCGACAGCATGGAAAAGGGGGTAGAGTGAAAAAATACCACCATTGTGATTACTGCTCTCAAAAATCCATGAGAAGCCCGTTTTCCCGTTTTTCGAGTGATTTCGGTTTTGCGAGCAGGGTGGTTTCAACCCCCGCCTGGGGGTGCTTAGGTCAACTGTGGTTTAGTAATGGTTAGTTTTCCTGATATTCCCATAAAAACTCCGGTCCGATGAATCTCCGCTTGCCTAAGACGGACAACATGGAAGAGGGGGGTAGTTTTATATGTTGGGGGTAGTTGCGGGAGGGAAGAGTGAAAAATAATAGCTCCATTATGATCATTGCCCTCGAAAACCCATAAAAAACCGTGTCGAGTCCGTTTTCTTATTTTTTGGGATATTGCTATTATGGTCGGGGGTAGGTTCAACCCCCGGGGGTTGCTCCGGGGTACTCTAATGTAAGCTAACTGAAATTATTATTATTCCCCCAAAAAAACCCGATCCGACGATACCTCGCAAGCCCAATACCGAGAAGCCGGAAATAGGGGTGATTTCAAAATTCGAAACCATCATCATCGTTTTTCTCACCCTCGAAAACAGGGGAGGAAATATATTGTAAAAGATCTTAACAACTTTTAATGTTTTGGCCTTTTTTGTACCTCGTTAAATGGACTAATAGTCATTCTCTATAGAAAAGTTCTTTGGTGATGGTGATGAAATAGAACAATTTTTGACATAACAATTTACTGACAGGTTTGTCTTGTTATCAATCAAACGTTTATTCTTTAAACGATATATCCGAAATGGAATAAGAAATCTTCTCCAATAATAGGATAATTGATATCTGCAATACTGAAAACAAAGGTAAAATCGCGTCGTTGCCCTAAATTGACTTTTAAAATTTTCTTTCCATAAGTGTTTATCTTTCAATTGTTAGCTGCTTCTTCTTCTGCTACCATACAATTATGCATAGGTGACTATCTCAGAGTGAGGGTTCTTTCCTTGGCCGCGTGACATAGTTCGCCGGTGTTGGTTATTCCAGTCCATTGTTTAAGGTTCCGTAACCAGGACATTTGTTTACGCTCTATTCCTCTCTTGCCTTCAATTTTTCCTTGTAGGATTAGTTGTGGTATTCTGTATTTCGGTCCTCTTAAGATGTGTCCCAGGTAGTTTATCTTGCGTTTTTTAATCAAGTTAAAGAGCTGCCTCTCCACATTCGCTCTTTGCAGTACGTCATCGTTACGAATTCTATCTACCCTGGATATGCGGAGCATTCTTCTCAGTAAACACATTTCAAAAGCTTCCAATCTATTAATTGATGTGACTTTAAGTGTTCAGGTTTCCATTCCATAGAGTAAGATTGACCACACATAGCATTTGACCATTCTGTACCGGATCAAAAAGGACAGACTTTGGTTGCATAGGAAGGGCCTCAATTTAGTGAACGCCTGCCTCGCTTGCTGTATGCGGCATTTTATTTCATGTTGTGGATTACATTCGTCATTTAATAAGGTACCCAGATATTTAAATGTATGTACTCGTTGTATGGACGCATTACAGATATTTATGGCGACATTTTGCAGGGGTAAGGGATTTCTGCTCACAATCATGAGTTTTGTTTTCTGAGCATTAATTTTCAGGCGTTTATCCCTACCCACTATGTTTATTTTAATTACCAGCCGCTGAAGATCTTCGTGGTAATCAGTAATAATTACTGTATCGTCGGCATATCTTATATCTGATATCACTGTACCGTTTACTTTTATCCCGCCTGTTTCGCCTTCAGAGCGATGTTTTCAACGTAAAGCTTAAATAGCATCGGTGACAAAATGCACACTTGACGGACATCCTTCCTCACTTCAAATTCGTCTGTGTTGATTGAATAATCCAATTTGACACGCGCCTTCTGATCCCAGTACAAATTCTGTATGATCCTGATGTCTTTTTGGTCGATGTTAGCGTTATGCAACAATCTCAGGAGGGTGTCGTGCCTGACATTGTCGAAGGCCTTCTCGTAGTCAATGAATGCCATAAACACATCTTTTCTTTGATCTAGACAATTTTGGACCAAGGTGATCACACAGAATACCGCCTCTCGTGTTCCCATTCCACCTTTGAAGCCAAATTGCCTCTCCCCGCTTAGTTCTTCTAGCTTTTTGAACAATCTTGTATGTAAAATACGTAAAAATATTTTTAGTAGGTGACTCATTAGGCTGATTAAGCGATGATCTTTACATTTTGAAGCATTTACCTTTCTCGGGAGCATTATGAAGGTGGACTGCAACCAGTCAGATGTTAGCTGCAGTGAGAACTAAATCATTATTCTTTTTGAAATCTTCAAAAGCATTTCGTGGAATAACGGATAAATCTGCACCTGGGTCAATTAAAAATTGCAATTTATTAGTAAAGTCATAAACAATCTTGTAGACCATTATCTATCGCCTTGACATTGGCCTCTATTAGTTTTTTGTATTAAAATTCCGTGCCTTATATTGTGAATTAAAAAGACACCATGTTCCCCATATTTAAAAGCTTTTTTTTGTATAGTTGATGAAAATAACAAATGTTATTCTTAGAAGGATCGAATTTGTTTGCTCGATTCGGGGATCTCGTTCTAGAACGGACTCTATTTCTATAGCTATCACAGTTCGATATTGAAGACTCGCGTTGTAGATCGTGTTTGCAAAGAACTAATTCCATGTCATGCTGTTTTTGCCTAGAACAGATTTTATTTCTACAGCTATCACATTGATATTGAAGCATCTCGCGTTGTAGATCGTTTCTGTGTATGCAATTCCATGTCATGCTGTTTTTGCGTAATTTGAGTTAATGTATTCTGAAAGCCTAAAGTAAAATTATTGAAAATATTTAACATCTCTTTCACTGTATTTACTTCACTTAAATTATCAATAGGTGGAAAATTTGATGCTGATAAATTTGCGTGGATAGAAGAAATATTGGAATTTTGATATGATTCCCAAACTCTGTCAGCAATATCAATTATATCATTAATATCTGACTTATCGGAAGCAGTAATTGAAACGAAAACTGTTTTTGGTAACAACTTAATTAACCAGAAGGTTTACAATCACCCATTTGCGAACCTGAACAAATCGTATAAACGTTTTTCTTCACTTGTAGTTAGCCTGTGAATAATTACTTCTTTCAGGTTATTATAAAGTACTTTCTGGTGGATTGCCAATCACATCATAGACATTGGAAAGAATTTCCAACAGCAAATGTGCTAAAATGTGATCCATGTTTTCCAATCATTCACAATTTTGGACAAGCTGAATTGTGCTTCTACTTGAGTAAACCAAATTTCAGGTTTTGATCAAAATTATTATAAACTAATAATGAACTATAGTATAAACTCTGTACTATAGAATGAAAATTTATTTGCTTTTCTTTAATTACAGTTATTATGTGACGGAATTATTGTTATTTTTATTTCAAACGAAATACTAAAATGAGGTTCGCTTTTCAGAAAAAAATAATGTAAAATAAATCGTACGAGTACTTATTTATTAAACTTTTCTAGGTGAAAGGTAAAGTAAAACACTAAACACTATATTTATATTACATAAAATCTAATATCAAGATATGGTTATTTGTTCCGTTTGCGCTAAATCCGGCGTATTAAAAAATTACAGACCGTTACGGGAAGGAAGTGTGTTGCGTCTAACACGACAAATCCATGCGAGCTGCAAGAAACTCGTGTTTTGATGACCCAGTAAACGTTGTTATAATAACCTAAAACCGTGTTTAACGTTTACTTTGCTGAGTTAACTGGGGTATAGCGGTGATTAACAAACTGTTAGTAACGCAAAACAGGTGTTGCCGTTTATGTGTGGTATTTTTTGTTCGTCTCACCCTCGAAAACCAAGCCATGGGGAAGCTGCAGGAGGGAATGGATATATACAATATAAACGTAAAGGCACCAAATTATAGACTATACATCCCTTTTAAGCCACTAATTATGGGATAAAACAAGATTCTGAAATTAATCTTAGAAGTGGAATAGGAGACTTTGGGTGGTGATTAGTATTTAAGCTAGAAATAGAATATAAAAATCAACTATACAGTATGTAACATTTTGTACTTCACTACCTCCACATTATAAATGAATACCTCCACATTATAAATGAAATACCGGGTGTTAGAAAAGTATGGGAACGGTGGAAAATCTCGAAGAGTTTGCATCAAATCGAAAAATAAAAAAATACGTGTCAAAAATTTTTCAAAAAACTATCTACTGATACCAAAATGACCTCCCCACCCACCACCCTGTGGGTGAGGCGAGGAGCAACTTTAAAATTTCAAATGGAAACCTCTATTTTTTATTACGGAATCGGATTTTACGGCAAAAAATATGTAAATTTTATTCCGGGCATATTTTTCTATTCTTGCATGGTATCGCTGTAATCGCAAAAATGAAAAGAAAACATTACTGTTTCAAGAGTAGCGTCTTGTGGCCATAAAAAAACGTCCAATTGAAAAACTGAAAAATATGTATTTGTTATTTTTAGGAAATCTATCCAATGACATTGGATTCGACTCTCCCACCCCTAACCCAGTGGGTGGAGCGGGTGGCAACTTTAAAATTTGTAATGAAAATCCCTATTTTTTATAGCGGATTCGAATTCTATGGCCAAAAATACGTGAATTTTATATCAGGCATTTTTTTTCGATTCTCGCAAGGTGTCGCTACAATCGCACAAAATTGAAATAAACCTTAAGCGTCCATAAGTTTGTAAATATTTACAAACTCTAGCTACTCGTGTTGACAAAAAAACATTCAGCTTAAAAAACAATATCTGTGATATCTTGGTTTTTATGAATGTTTTTTTTTAAGTGTTCTTAATAACAGTATTTGTTTTGTGAAATTTATACCAGAACGTTCAGTTCCTTCCAACTTTTGTACGGAAAAAGTTATTTAATTTTTCATTAGTTCTCGCGTTTTTTTCTGCATAATGACTACTTTAACAGAGGAAGATAGAGTTTCTCTTTTAATGATGCGAGAGTGGGGTGATAAAGAAAGGTCCTATGATGAAGTTGTGATTTTATTCAACGAAACTTTCCGTGTAGATCAAGTGGGAATTTCGAAATCTACTGTGTCCCGTACCATCAAACGATTCCTAGACACAAGGACAAATAAAAATCGCCTAAAATCTGGAAGACCAAAATTTGAAACATTGGAAGCTCTACAAATGGAAGTGGCCCAGGCATTTGTTGAAAATCGAAGGTTATCATCAGAAAAGCCAGTCAACAGCTTGATATGAATGCATTTTCAGTTCATAAGAATTTGAAACTTTTGAAATTTCATCCTTACAAAATTCACCCACCAAGAGTTAAATGAAGATGATTTTGATCGGCGGCTTGAATTTAGTGAATTAATGATGGAAAGGAGTAACCAAAACCCAAGTTTTTTGTCATCTATTCTCTACTTGTTTTCTCAGATGAAGCAACTTTCGAACTCAGTGGAAAAGTTAATCGCCATAATTTCAGATATTGGAATGACGAAAACCCTCACTGGATGCTTGAAACACACACGCAGTATCCACAAAAATTAAATGTTTGGGCAGGAGTTTTCAGGGATCGAATCATAGGACCATTTTTCATAGATGGAAATTTGAATGGCGAAAAATATCTGGAAACGTTGACCAATCAAATAGTTCCCGCAATACAAGAGATTGCTGGTGATGAGTTCGATATTGTTTGGTTTCAGCAAGATGGGGCTCCTCCACACTATCGGAATATTGTTAGGGACTATTTGAATGGTACTTTCGAAAATCGATGGATAGGTCGAAGAGGAACTATTGAATGGCCAGCAAAATCTCCCGACCTCGCGCCACTTGATTATTTCATTTGGGGCTACGTGAAGGGTAAGGTTTATTTCACTAAACCTCGTGATTTGGAAGAGTTGAGGCAACGCATAATAGACATTTTTGCAGAAATATCACCTCAAATGATAAGAAGTGCTATTGAAAATTTTTACGCTCGTCTCGGACAATGCCAAGAAGTCAATGGGCACCATTTTGCACACCTGCTATAATCTTGAAATTAAAACCTGCTAGTGTAGCAGTTAGGCTGTAAACTAATTGCCTCAACTGGCCGAAATCCTCACCTTGCCTTAAATGGCTGAGTTACCTCCTTGCCTTCACTGGCTGGGATCAAGAACTTGTCTGAAGTGGCTGAATTAAGAGGTAAAACCACTGTTAGTTTTTTTTTAAATCGAGTTTTTTATTGCCCTGTAAAAAATGTAAATTGAAAATTACTAGCTGCTAATAAATTTACAGAATGTTAATAGTTGTTGTAATTTCCGCACGACCGTGTAAAATCACTATTCTCAAAACAGCTCAGGAAATCATTCACTCTGAAATCAGTAGTTTTACTTTTCGTATTTTTTTAAGTATGCGTTCAAAACTTTCATGTTTCCACTCAATTTCTTGCGATTGCAGCGACACCTTGCGAGAATCGAAAAAAGTGCCCAATATAAAATTCACGTATTTTTGGCCGTAGAATCCGAATCCGCTATAAAAAATAGGGATTTTCATTACAAATTTCAAAGTTGCCCCCGCCCCACCCACTGGGTTAGGGGTGGGAGAGTCGAATCCAATGTCATTGGATAGATTTCGTAAAAATAACAAATACGTGTTTTTCAGTTTTTGAATTAGACGTTTTTTTATGGGCACAAGACGCTACTCTTGAAACAGTAATGTTTTCTTCTCATTTTTTACGATTACAGCGACACCATGCAAGAATCGAAAAAAATGTCCAGAGTAAAATTTACATATTTTTTACCGTAGAATCCGATTCCGCAATAAAAAATAGGGGTTTCTATTTGAAATTTTAAAGTTGCCCCTCGCCCCACCCACAGGGTGGTGGGTGGTGAGATCACTTTGGGATCAGTTGATAGTTTTTTGAAAAATTTTTGACACGTATTTTTTATTTTTCGTTTTAATGCAAACTGTTCGAGATTTTCCACCGTTCCCATACTTTTCTAACACTCGGTATATTTTTATAGCAAAGCATTTTTCATGAAATATTTTTTTCGGTGATATTGTTAAAGAACGCTATAACCCCGATATACTTTTCGACGTTGTAACAAAATCCAACTTAGGAAATACTTCGTAAGAAATGCGTGCTTCACGTAAAAACGCCGTGGAGGAGGTTTTTAATTCTTGGAAATATATTTTTGCTCTTCGGAGCATTTTTTATGCCAAATTTTCGCTAACTCTTCAAGGAGCGTTAATTTAGAAACTGTAGTAAATGTCGCTGCACAGGGACGTAATGTCGCCCCGACCACCCAATTTTAGAAAGTATACTAAAATTGGACTTGAACTTCAAAATTTCCAAGATTAAAAACCCTTTTACGAATCCACGTTGTCAAGCACTGCAACTCTTACGAGGTATTGAATATGAGGACAAGTTAGTCCAACGACTATTCAAAGTATATCGGAAGTTATAGCGAAAATAGCCCTTAGCGACATGGGACCCCCATCATTTCCTAGCAGTCGACTTTGACGGGGAAATGATGCATTTTGACGGGGTTTGCCCTAAACCGGTTCCTCAGTGATTCGGAGTCAAAAAAGTATCTATACCATGTACTCACACGTGCATGGGATCTGCCTTGCCTGAACGTAAAATTTGTTATTGCATAATACAAACGAAGTAGAAACGCTTCAAGCAATTTTAAGCTCCGAGGGGCGACCAAAATTAATGTGAATTAATAAATACGTTTATAAGACAGGCAAGCATAAGCCCACCAAAATTTCAGTTACATGAAACTTTTCTTGAATCTTTTTGTGCATCGTTAGCTTATCAAACTGCATATTGGATGGTAGTTGGTACCGTATGAATCGTCCCGTTCCTCACCATGTGTTGTACACGGGTCAGACCATTGTTTGTTAACATTTTCTCTGAAGAAGTTGTTGTAAAAACATAAATTTTTTAAAAGATTTAATATACATATTTTGAACTTTATATTGTCTTTTACTTGTGTTTTCTAACAAAATTCCCTTTCAGATTTAATTTTAAGAGAGTGTGAAACAGACAGTGTTAGATTTATAGTGTTACGACGTCTTCCAATTGATACCATCAGAGCCGCAGTTAAGCATAAACGACAGTAAGTATGATTTATCCATTATTCTCCGTCTGAAACAGTCACGTTGAACCCTAAAAATTTTGTGAACGTAATATTATTATCTAGAATTTAAGAAAAGGTTGAGGAAAAAGAAAATTAATTTTTTCTTTTTCCTATTTTTTTTAATTTTTCTAAGTTTTTCGAGCAGAAAATACGTCCTTCAGACTTCCATCAAAGCATGGATCGTTCACATGGCGCCCGAGCAGGGACCATGCCGTCCCCAAACCCAACTAATCCTTTCTCATTCATGGCGGAAGACTCCGAGGGGTCGACCCCAAGAGAATTTTACGAGCGAGTCACCGCGCCGCTCGTCGACGACGGTTCTAGAGGGATAGAACCACAACGACTGTTTCCAGAGGGAAATAATGTAAATTTATCTGCTTCACAGCCACAAACTGCTAATTCGATGGAAAGTATGTTTCTGAAAATGGCAGAGGGCTTCGTGCAGGCGATACAGAACGTGTCGACCTGTACGCCCCATGAGAGACAAAGATGTCCGAACGTGACGTTCCATGGGCTTGATCATGAAGATCCAGAAGCTTTTCTGAAAATTATGGAGGAATATTTCGACAGAGCTCGCATAAGCCACGACTATGATCGCCTCCATAACGTAACCGGCCAACTCAAGGGCGAAGCTCAACGATGGTCCGAACAGTTTAGGACGTTGACAACTTCGTATACCTTATTCAAGGAAAGATTCCTTACGAGATTTAATTCTCCCGACATACAGTCACGAGCTATTGCTCAACTGTATGCCGTCAAGCAAACGTCTTTAGACGACACGGCAGTGTTTATCACAAGGAAAACCTGCCTTTTCGATCGTATTGATCCCTTCAAATCCGAAGCCATCAGAGCTCGGGTCATCATGGACCAACTGCGTCCAGAAATTAGGTCACGCTTGAGAAGCAACCTAATTTCATCCACAGAGATGTTAATAGCAGCGGCTACTAACGTCGAGCGGGATTCAGCTGACGAACAGACGTCGCTAATCCAGTTAATCGATCAACGCTTGTCCCGCGCGTCTTACTATCAAGAGCCGGGACACATCATTCAACCAAATTCTAGTAACAGGAGCAATGGAAGCCCAACTCCGACAGCACCGAGGGTGCATTTCCGAGAGGATGTCTCTCGACAGGACGGTCCAGGCAGAGCGCCTGGTCGTCCTTTTTTTATGCCTAATTCTTCAAGCGGATCAGTGAATCCTGACCGCAGGCAAACCAATTTTAATGGCGGATCGGGGAAATTCCGAGTACCCGACCGACCGGCAACCCCGTGCCGATACTGTACAGACACAGTGCAGTGGCACTTCCATAGTCAGTGTCCGAATAACCCTCATCTCAACAGGAGACCGGGAAACTTTCGAGGGGCCAGAGACCCAGGCCAGGGTCCATCTGCAAGATCCCCGGCACAACGGCCGAACCAAGGCGGCAGCAATGTCCAGTAATTTTTTCCGATACTCATGACCACTACGACGCTCCTCTGCACAAGACAAGAGAATCAATAAATTATATGAGCGAAGCGTTCCCTTTGCCTCGTATAAAAGTTCAGATAAATGAACATGCGGTCGACGCACTGATTGATTCAGGCTCGACACGAAACGTTATCCATCCGAGGATGTTGGATAATTTTAAAAATCTCACGACACGTCGATCATTTGCTATGGCGTGCGGAGATCGAATGGTGGACTCCCTTGGAAGGACAAAATTAAAAGTAATAATTTCAGGCACTTCTTTTGAAATTGATTTTCAAGTAATCGAAAATTTGAACGAAACGATAATATTAGGATCACCATTCTTATATATGAACAATGTCGCATGTGATTATGGCCGAAAATGCCTATATGCCGGCACAGAAGAGCGTATTACCGTCTTCTGGAATCAAGCTTCTCAGAGGGAGAGACAGCAGGCAAAGCTTCCTGAAGAGCTTGTTATTAAAGACATAATTCTACGGCCGCTGTTCGAAGAATTTGTCGATCTGTTCACTGCGGAACCGACTCAAGCAACCACAGTGACTGTTAAACACAAAATTATAGTAAAAGATACAAAACCATTTAATATCAGACCATATCCGATGTCTCCGAGTACTAAGAAAATTATGTACGACCAAATCGAAGAGATGTTAAAAGCTGGCGTCATCGAACCTAGCACTGCCCAATATAGTTCACCACCTGTGATAATAAAACGCTCAGACAAAAAAACCACGTTTTTGCATCGATTATCGCCATTTGAACGAAATGACTGAAGACGAGGCTTCCGTCTTACCAAAAATACACGAAAGTATTAAAGATTTAGGAAATTCGAAGATTTTTACTGTGTTGGATTTAAAGAGTGGATATTGGCAAATACCGCTTGATGAAGCATCAAAAGATTTCTCGACTTTTACCACTCCTGATGGGGCAGCTTACAGATTTAATGTCATGCCTTTCGGCCTCAAGACAGCTCCCTGTACCTTTCAGAAATTCATGGCAAAGGACGTTTTAACGGGTTACCTGCACCATTTCTGTAAAGTGTATTTAGATGATATAATCGTTTACAGCGTAAACGTGAAGGAGCATATGTCCCACTTGAGGTTAGTCTTTGAAAGACTACGTCTGCACAATCTAAAAGTGTCACCGGAAAAGTGTGTAATAGCGACGAATGAAATCCAATATTTAGGCCACACCATTAGAACTGATACTTCCCAACCATTAGAAAAACATGTCTTACAAATTCAAAATTATCCCGTTCCAGCCACCAAAAAGCAGCTACAAAGTTTCCTAGGACTTTGCAACTGGGTAAGAGAATATCTACCAAATGTGGCGATGATCACGAAGCCACTAACGAAACTTCTTTCGAAGGAAAATCGTTTTCACTGGAACCATGTATGCGATGAAGCGTTTAGAAAATTAAAAGAATTATTATCCGGACCGCTGGAGCTCCATCGGCCGGATTTTTCACGTCAGTTCATTTTGCAAACAGATGCATCCCTCCAAGGCCTTTCGGCCGTATTATATCAATTAGGCGACAACGGCGAAAAATATATAATTTCGTATGCAAGCAACACGTTATCTCCAGCAGAGAGACGTTACCACATAAACGAGCTGGAATGCTTGGCGGTGGTGAACTATATTAAAAAGTACAAGATGTACTTAGCAGACAAACCGTTCTTGGTGAAGACGGACAACAGGGCGTTACTTTGGTTGAACAAACATAAGGACGACAAAACAAAATTCACACGATGGTCATTACTATTGCAAGAATATGCATTCAAAATTGAACACTGTCCAGGAAAGGAGAATTTATTAGCAGATTTTCTCAGTCGTAACCCACAAAATCAGTATGTCGAGACAGACGATGAAGAGGAAAGAATGTTCCTACCAAATTACAAGTGTCCAGAACGTATTTCTGTTTTAACGCACTCAGAAATATACGAAGATATCGTACAGGCTCAATTGAGTTCAAGAGATATTCAAGACAAGATCCGCCGTTGGAATGATCTATTTCAACAGGAACAACGTTCCGATGCGGATCTTATTTTTATGAAAAATTTTCACGTCCAAGACGATGTACTTTTGAAAGACTGCGATCGAAATTTTAAATTGATAGTTCCAAAAAGGAAAATTAAGGAATTGATTTACCATTATCATGACCGAGATGAAGCATGTCATCCAGGAAGAGACGAGACTCTTAGAAAAATAGCAAAACGCTACTATTTTAATAATATGGCCAGGATCGTAGGCAGATACATAAACGACTGTCTGATATGCCAGTCTGTAAAGACAAGACAAGCCCAACCCAATGCTCCACTTAGAAGTCATGCACCACAAAATGCATTTGAAACCTTGAGCGTCGACGTAATTGGCCCGCTGCAGAGGACTAAAGACGCCGAAAACAGATACATGATTATCGTCGAAGACGTTTTCAGTAAATGGATAGAGGCAAAGGCATACATTCAGGTCGATGGCAGAACGATAGCCAAATTTATAGACGAAGAGATAGTAGCCAGATTCGGAGTCCCTCGAGTCATAATTTCAGACAATGGTGGTCATTTCAATTCCGAATGGTACATCACGTTTTGTGAAAGAAATGGTATCGAACGATACTTAATTCCGGCATATCATCAACAATCCAACCCCGTGGAACGACGGGTTCAGGAGGGCAAAAAGATATTAAATACTCTCTTATTTAAAAAGCCAAACGACACTTGGGATCGCTACGTGCATCAGATGACTTACATCTTAAGAAATCGTAGGAACGCCGCTACAAATCAAACACCCAGCATGATCGTGTTAGGATATGATCCAGCCGAAAGAGGCGAATGGGATTTGTATGCCTGGAGGCAAGAAAGAGCCAAGCAACAAACGCTTCCACGATACGAGCGAGTCAAGGAAGCCCGTCAGGCCCAACAAAATTACAAGCAAAAATATGCGCCGAAAGAGGCCGTCACTCCAATCGTTTTCAAAGTAGGAGACAGAGTCATGAGTAAAAGAAAAAGGAAGGTACATACCTTCACGCCGTCTTGGTCAGGCCCGACCAGAATCTTAAAGAAGTTTTCAGACGAAGTGTATCTCGTGCAAAAGGGAAATGTAACGACGAGAGTACATGTAAATGATTTGAGACCGGCCCCGCCAGAGGAGCACAACTTGGAAATCGAATCTTCCGATGAAGAAAATGCTAGTCCAGGCGGAACATCACTCGATGGAAATGATTCCCCGTTCTCAGACGATTCCACAGAACCTCCACCGCCGGAGCAAACGGTGGTACAAATCCATGCACCGCCACGAGATGCTTCCACTTCTGATTCAGAATCAAGTTCTGGAGATTCTATTATATTTTTATAATATTTTTCAACCTAGGCTAAGTTTTAACTTAGTGCTAGGTTTATTTTATATCAAAATTTCCATACCAACTTCTTGTCGTGTCAGGCAAGAGTTGGTATTTTTTATGCATTTTTTACAAGTTATTTTTATCGAGGATATTGTATCGTCCATACAAATCTTCAAAATTCACTGCAGCAACTCTGACCGTGTCCGGCAGAGTTGGTATTTTTTATAATTTTTCTAAGTCCTCATATGCTAATAAACATACATCTGTAAGCAGAGTCCGACCCAAAGGGTCCAAACAAATGTTCCATTGGCACGGCATGGAAAGACGACGACTCTGACGCAAGGGCGCGATTCAGATGAGTCTAGCAACTCAAGGGCGAGATGCCGCCACGTCTGCTGGAGGGGCAGATGCAACGATCCGACGGATGCAGATTCTGTCGCAGATTTCTCCTAAGAAGAGATTTTAATAAAAAACCATTTCAATCGGCATAAGTCACAAAATTCAGTGTTCCTATTCTCAAAGACGACGATGTGATATCGGTCGCAGATTTCTCCCAAGAAGAGAATTTTATCTACACGGAAAACATTTCAATCAATATAAGTCAACAAAATTCAATGTTCATATTCTCAAAGACGACGATGTGATATCGGTCGCAGATTTCTCCCAAGAAGAGAATTTTATCTACACGGAAAACATTTTAATCAATATAAGTCTACAAAATTCAGTGTTCCTATTCTCAAAGACGACGATATGTTATCGGTCGCAGATCCCCAGACGGGATACGAACAAACATTTTACTAAAATTTTGTTTTATATTGTTTCATATAAACTGAGCAGAGCCATAGTATAGCTGGAACCAAGCAGTCCAAGGACCACCTAAGCTGTTCCAGAAGGCAGTTCGACACCGAAGGTGATCGACGAGGCATAGACACGAGGAGGAGCAGACGCAAGCCCGCATTAGTGGAAGAACACTAAGAAAGATAAGTGCGTCGAAAGTGTTTGTGTTGTGTCATCGAGAATCCGAGGATTTTCGATTTTTTTCTTTTTTTTATGCCATTTTGAAACCCAATGTTCAATTATTCAATCGAATGCTATGCATCGATATATGTTCAAACTTATAATCATTTTTAGATTTGCATCTATGTTATGTTCAGATAGGCCGGTCTGAACTATAACCGAATACAACACATGGGAGACTACATCCAATGATCCATTTTTTCTTCAAAAACCAATTTACCAAACGTTGCACAAAAAGATTCACGGAAAGGAGGGGAGTGTTAAAGAACGCTATAACCCCGATATACTTTTCGACGTTGTAACAAAATCCAACTTAGGAAATACTTCGTAAGAAATGCGTGCTTCACGTAAAGACGCCGTGGAGGAGGTTTTTAATTCTTGGAAATATATTTTTGCTCTTCGGAGCATTTTTTATGCCAAATTTTCGCTAACTCTTCAAGGAGCGTTAATTTAGAAACTGTAGTAAATGTCGCTGCACAGGGACGTAATGTCGCCCCGACCACCCAATTTTAGAAAGTATACTAAAATTGGACTTGAACTTCAAAATTTCCAAGATTAAAAACCCTTTTACGAATCCACGTTGTCAAGCACTGCAACTCTTACGAGGTATTGAATATGAGGACAAGTTAGTCCAACGACTATTCAAAGTATATCGGAAGTTATAGCGAAAATAGCCCTTAGCGACATGGGACCCCCATCATTTCCTAGCAGTCGACTTTGACGGGGAAATGATGCATTTTGACGGGGTTTGCCCTAAACCGGTTCCTCAGTGATTCGGAGTCAAAAAAGTATCTATACCATGTACTCACACGTGCATGGGATCTGCCTTGCCTGAACGTAAAATTTGTTATTGCATAATACAAACGAAGTAGAAACGCTTCAAGCAATTTTAAGCTCCGAGGAGCGACCAAAATTAATGTGAATTAATAAATACGTTTATAAGACAGGCAAGCATAAGCCCACCAAAATTTCAGTTACATGAAACTTTTCTTGAATCTTTTTGTGCATCGTTAGCTTATCAAACTGCATATTGGATGGTAGTTGGTACCGTATGAATCGTCCCGTTCCTCACCATGTGTTGTACACGGGTCAGACCATTGTTTGTTAACATTTTCTCTGAAGAAGTTGTTGTAAAAACATAAATTTTTTAAAACATTTAATATACATATTTTGAACTTTATATTGTCTTTTACTTGTGTTTTCTAACAAAATTCCCTTTCAGATTTAATTTTAAGAGAGTGTGAAACAGACAGTGTTAGATTTATAGTGTTACGACGTCTTCCAATTGATACCATCAGAGCCGCAGTTAAGCATAAACGACAGTAAGTATGATTTATCCATTATTCTCCGTCTGAAACAGTCACGTTGAACCCTAAAAATTTTGTGAACGTAATATTATTATCTAGAATTTAAGAAAAGGTTGAGGAAAAAGAAAATTAATTTTTTCTTTTTCCTATTTTTTTAAATTTTTCTAAGTTTTTCGAGCAGAAAATACGTCCTTCAGACTTCCATCAAAGCATGGATCGTTCACAATATTAGGAGCTATTTATTCAGTAATATCAGAAGCTATTTATTCATATGGATGTTTAGTAGCGTGTTTAATGTGTCATCCAGTTGGTAATAATAGACTAGGCGAAGTTGTGTAAGAGACAACACTGCTGGTTGCTGTACCACTCCTGAGTTTGATTCTCAGCTATGGCAGATGGCAATGTCGTAGGGAATGGTCATTGTGTAATTGTCTATGCATATGTGTCCTGGTTGAGTGGTGAAATAGCTAATGCTAAACTCAGCCAGGGCAAGGCGGTAATTTACGATGGACGATTAAAAAAATGGACGATTAAAAAAATAATAAAAATAAAAAAACGTCAGCTATTTATTTATATGATTTTGGAAAAGACATTTTGAAAATGTTGACAGATGCAATCGAATCAAAATTTTTTTTAAATCAGTCCATGACAACTCCACTGTAGATGTAGTAAATAAAATATTATAATTCTTTCTGATATGTAAAGAGAAACTCTTTTTACTTCTTTCTTTTTGTTGGGTATTTTGCCAACTGCGTATCAGAAAAACGATACATTTAAACTGAATGCTAAAATTTTTTGCAATATACCCAAGAATATTTATTGAAGCTGAAGTACTTACCGAAAATTAATCAAATTAATAAAATCCAAACTATTTGAATCTGAACCTAACATTGTTTTGATTTTTATATGTTGCCCATTTATTAGAAATTACATTGTTCGTATAATTAATGAATGTATGACTAAATTTTGCTTTTCAAGATGTTGGATACATGCTTACATAAAAACTATTCCAAAAATAAATCAACCTAATGAATTAAAGCAAATCAGGCCTGTAAATATTCTTCCAATACTATCGAAGGCCATAGAGAAAATATTAATTTAGAATTATAGACTATAGAGCCGCACACTGAAAAGTTTTTCATTATACCTAAAAAGTCAATCGGGGTTTAGATCAGGTCATTCTTGCGCTACAGCCATTGCTTCTGTTTCAGATGACATTTTTCATTCTTACGTAAGATGACAATAAATTTTGTGCCGTTATACTGTCAGATCATATAAATTACAGGTACATAAATTATTGTTTTATTATCTTCGTACCAAATGACTTTTCTTCAATTTTCACAAACAGTCTAGTGAGAGAAGACATGCTTATCTACAATCAGTCCAGACGTCTCTTAATCTACAAAATAGAGGACATGCCAGTGGTTGTCTAGACCTGCATATTAATCTGAAAGGTTGAGAGATATTCTCCCACAATTGGCCACCCCTTATTTATTCGATTTCTTTTTTCATCATACAACACACACATGTTCCTATGTGTACAACACCACGAAACATTAGATTTAAGGGTGCATAGTGTATGACATCACCCCTAATTTACAAATCCAGCTAAATATTTCAAGGGTAGTTTTTTTAAAAGCCTCTTAGAAAGGGGAACTATCTAGATTGATAACATATATTTTCTAAACTAGAAACTGAATAACTAATACAAAGTGTAAAACATATATTTCTTTGAAGACTGTGGCAGTATGTATTATGAATCACAATGTACTAATAGACAATATATACTGATATTGAAATAATTTTCACAAACACCAAAACATTATATACTCGGTGAGTATTTCACTAACCATTGGCCTACTTGAAGAAACACAGACGTACTTAGTATACAGGGTGATTTAAAACCTGATGATCTATTTAAGTGCTAAGAGTTGTGTTATTTAAGTCAGTGTTATTATTAAAAATTAATTAAAAGTGTATCCGCTGATTCAAGAAATTTGCCAAAGAAGTACAAATTATTAACAATAACTTAAGTAAACAAAACCTACTCAGGGCTATTTGCTGTCTATCATGATGAGGTTCGCGCCTGCGAATTCTAATTGTATCGGGTCGATTACATCTTAGACAATTTTATACCCTTCTCTCTCTAACTATCAGTTTTACTCCAAGCTCCTAGAGGTTGTAAGATAAGAGCAAAAAAACAATAGAGAAATTAAAAAAACGAAACTGATAAAATAGCTAAAGAACTAAAAGTTCAAATTAAAGAAAATAGCAAATTAACAGCAAAATCAAAAGATTATATTTCTTCACATCAGAGACGATCAGCTTATGAGTCGATGTCTAAGGCTTGATAGAATAACTAGACAAAATGCTATAGTCATAGTCGGATTATCTGTAGATAATCATAACATTATCCTTCTTGAATTTGTTATAAATAAATTAAATTTTCTGTTGGAAATTGAAATTTTCATAGCCAAACGCATTTTAAAGCATTATCTAAAGTTGGTCAGATCGAAAAACTATTATGCCAAAATTAAGGATCAAACTCTAACTGTAATGGTGAAGTTTACACCGCAATAAAACTTCGAAATACAACCTTGGAAGGAACTGAAATAGCAACCCTAAATAAAACAATATCCGTTGAAAATACGCCTTACGCATAGTGCTCCCGCTACACCAAAATCTGTTTTCCACGAAGCTACTGAATTCGAGAAGAACTATAATTATACGTTATCCTTCCCAAGTAGCAAAGACTGGTTATATAACGGTTTGTTATATGTTAAAGAAACTTTTCTTAAAACTTTGTAACTTTTACTAAAACCATAATAAAACCAAAGCATAGCGAAGTTGACTATAATAAAACTGCAATACACACTATTTATATGATCAAAATTTATAAAGTTGGTATTAAGTGTTTTAAGAGTATTTACAACTATATTTCAACTTTTAATAAATGTAAAGTTGTATTACAGTGTTATAACAGTTAGTAAAATTACAATGAAAATTTATATAACTGGGTTTTGTAAAGTTATAGTGTAGTGGTATAAGAGTTCTTAAAACTGAATTGAAACTGTTCTACAACTAATAATGTGCAGATATAAAAGATAGTTGTACAGCAGTAAATAAAACAATATTACAACTTGTAAAGTTTGAGTAAGATTGTTAAAATACTATAATAGCAATAACCATTGGTGATATGTCAGGAATATTTTCAATGTATGACAATATAGATCAGAATTCATATTTGGAATTATAGTATAATGGTAGTCCATTTATATTAAAGTTCAACTATAAACACATTTAAGGTAAGGACTTAGTACTCGCTTAATATATGCGTTAGAGTGCTTACTGAACATGTTTCTAAGTTTTCGTACCAAAACTGTCCTTTTGGATCTGGACCCATAGTTATAATTTTAACATTTCTTGGCGTTTCCAGTAAAGTTCGGCTGTCGGCTGGCAAATATGCAGTACACTACCCGGAAGTCCGCAAATTATCCAGCAAGTCGTTTAGTGCCTGATGAGTTATTTTGTGATTTACTGTCCATATTCCTTAATTTTTCAATAAATAGTTCTTTATCTGCTATATCATCATCATCATCAGTTTCCATTATATCATCAATGATATCTGTTTGGTCAACAAAGTTGTCGGAGTCCTGTTGCTCAACAGTAATTGTGGAATTTGATAAAGTTGATGGTGTTATATTTCTACAATTCACTTTTTGCTGGTTTTCGATCATATTTATTATTTTATACTGATATAAAGGTGAAGTCTTATTTTGATTTACAGTTTGCTCGCACTGTGCCTTTGGAATTTTGATTACTTTTTTCACTTTGCTGATGTAATGATATTGATTTAAATATTTTTCTACTTACTTTTCTATAATAATCAGTAGCATATCTGTAGGGTTTAGAAACATGTTGATTGTGTACTAGAGACATATTTTATCTATTAGAAAATAACACACTTTATATTACGAAGCAGGTTTTCACAGAGGTTATGTTCGACAACATGTGTATGACATTATATCTTTAATACAACTATTTAAAGATTCTAAAATATACCCACTTTGGACTTTGCTGAAACTATTATAAAACCTCAAATGAAAACTACGTATTTATTTTAAACGTCTAAGCATCTTATAAATACAGTTACATAATAAACATCTTGTACAACGTTGCATACACTTTAGAAGAACTTCACATCGAACTAATAAATAACTTTTATAAAACACGTAGTATAAACTGCAATACAACTGTAACTATAAAACAACTCGCTTATACAACGTTAATAAAACTTCAATTCAATTCAATGTCCTCACACAAACTTTATTAAACGACGTTTAAACACCGCCTAGAAAACTTAAAATAAACATTTTAGTTTTATAATTTCAAATATAGGGATTGCCTATTTTTAACTCTGCAAAAAAACTTGGGGAAGAACTTATAGTAGCAGCAGCTTCACAGAACAGAAGCAGATGTCAAACAAGAGCTAAAAGTGGCGCAGAAAAGTCTGTTGTAATTTAAAATTTATCAAAAACGCACCATACCAAAGCCAAAGGCGATCTAGAAGGAGGTTACACATTTGAAAAAACGCAGACAACCACCATTACCCACCGACATTACCAGTGTCGGTATCGGAGATCGAACCCAGAGCACAGCAGTGTCACACCAGAGCAAATTTGCCATATAACATGATTTAGCCGACTAAACTACCGTGTCGGCATAGTGAGCTGAAATACATTAGCAAACATATTAATTGTTGGAGCTGACAAAAAATTCAGTCAAGCTATAAAAACATTTATCTATGAGATAGTTTTTAAGTCTTATTTTAAAAATATTAAAATTTCTTTCTTCCTTGATATCTACAGGCAAGTGATTCACAAACTTGATACCCATATAAGAAGGGGCTTTTTCGTATAAACTGGTCTTATGATGTGGTATTTTAAAAAGTTTTCCATGTCTAGTTTGATAGTTATGGGTATCAGAATTGCGCTCTAACGAATTTATATTTTTGACAGCAGATAGTATGCATTTGTACATGTAAATACAGGGAAACGTTAATATTTTATGTTCCTTGAAGTATGGTTTGCAAGAGTCCATTGGTGCCAATTCAAATATCAGGCGGATAATTTTTTTTTGGACTATTAGTATTCTATTAATATTTGAACTGCCTACATTGCCCCAAACAATGACATTATATGACAAATGACAATAAATTAAGGCATAATAGATATTTATAAGTTGTTTAGTATCAAATATTGTTTTTAGTTGAAGAAGAGCACTGTTAAGTTTTTTGCATATGTAATCAATATTGTTTTTCCAACTCATATCATAATTTATAAACGTTCCAAGAAATTTAGTGGATAGAGACAAGTTAGTTATTTTGTTGTTTACTGTGATATGGAAAGAGGTATTATCCTTTTTTTTTACTACTAGAGCAAAACTGCATACATACGGTATTCTCAGCATTCAATATTAAAGCGTTTTTATAACACCAATCAGTAACTTCGGCCGATAAAGTGTTTAACCGAGTTTGAAGCTCACCGGGGCTATCGGCAACAGCAGCCAATGTAACGCCATCTGCACACAATACTGTACAGTGCTGACATATGACGGAAGATCGTTAATGTATAGTAAAAAGATAAGCGGACCAAGTATAGAGCCCTGTGGAACTCCTAAATCCATATCTTGTATATTTGACATTTTATTATTGATTTTAACATGAATTTTTCTATGTTGAACAAAAGACATTAGCCAAGATAGGATATTGCCGCGAAAACCAACAGCATACAATTTTGCTTGAATAAAAGTTAGGTCCAGACAGTCAAATGCCTTGGATAGATGAAAGAAAAGTGCACCTACGTATTTACCATTATCTAAATGTTTGTAAATATATTCAACGAAATCATAGGTAGCACTTTCCGTTGATCTACTTGGGCAAAAGCCGTTTTGGCATTTAGATATTATGCCATATTTATTGAGGTATGATAATATTTTTTCGTACAATACTCTTTCGATAACTTTACATATTATTGTTGGAACAGTAATACCTCTGTAGTTTTCGATTGACAAAGGATCATTATTTTTGTATATGGGAGTGACTATACCGATTTTTAATTTATCAGGGAAAATTCCCATTTCGACTGACAAGTTTATGATATAAGTTAGCGGTGAAGCGATTTGTGCACATGTGTTTTTTATTATTTTTGTTGGTATGCAGTCAATGCCCATAGAATTTGTATTTTTTAGATTTTGAATCGCATTTACAACGTCTCCAGCTTCTACATTGCGGAAGAAAAATGTATTGCTTACATTTATGTTTGCTAATGTACATTCAGTGGAAGTGGTACTTCCAAAATGATTTTGTTTAGCTAACTTAGCTGAAGAGCTAAAAAAGTTTACGAAAGCGTCAGTCAGAATGTCTGATTCCTCAGCCACTGCGTCATTGATAAACAGTTTAATGGGTGTATGGTTTTTTATTTTACCTGTTTTTTCTCTAACTAAATTCCAAACATATTTTTGCTTTTTATTATCATTATTTTTATTTTCAAGTTGATGTTGATAAAACTGTTTTTTAGTAAAATTAATTTTCGCTGTATATTCCTTTTTTAACTCTCCATAATAAGAATCTAATGCACAGTCCATGAAGTTAGTTTTCAGCCAAAATAAGTCTCTCAATTTAATACCCATGTCAATAATATCTTTGGTCACCCAAGATTTAGTATTTTGCTGTGTCAATGTTTTTATGATTATTGGGCAGTATAAATCCAAGGCATAGAGCAGTATATTTAAGAATGCATTAAAGGCACTATTTACATCGTCGACACATTCATATACAGGTTGAAGTGGTTCAGTGTGTAAAAATTTTTGTAATTGATTCAAATTATTATTGCTCATATTCCTATATGTAATTTTATCTGACGGTTTATCAGGATAATTATTTATGTAATTTATTTTTACTGTGATAATGAGAGCATAATGATCTGCTATATTTAGATTTTTGACAGACTCTAGATACATTTCTTGTGAGATATTTGTTACAAAGTAATCGATTTTGGCTGTGGAGGTGAAACCATTTTTGTTACAATATATCCTTGTAGGTTCTATATTTTGACATTCGAGACCATAATTATCAAAGAGATCACATAGTATATTTTTTTGTGCTGAATTGTTCAAATAATTAACATTGATATCGCCACACAACATAATATTATCAAATTGTTTAGTGCACAATTTCAAATTTTGCGCAACTCTATCTATAAATATTTCTATATTACCACTTGGAGGTCTATAGACAGTTATTAAACAGTATTTTACTTGTTTGACATAAAATGAAACTGCACAAAATTCTGCATGCATTTCAACCGCAAAATCGTTGATATTTGCTAGATTTTTGTATTTTATATTTTTTTTAATAAAAATAATGACACCACCATGAATGTGATTTAGTCTAGCATAAAAACTAGCAATGTGATAATTTGGTATCGTTACACTGTCAATATTTAAGACATTACACCATGATTCAGAAATGCACAGAATTTGTGGAGCTTCATTCTGAGTTAAGACTTCAATTCTATTTACCTTATTGATAATAGATTGACAATTTAGATATACGATTTTAAAATTATCTGAATTGGTAGAGTCGTTTTTATTGGCATAAGAATCAAAAGGGCCGTTCGGCGTACGCCGTAGATTTATCGGGGCGAAACTCAAACCTCTTCACAACAATACCATTTGGCCAATGTGTCGGTGAATATAAGACGTCCCGAATTTCCAAATCGGCTTCTACTCTGTATGAGGAATTTCTACCTAGTGATGATAGTTTGGTAACCTCGAATGTATGTTCAGGGGATTTTTTTTCTAAATATGCTTTGATATTTTCGGGTCTTGAATTGGGTTTATAGCGTCCGACATATAGCCATAGTCTACCCAGAGAAGCACTGAATTCATCGGCAGCGTCAGAGTTGTTAGTTCCCACTATTACCTTCTTTCTCCCACTGTATCTCGCCATGACATGCGAGTTTTTATGCACATTTTTGTCGGTATATTTTTGTTTCATATTTTCTTGTTGACTATTTTCAATGTTTACACTTTTTTGTACTCTAGTATGACCATCAATTACCGTATCGGATGAAAACGTTGATTGCATGGAACTGTCTAGGTTCGATAAAATATTATTATTACTAATCCTAAGTTCATTTTCATTAGTGCTTACTTGGTTTATACATTTTCCACCAGTGAGAAGTCTTACCAACTCAATATTGGATTGTCTCAGATCATTGACTTCTTGTTTTAATAATTTTATTTCATTTAGTAAAATATCACTTTGTTCTTGTACGGATTGATGAATAATTGTTTTCACTTCATCTAATGAGAAGTTTACACTATTTTGACATTTACTGGTATCCATTTTAAGTGCAGTACTACGTGTTATCGTAGATTTCTTTGGTGTCATTATAAAATAGAGATAAACAAATGTTTAACTCGAACGGTCAGCAAAACACGCCAATGCTCGTGAACAGCTCACAATACAATCACTACAACACTACACAATACAATTTAATACAAGCAAACAAATATCTCATAAATAAAAATACAAGTACAAAATGAACATCCAAAAAAACGAAAAACTATGTATAACAGTACTACCTACTACCATACTGAAAAGAAAATGTGTATATTTATTTTTCTAACAACATCTGCCAAATTTTTTCGAAAGAAAAGACTAACCACAGGATTCTACTGCGAAGTGGATTACCAAAGTAGAGCACTAGATTGGAATCGTGCTTGGAGAGGTAGTAGTAAAACTAAGTAGAGGTGGAATATCCTGAACGCGGATGGCCTTATTAGTGGCTGCCAAGCTTTCGTGATCGGAAAATATAGCCCTAGGATTTGACACAATCACAGGGACACATGCAACTAGAAAACCTAAGGCACACAAAAGTATTTACTTTTACATATAGACACAAACACAAAAGAGGGTAGGAAAACGAGTCCCGGCCGGTGTGGCATACTTGCCAGGCGTCAACTTCCCTCTGAAGATCTACTGTTGTAATCATTAACTACAAAATTATTTTTATGTTCCTAGATTTCTTATCTGATATTTTTACTTCCACGTCCAGTGGAAGTACAGTAACAGAAAAAAAAATATTTTTTTTTTCGAAATAGGCTTAAAATGTCGAGATTTTAAATTTGAGCAAAAAAAAATTCTGTCTGTCTGTCTGTAACATTTTTTTTTTGTGCGCACGTTTACTCTGGAACCATTTATGATATTGACTTGAAATTTGGTACACTTATGTATTGTAATGAGATATGAAACTAGATTATATTTTTATCTAATTCCGTTGAAGAGTTCGGGGGAAATGGGGTAAATAATGGTAAATAGGCAAAGCAAGCAGGTAAGAGTCCATAAAATTGCAATTTAGGGCATCTACGAAGAGTCAAGGTCTCAAAAATTTTTTTGGCATCAGCCCCACTGTCACCCATAATACCATATACCCCCACACTATTATGAAAGGGAGTAAAAAAAATTAAAAGTGATTTAGTGTGTATACAAAAACTAAGCGTCTAAAAGAAATGTTCTAGCGTTAGGGATTTAGTGTGTATACGAGAACCAAGGGATTCTAAATATTTTTTTTGGCATCAGCCACCTCCTCTACCGCCTCCATTGCCACCCCCACCCTATTATTAAAGGGAGTAAAACATTAAATTGGGATTTAGTGTGTGTACGAGAACCAAGGGCTTCTAATTTTTTACATTTGCCACCCCCTCTATCACCCCCACTCTAGGCTATCCAAAGCCCTCGGAAACAACCCGACCATCTTTCAGGCAGAAATTTATGCCATAGATCTGTGTGCCCAGGTATGCCTAAATAAAGGCATCCGAAGGGCAAAGATCTACATACTATCAGATAGCCAGGCAGCACTAAAGGCTCTAAGGTCGTATACCTTTGAATCTAAAATTGCCTGGGAATGCAGACAATCCCTGAAACAACTGGCTAATAACAACAAGGTTACCTTGATGTGGGTGCCAGGGCATGAGGGAGTACAAGGAAATGAACTTGCTGATAGCCTTGCAAAAAAAGGAGCTGAAACACCGTTCATTGGACCCGAACCGTTTTGTGGCCTAGCCAAGGGACATATACCGGAGGAGATCCAAGAATGGGAAAAGGATCAGAAAAAGTCCTATTGGAGGAATACTCCAGGCCAAAGATAAGCGAAAAAGTTTATAACTTATTCGACAAAGAATGCCACAAGGCTTCTCGAACTGGAAAAGTCCGAATTAATTCTAATCACAGGCCTTCTAACTGGCCACTGCCCCTTGAGATACCATCTCAAGAATATGGGCAAGGCGGTATATAATAAATGCAGATATTGCGATACTGCAATTGAAACTGCAGAACACATACTTTGTGAATGAAAGGTGTTAGTCCGCACTAGGCTAAAATTCCTAGAACAGGCGGAATTAACGCCGGAAGACATAGGGAAATTAGCCCCCAGGAAAATCACAAGCTTTGTAAAAAGTCTGGGAATCCTGGGATAACCACTAGATGTAGGGTAAATCACAAAAGATCTTTTAGGTCGAAGTGAAGTAAGGCTGTTCGAAGCCAAACGACCCCGTAAAACAATCTACAATCTACCCCCACTCTAGTATTAAAGGGAATAAAATATTACATTGGAATTTAGTGTGTATAAGACAAAATCTGGATGTGGAAGTAGTGATTCCTTGGGCAGCGGTTTTTAAATGTAATATTCAAATGCCAAATAGCAAATAGCTAAGCTAAGATATAAGATTATAATCTAATTTATATTTTATTGTCTTATGGAATAAACATTTTTTTATTTTCTTAATAAATGTTTACACGGCAGATGAGAAAATAAACAAGAATTACTAATTTGAAGTATTTGTTTTTAGTAAAGTAACACAATATTTACCAATACGTCATTTCTATACTTTTATTAAATTCCTAGTGTCGATAATTATTAATTGGTGTTTCTTTGTTCTATATTCTCTATTTTTATTGTTTCAATGGGAAAAGGAACAATGCAAATAGTAGGTAGGTAATTAATCATTACAAAAGTTAAAACAAAATTCTTATGACTTGATTCAAGGTTAAACTTCCTTCACACGTCTTTTTATATCCTCCTTACATATTCTGTTTCCGGGGTAATTAACAAATGTAATACATCTTTGCACCAAGTTTAGAGGTTTTTTCATTCGGCCCCATCAACAAAACTCAGCTATCTTCCGGAAATCGTTAGTCAGGCACAGTTATATTTTACAAGAAGTATTTTTTTATTTAATATAGCCAGATTATATTGAATTTATAATATTTTATTCTATTTTGTACTTTTAAATGGATATATCCAATATATTGTTGGGTATTCAGTTATAATTCAGACAATAACTTAGTTTTTAGATAAATTTTTCTTCTTGTTCACAACCTTTTGTACCCATCAGTTCTAATTCTCCTTTACTGTATGATATTCTGACAGTAATGCATCATCTATCACGGGTACTCTACTACTCTATGTGTAACGGTGTTTACAAATGTTAATGTTAGAATGCTAGTGATGTACAAAAAAAAACAGGAAAAATTTCATTCTTGTATAGATCGAACGATGGTAAATGTTTTCTCAATGAACACTTACGGAGATTGAATATATTCCGAGAATTACTATTTAAGAAACTGCGTTCGTTCCCATTAACTTTGGCAGCAGCAGAACATTCGTTTCGGACCTATTATCAGGTGCACTTATGGGTCGATAAAATAAGCTCAATAATAAACGGGATTCGACAAAATTGGTATTTTATGTTATTTTGGAGGCAGCGCCAGAAATGGTTTTTAGCCTTAAAGCCGTACTCTTGTGTTGAAGGCTGTTCAACCTTAACGTATGGTTCCGTGTAAAGTAAATCAAGATAGTCCCGGAGTCGGTGACACTGAAAGCCCCGTCACAGCGGAATCGAATTTTTTTTATGTGAATCGATAGTTAAAAATTATACGAACAAAAATAAGCTTGGTATCCGTAGATTTAAAAAGCCGAGAAACTGTTTAAAAAAAATAATTATTATAAAAATGAAAAATGCAATAATGTTTTACTGTCATTGAGGATATCGATTATTTGTAGTGTATTCGATAGAAAATTTCGTACTCTTTCAGAAAAAAATTACGCAAACCACTTTATTTGGCCGGGCAGGTCTGGCATACCTATTTGAAGTATGCGAAAGGGGATAAAATGTCTCGATTATCACGTGCAAACCTTTTTTTTATTTTGCTCGCAATGACAAAAAAGTTTTTCTAACGGTCGAGGACCAGTGCTTTGTCTACAGTAATATCAATCGAGCAGTCACTCGAATACTGAACGAAGATTATACCTGTCATCATGAAGAAGCTGATACGATAAATTTCTTTCACTTAAAAAAATTTTCACCTCACCATAAAATTCTCATAAAATTGATAGATACTGACCTCTTAATCATTTGTCTCGGAAAAATACACAAATTCAGAGACCTAGAAATATGGATAACAAGTAAAACCCGTAAAAAAATTAATTACATATATTGTACAAATCTTGCACAACAAGGCCCATCACTTTGTCGAGCTCTGCCGGGCTTTCATTCCTTTACAGGTTGTGATTACACAGTAGTTTTCATCTGTAAAGGAAAAATCAATTCCAGTAATATTCCTCGACATTGGAAAGCCTTATCGCAAAAAATTTTGCGTACCATATTTATAAATACAATGTGGTAAAACTGAACCAATTTGTATTTGATACGAACTAACCGAATGTGGATGGCAATTAAATTAAGACAATAAAATTGAACAATTTTGGAATAAAGGCCCAGCAACGTGTTGAAGAAATTGTTAGTGTCCAAAAAAATGAACAAGAAAGTGAAGAATCAGAGGATGAAAGACGTTATAATATTGATGATGTTAATAAATATACTATGCTTGGGCATAAACTCTTGTTAATTATATCAACTTTATTTTATTGTTTGAATCATCTAAAATAAAAAATTTCCTATAATTCCTTTGATCATATTTATCCTCATATAACTTTAAATCTAAGAAAGGAAGAAGACATTTTATTCTATAAAAACTTTTACTCCAAAATAAATTTATTTAACGTTCTACTTTTTGTAATAGATGTAAATCGAGATCATCCAATACCTGATATGCCTGATACTTCCAGCACCTTTTGGGCCAGCATACCAATATATGTTTAAAGATCACATCGAAACAAATATAATAAAAAAAAGTTTGTATGTGATAATGGAGAAATTTCATCCCCTATCACACGCTTCAAATAGGTATGCCAGACCCGTCCGGTCAAATAGAGTGGTTTGCATAATTTTTTCCTGAAAGTACGAAATTTTCTATCGACATAAAAAAATTGCGATTCCGTCATAATTATCTGAATTGTGAACCAGAAGCAGAAGAGGTCGAAATTTCTGCCGATGAAACTTTCATCATCAATGTGATGATGATGGAAGAATTAAGAAGATAATACAGAATACAGAAAGTGAAAGAAGTGTTGGAGAAAACTTTTAATTATATAATATATAAACAACAGTGATATGTATAAAAATATATACATCAGCTTACATCGATATCATCGATATCTTCTTCAATTTTTTATGTAAAAGAATCAATAATAATTAAAATTTTTATGGCTATATATTTGATAATATACTAAATATTTAAAATGCGCATGTACTGGCAATTTACATTATTCCATTGAGAAACGGCGTCAGTAGCACAATTCTTACGCATTAGGCTTGAGACCAACGAGCTCCGGGTTCAGATACTAGGGTATGGATGTTTAATGGCGTTTTGATAAGCTACTGGGTTGGTAGCAATGGACTATATGAGGTTGCGTGAGATGCAACACGACCAGTTGCTGTACCATTGTTAAGTTCTAGTCTCAAGTACGGCAGATGGCAGTATCATTGTGAATAATCGTCGTGTAATTGTCTGTGTATATGTGTCTTGGTTGAGTTGTGGAATAGTTAATGTCCAGGACAGTAATCTAAATACGACGATTAAAAATAAAAAAAATAAAATAGAAACAATATTGTCGCATCTTCTGGCTCTTATGTATTTGCAGGACTTTAATTTATATTCTGGTACTAATCTAACTTAATAGGTTGTTTTTACACTATTTATTGGATAACACTTAAACTTCAATCCTGTACAGCTTAACAAGAACGAATAATATAATATAATTTTCCCACGACCTACCAAGAAAGTATCCATATTCACTCAACGTCCAAACTTAACAATACCCACCCAGTGCGTTATTTTCCTAACAAACTTGTATGTTAGGAAAATATCAACAGTCAACGGAGTATAGTCTAGTATACTTTAACTTGGCGTGTGTATGTATGAGTTAATATTTCCGTATGATTTCATTTTCTCTTGTACACAAAGATCCAGAAATATTGTCCACGTAGACAATGTTTCTGGACACTTGTACACTTTGTGTACAATATGGGAGAAAATGAAATCGTACGGAAATATTAACTCATACATACACACGCCAAGTTAAAGTATACTAGACTATATATATCACGGCCTGTGCATTATTTCCCTAACATGCACGTGTGTTAGAAAAATTTAAGCTGGCACAATAGACATCATGTCATATTTCAAATTAGTAAATTATCAAATGAAAAATAGTTGTTTGGGTTAGGCGTGGAAAAAAATTTGTACACAACTCGTTGAAAAGTGTCCGCACTTGGTCTGCGGTCTCGAATGTCAACATTTCCTTCTTCTTCTTCTTCTCCTTCTTCTTCTGCTACCATGCAATTATGCGTAGGTGACTACCTCAGAGTAAGGGTTCTTTCCTTGGCCGCGTGGCATAGTTCGCCGGTGTTGGTTATTCCAGTCCATTGCTTAATGTTCCGTAACCAGGACATTTGTTTACGCCCTATTCCTGTCTTGTCTTCAATTTTTCCTTGTAGGATTAGTTGTGGTATTCTGTATTTCGGTCCTCTTAAGATGTGTCCCAGGTAGATTATCTTGCGTTTTTTAATCAAGATAAAGAGCTGCCTCTCCACATTAGCTCTTTGCAGTACGTCGTCGTTACGAATTCTATCTACCCAGAATATGCGGAGCATTCTTCTCAGTAACCACATTTCAAAAGCTTCCAATCTATTAATTGATGTGACTTTAAGTGTCCAGGTTTCCATTCCATAGAGTAAGATTGACCACACATAACATTTGACCATTCTGTACCGGATCAAAAAGGACAGACTTTGATTGCATAGGAAGGGCCTCAATTTAGTGAATGCCTGTCTCGCTTGCTGTATGCGGCATTTTATTTAATGTTGTGGATATTACCCAGATTTTTAAATGTATGTACTCGTTCTATGGGCGCATTACCGATATTTATGGCGACATTTTGCAGGGGTACGGGGTTTCTGCTCACAATCATGAGTTTTGTTTTCTGAGAATTAATTTTCAGGCCATTATCCCTACCCACTATGTTTATTTTATTTACCAGCCGCTGAAGATCTTCGTGGTTATCAGTAATAATTACTGTATCGTCGGCATATCTTATATCTGATATCACTGTGCCGTTTACTTTTATCCCGCCTGTTTCGCCTTCCAGAGCGCTAGAAAATATGTTTTCACCGTAAAGGTTAAATAGCATCAGTGACAAAATGCACCCTTGACGGACACCCTTCCTCACTTCAAATTCGTCTGTGTTGATTGAATGATCCAATTTGACAAGCGCCTTCTGATCCCAGTACAAGTTCTGTATGATCCTGGTGTCTTTTTGGTCGATGTTAGCGTTATGCAACAATCTCAGGAGGGTGTCGTGCCTGACATTGTCGAAGGCCTTCTCGTAGTCAATGAGTGCCATAAACACATCTTTTCGTTGATCTAGACAATTTTGGACTAAGGTGTTCACGCAGAATACCGCCTCTCGTGTTCCCATTCCACCTTTGAAGCCAAATTGCGTCTCTCCGCTTAGTTCTTCTGGCTTTTTAAACAATCTTGTATGTAGAATACGTAAAAATATTTTTAGTAGGTGACTCATTAGGCTGATTAGGCGATGATCTTTACATTTTGAAGCATTTACCTTTTTCGGGAGCATTATGAAGGTGGACTCTACAACCAGTCAGATGGAATATGACCGGTATCATAAATATTGTTGAATAGTTTGACAAGCACTTCAGTGTTCTCTTCCTCTAATAGTTTTATTGTTTTATTGCCTCTATATTGATTCGTCTGGACCAGGTGCTTTATGAGTTTTTGCTATTTTTATTACATATAGTATTTCACTCCGCAATATTGGTGGTCCGGATAAGCTGTCGTCTGGGAGTGTACAAGATGGTTGAGTGGGACGCTGATCATTGAAGAGATTTATTACATACTCCCTCCAGGTCTTAGTCAGTTCTTCTACGGATGTTATTGGTTCATTCTCTTCATTTCTTATCCGAACTTTATGCTGTTTCCTATGAACTTTTAAAATTTTCACATTTCTACTCGTGCGATAAGTTTCACTTTTAGTGCTTGTTTTGTAATATACTATAGCTATATATATTTACAAATAACCCTACCTGCCGTCCTAAAGATAAGAATTTTTCCCGCCCATTATATACCTGAATGCAAAGTTGAAGGGCAATTACCCTCTAGGAGTACCCATTCAGTTTAGAATTTTAAACATATTTTCGAAATTTCCTTTAATCGTTTCTAATTTTGCAAAACTACAATGCAGAAAAACAAAAATTGACTGAAGGTAAATGAGACAACCAGAGGTGTAACAAATGCCTAATTAAGGGTATTGCAGAAGAATTAGTATAAAAAAAGAGATAGCACACCCCATATATATTAATATAATATAAATCTATACCCCAACTGCACCCAGACATAGAAATAAACAACTTCTATAGCGAATTGAAGGAGTTACTTAATTTTACTAAGAAAAATGATATCAACCTGATTATTGGTGACTCATAACTTTAAAGTAGGTGAAGGAGAAGTGGAGGGTGTTGTTGGGAAATATGGACTGGGCCAACGAAACTCGAGAGGAGATGTAATAAGTAATACAGTTCTGCCAGAAAGAAAATATGGTTATCACTAAGACACTATTTCAGTTTTACCCCCTTGCCAGCTATACACTTGGCAATCATAAAGAACATAAACATAAAGAAAGCAATAGTAGTCTGCAACCAAATTAATTTCATCTTACTAAATAGCAGATATAAGAACGGCATACAGCATATCCAGGTGCTGATATCAGCAGCGACCATAACTCAGTATTAAGCAACATCCAGATTAAATTGAGAGAGCTGAAGAAACCCACAAACAAACATATCGATATCACAAAACTTACAAACCCAGGCATAGAGACAAAGGTTAAACAATGTATGAACAATGAATTTTCCAGCATGATAAATGATAATATACAAATCATACAAGAACAATGGGAGAAGGTACACGGCACATTAAGAAAGATAGAAAATGAAGAGATTGGAATGAAGAATAGACTCAAGAAGAAAATTTGGCTGACGGGCGAAATACTACAAATGATGGAACAGAGAACATATAAAAATAGAAATCCTGGTAGATACCTCAAATATTAAAGGAAGAGGTACTAAAGGCAATTAAAAACAGCAAAAACAGAGAACGAGAAGTGCGATAAAGCTGTGTTTTATCTCCCTCCTATTCAACATATATTTCGGACAAATGTTTGCAGAGGTATTGAGTGACATAGAAGACGATATTGAAATCAACAGAAAAAAGATTAACAATCCTCATTATGCAGATGACACCGCAGTAATGGCAGCTAATCCAGAAGCTCTACAATGTTTGCTGAACAGACTTACCACAGTTGGCGATCAATATAACCTTAAAATCGATAAAATAAAAACAAAGATTTTGATTATTTCCGACACACCCATACACATCAGCTTATACGGAAAAATATAGAGGTGGTGGATAAATTCAAATATTTGAGAACCTGGATAAAGGAGCGACTTGGATCAAAATCTAAAAATGAAGTTCTTGAATTACTGCAGATAATGAAAGAAAGAAAGAGGTCATATCATACGCGCCGATAACAAATTATTGACACTTACAATGGAAAGCAAAATTGAGGGCCGGCGCCGGCGTGGTATTGGCAGAAGAAACCATTCCTGACTGAAGACGGTAAGTGGCTGGACAACTTTCACTCAAAAAATAATTTTAATTTAATTGTTAGGTTTTAAAATATTTCCAAAAACACAATTTTTCACGACTTTAACCCTTGCTTTAAATCCCGTACCATCCAATTTTGATAGCAAAAAAGTTACACAGGTGTCAAATTATAGGTATTAAATTTCTCTACCACTTCTATTGAAAAAAAATGTGTTTATTTTTTATTTTCAAAAGTTTACAAGAAATTGATTGTTTACCACTTCACACCTCTAAAACACCCTTCTGCCTACACATTTTGATGCACCCAACGATTCCTTAAAAGTGGTCATGCAAAGTACCTAGCCTAAAGTTCCGTTGACTTTCTTGGCTGAAGTTCTTGGCTCGCATTATTTTACCTGCGCCAATAAGTAACAAAAATCCGTTATTAACGATGGATACTTGTGGACATTTGTGTTATTTTCCTATGACTATGACTATGTCAGTCTATAACACAAATCTTGATCTAAGATCGAACGATAAGTATTAAATTATATAACTTCAAGTGGCCAGTAAGATATCTAATCAATATCTGAAGATTCCAAAACTTCCCCGTTAGAGTTCGCCGGGGATTTGTCAAGCATGGTGACGTAATTCACATTAAAAAATCAACAAAACTTTTATTGGCTACTAAAAATTTTTAATAAAATCATACAATATTTATTGAAAAATGCTTTTTTGGGTTTCTAGCAGATAGTTATCATTCATTCAAAATTTAATATGAAAATTATCGACAAATACTGTTGAGCTAATTTTAATCAGCTAGTTCATTAATAAAGCTAAATCAATATCAATAGAAAAGGCATCTATTATTGTTATTTATACATACTGTGGATCCATTTCTGATCGTATTAGTACTCTTTTATTATCTCAAAATACATTTAATAAGTTTAAAGTTAGAAATTGTTAAAAAAAACATAAATGAAAGCATATGTTTCAATCTTAAATCCCCTTCCGAAATCTTCAGAATAGTACACAAATTATTCGAAGTAAAAACTATTATATTATTTATTTTATTTATTTATTTATTTATTTATTTCAATACAGATCCAACAGGCAAATGCCCAGTTACAGGATAGGGTAGAGAAAGAGAGTATACAATAATATACATAAAAAGAGTATACAGTAATATGCGACTACAAACATACATAGGTATACGTAAATAAATTTAAGTGAATATAAGATATATAACCATGTACACTATATGGGCACAGTACAAATTTTAAACTAGACAAATTAAAACAGAGTTCAGCTATTTAAGAAAGTTCTCTTAATTTGATATATGCTGGAATGGAATATATCAATACTGTCCTCGAGGCAACTGTAGTTTGTAATCATTTGATAGATTGGCGAAGCAATTAATATATAGGTTCGACGAATAGGGATGTTAAAAATATTATTATGACGCGAAGACACTCTAGGGACACGATACATGATTAGATTCAGCAGGGCTGTACAGTCCAGCTTATTATTGACTAATTTATAAAGAAATACAACTGACTGCATACACCTTCTAGTCCCAAGACTAGTCAGATTAAAACGACTTAACAATGTTTCCTGAGAAATACTTCTGGGTGGATATTCACCATCCAGGGTATATACCGCTGACTTTAAGAAACGTTTCTGAATTTTTTCTAAGGATGCCATGTGTATATTATAGATAGGATTCCAAATTATTGATGCATACTCCAAGCGAGATCTTACAAAAGACACATAAAGTACACAAAGTGTATGCATATCAGTGAAGCCTTTAGGGTTACGTATAACAAAACCTAGTCTTTTAAACGCAGCTAACGTGGTGGCCTCAATATGATTAGTAAATGTCAGTTTTTTGTCAAAAGTGACCCCGTCATCCTTGATAGTATCAGGTCGCTGCAAAAGCGAATCACCAAAATTATATTCAAAAATTTCATGACTAGATTTTCTACAGAATGTCATTACATTGCATTTAGACGCATTTAATGGTAGGCTATTACTGCTACAAGATTCAATCAAATTTAAGGCACCTTGAAGACGCTCGCAGTCTGCTAAAGATGTTATTTCGGTGTATAATTTCAAGTCATCCGCATACATCAAGCAATGTACATCTAAGTCAGATGTTATGTCATTTATAAAAATATCAAAGAATAGTGGCCCAAGTATCGAACCCTGCGGAACTCCCGATCTTTGATGGTAATTAACAGACTTAAAACCATGGTACTGAACAAACAGATATCTATCGTGTAGGTAATCGGCAAACAACATTATTAAGCCTGAAGACAGACCAAATGAATTTAATTTCTTCAGCAAAATACCATGATCTAATCGGTCGAACGCCTTTGAAAAGTCCGTGTATATGACATCAACTTGACTATGTTGATCAAGTTTTTCACAAATAAACTGGGTTTTACACTCAAGGTTCGTAACTGTAGATCGCTCTTTCATAAAACCGTGTTGATCAGTAGACAGCAACCCTGATACATGATTGTACATTGCAGAGTGCAGCAAGAACTCAAGAATTTTACCAAAATTGCACAATAACTTAATTGGTCTATAGTTAGTAAGATCACTTTTATCTCCTTTCTTGTAGACTGGACAAACGCGAGATAGTTTCCAAAGCTGCGGAAAACATGAGCTTTTCAAAATAAGGTTAAATACGACAGTGAGTACTTTAACAAAAACCGAGGAGCAATCCTTGATCAAAAATGCAGGTATTAAGTCAAGCTCCATAGTCATATTGGCCTTAATCTTCTTAATAGCGAGTAAAAGATCCTCTTCAGAGACATATTTATTGTCTAACGTCATCACATTGTGATCGTCCATTAGATCATCAACCTCAGCTACTGGATAAAAGAATGAGAAAAATGGTCTACAAAACTGTCCACTATTATCTGAGGATCCTCAATTATTTTGCTATTATATGTAATTACTGAGGGAACAGAGGATGCATTATTTTTATGGTGGACGAATGCCCAAAAGTTGTTCGGATTATTTTTTAAGTCACCCTGAATGATACGCAAGTATGTAGCATAGAAAATCCGAATATCATTTTTTATTTGGGCTCGTAATGCTTTAAATTCTTCAAAACATTCAGGATTACCAGTACCCTTATATTTATTAAACGCCTTGCCTTTTTGTTTTATTTTGTGGATAATTTGGGTATTGAACCATGGTGGACATGACTTAGAGGTTGGTTTTTTCCTAGGTACACTCCTCTCAAATGTGGTATTTAGTTTGTTATAAAGAACACCCACAGCCATATTATAAAACAATGTGAAGATATTTTGCACAAATTGCATATTGACATTGCCATTACAATATTCAATTTATTTGACAGAGGTATAAAAAAATAAGTAAGTACTTCAATATAAGCCCCATAGCTCCATCTGGTATTAAAAAATGACACCTTTTATTTCTGGCGTACATTATTGAAAAATGCATATTTGAAATATTAGATAGCAGATTGAATGAAATGTGCAATGGACCCCTTATGTGATATATTAATCCATCGAGGCCGACAAATTTTACTGTATAAAGTAGGAACAACACAGGACCCAAAACCAAGCCTCGTGGTACTCTTACCTAAACATCAACGTAGATTTATATATATTTCTTGAGAATTTGATTTGGTTTCAACTTCTATATACTGTTGTATATCTTTAAGGTAGGAGGAGGCCATTTCAATTTTGACAAGAGTTTATCATGGCTGTATGACATGACATGACATTATAATTATTTCTTATGCTTCATATTCTGTTCTCTAACAGGTTCTTCTTTAAAAAAGCGTTAAATGTAAATCGAGCAGTATTGCTTATATTAAAATTTTGCTCGTTCAAAATTATATTTTTACATTCCTGAGTTTTATTAGTCAGGGCAGAAATGACATTCCAAGCTATGTTATTTTCGACTTTAGGACCCAAGTTTATTAGTAAATTATTATAATATTTTCTTTAATAATTTTTTTAAACGTTCGTGACTTGATTTTGCAGTCAAGTACATATTTTCTAGTTCAAGAAAAGATTTTTTTAATAAAAACAAATTTTTCAAATCAAAGAGACTTATTACCTCATTACTGACCCATGCTTTTTCTCTGATGGTCTTGATTTCACAACCTGAAAACTAAAATCAAAGTAAAACATGCATGTAACCAAACAATTCGAGAATTTAGTATTATATTCAAAAAACAAAAAATACTTACTAACCCTTGCTTGTTGTATATTTAAGGTGGTCCTTAGTATAAGTAATTAATTGAAGAAATACCATATTCGCGCCCTTTGGGGCACGGGTAAGGGTTTCAAATCAGGTAATTTTTCACTGGCGTTAGTTTCAAGTCAAATAAAAAAAGAATAAATGGTAAGACCGTCAAAAATTTAAAGTTGAAAAATAAGGACCACCTATTGTATTTGTTATGTATGTAGTTACCTACTTAAATATATTGACATGTTTTGAAATAGATTTACTAACCGAACTATTTTCTCATTTTAAAAGAGTTTCATTTGGATTTTTGGTAGGACGTTTTTAAATTTTTTCAGTTTATATTTATTTTATTTAACTGCCTACTACGAATGAATATTAAAAATAAATATTTATAAATATCGTAATTTTGTACATATTCTTGGTACTTAATAAAAAATATTCAAAACAGCTTCAAGTGGAATTTCACAAAATCATAATATGATAAAATTCGCATTGTTTCTAAAAATTTTATTAGGCAATAATTTTATACATGTGTAAAACGATGATGTGGCTCACATGATAATACTAGTACTCATATGGTCATTACATCATGTCACACCATAATGCTTTCTTTGATAGGAAACCACATTTTTTAAAACATCACGTACGTATAGGTACAGTCATTTTCATAAAAATTTAAATCGTTTAAAAGTTTGAAGCCGCTATCATCAGACCACTCGAATTCTAAACTGCACAATGGATATACTAGGAAATTGGCATATACCTTTGTGATGAATAATCATTCCCAACACATTTATTTCCTCCTTTCTTTTGAATTTCGCAGTTTTGATGCAATCATCAAGTATTATGAGTCACATCTTGTTGTAAGCAACTGCCGACAGCAATATTTAAAATTAAACGAGCAATCCGAGAATAAAGGAAGGAAGTAGTCATGTTGAAAGTTTGCCAAGAATCCCAAGTTTCTTAACCTTGTAACCGCTTGTATTATGCTCAACCATGTACTGGGTGACCCCCCAAATTAAAAAAAAATGTCAGCATTTTATTTCATCGAAGTTTAGGAACGTATATATACAATAGTATCATATTATAATCTCACGACGAAAGAGGTGAAGGGACCAAAAGTGAGCAGCGCAAAAATAATTTACGCCTTTCAAATCGTTGGAAATTTTTGGAAAGACACCAAAATAATAATTTCACCAAGTTAATTTCCGTTATCTAGACATGTAGCCAATTTCCGATGAATTGTTTGAACAGTTTAAGTAGATTAACATGGAGATGGATTGTTTTGGCACGGGATGCCTTCTTGCACCTTATCCTAAGTAGTAGCCCAGTAAAATGGGAAAATTTGGATGAAATAATTCAGAGCAGTCTGAAATTTTGGGAACAGGCTTTGTAGTACTTTTTAACATATCAAAAGTCGTCACCCATAGACGCCGGCGGAGGAGAGAGAGGGGAGGAGAAATCGGTTCTTTGCAAAAAGTATCAATTTTACTGTAAAAAATGTACACATGAAAATTATTGGTAATAAAAATCCGCACGATTTTTACTTTTTTTTAACTTCGTACGGTCTATTGAAGCCGATATAGAATTTTTGAAATTTTGACAGTTTTGCGACGCAACGGAAACGCTTGCGTTTTTTGCTAAAATCTCGAAAATGGACATTCGGGTCGCAATGTTGCAAATGAAAGTTGTAGAGAATTCGAGTACGAACAATTTCCTTCTGTTTTTCATTTCCGTTCGATCAATATTGGCAGATATATGAATTTTTAAACATGTTTATAGCGCGCTATGAGAACACTTGTTTCATGATAAAATCGGGTAAAAGGGGGAAAACATGAAAAATTGTCATTTTCAAGTGCATTTTGACAAATAGCTCTTTTTTTATGGCTTTAGGCAATAATGACAGCAAAGGTTTTTTGAAGAGAATTAAATTATCTGTAAATTGAGCTCCAAGTGACCTTCATACGATGAATGGTTCATAAGTCACAGCTGTTTAAAACTATAAGCAACAATTATTCTCGGCTCCATAAAACGTACGAAGTTAAAAAAAACGAAATTGTGTGGATTTTTATTACCTATAATTTTCATGTGTACATATTTTTCCGAAAACCGATTTTTGTTACCTATTTCCCCCCCCCCCTCCTCCGCCGGCGTCTACGGGTGAGGACTTTTGATATGTTAAAAAGTACCACACAATAAGCCTATTCCCAAAATTTCAACCCGTTTTGAATTATTTCATCCAAATCGACAAATTTCATCCAATTTTATTGGGCTATAGATTCTTTGTGAATAGACACTCTTGGATTTACTCATAAATTTTGTCGATATACACAGGTTTTTTTAGGTATCTTGGTGGGTGGAAAATGATTCATGAAAGATCTCATTAATAGTCTCAAATAATTCTGGTTTTCTTGCCTCAAATAATCCTGGTGCTCTAAAGGAAAACACAATAACCAGTCATTTTTGTGTGGTGCGTCTCTTAGTCAACTAGTTAGGGATCCAGAGACCGCTTTCTTTCAATTCTATGCAACTTTTGGTTATACTTTTAAAATTAAGCCCATATTAAAGAATGTTCTGCTGAATCCATTTCTAGAGTGTCCAAAGTGATTCAAACTTGCGTTCGTTCCTTATATTAATTTTTCACCCGATTTCTATATTCGTACTTTTTGATATCTCGAAAATTAAAAATGCTATAAGAATCAAATTAAATGAAGATTAAGTAATATATGGTGATTAAGATCTTGCCGTTATGAAAAGTGTTTCAATTAGTTATAACTCCGAAGTAATAAAATATTGTTAATGTAAATAACTATATATACTACAAAATCGAATTCATTCATTAAGTCAGCTTTTAGCAGCTTATGTACTCACCGGTTGTGGTAGTATACATTATCCGTTGAAGGAGGGAACAATACTGAATTTAAAAATCTTATGGAACTTTAATGTCAACCAAATACTTCTTCAAAGCCCTCAGTAAACGGATGTATAACAATAAGTAAAAGCTGATATGAAATCGACTGTAAAGATAATAAATAAAGACATTGGAATAGGCCGATATATAATCAAAAACTGGCGAAAATTCTGGACAAAAAAAATAATTCGAGTCCATAATAACAAAATCACTAGAACAGAGCACAATTAGTAATAAATGTAACAATAAGAGAATTTTTCCACAACATGGCCTGATCGTCTTTATGGCACCAAGTAAGGATGGTACTATGACGGTCCCTGACGGAATGCTCAATCTAATTAAAATATACCTCGCAGAGAAATTTAAAAAACACTAACACTATAAACACTAACACTTGCTGACAAACCGCTTAGAAATTTTGGTAGTTGAGGCGGTAAAGGGGAACTAAGCAAAGAAGCCGCTTCAGACAACTACAGCAGGGCATCCTAGAGGCCAGTGTATAATTTAAAAAATTGAGATTTAGGTAATTTTGTACTTCTTAACAAGTTCTGGAAGGGGTAAGGAAGAGGAATTTAGAAATAAAAACAAACAAATATAAACGAAGAGAGGGATAGGAAAGAGCCAAAGATTTAAAGTTTAAATGACAGAAGAGTTGAACAGAAAAAGTTGTGGTAGATGGAAGGTTGGCTTAAGAGTTTGCCGGAAAATGGACAGTGCCTGGTAAGATAGCGGACCAGCTTGAATGCATAAAATTTCTGAGGTATCTCCTGAACGTAGTCCACTATTGGAGTTATGCCATTACAGCGTTCGTATGGGTCTTTTAGGGAGATGTGTCTGCTAGATTTGAAATGAGGCGCATTTTGTGTTCTAAAACTTTTAGTTTTTTAAATGTCGTGACCGATGTGCTGCACAACATCGGTACCGCATCTGATTGCAGGCCTGACCACCATCGTATAATTTTTTTTGTTTTGTTTTATACGGACTCCTGGACATGAAGTAGATTATCCATACTTTCTCGTTGTGGATATTGAACGTGTTTGTCTTGTGTCCAGTTTAACTCCCAAGTATTTCATGCGCCTTTTAATCGGAATTTGTTTCCCCGCTATCAGAATTGGTGTTAAAGCTCTATTTTCGGTGAATGCCCTGTCCACTGTTCCACTAACTATTCTTCACAAATCCAAGTTCTTCATAGTACTTAACACTACAATTTTGCATATATTTTCAAAGTTTAGTAATTCCAAGATAAAGACTTATTTGAATAAATAGAGCAAGACGCATTTTTTTATTTAAGTTCTAGTACTAGCAAAAAATATGATGAAAGTCGGTCAGAAAAAGAATAATTTTAACCTTATTCTCCACAGTCTTAGTCCCTGAATCTTCAAAATTCTTTATGCCACAAAGAGGCATTGCCTCGGAGCCCATACTAAAATGGAGCCTCCACCAAATTGCCTTGAAAATTTATTTTATTAAGAATTTAAAAAATGAATGATTTCTGCTTTCTTTCAAAATTTAGAATAACAAATAAAACTTCCGCCCCTCAGTTGCTAAAGACGCGGTTACTACTATATCGACTATGCGTAATATACCAACACGTTCTGAAGATGGATACTCTGGATACTCCATCATGTTTGTCCGATGTAGCTCTTACCACATGTGCACTTCAACTGGTAAATACCTTTTGATAACAGTTTTGGGGACAGGGTCTTTGACACCTACTTTTTTTTAAATAAAATCTTCTTCAGCCTATCTGTGATTCCCGCGACGTAGGGTAGGCATGCATACGTTGTTGGTTGTTCAGAGGAGAACTACAGAAGAAGAACAGCAACAACCAACAACGTATGCATGCCTACCCTACGTAGCGGGAGTCACAGATAGGCTGAAGAAGATTTTATTTAAAAAGAAAGTAGGTATACGGTTTCGAACAGTGAAGAAAATATAGCAGATGCTTCCCTCAGTCAAAGACCCTGTCCCCAAACTGTTATCAAAAGGTGTTTACCAGTTGAAGTGCACATGTGGTAAGAGCTACATCGGACAAACAGGACGGAGTATCCAGTGCAGAATCAAAGAACACCAGAGAAATACCAGATTTGGATACACGGATAAGTCGGCGATAGCAGAACATGTCCGTAATAACGAGAACCATAAAATCGACTACGAGGACGTCAATATATTAGACAGGAATACGCGCTATTATCCGCAAATCATTAGGGAATCACTGGAAATTATGAAAAACGTGAACAACTTTAACAGAGAGGATGGGTATCGACCTAGTAACATGTGGAGACTGGTATTGCCAAGTACCAGCACCGTAGTAAGTCACGGTCAACCAAACACGACGAATGAGCAGCGAAGCGAACCAAGCGCGACCAATGACCAGCGAAGCGAAGCGGCGCCTAGGTATATAACGAGGAGTGTTACATAACAGATTCAGCCTTTAGAATCCTTCTGAAGAAGCTGACAGGATGATCAGCGAAACGTCAAGTCAAGTTCGACGACCACGGCAAGACCCGGAAGAATCTATTTCATTAAAAAAAATTAGCTATGAAGTTCGTTTGTAGCAACTGTTGATAGATAAAAATATAAAAGATACGTTTCCCAATATGGAGACGCTATTAAAAATTTACCTTGTAATAACGACCATAAATTGTACTGATAACAGATCATTTTCAAAACTTAAATTGATAAAAATTAGATTAAGATCGTCTGTGAACCAAAAGATAGGCTTAATCGTTTAACTAGTATGAGTATACATAGTGATATCTTACCAGCGTTGGACATTTCCGCTATTATTGAAGAATTCGCTAATCAAAAATCTGGGAAGGTCAATTTAGTGTACGATATATATAGGCGAGGAAATATAGCAATCAACCCTCAATTTTTTTTGCAGGAAGTCGGATTGAGATGCATTCGTTTAGTTAACTTGTCTAGAAACTTTGTGCCATACTTTGGTCTTGTACTTTTTTGAAATTGCATTGCTGCATCGAAAAGTGCATTCTTATAAGTGCATCATCAAGTGATGAAGAAAAAATTCATATCTTCCACAAAAAACATCCGAATCATACGAATTTCAGTAATCGGGGTTTTTTTTGAGTCGCTGGACCTGAATATCATGTCCTTTGAGCACCAGAAACGTCTTCACCTGGAGTTCCCTGTAAACTCATGGAAAATCGATCGAAACTCGTTACCCGGGGGTTTTTCGGGCGAATGCAGAAAACCCCATCTCAATCCGACTTACTGCAAAAAAAAATTGAAGCTTGGTGATATTTTTGTGTTATATTTCCTCACTTAATATCGGGATATTGGCTTATAAGTTTAATGTAAAATGTTAAACATTTCTTCGTTTGTTACCCTGCAATCACCAAAAATTATAAATATAAAAACGTTATTAAACAATATGTAAATAAAAAGGTCCTCATAATTTACACCCCAGATTCCAGAAAGTCATAGAGGTTGATTTTCCGAAAATCACCAGCATTTCTAGGGCGTAATAGGTTACGTCATTTCATGCTGATGCTAAATGAGTACCTACCCATGTGTTAAATTTGACCAAAATCGTTTGAGCCGTTTTTGATAAAAAAAATTGTCTTACATTTTTTTTATCGATTTTTAGAGGTTAACACCCCGCACATATGAGCTAGGATCGATTTGTTTTGCTTCAGGAAACCTGAAAACCTGTAAATTCACCAAAAACTGAAAATCGATTTTTCCATGATCCCAATACTTAGTAAAGAGTAAAGTAGTAAAGAAACATCGAAACCACTATTAGTTCACGTTATGAAAAGTTCGACAAGTTGAACTATTTTCTATAGTTGCAAAATTCGAAAACATGTTATCCATATGTTTAATCACCTTGTAATACAACTAAATAAACTCGCCACAGAAGCACAAGTGTAAAGAAATGTGGAATAAACTTGGCATGTCCGGCTGTTCAAAGTTTTTGCATTCCTCACAATCTTGACGTCATTACACATCTACTGGCTCGACCTTTTTTGGAGATCACAGATTACTCATCAGAAAAAGCACTATGTAGTAACAGCATAATATTTTTTCAAACTACATATACGTTTATATTTGTGACACATAAATATAGCTTTTACTGCTTAGTTTGTAGGATTGCATTTCTAACTGATTAAGTTTAAACACCAGCTTACAAGGCTATAACATGTTACGTCTATATAGTGAATATAATATGTTGTGTTACAATTTTAAGAACCTGACATATAAAAACATATATTGAAGCGCGACCAGACGTAAAAGTTATTTCAAATCATGCAGGGTCTCTTGTTACAATCAATTATTTGTCTGAAAATTTTTATGTTAAGTCAAATACATCAAAGTTTACCATCAAGAAGGTCTCTGCTGTTTTCTTTGAAAAAAATTCAAAGAAATTAATAAGCTTATTAAAAACTAATATTGAAAATGTTATAATTCGGAAGATTAAAGTATGTTCAACTATTTCGAAGCGTTTTTTGAGAACGCACTGACTGACGCAGGTTCTTGCTAGCAAAATTCGAACAGTTTTGTTCAAATTAAAATATGTACTTATATTTTTATGTAAAATTTGTTCCGATTGGAAAAATAATACTGCTAATAATAATGCTACTTATAAAACACACATTTTTACACATCATTTATTAAACAAAAAAAGCAAAATTCTCAGAAATTCGACTTCAGAGAATGTATTCGAACTATATAATTAGTTGCCCTCCACTAATTTTTATAATAGTAAACTGTTTCATAAATTCAACAAGCGCAGCAATGATATAAGTACATATTTTATTGGTGTCATTAAATTAGGGCATTCAAATTTCCTCATAGTAAGTAACTAAACAAAACAAAAGCAAAATAATAGGGTATTGGCATAAGTGTAGAGGGACTTATGAATGTCTACTATAATAATAATAATAATGTTTATTTTCCTTTCAGACACAGTACATTATGTATAGGAATCGTCTAATATGCTTATTATCTAAGTTATAAAAAATTCCTTCATAGTGTAATAACACTGGTGCATTAAAAACATTTTTAAACATTTTTTAAAATGGTTGAGATCTTTCAATTGCTTTAAGTTGTCAGGCAAATGATTATATATATTGAGACCTATATGGTAGTCTTTATTTGTAATGAACTTTTGTTTGTTAATAAAAACGTATATACATAATTCGAAAATAAATACTCCCACAAGCGTCAAAATGTCATATTCTTTGAATAAATTCCTGCATGTATGGTTACTTGGAATTCCACCAATACATCTCAATATGCGTTTTTGTGCAACAAACACGTCTGGAGATAGTGTGGAGTTGCCCCAAAAGCAAACCCCATATCTAAGTCTTGAACCTACCAGCGCATGATACAGACCTATGAATTGATCAGTGAAGAGAACTGTTTTTAAATTCCTAAACAAATAACTCAAAGAATTTAATTTGGCTACAAGATTATTACAATGTTCCTTCCAACTCAAACATTCATCAATTGTTAACACCAAAAATTTTGATTGTTTCTTTCTTTGAGAGAGAAACATATTTTACCTTAATATTTAATTTTAAATAGTTCTTTTACCAATTGTGAAATCTAATATAATGCTTTTTCTGCGGATTGAGAAACAATGAATTAAAACAATACCAGCTACCAATATTACATATAACATCATTACATTTAGCCTCTAATATATCACCTGATTTGTCAGACAGAAGTAAGGACTTGCCGTCTGCATACATGACAAAAAATGTGTCTGAAGTAAGGGTATCAAGTTCGTTAGTATATAACAAAAATAATAAAGGACCCAATATTGAGCCCTGTGGAACTCCCAATTAACTTTCTTATATTCTGATTGAACTCTATTTACAGCACCATTTGATAAGTGACTTATACTGACATATTGGGTTCGATGTCTTAAAAATGAGGAAATCCAATCTAATGCTATTCCCCTTATACCATGTGAGTATAGTTTACGCAATAGAATGTCGTGATTGACGCAGTCGAATGCCCTGCTGAGATCACAGAAGACTCCAACAGAGGACTCGCCTGCCTCAATATATTCAATAAGTCTCTCATAAAAGAAATGCAAGGCTGTGTTTGTAGACATACCTGACTGAAATCCGTATTGATTTTGTGTGATGATATTATTTTTGTTTAAAAATTGTAGCAGTCGATCTTGATAACTATATTCAAATATTTTTGAAAAACCAGATGGAACAGTAATTGGTCTGTAGTTTTCCATGTCCTGTGGATCTAGTTTTTTAAAGATGTACCACTTTCCCTACCTTTAAACTCTGTGGAAAACTACCTGTTTTTACCTGTGTTTACTAAATATGTGAATGGGTGTATTATGTAGGCAATTACTGTTTTTATTATAAAAACCGGGATTTCGTCAGGGCCAACCGACTTTTTATTTCTTAACTTATTATTCAATAAGATTAATAGCTCTTCACAGACAAAAGGCTCTATGAACAGAGAATGCTCCTGGATAGGAATACATTGTTCAAATGTGTTATTTTTGTTAGTACTTTGAGGTAAATAGCTCATTATTTGGTAAGGTGCATTTATGAAATAATCGTTGAAGGAGGAAACTACCAGCAGTGGGTCATTGTATGATACGCCATTAATCGTTACATTCGTGTTTTTAAACTCTATTTGACATTTCAGAGATAACTGTCCACGCAGCTCACGCAGGATTTTCTGCACTAAGTATTTTATTTTGATAATACTCTTTTTTAGTTTTATTAACCAGCAAAGTATGCTCTTTTTGCGAAATTTATATGGAGAATCAAGTTCAGGATATGTATTTTTCAGACTGTGTACGTCTTTCAACTTTACACTCGACACCTTTACTTCATCATTTACCCATTTCTTGTCACTGTTATTGCTGTGTTTATGAAACCTTCGCAATGGAAAATGCGTATTAAAATAATGTAAAAATATTCTATGAAAATATTCCTAAGCTTCATTTATATCATTAGAGTTATCGATAGGGCCCCAATCCTCACTTACAAGATCTTACCGAAAATTTTTGAAAGCGTTATCGCTATAAGTTCTCGTGTAGCCCGAAGTTTGGAAAGGGATATTTTTTGTTCATAATTTATTTGAAACAGAACAGTTCTATGATCAGAAATTTCATTATCAAGTACGCATGCTAGACTATTATCTATTAAATTGGTAAAAACGTGATCAATAATAGTTGAGGAAGAATCTGTAACACGGGTAGGCCATTTTATCATCGGTATGAGATTAAATCCTGATAAAATATCACATAACTTTTTAAAAGCATAACCATTATTAGAATTGAAAGATGAATCTAAATTAAAATCTCCATTTAAAATTATATTAACATTATTTACAAACACAGACTATAATACATAAAAAATATTTAGATCTCCCTTAGGTGATCTATAACAGGTTAAAATTATCGTTGTGGAAGAAGTATTTGCTTTCCATGAAACAGCACAGGTCTCAAAATGTTTTTCTACACAAAATCATCTATCAAGATCAATTTTTTTAACATTTAGGTCAGACTTTGAGAATATGGCAACCCCTCCTTTTTGATGTACAGTTTCGGACACATTCTAACGCCGACTCCACACAAGCGTCCACGAATATTCGCGTACTTTTATGAATATTTGTGACAATTTGTGTACACATATTCGTTTAGGAATATTTACATATGACATCGTTGTTACCGATTATTTGTATACGGCCTTCGTGACGTGGCGTAACGAATAATGCATGTGTGAAGTAGCCGTAACGAATGGTTCATAAATGTTTTACACTAGACGTTCGATGGTTTCTCATGGGAGGAAAATCCAAGAGGACTCCTGCTCGTCTTCGAAATCGGAGACGAGAACATCAAAACCTTGAGGAAGCGATTGATGGATGTTACACTACATCTTTCAATCTCTCGTTCTCAAGGTGAGAACGAAGAAATCCGGCGAAGAAGCGGAATAGACCGCCCAATCCTAGAAGGAGGTGGAAACAGAAAGGGGAGCCGCCACCGCTCCAACTCCCAATGTTGACACTCCGGCAATGATGGAAATAGTTTCTCCTCTAAGAGAGGAGGAGGGAACGACTAACTAAAACAACTTTTCATCGCCACATCGTCATCCGGGTAAAGTTATAGTATCATTGATCAGTTCTACTACTATATCTCTCAGAAGTTGGTTTCCATATTGCAATCGCCGACAAAATAATTCTTTGGTCCGCTACCGGTGTTTTCTTCGTTTTTTTTCTTTTTATTCTTAACATAAAGTATCGCCATGATAGCAAGCGCTGATGCTGCAGTCGTTGTATATAAGAACGGTGTGCTTGTCTTGCACAAACTGGTGGCTCACTTTGTTTCTCATCGTGGAAATGGTTAGCACAAGACAGCCGCTTCGCGAGTTGGGCGAGTCAGTTTCGTGCAATGGAACCCCAGCTTGACAGTTCTATATTTAAATGTTATTCAGATTTTCGAATTCACTTAAGAAGTTAACTTGTCATTACTATTAAATCGAGATCATCATATTGTAATGTAAATATAAGTCAGTTATTGAAAATAAAAAGTTTAACAGAAACGCAAATGCACAAAAGACACATTATTGGGTGTAGACTGTTAAAAAATTCGATTGTGCAACGACCATTATTCTGAATCCTTAGCTTAATGCCAGCTTAACATAAAACTTGACTTAAGATTGAATTGTACAACTGGGCCTTATAATATTTTATTATGGACAATTGATAAAAATTATGATATAAATAAAATAATTTAAAAAGGCTCGTAAAACCATGTGCCAGATTAAATGAATGAAAATTCATAACAGTGAAAAGAGTGTAGTGCTAACAGTACCACCCCTTCTCCAGAAGAGAGAGAAGAAATATCTAAAAAAAAAAAATAGTAACTGACTATCACTATCAAAATGGTCGCCACCAGTGTAAAAAAAAATAAATTGTTAAATAACTCAAGAAATAAACAATTTACACAAATATTTCCTTAATAAAGAATTACTTCCAAAGCTCAGCTTCGTTCCAATACCTTTCTTTTGAAACAATTTGTGATTTCTAAGTAAAATAACCTTGAAAATTTACACATATTTGTCACAAAAAATCGTTATTGGTTAGAATATTAAGGAACACGCCAAAACCTTCGATAAACTTTTCGAAACTGTAACAAAATCCGACTTTTCGCATGAAAAGCGTGCTTGACGTAAAAATGCCGTTGGAAGAGATTTTTATATTTTAAATAATATTTTCGCTCCACGGAGTGTTTTTTATGCAAAAATTTCAGAAACTCATCAAGGAGTGTAATTTTAGAAAATGTAGTAAATGGCGCTGCACGGGGACGTAATGTCGCCCGACCACCAAAATTTAGAAAGTGTAACTAAAATCGACTTTAATTTCGAAAATTTCAAAATTAAAAACCCTTTTACGAATCCACGTTGTGCAGCACTGCAACTCATGCGTTGTGTTAAATATGAGGACAAGTTAATCCAGTCTCTAGTCAAAGTATATCGAGAGTTTTAGCGAAATAGCCTTTAGCGACAAGGGTGTCCTATCAGTTTCTAGCAGTCGATTTTGACGGGAAAATAATGGGTTTTAACGAGATTTGCCCTAAACCGGTTCCTCAGTGATTCGGTGTCAGAAAAGTATAGTTACCATGTACTCAGATATGCATGGGACCGCCTTGCCTGAACGTATGAATTTATAATTGCTACAATATAATTCAAAGTCGTTGCGATTCAAGCATTTTTAAGCTCTGAGGAGCGAACCAAATTATTATTGAACTGATAATACGTAAACAGACAGGTAAGCAAAAACCCACCAAAAATTTTTAAACATGAACTTTTCTTGAATCTTTTTGTGTAATCGTTAGCTATAAACCGCATATTGGATGGTAGTTGGTACATTATAAGTCGTTCCGTTCCTCACCATGTGTTGTACACGGGCCAGACTATAGTTTGTCAATACATTTTCTTGAAGTTTTTGTAAAACATGATTTTTTAAAAGAGATTTAATTTTTTTGAACTTTATATTGTCTTTTTCTTGTGTTTGCAAAATTCACTTTCAGGTTTAAGCAGTTAAGCATAAACGAACAGTAAGTATAAATTTTGTATTAGTTACCGTCTGAAACAGTCGTTTTGAGCCCTTTTTGTGAAAGTTTAATATTCATTTTTGGAAAATATAATAGAAGTCCTTCAGACGCGAAAAGATGGATCGTTCACACATTATCTTGCTACTCGAATACAAGATATGTGGTCTGACTATACTCTACCATTTGTAGAAAGTTCAATGTCTCAGTTTAACTTACTAAACATGAAAAGTTCGAAAAGTATAATTTAGACAATAAATGCAACTCTGAAATTATTAATAGTAAACTTCAGGCCCATTAACACATTACTTTGTTTAGAAGAAATGATAGAATTAGCAGTATATGCTCAAATAAATGATTATATACAAAACAATAATATAATTATCGAATATCAATCTGGTTTTCGACCAAATCATTCTTGTGAAACAGCACAAGCCACACTTTCTAAATGGAAATTACATACAGATAGTAACAAATATATTATAGCGGTATTTTTGGATTTCAAAACAGCCTTTGAAACTATCGATACTACTATTTTGTTTAAAAAAATTGGAGCACTACGGATTTACAAGAAAAGTTCTTAACCGGTTCAAAGATTACCTGAACAACATATCACAAGTTACTAAAATAAATAATCAATTATCGAGTAAAAGAGGAGTGACTTCCGGGGTACCTCAAGGTACTGTTCTGAGCCTTCTTTTATATAGCTTATAATTAAATGATATAAATTTTATAGTGGATTATGAATGTATTAATTTGTTTGCTGATGACACCCTAGTAACTACTAAGTGAGCACTCTTTGAATGTTGCTATAGACAAGATATACCTAACTTTAGAAAATATATCATATCATTTCGTAGATATCAATAAAGTGAAACTCAATGTACAGAAAACAAAAGTCATGATAATCACTACACAACATAAATATAAAGGAATTGACATCAAACAAATAAATGTTAAAATATATAATGAGAAAATAGCAATAGTTGAAGAAATTAAATATCTCGGTTACATTTTGGATAACACATTAACGCTAAAAAATCATATATACAGGGTTACTGGTAATTCGATACATTCCTTTGGAGATGTGATGGGGCATGATCTAAGAAGTAAATTTAGCCCTAACATATATTATGCAAAACTCAATAGTTTTTGAGATATTTAATTTTTTTTGTTTTTCTCAAAAAGTAGATCTTAATGTCCTAAAAGTTAATTTTCGAAAAATCTATTTGACATTTTTAAATTTTTTTTTACTGGATTACTTGTCCAATATTATAGATATCCGTTTGGAATGAAAAATATCTGGAAACATTTGATCATGTGAACATCTGAAATAAAAACTTTAAAATTTTTTTTTTTTCTAAATCAGCTATGAAATTTACCTATTAGGTTTTTTCAAAAAATATTAACGTAACACGCGTATAAATTATTATAAAAACTGCCTTATTTCAATAGCTATCTAACAAGGTACAAATGTTCAATGTACCCTTAATAGTTCTAAGAAAAGACTAGTAAAAATAACACAAGAAGTACGAATTTTATTTTTAGATAAACAGTACAAAACATTTTAAAAGTAGAGTTTAATTCTTCATTAATTTCAAAGTTGTACTTTTTTATATGTCTTGCTCAAAATGGGAGCCCCTATTCCGTATACAGACACGGCAGCGTCTTCTTATTTCCGTCCTTGTTACTCTGGTTGTCAGATTATGCCTTATGTGTTGGGCAGCATGGACTATCCTTTGTCTAAGGTTTTCTATAGTATTGACTGGTGTGGCATAGACCATCTCCTTCATATGACCCCATACGTAATAATCAAGGGGTGTTAAGTCAAGGCTTCGCGCTGGCCAAGGTATTGGACCCGCTATTCCAATCCAACGGTTAGGGAAACGTTGATCAAGTAACTGTCGTACCGATAATGTGCTGGACAACCGTCGTTCTGAAACATCATTCGCTGTCTAACGGCGAGAGGAACATCTTCTAAAATCACCACCAGATCATTTCTTAAAAAATTTTCATAGATTTCCCCGTTTAAATTTTGAGGAAGAAAGTGTGGCCTATTAAATAGTGGCCAATGATTCCCATCCACACATTAATAGAAAACTTCATTTGGAAACTAGTTTCACGTGTTAACTTGGGATTTTCCTCTGCCCAATAATGTAGGTTGTGGAAATTTGTTATACCCTCGCGATTAAATTTCGATTCGTCCGTCCATAAAATACTTGTTAAAAAATTTGCACTTTCTGCATCTGAATTTAACATAAAGCGGCAGAATTCCACTCTCCCTCCAGGATCACCTTCCTCCAAGCCTTGGACAGAGGTATAGTGGTAAGGATGACATCCAACTCTACGTATCGTAGACCAAACTTTCCATTGTGACGCTCCGGTTAGTCTTGCGACTTTATTAGTTGAAATAGTTGGGTCTTCCTCAATATACCTCAATATTTCTTCCGCATCATCTGGTTCATAAACGGGAGGAGCACCAGCGTCACTTCTTCTACATTTCACGGAGCCAGTTTCAGCGATATTTCGATATGCCGTACTGAATACACGTGCATTTGGTAAGCGGCGGTTAGGGTTCCAAAGACCATATTCTCGGCGAGCTTCAGCAGCGTTGCTGCCACAGTATCCATAGACAAACAAGATATCAGCGTATTCTGCGTTGGCATACGCGGCCATGGCACAGAAAATACAATAACAACAACTACGAGCAAAATCAAAATCTTCGATAACTAATTTAACAAGACCAATAAACTTAAGGGACACGGAGATAAGAATGTCAGTTAATGACATATATGCACAAACGTCAAAGTCAAGGACTGACTGACTTAAATGAAAATGAACGATTAGTCGTTTAATAAATTCCGCCACCAGCATTATCTTTACTAATTTTTTATTAGAACTATCAAGGGTACATTAAACATTTCTACCTAGTTAGATAGCTATTGAAATAAGGAAGTTTTTATAAAAATTTTTTTTTACAAGTTTTCATTTTAAATGTTCACATGATCGAAATGTTGCCGGATATTTTTCATTCCAAACGGATATCTATAATATTGGACAAGTAATCCAGTAAAAAAAAATTTTAAATGTCAAGTAGATTTTTCGGAAATTAACTTTTAAGACATTAAGATCTACTTTTTTGAGAAAAACAAAAAAAAATTAACTATCTCAAAAACTATTGAGTTTTGCATAATATATGTTAGGGCTAAATTTACTTCCTAGATCATGCCCCATCACATCTCCAAAGGAATGTATCGAATTACCAGTAACTCTGTATATATGATTTTTTAGCGTTAATGTGTTATCCAAAATGAAACCGAAATATTTAATTTCTTCAACTATTGCTATTTTCTCATTATATATTTTAACATTTATTTGTTTGATATCAATTCCTTTATATTTATGTTGTGTAGTGATTATCATTTTATAAAAAAAATTGTTTACAAGTTTTTATTTTAAATGTTCACATGATCGAAATGTTTCCGGATATTTTTCATTCCAAACGGATATCTATAATATTGGACAAGTAATCCAGTAAAAAAAAATTTAAAAATGTCAAGTAGAGATTGTCAAGATTTTTCGGAAATTAACTTTTAAGACATTAAGATCTACTTTTTTGAGAAAAACAAAAAAATTGAAATATCTCAAAAACTATTGAGTTTTGCATAATGTATGTTAGGGCTAGATTTACTCCTTAGCTCATATCCCATCACATCTCCAAAGGAATGTATCGAATTACTAGTAACCCTGTATATATATATATATATATATATATATATATATATATATATATATATATATATATATATATATATATTTAAGTTGTTTTTCTACCTAGAATCTCCTCTAAACTAACAGTTAGATCAGTCCTAAATGTATATAAAACTATTATTCAACCCTTACATGACATAATTAATAATTATTTTATATTAGGAATCCTATTTAATAATTTATTTGTATGTTTGTTTGTTTGCTAGCTCGCTCTCTCCCTGACTTATGCCGAATTTATACGCGTATAGTGGCTAAAGCAAGTAAATAAATTTAGCTAGAATACTTGCATCGTGTGAACGCTGAATTTGGTATTTAGTAAATACTAAATCCAACGTCCACACGATGCTAGTAGCTAAATTTAGTTACTTGATTTAGTAACTTGCTTTAGCTACTAGACGCGTGTAAATTCACCTTTACTTACTTACTTACCTACTTACCTACTTACCTACTTACCTACTTACCTACTTACCTACTTACCTACTTACCTACTTACCTACTTACCTACTTACCTACTTACCTACTTACTTACTTACTCTGAGTTCTGGAATTGGGGGTTGTCTAATTTCTGTGGTGTTTATTTATTTATTTGAAATATCCCCCACCAATCATCTCCTGTAGCAAGGTTCTTGTTTACATTTTGTTCATAGAATTTGGGATGGTAAGGTACTAGAGGGTGTAAACACGTAACAACAGGGATTACCATTGAGTGCAAAGTCTAGTCAGTCTGAGATATAAGCGTTTACGTCTTGTTTCGATTTTGATTTAATGCAGTAGTGTAGTTGATCTTAAGTCAATAAGTGTCAAAAGTGCCTATTAACTGTGACTGACAATGGAAGTTGCTAAAATAACTGATATTGTACGATGTACTTGCCAAAACTGCAAAAATACTCAATATGGCACAAGTCTACGTTTCTCTGGATTTATGAACGATACTATTAGGTATGTGAATATATAAAATGTATAAAAATTCTTCTTTCCTCTTTAAATTTCAGCTCTTTGCTAGTTCGTATTTTAAAAGTTTCGGCGAATTAAATATTAATGCGTTTTTACAAAATTACTTCCGATACATTGAATATTGATGGACACTTCCTAGCTCATTTATATCACATATAGCATCTAAATCGTATTGTATCTCAAAACTATAAAATTCGCTGGATATTTTATACTTACAACCTGTACATAGTAGATTTATGAAAGGTTGCAAATCCTTTAGTTTAAGTCATTCTTGAAAATAGGTCCCTTTAGATTACGTTATGAGGTTATACAAAATGACCCATTTAAAAGTGGGGCACTAATTTTTATTTGTAGACCGATTTAAATGTTTTTTTAATTATAGAGCTTCAACAACTCTACTGTGGTACAAAATGTCAGATCGAAATTTAAAATTTCAAGGCCTATTTCGATTTTTCTTTCAATGCCAAAAATCAAAAAAAAAGTGTTAGCAATTTTCTAACAGAAATATAGCATAATTAAAATTTATATTATGTTCTCGAAATATTTCGAATATTCGTCATGTAATTCACAATTGTGTAAATAATATCGTTTGCAATGCTCCATTAGATCGTTATCAGTTAAATTTAAAAATTTATAACCATCAGTTATTCAATATTGTTTGTTTGAGAATAATTATTTTTATTATTTTGATAACAGCTTTGGCTGGCATTGGAGAATTATGTAAATAATAATAATAAAGCCCTTTAAACAAAAAACTGTCACTCCATAGAAAGAGGCAATATTGAGAAGAGAATAATAAATTGGTATTAAATAAATAAACTGCACGTCATTTATTAAGGTTCAACATGTACATTATAATTAAAACTTTCCCAATTTAACAACAATTTTGGAAATTAATATCTTTTATTATATCAAATAACAAATTGTAATTATAATTAAAAATTTACCAATTTAACAATAATTTCAAAAATTACTATTTTTGTAATAAAGTAACATGAGACCATAAACAAAATTTAAAAAATAAAATGAATTGACACGACAGTACCATACACTTCCAGTTTTGGAGGATTCAACTAAATCCCCATTCAATTCAATACATTTATTGTATCGTCTTTTAATGTTTGCCATTACATTACATAATTGGTTTGGTGTAATTTCCGCACAAGCCTGTCTTATCCTTTCACGCAGTTCTTCTGTGTTGGTTGGCCGGGTCGTGTAGACTTTTTCTTTAAGAAACCTCCATAGGAAGAAATCTAGTGGGGTTAAGTCGGGGGACCTAGGAGGAAACTCTACTAACCCACTATTTCGCCCTAACCACCTATTAGGGAAATTCTCATTCAACTAAGTCCTCACAATCACGGCATTGTGGATAGAATAGCCATCTAATTGAAAAATTACATGAGAATTTTCTGCTAGTGGAAGTTTATCCATAGTGTTGGTAAACTCATTCCTCAAAAAATATAAAAAATATTGGCTGTTCAAATTGCCTTCAAAAGAGAAGGGGCCAATTATTCTGATATTTAATATGCCGCACAAGACTTTTATTTTTTGTGAGTATTGTCTTCTACAATTTATCACCCAGTGTGGATTTTCTTCTGTCTAACACCTTGAAATTTGGGAATTAATCATTTCATTAGTTGTGAATGTTGCCTCATCACTAAACAAAATTTTATTCATAAAATTCCTATCATTCTCATATTCTCCTTGAACCCATTAACAATATTCCATTCTTTCCTCAGTATCGCCTTCCTCTAAGGTGTGAAGAGGCTTTGGTTTAAAGGGCTTCATATTATTATACTTTTTAAGATTTCTTCTTATTGTTTCACGTGGTAAATCTAAGTCTAAACTTGCAATTCTTAAACTGCTTCTCGGATTATCAGTAAAGTAATTTCTAATTCGTACATTATTTGGTCTTTGTCGTTGTAAATTACGATTCTTTAAAATGTGTTTCGATGCAGCTCCATATTGATTAAAAAATTGGTTCACTCGACCAACGCTAGCTGTGCTAATCCGACGCTCCGGGTATTTATTATTAAAAATTCTACGTACTTCCTTTTCAGACCTATCATTGTCACCACGAAGTCTTATAATTTAAATTTTTTCAAGTAAAGTTAAATTATCAACCATACTTTATATCGATAGTGTATTTGCGGAACAATAAACTTCACTATTGACGCGAATAAATTTGACAGATTTCGCCAGTAATATAAATTTTAATTATGCTATATTTCTGTTGAAACCAATATTTTTAACCTCTCCACAATAAAATTGTGAGAGGTTACTAAAATTGGTTCAAAAACGAAAATTGAGATAATATCAAATCTTTACGTTTTGAGGTCCTAGGAACCCAAAAAAATGGTTTTTGAAAAATGTCTGTGTGTGTGTATGTATATATGTGTGTATGTGTGTTAGCACGATAGCGTCGAAACTACTGAACATATTTGAATGAAACTTTGCGTGTGCGTTTCTTTAGTGCCCCAGAATATCTGAAAAGGTTTTGGTTAAGATCGGATTACGTTAAGTGCCATTTTGACGCAACAAGTTGTTTATTTTATAATTACTTTCAATTTGCAATGAAACCATTGAAAAGCAGTTAAAATTCTGATTTCAACGATATATCACACTTCCACCCTTTCGATTTGGTTTCCGTGAAAAAAATTAAAAGCAAAGCAAATATGGCATAGATCGTATTTCACATGACATGATCGATGCGCGTAGCCGTTACATCGTGAAACTCGTCACATCACGTGTCAATTCACGTGTGAGGGTTTCTCCACTGCTCTAGAAGTAGAGCGGATTACGTTTAGTTCCGTTTTTAAATATATATACAGACAAATCGAAGAATTAAACTACAAATATTCCTCTAAAATCTAGTAAAATTATTGAAATGCTAATGTTTCATTTAACAAAGACAGCCGCGAGCGATCGGATTGCAATAAGCAAATTTTGACGATTGTCATTGTCATCGTTTGTCATCCGATAACGTTGGTGTCATGTCATGTTAATAAGATGCATATTTGTAACTTTTAGTGGATTGTCACAAACTTTAAAGGTAGATGTAACAATATCAATATCATATGCTTTCTGTACCTTCGTTGGTGAATTTATTATGGATTATCACTTTACCAATTTTCAGTTTGTTGCTTTACAAATCTGTAGTATTTAGGATAACTAGACTTTCTTAGTCGTTCAAGTGATGTTAAAGTTGTTAATATCCTAATAGTATATTATTCAACGAGCGATAATGTAGGTAATAACTCGCATAGATGATTGTAAATTCATTAAGTTGAGGGTATTTTTAGTGCCCCAGAAGATCTGAAAAGGTTTTGGATGAGATCGGATTACGTTTAGTGCCGTTTTATCACACAATTTAATGGTCTTTTCGGCTTCAAAGATCCACCGAGTGGGGAGGTTCCAGCCGCTTCCAGTAGCTGCAGATTTTTATTTTTCTATTAAATTTCGGTCATGCCCATCTGAAGGCATTCTAAATCCAGTGGCGTAGTCAGATTTGAGATAAAAAATTGCTAACACTTTTTTTAGATTTATGGCTTTGAAAAAAAAATCGAAATAGGCCTTGAAATTTTTAATTTCAATCTAAAATTTTGCACCACAGTAGAGTTATTGAAGCTCTATAATTTAAAAAATGGAACAAATACAAATAAAAATTTTAGAAAGGTGCCCCGCTTTTAAATGGGTCACTATATATTAAGATACAAATATCTTATCCGCCAAAAAGATTAATTACATCTTTAAAATTTTAACAATAATAAACTAATCATATGGAGATCCATTATAGACCAAGAGCTATTGAATTTGTCAATGAACGTCTGGGAACCTCCCTCAACTTTTATGGTGCATTTGTAGTCCTTGTGCGAAAACAACCCAGCATAGGGTTGTCTCCTTAAACAGGCCTACGCACCATAAAAGTTGGAAGAAAGTTCTCAGATGGTCATTGAAAAATTTACATTGCATACAAGCTATGCATATTTTTGTTTAGTAGTTTAGTCATGTATACTATTCATGTAAACTGCATTTTTACACCAATATTTTTTTCTTGTTGGCAATAATCATTAATGTTTAATATTTACCTGTAGATTAAATCCTACCTGCTTAATATACTCCAGTGATCAGCGTTTGGTTGTAAATTGTATTGTATTTTATCTTGATTTGCGATATCTTTCATATGAATGATTCTAGGAGAAAGTATCCAAAGACAGGATCCAAAGTGATCTTTGATCAATCAAATGGCATCAGGTGGTTAATACATCATATCTATTAAGATGCATATTTCCTTATTAAGTGTCTAAATATGATATCACCCAAATTTGTAGAAATACCCTATTGTTGATGTCTTGAAGGCAGGTAAGCAACTGATAGATAATTGAGTCTACACTCTTTTACCTGGTGAATTTACAATATCCTCCATATAACCACCAGAAACATCTCTATTAGATAAAAAATCCTCATATGTTTCTATACTAATGCGAGTTGAACCTCCATGGAGGGAAGACCAGCGAGCGCTGAGATTATTTTAATTTACCGTCTATAAAATCTCGAGAAAATAAAAATTTTGTACAGCAGAAAAATGTTTGCAACATTTACGGATCGCAATAAATTCAATTCAATACAACCTTATTTTTAAGGTTCCAATAAACCCTCTCCAGAACCCACCCCGGGACCGATCGTGCAACCTCTGAAAGGGTGCGGTGGCGGCTGTCGTATCGACCACCTGGTTCGGCGAATGTACAAATATAACTTAAAACCTTTCCTTTTGAAAAACAAATTAAAAATTTTAGGGATTAATAAAAACAATTAAAACTTATCTCTAATAAATTTGTGCGTGCACTGATTTAATTTTGACTGTAAATAATACAGGGAAAATCTTCAGGTCGGCATATCCAAGAGAGAGAGAGAGAGATATCCGATAAACAAATATTTATTATTTTTGGCCAGAACTATTTTTTAATGCATATATTGGTAAAAAAGTATAAGACTACTAAATAGAATATATATATATATATATATATATATATGATATTACATATGATTTGCAGGAAACTACTACTCAGCGGGCAAATACCCCGACCTGCATTGAATTATACCTTACAAATCATGAATGGTAGCCAATGTCATTTGTCAATTCCCCGACCAGACATAGACCGGTTTCGAACTTATTAGTTCTCATCAGTATGCCATAGGTCGTGAAACAGACAAATGACAGTGGCCAACCTGCTAGTTTTATACAAACTGATGTAAATGGTGTACCGGTGAGAGGTAAGTGAATCCTCTCGTGTGGTCAAATGATACTATACACCAGACATCATAGATGTCTCCATGGTGTATAGCGACTTGCTATTTTGTAAGTACCGAGAGCGGCGACCTTCAGCCCTTGGTGGACTTAACCTATACTGATATTACATATGATATGATTTGCAGGAAAAAACTACTCAGCGGGCAAATACCCCGACCTGCATTGAATTATACCTTACAAATCATGAATGGTAGCCAATGCCATGTCACTGTCGAACTGAGTTCAGTTCAAGCAACGAGGAGCAGCAGTAGGCAGCTTTTAGCGAGAACCTGAAGATGGCAGATGAGATTCTGCCGAAACGTCGTTTAGACAACCATGACTCCTGGAGGAGTCGACCATCGACGCGGGAGAGCACCCGGAATTACAACAACACTTCATTTAACAACCGCGAAAACCTAAAAAACAACATATATATATATATATATATATATGTTTTGTTTTTTAGGTTTCGGGGGTGTTAAATGAAGTGTTATTGTGCTTGAGAGCACCCGGAAGTACAATAACACTTCATTTAACACCCGCGAAACCTAAAAAACAAAACATATATATATATATATATATATATATATTGTTTTTTAGGTTTTCGCGGGTGTTAAATGAAGTGTTGTTGTAATTCCGGGTGCTCTCATGCGTCGATGGCGACTCCTCCAGGAGTCACGGTTGTCTGAACGACGTTGCAGTCGAAGCATTAGCGTTTTGTTGGTAATATGGGATTATTACACTTAACGCGCCAGGCTTGTAACTTGTAATTCAAGGCTCGGCGGGGCACATAGCCCGGAGAGTAGCTGTTGGTTGCAGTCTGGTTACATTTCTTATAGTAAAATAAGGATTTCATAGAGGAGCTTGCGACTGAAATATTATGTTTTAATATTTCTGCCCTCTAGAAGCACACTTGAGATATATATATTTAGCAAAGAATGCAAATATCTCGTAAAATAAGCAATTCTTTAAAGAAATGCACCAATAAAAATGTTTAAAATCGCATTTTCCATATGACCATTGAGATTTGCAATTTTCCATTAGTTTTCTGGAATATATATATAGTTTTCCTCAATTATCTCGCTATCTATGCGTTCTCTCAAAAAATTTATGAGAACAAAAAGTGTTTGGTTTAGAATTGCATTTCTAAATCTAACAACATGATCATAAATACTTTTTATTCTTATATTTTGTTCAAAAAATGCTTATTTTACAAGATAATTGCATTTTTTGCTGAAAAATATATATACGTACAGGGTGATTTATGTAAACATGCGGAAAATAAAATGATATACAAGTCTGTTATGTGGGAAAGCCTCTGTAAAATTTTAAAGGGTTCCGAGGTAATTTATTATATTCTTTTGCATTAAAACCTGCAAAGATACGCTTCTGAACGGGTGAGTTATGCTATTTCGACGCGTTCACATACGTGTCGCTTGTTTGTTTAGCAGGTAATAATATCAGCTGTCTTAGTTGTCTCAGGTCAGTGCGTCACGCGCTCACTGTTCAGTTCAGTGACTCTTCGACTTTCCCATTTTTGTTAAATTTTAAACTGTATTCGCAAATATCGATTATGACAGAGTTCACGTCGCAAGAGTACTGCGACATGATATTAACCTATGGTGCAATGAATGAAAGTCTTGCAGGGACTGTACGAAAATACGGGAGAAAATTTCCCCATAGACGAAAACCTAATGAGAGAAAAAAGAAGTTCTAGAATTACTAGAACAAGACCCTTCAATAAGTACCCTATACGCGAGAATCGTTTTTACCCATACCACATAAGAAAGGAAGTGATTTCGTTGCACTGTATTACGTCAGGTTGGTTAGTCATAGACGGCGCACTTCTACAAAAAAAAATAAGGTAATTTTTTTCCAAATTTTTTTATTTCTTAATTTTTTTAATTCCTTTTGGTGGGGACAACCCACTGAATAATTTTCCGCATGTTTAGGTAAATCACCCTGTATAAGAACATGTTGCGACATGTTTGGAATTTTTTAAGTATTTTTCCCGTGATCAGAGAGCATGCTTTTACATAAAGGGTCCAAATATCCCAAACTATCCAAAATTTTCTCACTTTACCGGCACTTTGAGCTTCGTTTACTGTACTAAGTAAAAAAAAGTTATGGCCAAAAATAATAAATATTTAATTATCGGATCTCTCTCCCTTGGATAAACCCACCTTAATGAAAAAACCTGTTCGAAGCAGCTGATGCAGGTTGCATCCAGGCAGCCTAACTTGTGGTTTTCTAAGATTGTGCCCTAAATTATATTGTTTTTTTTTTGATAAATTAAGTAAGAATTTAGAAGAGGAAAAAGTCATAAACAAAAACGGACAAACATAAGACGAAAGAATGGACAGGAAAGAGTTAAAGATTTGAAGGCATACATTTTTTTAATGAAAAAGTTGTGCAAGACGAAGTTATAGGAGGTGAAAGGTCGGCTAGAGGAAAACATTCATAAATTGTAGGCACCAGGTGATCACAAGAATCAAGTAGGTACACCTAGCGTGGTTCGATCTCCACCTACTGCAAAATTTTCAATTGTGAATTACCCCCAAGAAGTGATTCGGATTCCACTATAAACTGTAGGGCCTCATCTCCTTTACTCACACAAGTCTAGGCTTAAGAGAGTCGTTCAAGTGATCTGGAAGGCGGTTAAAACATTTACAACATTTATAACTAAATTTGTTTTTCCTAGAACAATCTGTTGTTACTTTCAATTTCCTTAAAAACAATTTAAAATGTTGGTTTGAACAAGTAAAAATCTCCTTCTATACATTCTACATGAATTGGAAAAATTAATGTTTAATCCGGAAATAAAATATCGCAATATCGATTACATTTGCTTGATTTGTCATGTTTAAACATAAAACAAACATATCAAATTAACAAGTAGGCCATTTCTTTTAGATAACATATCCTGTATAGAAGATAATATGCCAATCAATCATTCAAAACATTTATTTATTATTTTCTTTCTAATTACTGATTCCGCAATAAGAATTTTATAATAGGCTTTTCTAAATCGGTGAATTTTTCGAATATACAGGGTTACTGGTAATTCGATACATTCCTTTGGAGATGTGATGGGGCATGAGCTAAGGAGTAAATCTAGCCCTAACATACATTATGCAAAACTCAATAGTTTTTGAGATATTTCAATTTTTTTGTTTTTCTCAAAAAAGTAGATCTTAATGTCTTAAAAGTTAATTTCCAAAAAATCTACTTAACATTTTTAAATTTTTTTTTACTGGATTACTTGTCCAATATTATAGATATCCGTTTGGAATGAAAAATATCCGGAAACATTTCGATCATGTGAACATTTAAAATAAAAATTTTTTTAAATCAGTTATGAAATTTTTATTAGGTTTTTTCAAAAAAATATTAATGTAGCACGCGTACAAATTATTATAAAAACTTCCTTATTTCAATAGCTATCTAACTAGGTAGAAATGTTTAATGTACCATTGATAGTTCTAATAAAAAATTAGTAAAGATAATGCTGGTGGCGGAATTTATTAAACGACTAATCGTTCATTTTCATTTAAGTCAGTCAGTCCTTGACTTTGACGTTTGTGCATATATGTCATTAACTGACATTCTTATCTCCGTGTCCCTTAAGTTTGTTGGTCTTGTTAAATTAGTTATCGAAGATTTTGATTTTGTTCGTAGTTGTTATTAGTTGTTGTTATTGTATTTTCTATGCCATGGCCGCGTATGCCAACGCAGAATACGCTGATATCTTGTTTGTCTATGGATACTGTGGCGGCAACGCTGCTGAAGCTCGCCGAGAATATGGTCTTTGGTACCCTAACCGCCGCTTACCAAATGCACGTGTATTCGGTACGGCATATCGAAATATCGCTGAAACTGGCTCCGTGAAATGTAGAAGAAGTGACGCTGCTGCTCCTCCCGTTTATGAACCAGATGATGAGAAAGAAATATTGAGGTATTTTGAGGAGGACCCAACTATTTCAACTAATAAAGTCGCAAGACTAACCGGAGCGTCACAATGGAAAATTTGGTCTAGGGTACGTAGAGTTGGATGTCATCCTTACCACTATACCCCTGTCCAAGGCTTGGAGGAAGGTGATCCTGGAAGGAGAGTGGAATTCTGCCGCTTTATGTTAAATTCAGATGCAGAAAGTGCAAATTTTTTAACAAGTACTTTATGGACGGACGAGTCGAAATTTAATCGCGAGGGTATAACAAATTTCTACAACCTACATTATTGGGCAGAGGAAAATCCCAAGTTAACACGTGAAACTAGTTTCCAAATGAAGTTTTCTATTAATGTGGAGATGGGAGTCATTGGCCACTATTTAATAGGGCCACACTTTCTTCCTCAAAATTTAAACGGGAAAATCTATGAAAATTTTTTAAGAAATGATCTGGCGGTGATTTTAGAAGATGTTCCTCTCGCCGTCAGACAGCGAATGATGTTTCAGAACGACGGTTGTCCACCACATTATCGGCTGACAGTACGACAGTTACTTGATCAACGTTTCCCTAACCGTTGGATTGGAAGAGCGGGCCCAATACCTTGGCCAGCGCGAAGCCCTGACTTAACACCCCTTGATTATTACGTATGGGGTCATATGAAGGAGATGGTCTATGCCACACCAGTCAATACTATAGAAAACCTTAGACAAAGGATAGTCGATGCTGCCCAACACATAAGGCATAATCTGACAACCAGAGTAACAAGGACGGAAATAAGAAGACGCTGCCGTGTCTGTATACGGAATAGGGGCTCCCATTTTGAGCAAGACATATAAAAAATAAAGTACAACTTTGAAATTAATGAAGTATTAAACTCTACTTTTAAAATGTTTTTTACTGTTTATCTAAAAATAAAATTCATACTACTTGTGTTATTTTTACTAGTATTTTCGTAGAACTATTAAGGGTACATTGAACATTTGTACCTTGTTAGATAGCTATTGAAATAAGGCAGTTTTTATAATAATTTATACGCGTGTTACGTTAATATTTTTTTGTAAAAACCTAATAGGTAAATTTCATAGTTGATTTAAAAAAAAAAATTTAAAGTTTTTATTTCAGATGTTCACATGATCGAAATGTTTCCAGATATTTTTCATTCCAAACGGATATCTATAATATTGGACAAGTAATCCAGTAAAAAAAAATTTAAAAATGTCAAATAGATTTTTCGAAAATTAATTTTTAGAACATTAGGATCTACTTTTTCAGAAAAACAAAAAAAATTAAATATCTCAAAAACTATTGAGTTTTGCATAATATATGTTAGGGTTTACTTCTTAGATCATGCCCCATCACATCTCCAAAGGAATGTATCGAATTACCAGTAACCCTGTATATGTTGGAGTTAGAAATGGATTTAATTTATTTTTTTTCTTTTTGGAAACGAAATGAAAACATGGTCTCGATTTAGTTGATCAAATGTAGAGGGAGGCATTTACTTCAATTAGCAAATTTGTACAAGTACAAAGCTATCTATCTACAAAACAAACTACAGAATTATGCAAGAAGCTTAAATCCAAAATTTAACCAAACCTAAACAATATTAAAATATTGTTTTAAAAAATGTCCGGATATATTATTTTTTTTGCATTTTGACTCATAATAAACTATTTTACTAAATTCAAAATCATTTAATAAAGTGGCACTTTACTATATAGTAATGTCAGTGTCCTTGGATTTTAAAAGAAGTAAGCTCAAAGATGCATCTCGAGCGGTATTTAAAATGTCTTCAGAACAATTTTCTAAATTGCTTTCAGTAGCAAGACTCATTTTTGTAATTAATATATAAATTAGAATCAATTCGACTCACAGAAATTATAGCTAACAGTTATTATATAAATAAACAAAGCCCTGTCAGTTACTAGCTTACGGAAACTTGTGGCGGGTACCTACTATGAAATTTTTTAAATGTTAAACTTTGTAATGTTTTCATATCTATCCCTATTTGGCTATAATTACCTACTAATAAAAAATGCGAAAAAATAGTAATATAAACAAATCTCGTAAGAAAAGCTGTTTTACTAAACTTGTTGTTTAATGTACTATTAATAGATTTTACTTTTTAAAAAACGTTCAGTAACAATTTTGTTTGAAATATAACATGAACTGATAAATAGTTGCCAAGTAATTGGTAAGTTCTTTCTTTCGCTATTTAAGCAAAATTTCAGTATTTCTTAAAAAAATTTATCAAACTATGTATTTGAACTTTTAAACAGTCCTGCCAACTTTCATTTGTAAAATTTTTTGTCAAAATAGTCAGATTGTAAAAATTCTTGTACTTTCTAGTAAAATCTAAAATATGCTCAACACCCAGACATTATTTCGAAAATACACAAGGAAAGCCCCTATGCTGCATTTTCCTCTACGATAATTCAATACCCTGGACTATTTTAACCTCACCACAATAAAATCGTGAGAGGTTACTGAAATTGGTACAAAAACGAAAATTAAGATAACATCAAATCAGAAACCCAAAAAAGTGGTTTTCGAAAAATGTCTGTGTGCATGTATGTGTGTATGTATGTATGTATGTTTGTTAGCAAGATAGCGCCGAAACTACTGAACGGATTTAGATGGAACTTTGCATGGGAGTTCCTTTAGTGCTCCAGAAGATCTGAAAAGGTTTTGGTTGAAATCGAATTACGTTTAGTGCCGTTTTGGTGCAACAAGTTGTTTATTTTATAATTACTTTCAATCTGCAATCGAATTGTTGAAAAGCAGTTAAAATTCCGATTTCAACGATATATCTCACTTGCACCCTTTCCATTTGGTTTCGGTGGAAAAAATCGGCAGCTACTGGAAGCGGTTGAAACCTCCCCACTCGGTAGATCTTTAAAGCCGAAAATGCACTAAATTGTGTGTTTCAATTCAAAGTCATCCTGGTTAACCTATACAAACATTACAGATTCGTAAAGTAACAAACTGAGAATTGGTAAAATGATAATCTATAATAAAATCACCAATGTAGGTACAGAAAGCATTCGATATTGCTATTGTGACACCTACCTTTAAAGTTTGTGACATTCCACTGGTGCACAGTTAGGTACATACTTTAAACGTTTTCAATACGCATCAAATATAATTGAGAAACAAAATTTATGACGTAAGTCCACGACTGAAATGGTATCAAATTCAATTTGAATACTGGAGGCGTCTTGAAAAATTTCAAATTCGGATTATTATGAAAATGTAGGTCTTTAAGTCGGACAATAACAAATATATCCGAACTGACATACCGTTGTCAGTATATCAATCTTTTCTCTGAATAATAAACGTAAATTAATAACTAAAGTTTTTAGTCTAATATATTTATTTTAGACAATTATTTATACCTTATTTTACTAGAACGCGGGGAAAGTAAATGAACGTAAATTAATAATTAAAGTTTTTTATAATATAATAACAAAATAACAAAAATAAGCAGATTAAATTTTTTAAAACGTAATTTTACTTAATAAGTAGATATACTACTTCAACTCTTATAATATTGGAAATATTAAACATAATTATTATAAACATTATTCGGGTGTATTGTTGATTCTTGGCGTTGTTCAACTTCTGTGAAATTGTTTTGCCTATGGCTTTGACCAAGGCTTCGAATGTTTCATTTTCATCCCATACTTTTAAAATTTTATTATACTCTTCATTAGTAAGAGCAGCAGCATTAGTTTTTTTGTAGGATATCTTTGCAATTGCCGGCGTTTCGCATCATGCGCAGTTCTTGCTGCAGCAAACTCATCGTCTGAGAAAGGATTAAATTTGAGCTGATATTTGATGAAGCACATTTCTTGAAATTGTTTTGCGGATGAATTCCACATAACCTGAAATAATATTGCACTGGCCAATTCTAACCTCTCCATCTAACAAAAATATTTTAATGGTATATACATATTTATAATTGACAATTTTTATCACCTTCACAACAGATTCTTTATAATCTTCGGAGTTTGCAGCCAGGACTATGACAGAAGTTCCTCCTTCAATTTTGTATGATTCTAAAAATTGTTTCCATATAGTTGCCTTAAATCTTTTCGTATTTGCTGGAATTAGTCTGTCCACATCTTTTCTGATTATCACAGTATTCTCCTGTCCAAAACGCGACATTTCTCCCAAAAGCGGTAATAAAATAATTCACACTACGCTATTAAAATTTCTGTCAGTGAAATACGTCAAAATACCAGTCAAGGCCATCTTACTTATGCATCAAATACAACACAGGCACCAGCCTACAAGACTTTGCAAACATTTCTGAAGTTTATTTTGTCAAGTAATTTTGGTCTAAAATTTTCTTACCGAATCTCCCTCGCTCTCTCAAGTATGATATATCGTTGAAATATATCGATTATTCTAGAATCATCCAGGCCGTTGTTCGCGGCGCCTCCAGCCCTTTCTCGCACGCACACTCCATGAGGCAGTGGCGTAGAAGTGCATACAACACTGTCCCCTACTTAATCCTGAACATCCCGGTCAGGCAATTCATAGACCCTAACATATTTTGCCAATCTATCCAAGTGCACGACTTTCATCTTGGCCTTCTTACTTCGTTGAATCGATAATCAGCGTCATCCCAAGGTGAGCGAGACTTCGAGATTTCTTCAATCCGCTATAGGTTGTACAGCCAAACCAAGTCCTCCGCCTTGAATCCCGCTGAACTAACGTTACGGCCATATGGAGCCTTTATTCGGTTACCACTCCCTATCCCTTTGGCACTCACATCCGCACAAACCTTGCAACTGCGACACCAAGCCTCTACGTCCTGGCGATTAATTATCCAGTATAATTGTTGCCCTACTCTAGCCAAGGTCTTATTTTAGCCAAAATGCTCTTCGGATATTCCTTCGTGCACTTCCTGAAGTACTTTTGATACTCGGCAACTGGGTATCAGCAACCGCATAGTAACTTCCTTCCTATCCGGGCTTTCCCATGTTCTCCATAATAGTCCATCTTCAAGACTTAGGGAATCCCATTGCGTTCACAAAACCTTCAGTCCAACACATTTGCTAGAAACCTCTTTCCATTCCGGGCGGATTCCTTTTCCTTTTGCTTTCAGTAGTGGTCAAATCTCGTCGTCATTCATTTGTTCCTTCCTCACAACTTCTTATATCCAGTCCTTCGGAACCTCAATCTTAACTGCCTTCAGTTCTGCTACATCCTGCTGCTTCTTTACATCCTTGGCATTCACTTCCTTAGGGTACCTCTGACGACAGTACATCTTGAAATGCCTCAATTTACCACAATTATAACAGCGGACTCCTTTTGTAAGCCTTTCACTGCTTCGTTGCTGCTTAAGCTCCTGTATCGGCGGTTGCGGTCCCTGTTTCGGCTCCGGTCGCGAACTCAATTCGTTTAGTACGACCATTTTCTGTATGTCCTTTAGCATAGCCACCGCTTTCGTCCTTTCGGAGCTCTCTTCCTCTTTCCTTGCAGCGTTTACTTCCCCAACGTTCCATTGTCGACAATCTCGCATCATATGTCCTGGTTTGCTGTAACGGCAACATCGGAACCTGCGCTAGACTTTACACTTCCTTGGCGATTTTTCTGTATTTCTGGGAAACTTGAGTAACTCATTAATTGAGTAAACATCTTATGCGTGTCCTTTAATTTGGTGTCCAAATTCGTTTCCTCTGATCTGGCTTTTTCCACAAAGACAGCTCGTGCTCTTCGACTGTACCAACTTTTTGTTCAACCTTGTCTACTTCCTCTTCAACGCCATTAACTTTAGCGTTTATAACCCCTATATTCTCCTTAATTTCATTTTTGACTTCATTAGAGGCCGACAGGCTAGAGTCTTGTTGCACCTGCATATGTTTTCTCAATTCCTCCTTTTCTTCTTGACGTCGTTTCTCTTGTTCTCCTTTTTCTTCGTGACGTCGTCTTTCTTGTTCGTCTTTTTCTTCCTGGCGTCGTCTTTCTTGTTTGTCTTTTTCTGCCTGACGTCGTCTTTATCATTTGTCTTTTTCTACCTGCCGTTTTCTTTCTTTTTCTTCTTAACGTCTTTCTTGTTCTTCTTTTTCTTCCTGACGTCGTCTTTCTTGTTCGGCTTTTTCTGTCTGACGTTTCCTTTCTTTTCTATTGTCTATATCACCTTCGAAGCACTTCACTATCCCCAATGGTTTCCGAACAGAACACAATGGAACTTTCTATGATTCTCCAGAAATCCTCTTGCAATGTCGCTTCTGATGTTAAAGAACACGATAAAACCCTCGGTGTACTTTTCGAAACTGTAACAAAATCCGATTTCGCATGAAAAGCGTGCTTCACGTAAAAATATCGTGGAAGAGGTTTTTAATATTCTTAATCATATTTTCGCTCTACGGAGCGATTTTTATGCAAAAATTCCAATAACTCCTCAAGGAGCGTAATTTTAGAAAGTGTAGTAAATGTCGCTGCACAAGGACGTAATGTCGCCCCGACCACCAAAATTCAGAAAGTATGACAAAATTAAAAACCCTTTTACGAATCCACGTTGTTAAGCACTGCAACTCATGCGTGGTATTAAATATGAGGACAAATTAATCCAGCTTCTATTCAAAGTATATCGTGAGTTTTAGCGAAAATAGTCTTTAGCGACATGGGACCCCCATCATTTCCTAGCAGTCGATGACGGGAAAATGATGATTTAACGGGATTTGCCCTAAACCGGTTCCTCAGTGATTCGGTGTCAGAAAAGTATCTTTACCATGTACTCATATGTGCATGGGACCGCCTTGCCTGAACGTATGAAATTGTAATTGCTCAAATATAATTCAAAGTCGTTGCGATTCAAGCATTTTAAAGCTCCAAGGAGCGACCAAAATTGATATTGAAATAAAAATACGTGAATAGACAGGCAAGCAAAAGCCCACCAAAATTTTATAAACATTGAACTTTTCTGGAATCTTTATGTGTAATCGTTAGCTCAAAAACCGCATATTGGATGGTAGTTGGTACATTATAAATCGTTACGTTCCTCACCATGTGTTGTACACGGGCCAGACTATAGTTTGTCAAAACATATTTCTTGAAGTTGGTGTAAAACATAAATTTTTGAAGAGATTTAATATATGATTTTGGACTTTATATTGTCTTTTACTTGTGTTTTCAAAATTCCCTTTCAGGTATAATTTTAAGAAAGTGTTAGTTTAGTACCTACTGTGTTACATTTATAGTGTTACGACGTCCAATAGATACCATCAGAGCAGTAAGTATAAATTTTATATTATTCTCCGTCTGAAACAGTCGTATTGAACCCTTATTTTGTGAACGTTAACATTCATTTTTGATAAATATAGAAAAAGTCTTTCAGACTCCAAAAGATGAATCGTTCACACTGACACCAAATGTTACATGTTTACAATTTCCAGTAAATACCCTGTATGTAGGTTCAATAAATTGTAACAAGAACTTTCATTAATTACTAATTTATTAATCATTTAATTACAATAAATAATAAATTAATTACAATTTTATTCTACTATAATCTCTCTGTTATAATTCACAACTTGTTACTGTTCTTTATCTCATCTTATCACTTGCTAGTCTCATACATAACTGTCCCCAGTGCGTATGGATCCACTCTATATATACCCGCGTCGAATGTACTCGATTATTCTAGAATCATCCACGTTGTTCGCGGCGCCTCCGGCCCTTTCTCGCACATTCCATGAGGCGGTGGCGCAGGCGTGCATATAACAGTATATAGGCCAATCAAAACAAAAGATAATACGAACATGAACATAATATAAAAAATGAAGTAAAATTCGACAGCACTGATTAAACATTCTTTAGAACATAACCATAACTTTGACTTTGACAATATAATAACATTTGAAAAAGAATCAGACCATTACCTATGAACAATACAAGAAATAATATAAATCAAAAGACAACGCAATAAACGACCGCATTGATATAGATACACAAATTATAGTAATACTATAATAGTATAAAGTTGTGGGGAAGGAAGCAGCAAATAGGCACGCATATTTTAATAGACATGCTGGAATATTGTCAGGACCTGTTGTCACTTTAGATGGTTTTTTAATTCGCTTTTATTAGCTCCACCTGTATGTTTGTTTGTAAAGGAATCTTTGAACGTGAGTCTCACCCACTTCAGAACGTCATATTAAACTGAAACACACTTATCAAGGACGGATGACAATACAATAATTTGACAATTTTGTCCTAATGTCCTCATCAGGATCATCAAGATAAAATAAAATTTTTAAAAAATGACTAATCTACTGTCGAAATTTTGCCGGAGGCGCCGTATTTAATATATATGTATATATTCTAAATAACTCAAAATGATAATATTAAAAAGCGTGTTAATTAAATGATTTTTAATAAGTTTTAAAAAATTATGGTTTAAGAAACTAAAGAAACACGCTTTAAAAACCGAACTATAAAGTAAAAATAATAAATGTTTAAATATAAAGATTTTGTTTAACAGCGACAGATTGTAAAAAGCGTGAGGTGCTTGATATCAATTGTTATAAATATTTTATTGGTAGCTATTGATAAAAGTAGAATTATAAAAATATAGTAAAAATCACCCTACGCTTTTTACAATCTATCGCTGTTGAACAAAATCTTAATATTTAAACATTATTATTTTTTACTTTTTAGTTCCGTTTTTAAAGCGTGTTTTTTTAAACTATAATTTTTTATCACTTACTTCAATACTTTACGTCCAGCGAGTTAACAATTACGCTCATAAAGGAAATATAATTGAACCAAAATCATTCGAAAATTGTCTGAATGTCGGTGACAGTCATTTTCAGAAGATAATTAAACAATTTATAGTTTCCTTGCAATTTGAAAAATATATTTCTCAGAAATGAATCCATAGAAAAAATTATTAGTAGTTATGTTAAGAATTGAAAGGTGTTCAAAGAATTAACGTTCTTAAAGTTTCTTGGGTTTTTAAATATTCGTAGGAATAATTTTGGAAGCTATAGGAAATGAAATGGCATTAACAAATTTCATAATAAAATATTCCTTTCAAAATATTTTGTGTTCCATCAATTTTCTTAAAGTAGCATCTAAGATGTACTATTATGGCTAGGACATATGTTTGATTAATTATGTTCGAAACTTTTAACAAAATCGTATGTTAAATTTCAGGGGTATTCAAAAAAGTTATTGAAGGACTTAATACATACAATGAAACAAGTTTCGAAATAAAAAATTTTAAACAAACTGTAAACTCTGTTACGAAATATTTTGGATATAATGTTTTGCAGAGGTTGCAGTTTGTAAATGGAAAAGTTTAAGAAACAATACATTGTTGGAGTCAAATTTTTCTGGAAAATATTGAATAACAGATTTAAAATTGAAGGATATTTTAATCCACATGTTTTGCGTTGCAATTTACAAATTAACTAATCTGGTAAAGAATACCCGAAGGAGAAATAATCTTCAGCCTGTTTTGAAATATTTCCAGAAATACAAACTTTGTTTGATGTTTTCCACTTTAGATAAGAAACCATCAAGGAAAACTTTATACATACTTTTATACATATTTCCGAGGCACTACAAAAAAATACTTAAAATCTGTTCCTAAACAAAATATTTGCAGGTCTATACTAGACTTTAGTATACATTTTGTGCCGTCTAGCATTACTTTAAGGCACAGAACGCTCAACCGAATTTTGTCACCATTCAGTCCACGTTGTATATAATTTTGAACACAACATAAATCATATAAATTATAAAAAAATATGTAATTCACTTATTTTAATTGGTTTGGATTCGTCCTCACCCAAAACAAATATTAAAATGAATGTGCTTACTAGTAATTAAGTGCAATAAGTAGTAGGTACGTTTAAAAATACTGATAATGCAATTTTAAATGGAAGTACATTTAACAAATTCGGATTTTTAGAATGTGTGTCTACAAACTGTAAGTGGAACACGAAACGTCTAATACGGAAATGTTAGGTTGTAGTTTGATAATGTAATAGGTCGATTATTACATACAAAGAGAAGTTATGTAAGTGGTATTTTATTTCCACTTTGCACATATCTACCTACTTGGATAGGTATTGGAAATACAGTAGATTTGTTTTTTAAGCAAATGGTTAGTTGTTACGCATGATAACAATATGCTCAATGGTCAGACATTTAATACCACACAACACACCAATAATAAATTTTAAATTATTGAATGATATATTATATTTTGTAACTTAGATCTTTGTCTAAAATATTGCAAATATCGAGCAGGGTACAAAATTATCTGGGAAATTCTATTAATTTCTAAATAACTTACAGTTCACCATACTATGCAAATATTTTCTTATAACACAATTTGCAATATGCCGGCTGCCGAGAACGACTTTTCTTTTACTACACAGTTTCAGGTAGATTTCTAATCTACCTATTACAGAGTGCAGCATGTCACGAAAATTTCACTATAGTTTCTTCGATCATGGTCCCCAGACTATATAACGAAATTTAGCAGGCATATACTTTCTTCTTCGTTTCAAAATGACGGCGGTTTTTTAAAAAATCTCGAAATTTTAGTACTCCAGGCGTTTTAGCTGTAAAATTGACCTCTGTGCTAAATTCGTGCCCTATGATTTTTTTTTATTTGGACGTCTTGAATGACACTTGGTAGTTACGCCATGATACACCTGGAGGATTTTGTGAAAACCGCGACGGAAGGTAGCGGAAACCGCGGATTTGCGATTAGCTCAGTTTTTATGATCTAAACCGGAGCAACACCTATTATAAACGATGTACATCTGTAAATTCTATACTTTAAAAGTCGTATACATTTTTTTTGTACGCACCAGCATGTGTTCATGCAAGAAAATTACCCTTTGGACGAACTGACTTGTAATAGAATGAAGATTATTCTTGCAATATATGGTGTTCCCAAAACGGAAACTTCCATAGATAATTACCGATATTTAACATTTGCCAAATCTACAAAACTTTCAACAACTGTAAAATTATCATCGCTTCCTCCAACATCTTCAGCAGCTCAACAGCATTTGTGTAGAGTGTATTATCAAGTTCAAATATGATTGGGAAAAGACATCGATCCTGAGCAGTGGGGCTTGATTAGGAAGCGTGATATTTTGTAGTCAGTACGTACCAACGCAGTTACCACCAACACCAGACATATTGTTAAATTCATTTTTTGCAACTGTACAAATGCAGCTGTAGGAAACTAGGACAGCTTGTGGACGGTCACTCCTGCTTGAATACCGCACCAATAATTGCTATGAATGATGAAATGGACGACTAGAAACTTATCAGAATGAAAGTAATGACAACGATTTGTCATTGGACGATAACGTTCCAGGTACTGAGGGAGTCGGAAATATTGACTAATTTAAGATCCGGCATAGATTAGGCTCCCTCGGGAAACCATGTAGAAAAAAGCGCGCTCAGCATTCTACCTCTAAGGTGGTGCGGAAATGAATTCATTTTTTGACTTATTCACTGTAAATAAATATACATAAAATGTATAAGACATTCTAGTAGAGAATAAATATCACCGAGTTCTATAACAGCAATATTTAATTTTCATTCTGAGACATAGAAAGCAAGATAATTGCGAAATATGTGGTGCGAAAGAGGTTTGGCGAAACTAAATGCATTTTTCGCTTAGTCCGTATCACTGCCGTCACTACAGAGTACACAGTACACAGTACGAAGAATTAAAATTATATTAACCAAGTGAAACTGACTTTTATAGCTTCTTGTCTTGTATACAATCTCGTGAACAACACAACAGATCTTATCTAACTCATAGACTTCAATATGTCGCGTATAATGGGTTTAAGTCCTATGATTATGGCTCATCCTCAGGTGTCCCCCAGTGCTCTGTCCTTGGGCCACTGATTTTCAATATATTTATAAATGACATAGGCGATACTTTAGATGTGCATTTCTTAATGTATGCTGATGACATAAGACTTCTACACAGAATCTCTGGTTTAAACGATTGCATTATAATGCAAAATAATATCTGTAATCTGAGTTCCTGGTGTGTTAAAAACAATATATCGTTAAACGTACAAAAGTGCAATGTAATCTCATTTACAGCTAGAGATTCTGAGTATACCTACGGTTACACGCTGAACGACGAACAGCTAACGCGACCGGCTACGTTTAAAGACCTTGGTGTAACTTTTGATAAAAAACTAACTTTTGTCGATCATATTGATACGTCTGTATGTGACGTAAATAAAACTTTAAGTTTTATCATTCGTAATGGCCATGATTTCACTAATAATTCAACCTTAAAATTATTATATTTTTCATTTCTGAGATCTAAACTAGAGTATGCATCCCTTGTATGGCAGCCCTGCTATAATACTCATATTGCTAAATTAGAAAACGTGCAGCGTCACTTTCTCAAATATCTCTACTTCAAATCTCTAAATTCATATCCGCCTATTGGTTTTCCTCAATCTAATCTGCTTGACATGTTTTCTATGTGCAGCTTAAGTGATAGACGTAATAACTTGGCTATCAACTTTTTGAAGAAATTAATTCACCATGATATTGATTGCAGCGAGATACTTCATAAATTGGACTTTTATATTCCTATAGTTAATTCACGTCATAGTCAAATTTTTTATCTGCCTAGAGCTCGAACTTATGTCCTAAAATTCTCACCTATATATAATATTTGTTCCTGTTACAATAACAATCCGAATATTGATATTTTTCTATAATGGGGCTTCCTGCTTTTGTTCGCCTATCAATTTTCCTCACTATATTTTTATTTATATATTCCTTATGTATGTGTATGTGTACAGCAATCTTGTTAATTATTCCATGCACTATACAGTCTTTCTTTAGCTGTATTTTATATCTTTTTTGATTCTCTTATACTAGTCAGTTTAGATTTTAAACTCATATTAATTTTTTCTCTCCCCTACTTTTTTTTTTTAATACATTTATTTAACGTCGGCCTATTTCTGCTACTGAGGCCTATCAACGACGCCTGTGGACGAGCTACCCCAACCAGCAATTTTGCCGAACCTCTTACCTTAAGAAGAGTAGGGATCTTTTACTTGCCTAACATTTAATAGACAAGGGACCGACGGCTTTACATCTCCTCCGAAGGATGGTATATCCCCTATACAACCCTCGCCTAAGGTTGTATAGCTTCCGCGCATACACTGATATACAAGCCGCTGGAAGATGTGTGAGGCGAGGACGCGGTCTTCGTTGGAACGGTCACCCATCCAAATACTAACTGCGCCTGACGTCTCCTACTTTTATTATATATATTTAAGCTACTCACAATGTGTACTGTATATTAAATATGTATTGTTTCCCATCTTGTAAATGGTCTTTGTACTGTTAGATGGTGTATAAATAAATAAAATAAACAGACAACGCATATGGTCAATAATAAAACACCACAGAAATTAGACAACCCCCCAATTCCAGAAGCCAGGACCTCGCGCCTTAACCCACTCGGCTATCGACCAGACTATACAAGGAGTTATTATTTATTAGGTACTCCAGATTATTATTTTTTTAATCTAAAAATTATTATAGAGGAAAACGATAAATGAAAATAGTTACAGACGTAGTGGGAATGTGAACGATCCATCTTTTCGAGTCTGAAGGATTTTTATTTTATTTTCCAAAATGGATATTAAACGTTCACAAAGAATGGTTCAAAGCGACTGTTTCAGACGGAGAATAATACAAAATCTAAACTTACTGTTCGTTTTTGCTTAACTGCTTCACTGATGGTACCAATTGGACGTCGTAACACTATAAATCTAACACAGTAAATACTAACACTTTTCTTAAATTTAAACCTGAAAAGGAATTTTGAAACACAAGAAAAATACAATACAAAGTTCAAAAATATATATTAAATCTTTTAAAAAATTATGTTTTTACAAAATGTTCAAGAAAATGTATTGACAAACTATAGTCTGGCTCATGTACAACACACAGTGAGGAACGGAACGACTCATAATGTACTAACTACCATCCAATGTTTAGTTTTTAGCTAACGATTACACAAAAAGATTCAGTAAAAAGTTCAATGTTTATAAATTTTTGTTGGGCTTTTGCTTGCCTGTATAGACGTATTTTCAGTTCAATATCAATTTTGGTCGCTCCTCGGAGCTTAAAAGTGCTAGAATCGCAACGACTTTGAATTATGTTTTGAAGTTATAGTTATAGTCGGTTTTCGTTATACTTTCTAAATTTTGCGTTCGGGGCGACATTACGTCCCCGTGCCGCGACATTTAGTATACTTTCTAAAATTACACTCCTTGATGAGTTTCTGATATTTTTGCATAAAAAAGGCTCCGTAGAGCGAAAATGTGATTGAATGTATAAAAACCTCTTCCAACGGCATTTTTACGTGAAGCACGCTTTTCACGTGAAATGTTTCGGATTTTGTTTCGAAAAGTTTATCGAGGGTTTTGGCGTATTCTTTAACAGGAATAGTGGTGGGTAGTGACGATGCATCATCACGTCTTGCGTCTTTTATGTCGCGTGCATTAAAATGAGAGAGAAGGTCAACCATCTGTTTGCAGGGTCTGCCTTCTTAGCGTCTCACCTCGCACCCCTTCCTCAATTATTGGTTTCCCGCACTATACTTAGAAAGGTTTCAATCTGAAATGACATGATACAACTGTACGGCGGGACGCGTATCACGGCTAAATATTTGAACTACTATCTGGAACTATTAGAAATGTATAGGCTGTAGAGGGTTTTTTCATATATTACTACAGAAGGGTCTTTTGTGATTTTACATAGGATTCTAAATGTTCATCAATTTGCTCGAGAATATCGAAAACTGTAGGTTTAGTTAAATGTGTTAAGGTGGGCATATTCAAGAGCGAGAGATCCGATAAGAAAATATTTATTACTTTTGGCCATAACTTTTTTTTAATACATATATTGGTAAAAAAAATGTATAGGACTACCTAAGCAGTACTATGACAGGTGTAGTGATATGAACTTTCACTCAATAATTTCAGTTGTTTGCAAAATAGATTTAATTTAAAAAATTATGTCAATCTTCGCGTTTTATAAATTTAAATTTAACTATTTCGCATATGTTTGAAATTATTGAGTGAAAATTTATAACACTATTCTTATTATAGTTCTACTTAAGTAGTCTTATAGTTTGTTGGCAATATGTGTTTTAGAATAAGAAGTTATGGTCAAAAATGATAAATATTTTCTTATCGGATCTTTCTCACTCTCTTGGATATGGCGATCTTAAGATTGCCTATTTCGTCGAAATAGCTATTTTTATCCTAACTTCTCCTAGGAAATCTTTCTTCCAATAAATTCAATATTTCCAAGTCATCCACAAACATTTCCATTTAAAGTTTTGAGATATAAAAGGGGGTCAAACGGTATCACAAACTGCTACTAAAGTTAGTCCCAAGACAGTAAAAAATGAGGCTAGGTTTCACAAAAACAATTTACGTAAGTAACAATTAGGTAGAGGATTTTGACTCGCTAAGGAAGCTTTAGGGAAGGAATAGGTTTGGTGGAAACCGAAATCGTTACCTCGCCCAAATTATTCTTTCCTTAGCGTTAAGGAACCCCTAAGTAAGTTGGTGGAAACGGGCATCAAACCCATTTTTTGTTACCAGTGCAAATAAATTTATACACTTTATTATGTGCCATAATTTCTGTGCAAAGCTATGTGTTCATTTAGTTAAAATAGTTTCGACAAAAACATCCTAGCCTGCATACAGTGCCGGCCCAATGAAATTTTGCGTCCTAGGCCAGTATTAATATTTGCGCCCCTTCTTCAACCCTCACCCCTCCCCAATTTATGGATCAGAACATTGTGAAAAATGTTGTAATAATTTACAAAAAAAACTTACTTAAGTATTTATAGGAACTTCCCTCGTCGGGCTTTTTGTAATGCAAAGTGCTTAATGGCTTCGCCAACGTCCATTGGACGTAAAAGTTCATTTTCGATAGCAATAATTGCTAGAGATGTTAACCTATCTTGAGCCATTGAAGATCTGAGGTAAGTTTTGATTAATTTTAACTTACTGAAACTGCGTTCGTCACTTGCCACTGTCACTGAAATTGATAGCAGGAAGCAGGATGCGCAAACTTATCCACACATTTGGCATAGCTTCATAGAAATTGGTTTTATGTAAATGATTTAAAACTTGCAATGGAGATTTACAATTAGGGTGTATTAATAAAGATTTTAAATGGAGCAATTCATCACAAAGCTGTTTGCCGTCTATATCATTTTCATCTCTCACTTTCAAAATTTCACTTAGGTTATTGCATTGTTCTTGTAAAGTACGATTATTAGAAATATTTTGCATACTGTACAGAAATTACCATTTATCACTATGAATCTGAAGCTGCTTAAATCGTTCGATAATACAATTAATAGCTGTATCCACAAAGGATAAAACACTGTGGTTTTATAGCGATGTTCAGGAAGAGATATTTCATCTTCGCGTTCATACTGAAAATTTCTTTTCTTTTTTCTAGGCCGTTCTTTAAATTAAGTTTCGATTTCCAATTCTTCACAAAGTTCTCGAGCTTTTAAAACCGCCTCAGCATATCCCGATTCTCGGTAACGAATAAGAAATTTCTTCCATATTTCTAAATAGGAAACAGCTGATGGTATATCCATATCTTCTTTTTGCATACTCTTACTCACCAAATTAACTTGAAAAGAACATCATACCACACCATTAAAGTTATTAAAAATTCATAATCACACATATGTTTCCAAAGACATTGCTTCTGATGATTCCTTCGGATCATCCGATATCTCTTGCAAAGAGATTAAGTGCGTTGCGAATACTGGGGAATTGATAACGAACAGTATTAAATCTATCAATTTTACTCTTTCATCTTGTTTCACAAATTTGCTTAACTGTCAAACCCTCAAAATTTCTTAAAGGAGCCCCAACGTTTAGTAGAAGCCCCAAAAAGTACAAATAACCTTTGCAAAACTCTAAACTTTTTACTGAAGATTTTGCAGCATCTGCGATTAATAAGTTGAGTGAATGGCACTCACAAGGATTAAAAAAATGCTCTTGGATAATCTTTTTAATGTCTAGCCTGAACACCTTTTCTAAATAGAGACCATGTGGGAAATCCCACCATATTCGCACCATTGCAGTTTTTCATATCAAGCCTACAGTTGTCTTGAAATTCTTTTTATAGGGCCATATATAGGTTTTCGCCAGTAGTTTCTTGAATCGCATTGAAACACAAGAAGTGTTCCTTTATTTGTATACTCTCCCCGCTGATATCAACAAATCGTAACGTAAATGGCATTTGTTCGATACGGCTTTTATCTGGGTTGCAGTCCAAAATAATTGAAAAGTACTTACTATTTTTACATTTTAAAATTATGTTTGATTTAATATTATTGCCCAGAATATTTATTAATTCGATTTGGATGGTTTTTCCCAGGTAATGATTATGAATTTCTTCCTAGAAAATTTCCATTATGGGGAGCATACAAACGATCTACGGATCCTCTGAGGGCCAAATTATTTTCTGCTAAATAAGCAATCATTGACATTAAACGTTCTAAAATATTTGTCCAATAGTCCGTCTGTTTTTCTATTTGTTGAATCATATCCTTGTCAATACCAGTCTTATTTGTTAAATTCCTCCCGCCATTTAGTATATGAAGACAAGTGATTGCCAGATGTTTCATGAGATTTTGAGTAATCACCAATATTGCGCCAATTATTTAGACCTTCTTCAGCAGTAAGTTTTGAGGCCGGCTTATTATCAAAAAGTCGGCAGCAAAAACAATAAACACAATTTTTAGTTATTGAATACAGTCAGCTTCTGTAGCCCATTTCTCCGTTAGATAAAACACGATGACAATGAAAAAGAGAAAAATGCCTACCTTTGTTTTAGAATTTTCTGGAGTAGCGTGTCTCGGAAACCGCCAATTAGGACCTTCAATTTTCTCTGAATCATGTTTGACAATTTCGTATCTAATTGAACCTGTTATGTATCTTGGCCAATTTCCAATATCCGAATATCCATATAACGACGTTACATTTTCGGTATTTTCTTCTTTCTCGTCTCCTTCGGTTATATTGTCATCACTGTTTATAACATCAGTTTCTATTTCATATGTAGCACATGCAACGTTCTCATTTTCGTTTTCACACACTATTATAAGGTTACCACCTTCCTCGAACACTTCACTTTCTGTAAAATTGACGTGTTTTTCTGTTGATACAAATTTTGACGTAAATGCCGAACTTTTTGCAGCCTCTTTCAGAGACCATTTTTCTTTTAAGATGACGGTTTCGATGACATTTTTCTTGTCACTATGTACTATTGAACTCAGGAATTAAATCACGTTATGTCAATACTAAATTTTGTTTACAATAATATAAAAAATATAAAACGAATGAGCAGCATTGATACACACTATTGAGCTAACGAAAAACTACTCACCACACCACACTATTTTCGTATCGTGGTCTGGTTTTAAACTACTGTACAGTTTATTGTTATTCTATTTCATGTATGTACTACAATTTTTATGGTATAATATTTAAAAAAAATAATCGTAAAATTTAGGTATTACAAGGAATCCTCAATAATCACAATAGAGTGACATCAGTCGGAAAGTTTTGCTGGTCAGTAAATCACATCTGGACCTCAGCGGACTTCACAATGTACCGGGCGGTATTACTTTGTCTTTATTTTGTAATGTCGCTCGCCAGTTTATTTGATATGATAAATAATCATAAATACATGGGTGTAGTGCGAGTTACTTTCATAGTGATAATAATAATAGGTTTTAATAAGTAAACAATATTCGTTAAATAAAAGTGCGTAGTTTTCAATTTCTCGGAAACACATGTACTTTTGGTGATTTTTGGCGCCACACATTAGCGCCCTTGGCTGGCCTGCCCTTTGGACCGACCCTGCCTACATATCGTGAGAAAACAATTCGCCTGCAATTTAATCTAAATCTAATTTCATCTAGACAGTTTATAAAATCTCCATTGTTTTCTTGAGCAGTGCCAAAATGAAAATAATTATAAGGCGTTAATTATGTACAAAGTATCTACCTAGTGGCTTACACACGATTTTTTTCGGAAGTACCCAACAATATTTTGAATATTAAATGAATTTATTTTTATATGCTACAAAATCTTGAACGAAGGATAATAATTTATAGTAATTCGTTTCGTTTCGTGACCCACATGTTGCATGCCGGAGCGTATCTAGTGTATATGCATTTCAGAAAAAAGAAAACATTATTAGACTAATAACAGAGAAATATGAAAATTAACTAGTAAAATTTGTCTAGAATTCCTTTAGTTGTAAACACTTTATTTATTTATTCGTTAAACAAAAAGTATTTTGTATTATTTACATTGACATAAACAAAATAAACGAAATTATTACTCACATTTCGTTAGCTGTTATTATTATATATACTATTTTAACCACATAGCTACCTACCAACTTATTTTTCGGAGCATGGCAAGGCACAGATTTAGTTTAGTTATACGTTATAGGAAGTCTTGGCTTCTTTCCCCACTCCACATTTGGCTCTACAAGTGAAGATCCGGTGTATAAATCTGACAACGTCGAAAAAACTGTGTGTGTGTTACCACCTCCCCACTCCCCCACAAACATCAGGACCGTGTAACAGCCAACGTGATGTCTGATACACACAAACAGTTCCAAACGATAGTGGTAAGGTGGCAGTCGTACTGGCGAGTCACAGTTACCCCGGATAAGGAATTTGTATCAATAAGAAATCAAAGCGGTTAATCGAATAGACTTTGACAAGTGATATTGTGCAATTGCTTTGAGGATTATTTTATGACATAATCAAGTTACAAGTGATTTTGTGTCGATGTCGCAGTGAACTGGATAATTTGGAATACTCTACTTAAACTAAGGTGATTTTTCTGTCTTAAGTTTTGGGTTTATAATGTGCATGAAATCAATCCCAGAAAATATGTTTGTTAATGATGCAATCACGTCAGTGATCAGCCGATTAAACAAAGGATGTAGAACTTTATTAAATGTGTATAATTATGCGGAAATAATTTTCTGTTAATGTATAACACGTGTGCTCTGTGGGTATCTACTTGTTGCAATTTACCTGTCGATAGGCGTTTCCATTGGCGCACCGCACGGATTTTGAAAATTTGACGTTTTCTTGTTAGGTATAAATAAAACATCATGTTTTTCTGTTTTGTTTATTAGTAGGGTAGCCTGTTTGATAACAACTAAGAACTAAAATGATTGATGGTTCGACCACATTTTATTTCTGACATGGTCAAATAAAAATATTTGAAATAATTTTTTCAGAACATTTTGGATGAGAATGTTGTGCTAGGTACCTATCTATATTTTTTCCAAATAAAAATTATGTAAGCCAATATAAAATATAATTTTACTCATAAAAAAAATTGCTCAATTCATTTTTATTGCTACCTAGTCAATTATTGTAAACAGTAAAAATGTTGTATTTTATCTGTGTCAATTGATGTGCTGTATAATCGACAGCATTGGCGCACGAGCATCGAGTTTGACAAATATTGCAAAATAAATAAACAAAATTAGATGATTAAAAATATGTCGTAAAGTAGAGTGACTTTGTCATGTGCCATAAACGTTTATTATAATTTAGGGTTGCAAATAATGTAGGTATATTATATTCCTTGGTTTATTCCTAAAATATGTAGACTAAATTTTTTACTGTGTGAACCATTAAACATGCTTACATTATCGGAAATGAACGAGATAAGATTAATGGCCACTGAATTTGCGTCATGATTTCCAAAGAAAATAAAAACTTCCCAGATGAAATATTCTAGGAAATATGTGTGTTATTGAAACTAACCGCTGAGCGCTGACACAAGTAAAGGTAAAATAAGAGAATGGGATGCTGTAAGGAGATAACACGTTTTTCGTTTCCGGGAATACCGTTTCCTCCTATCACACCAGATTTTACCAAGGATTTTACACAGGTAAATTTCAGAAATCCATAGAAATCCCAAGTAACAAGTTTTAAAAGCGGATGAGGAATGGTTTATAATTGTTAATAATTGTCAGAAGGTACTTGCAAATTTTAAATTTATTGTCTTGTTTGTCTTAAACGAGGGCTTACTTACTGGATGATGTGTAACAGATATTTCTCGCGTTAAAATTTAACTAAAAATATACCTCATTTTTAAATAGGTAAATAGTTAAAATACGATATGTATAATGATAAATATAATCTAAAATTAATGCAAACAAGTCAATACAAATTAAATATTGACAACAGTGGATTTTTAGATTCAAGTGGCGAAATGAATATATACCTTTTTATAATTTAGTAACCTACAAATTCGGTGGTATAAATAATGTTAGGAATGTTATTTTTTTAAATACCTGTATATTTCTTTCGTGCAAGTGTTTTTTTTTTAATATATTTTTTCTATCAGTGTAATAAGTAAATACGTATATCGTGTTAGATGTTGTTTTGTTGGTTTTTAAAACAATGATATACAGGGTGTCTCGTAACTAAGTGAGCATAGAACAATTTCCTACCTACTGGAAATAGCACTGGTATTGATACGCGGTAGATATTATCGGCGAACTTGCGCGGCCAAGTGACAAAGGAAGTGCTTTGATGTAAAAATTTATCCGACTCTTATTATACCATGCCATATGGACAATAAGCATGTCCTCAGCCCAAACCAGCTTAGAAGTAGTCGACCCATTGGTGAGTTTTCCGGGGGCGTCAGCAATACGCCTATCATACTGCTAAATCAAATCAAGGTCGATTAGGATAGAGATACGTGTGGCTTTGGTTTATACTGAAAATTCCCCGAAAGATTCCCTTCCCGACGTATATATAATAGTTTGGTCAGAATATGTCGATTTTTCCTAACTTCTATACCAAGCCTCGCTTATGAGGCGATACATCTAGCCCTCCAAAGTTTCATCCATCTATTAATCTGCATAAGTTTTATCTCAGGTTGGGCAGGATTTAATTTTGGAACATTTTTAATTTTTAGCGATTTGCATTGACAGGAAAACGCAAATGCTTTAAGTAAGGATTTAGTAGTTTTAATACATATTTACTCAAAACGTCCCTCTGTAGTTGACATCTTTTATTTATTGAATATAATTATTTTCTCTTTTGAGTGATCACCTCGGTGATCTATAAACAAGAAGAAAGAAGACGATGAAAGTATTGTTTCGGTGGATAATATTGTTAAGGTCCTACCTTACCTTTTTGTGTTTTATAGTTATTATATCCAATTATCTGTGAAGAGTTAACGTGACTTTTTATTAAGAAAATGACTTTTTTTAAATTTTAAATCAGTGGTTAATCACCTGCAAAAAACGATTATTTCTGATCAACAACAACAACTTTTCCTTTCCTGAAATTGTATTATTTTAATTCAGGTACTGATAATCAAACAAAATATTTTAAACAAATGTTTAAAACATCGCATTGTGTTTTAGACAAATGTACAAAACTTATTTAATACACAATGCGATGTTTTAAACAAGCGTTTAAACACAGTTTAAAATGCAGTGCGATGTTTTAAGCATGTATTATTTTAGAGTTTGTGGAATAGTATACAATATTGTACATAAATAAACAGACTGTAAACCACTTTATGTTATAATAGAATTTGGTGGCCACATGCACTAAACTGAGCATTTTATTTGTAGAGTGCTGTAAAATCCGTTTAAGAAGGCATCAAGTAGTAGTAGCAGACGCAGTAACTAGGTTCCATTCAATTTTAGTTGAAGAGAGTTTTAAACCTGTTTTAAGCATACCATTTAAAACATTGAAATTTAAAGCAAAAAAGGTTTAAAACAAAAAAAATGTTTTGTTTAAAATGAAAAAAAAAATTTTTTTCAACCCTGCTGATAATGGGAATTAACAACCCACAAAATTTTCAAGAAACGTAAGGACAGTAAACTTCATGAATTATAACGAAAATTTTGGGGAGAATTTGGTAGAAACGTAATACCTACTGTACCTACCTCAATCTTTTTTATCGTGCTAAAAAACGGTTCAATTCAACTCTTTCTTCTACGATAATGAAATAGAATATTGACCGATTAGCGTTCTGCACCTTTCAAATAAATCGGCATTTGTCGAGAATTTGGCGAATGCTCCGGTGTACACGGCTAATTAAAATTGCATCATTATCTGGTTAATGGTACCGATCGGTACGAAGGCACAGCAGACCAGGGCATGTTGGAGGCGAACACGCTTGCTCAACTATCATCTGTCGTGTAATGTTCGATCCCCAGTTCCAACATATTAAAAATAGAAATTATTTTTATATTTTATTTTACACCATCCAACAAGTACTTAAACCAATTAAAGGATGAGAACATACAACAATAAAATTATATATGTGTGCAGATACACAGCAAATAAAACAGATAGCGATGGCAGCATATGACAAAGGAAGAAAAAAAACATACTACAAAATAAAATTAATTCAATACATACACTTTTTAAAAAAATCTGTAATTACAATTAAATAAGCCTGTCCTGCAGGTTATTGAAGTTCGCACACATAAAGAAGAGGGGAGACAATTTTAATATATTTGTCAGCGAGGCAGTCAGATAAAATGTGCAGCAGCGACGAGCCTCAAATCTCGGAGTATAGAAATTAACTTGCTCTAAAAATTGGGGACAATCAATTTTATTAGTATGAATTTATTCAGAAAAATCAAGGACTGCGTTTTTCTACGGTCTTGCAAACTTAGTACAGAAAATCTGTTTAATAGGTTCTGCTGAGGTATTCTAATGTGAGGGTTTAAAAGACAAAAACTTTAAGAAACGCCGTTGGATATTCTCCAAGCTGTCAATGTGAACATTATAACCTGGTTGCCGATATTAAAGCAGCATCCTCAAGTTTAGATTTCACAAATGCATTAAAGAGTAGCATTAATACCTGGATGTCGGTAAGGCTCTAAGAGTTCCTTATAACAGAACCCAAACTTTTGTAGCTGGTCTTAATAGTTTCATTAACATGCTGAATAAATGACAATTTTTTATCAAATATAACCCCCTAGATCTTTAATTGAGTTCAACCGATTTAAGGCGACATTGTCTAGGATATAATTGAAAGGAATAAGTGATATTTTTCGGGTGAAAGTGACAATATTGCACTTTGCAACGTCCAGGGGGAGGTTATTTAATACAGACCACTCTCTTTCTTCTGAGGTGCTATTTTTTTAATAATCAGCTATTTGAAATTAGATTTTTTTCGAAGAGGTCGGAAAAACTGATTTTTTATGTTTTGTAAGAATATGAACCCACAGTAACAATGATCAGTAACATCCACATCTCACAAAATAGTTTACAGATTTTTATTTAAAAAAAGACCTTGCAAATAACGGCTATCTATATATTTTTATGTTCCTAAGAGCCTAAGGCATTTGGAAGGACCCAAACAGTACATCTGGACACACTTATATAACAGTTGCTTCCGTTTTACATTTGAGAAACATTAAAAGCGATTAATAAAAGCCTCGATAAAAACATATAATGGGTGTCAACGGATCATGGTAGCCCCCCTTTTTCCCCTATTTTTAATAATATCGGAATAAAACTTGGTAGATGTATTATACGACCAAGAAGACACTATGTGGCATAGCTGTCATTTTTTCTCACTTCCGGTTTCACCGGATATGACCCCAACTTTTGATTTTTAAATGAAACACCCTGTATATTATTGTATTTTTGGAATCCTTGAAAAATTCTGAGTACGGTGATGCCCCATAAGTGACATTTCAACTCCATGAAAAAAATTTTACTCGAAATTTGTTGGTACGGTCGTGAGCAAAAAAAATAGGACAAGTCTTATAACGGTATTTTGCTAAAATCTAGTTGTGTACATCTAACTTTAATTTTTGTGACATTGGCAGTTAGTTGTCATAATTTAATGCAAGTGTGCAAAAAACTAATATGCCTCATATAAGCGATTTAGTTAAATCTGGAGTTATTGCTAAAGCAGAAGATGGATGGTCAATGAGACAAATTGCACTGCGTTATAATAGTGACAAAAATTCGGTGTGTAACAGTTTAAGAAAGTGGAAAATAAACGGTACGATTAGTAGAAATCCTGGATCAGGGCGACGAAGGATATAAATTCAACAACAAGATTTGCAATTGGTAAATGGTTTAGTAGAAAATCCATTTTACTCAGTTATTCAGGCTGCTGAAGAACCGAATTTTCCTGGATCGAGTAGTACTGGTCGCCGGTGAGTAAGAGAATCGGAGCTACGCTGTCATGCAGCAGCACAGAAGTACTTACATAAAGCTGAACATAAAGAAGCTCGAGTAGAATTTGCGCTTGAATGTTTAGCGCATGATGTAAATTTTTGGAACAATGTAATCTTTACAGACGAAAAAACTTTCCAGTCAACACACAGCGGTCGTATTCGTGTTTACCGCCCTCCGAATACTCGATTCGATGAGAAATATATATCTAACAATGATAAAAGTTGTAGATTTTCCGTCAATATGTGGGCTTGGATATCGGCACGTGGTCCTGGTGTTTTGTAGCATATTGAGGAACGATTTATAGTGAAACGTATATTAGAATCTTAGACAATATTATGCTCCCTTCTATGTCACAACATCAATATTCTAACTGGCCCAGTCATAGTCCAGATCTTAACCCTGTGGAAGAAGTATGAGGACTACTCGTAAGAAGTATGCAAAAAGGAAATGTGAGACCACGGAATGCCGAAGAATTACTGGAAATAGTAAATAATGCATGGAAAAATATTATTACTAATGATTATTGTATAAGGTTATTTAATTCTATGCCAAACAGACTTATAGAAGTTATAAATAGAAATGCAATAAAGAAATATTAAAATATTAATAGTTAGTTTCTTGTTCAGTAGGATATCCTTTGTCCTTTGATACAAGATTTCTACTAATCGTACCGTTTATTCTCCACTTTCTTAAAATGTTACACACCAAATTTTTGTTAATGTTATAACGCAGTGCAATTTGTCTCATTAACCATCCATCATATACTGTAGCAATAACTACAGTATTAAAATAACAACTAAATTAAAAGTGATATCTGTTTTATTTTGGCTACTCTTTACATATTCAAATAGAGACAGATTTACATTAGAAAAAAAAAGTTGTCCTATTTTTTTTCTGCTCACGACAGTACATCTAGAGTGCCATGACCAGAAAAAATTGTTTGTATTGTTACTGATGTGATGTCAGAAAAATCAAATCGAACATAAAAATTTGAGTGTGCATTTTGTGGGCCATCAAATATGGCCTGAACAGTTTTTTTTACCAAAACTTAATTTTTTCAAATGGAACCATAATGGTAGAGTAGTATCATACAATTGCAGATGTTCTAAGGAATCGGTGGATGTGAGCAAAAACAATTTTTCTTATTTTAATTTTTTTGTTTTTTTTTTAATTTTTAAATTTTTTTCATGGGGTCGAAATGTCATAATATACAGGGTGTTGCATTTAAAAATCAAAAGTTGGGGTCATTTCCGATGATACCAGAAGTGGGAAAAAATGACAGTTATGTCACAATGTGTCTTCTTGGTCGTATAAGACATCTACCAAGTTTCATCCCGATATTCTTAAAAATAAGGACAAAATGGGGTCTACCATGATCCGTTGACACCCGGTATATGAAAGAAAAAAATTTTTTTAGGACACTTGCTTTTCTTCAAGTACTAAAAAGTAAAAAATAATTGCAAGAAAAGCAAGTTTTTAAGTTTTTTTAATGTTTTTTATTTTTTACTTTTTAGTCGTACTTTAATTATTTATAACGTATAGAACTCATTTATATAAATTCATTCATTGGAGCTGGGTTCTGAGGTTATAAACCTAACAGAATTCCATTATGTCACCCCGGGACTAATATCGTATCATTTAAACGGGGGAAAACGGACATAGAAATTTCTGATGAGGCAAAAAAAAAACCCAATCATTTGTGTTCTACGTTTTGCCGGAGGTGCCGGTTGGATAGTATATTTTAATGAATTTTCAACCCCACGCCCTCCACGTGCGGATATTTGCAAAAATAACGGTGGAATACTGTATTGTCATCCGATCTTAGTAACTATGCAAAATTTCATCGATTATGTCAGGAAGTGTGTTAAATAAAGGATGCAAGATTTGAAAACAAACGTGAAAACTGAAAAAACATTGCGATTTAAAGAAAAACAAGTAAAAAAGAATTATAAATAATTTACTAAATCTTCCGAAACCTGCGAATGCTCTACAAATATAGAATAAAATGAAGTAATATATCAAGAAAATTCCAGTAAATTATTTCAACTTTAACAAAAACATCTTAGAAATATAAAAACATATATGTTTCTAAGGAACTAATTTTCAAGTTAGATGTCAGATAAACATTAGCTTATAAGAGACAATATTACCCGCTTTAAGTACAGGTATTTCATAAACTGAAACTTTTATAGCTACCTATAAGAAGAGACATTTGCATTTACTAATTTTATAATTACGGAGAATTCCATAATTTCATTATTATTGCCTCGCTCAGGTAAATATCACTGCGGAGACACTCGCTAAAATATTTCTCAGTTTAATCTAAATTTTAAAAGAAGATTGAGGAGACGTAGTTCAAACCCGTGTGAGTGAAAGAAAGTTTAAATGTAACTACCATATTAGTGCTTCTGTTTGATTTGCTTTTGGATTTGTTGAAGGCGACGTCTTAAATTAAAAATAATATTAGTGACAGTGGTGCTGTACTTATTATCTTAAGACAATGTTTAGCGGGGCATGTAGCCGAAAAAGTAACTGTTTCGAATGGTCAAGTTAAAATAATCTACTGACATATTCTAGTGAAATTGTGACTAAAAATGCAGTAAGTAAAGAATGAAATTTTATAGTGTGACACTTTTAACCTCCTTCAATATCGATATTAAGTAATAAGGTCTAATTAACCGGGTGGCTAAGTGAAATTATATTTCATAATTGTTGGTGAGTTTCTATAGTAGGTTAAATTTAAAAAAAAATTTGTGTACTTTTCAGTACCGGCACAGAACGTGCAGATTCGCTATTAACACGTGGTGTGGTTTTTAGACACCAAATATCTTTATTTGTGAAAACTAGCCCTCGCACGGAAACGCCCCCGCCGCCAGGACCCGGACCCGGGGTTGTCTCCTTAAACTGTACCATAAAAGTTTAAGGTTCTCAGACGCTCATGGTCTATTAATCATCCAGTGAAGTAGTACATTTGTAAACATATATTTCTCGAAATCGTTAATTTTTGTGAAAATTATCAAGAACAACGATATTTCGTACTTTGGAAACCCGACATTTTGAGACCGTACGCCTTAAATTTGGTCAATAATTAAGTGAAAGAGAAAATTCGAAATCGGAAAATTTTTCACCGCTTTGAAGAGTCTACGTTTTGATAGCGTTTTTGCGATTGCATCGTTTCAAAAAAAATGCATTATAGAAATTACAGAAATTTAATTACCTGAATTTTTTTTCTCCGTACGATGAAAATTGGATGTTATAGTCAGATTTGAAAAATGTACTCTCAAAAAGTTTATGGTTAAATAATTTCTTAACAATATGTTTATTCTAAAAAGTATATGCTTATTTGTTATGGAAAAGTTACTTCCTGAAACACAGAGTGGCTTTAGACCAAACCGAGGCACATCGGATTTAATCTTCACACTTAAACAGCTTCAAGAAAAAGCACTCGAACATCAAGGAGAAATTCACATGGCCTTCATTGATTTAACCAAGGCGTTTGACTCGGTGGACAGGGAAGTGCTCTGGAAAATTATGTTCCGCTTAGGTATCCCTAGAAAATTTGTGGAAGTATGTCGCAGTCTACATACAAACAACAACGCCCAGGTTATGTATAATAATGAGGCAACCGAACCTTTCCAAACCCTCACTGGAGTTAGGCAGGGATGTGTCCTGGCACCCCTACTCTTTAATTTGTTTACCACTGCTCTAACAATTATTGTTGACAACAAACTGACAGTCAGAGGAATAGGTCTCAGATACCGTTTTGATGGCGGTCTCTTTAACATAGGGCGCTTTAGAGCTTTCACGAAGACACGCATACGATTCATTTGTGATCTCCAGTATGCGGATGACTGTGCACTTTTAGCCTCTACGCCGGAAGAGCTTCAAGAAATTTTAGATGTGTATGCCCTGGCTATGATTCCTTGGGACTTAAAATCAACATTGGAAAGACTAAGATTATGTCACCTCCTCATCAAGCGAACCAAATAGACATTACACTTAACGGAAATTCTCTTGAAGTGGTGGATCAGTTCAATTACTTAGGCAACGCTGTTAATGACAAAGCAAACATGGACAGCGAGATTCGCAATAGAATTAACGCTGCATCTAGAGCACTCTGGGGACTTAGAGAGAGAGTATTTGACAACCACGACCTTGCTTTGTCAACGAAAATGGCTGTCTACAGAGCAGTTGTCATTCCAACACTGCTATATGGATGTGAAAGCTGGGTCACTTACCGTCGTCATGTGAAAGAATTAGAACGTTTTCAGCAAAGACACCTCAGTAGTCTGATGAAAATCCGTTGGTTCCATCACATATCAAACGTGGAAGTACTCAGGAGAGCAAACAGCCTTCCAATTGAGGTGCTTATTTCAAGAGCACGCCTAAGATGGGCAGGTCACGTTCATCGTATGCATGATAACCGCCTTCCTAAATGTACACTTTATGGTGAATTGCTAAGCGGTAGAAGAAGGCGTGGCGGTCAACGAAAGAGGTTCAAAGGCGCTCTCCATGAAAATCTAAAATCCTGCGGTATTGCAGACGAGCAATGGGAACAACTTGCAGCAGAGAGAACCGAATGGCGAGGGATTGTGGCCAACTATCAAGGAAATGTTGCTGCAAGAAGGCCGAATCCAAGACCTAACCAGGTCTATGTTTGTCCTGACTGCGGTCGACATGTGCTCTCCCGAATTGGCCTCTATAGCCATAGTCGTGTGCACCGTAGATGAATGGGAATTACAATAGACTACACCTTTTACTTGTTTTTTATTGTACACAATTTATCGACTGTAACGTTTTTATACTCGGACTCGAGTAACGGCTAATAATAATAATAATAATAATAATAATGCTTATTACTTTTCAACAAGTAATTCAGTAGTTGAACTAGTATCGAGATACTTTATAATACAACAACATCTATTTAACTCGATTTATTTAGGATGACTGCACCAGTAATTGCGACATTTCTCTTTTAGCACAGTAAAAAATAAATAACGAAACTTTTTCCATAAGCAATTTTATGGATCGATCCTGTTAGGGAGCTGTTCAGGAGTACCCAAAAAATGTGTACTTCAAAGAACTTGTGCTCCAATTCTTTTTAACATTTTAGATTTCTTAACCGCGTTTTTCAATCTAAAAATGTGAATAACTCGAGATATATAGGTCCTATCGGGGGAAAAAAAAATTATTTTTGTAATTAAATTTTCTACAAATCTACGTCTAGTGTAGGTCTTAGGAGCGCAACCATAACCTAAAACAGTGAAAAATTTGGCCAAAAATCGTTTTTTTGTTTCATTTTGCTTTCCAGAGCCGCTGGGTGAACCGATCACGTTCAAACTTTCAGAAAATCTGCCCTTTACTCTAACAAAACACCCTGAAAATTTGATGCAAAAATATTAAACCCAGTGCGCGCAATTGAATTTGTTATTTAAAATTTGAATTGGCCGCCATTTTATGCCATTAAGTTCAGTTTTTTTCTCGACGCCAGCTTTTTGATGCCGTAAAAGAAAAATTTTTAGACCATTTTCAAAAAAATTTTAAACATTTTTTTATCAGATCATAAAGACAATTTTAATACCTTCATTTTAATTTTTAAAAAAAGTTTATTTTGGTCAAAATTTTTTCAAAATGGCCGGTAAAATTCAAAACAGGCTTACAAGCACCATCTATTAACGAAATTACACATCACATCTACCATTGTTACTTCATAGCCATCCAGTGGGCAGTAAATGTCACCTTAATGTCAGTTTTCTTTAAAAACACGTCACACTCCAAGCCTTTAGGTGGCTTAGAGATGTGCGCTTTAAATAGCAGCTTTTAAATCAGTATAATAAATACACTTTTGTAACACCATATCCTAAAATGACATTTATTTGACAGTTTCAATGAATAAAAACAAATGGCATTATTGGCAAGTGAAAAATGAAGAAAAAATGGGAAGTAAAGCAATTTTATTTCACATTTTTTGCCGTATTTTTACAAAATTATATTGTTTTCTATGTCGAATAACAATACAAAATATTTTGTATATAACTCGGGACTAAAATGTGTTTTTTTAGCCACTTGTTATATAAAATACTATTATGCCATTCATAATATCAGAAATATATATTTTAAAGTGTGAACATATTTTTTTTACAACTCGGTTTCTAAATTTTTTATTGGGGGGGTGGCAATTAATGGAACTACCAACCGCCAAATTTCCAATATTTGCCACACTCTGGCAATTATTGGTGATAGGTCATGATCAATCAGAACTAAGCATTATGTATATTCTTAAAGTATACCGTTATTTGTGAGATCCCCAATCAAGTAGTAAGTTCTTTGATTACATAAAACAATTAGTTGCCATGGCATGGCAATGAGAAGTTTCCAGTGTAGCAGTTCATGAAAAATTTCATTACAACGTAATTAAAAATGGAATAACCAGCTGGAAAAAAGGCGTTTTATCGTTATACAAATGAAGCCATGCAAAAAGCAATTGCTGAAGTTCGACATGGAAGTTCAGTGAAAGCCGTCGCAGAGAAGTTGGTGTTCCCAGGAGGACTTTTGGAAATGAAGCGCGTGGCAAAACTCCAGGGGAACGAAAAACGGGCCCACCGACCGCCTACCGTATTGACTACTGAAGAAGAAAAACATTTAGTAGAATGAATTGTCAACATATCGAGAATGGTATTTCCTTTGGTAGAAAATGATGTTTTAACAACTGTTAAAAAAAATTGCTTATTCTGTTAATGAAGCGTCATAAACATGCCCTGTACAGAAGAACTCCAGAACATCTAATAGATAATCGAGCAGCTGTTACAGAAGAACAAATTCGAAATTGGTTTTAAAAAGTTGAAACTTGCTTGAAAAATGAAAACGTCTTTGATGTACTTACTGACCCAAAAAAGAATGCTTAATTGTGACGAATCAGCATTTAAAATCTGCCCTAAAGATGGCAAAGTGGTGGCGCCAAGAGGTGAACGTAATGTATACGAAATTGCGAAGGGATCAGAAACAGAATCGCTCACGGTAGCTACTTGTATTTTGGCTAATGAAAATTTCTTACCATCTTTTATCGTATACTTTTATCAACGAATCCCAGCGGAAATGGTGAGAAACATTCCAGGTGATTGGGCAGTAGGAAAAACGGAAAATTGTCGGATGACTGGCGAATCATTCTTCGAGTACATTATAAACGTGTTTTTCTCTTGGTTAAATAAAGAAAAGGTGAAATTCCCTGTTACTGTATTTGTAAATGGACACAAATCCCATTTCAATTTACATCTCACCAAATAATTCTCCTTGCCTCTCTACCCTAACGCAACTCAGATTCTCCAACCATGGAATGTGAGTCTATTCAAGCCAATGAAGACCGCTTGGAGAAAAACGGTAGATGATTGGAAATTTAATTATTCAGAAGAAACTCTAAGAAAAAAACAACTTTCCGCTACTTTTCAAAGAAGGTGTAGCCTATATTCATGATTTCAAATGCTGTTGATTATACGAAATGTCTGAAAGAAACGCCAATACAACTGCAGTGGAAAAAGCACGGTCTGATAACGAAAAACAGAATATAGTAAGAAATTGCTTTGAGGTTTTAGAGAGTTATATAGCTGAAGACGCGTTAAAAAAAGCTTATATATTAATTTGAAGAAATACGCTTATGGAATGAAGAAGAAAGTTTCACTGAATTATACCAAGTTTGGAGAAAATTGAAGAAAGAGTGTGAAGAGAAAGCGAAAACAGAATATTTAAGTACAGCAGCATCTTCAAGACAATATTATGATACTGAAAAATACCCTAAATGTCCACCAAATTTTGACGTAACTATACAGCAAAAACTCCACAAAAAATGACCACAAGCATAAAATGCTAGCGACTCTAGTAATCAATCTCCATTCTCAAAGGCTTTACGATGACCAACATCTAAAACATTGGTTACAAAAGCTAAGCAGAATATTGAAAATGTGCAGTCAGTTATGACATCCAAGGAATGGAAAAAATATTTCGTAAAAAAACAAGACAAAAAACTGACAAAAGAGCAAGAAAAAGGAAGTTAGAAAATAGGAACGAAAACTAGAAAAGCATAATAAATTTGAAGAGGCTAAAGTTAAGAAGGAAGCAAAGAAAGAAAAAAACAATAAAAGACAATTACCAGAAGCAAGTTCTACTTCGGATGAATCAATTGTTTATGATGAGTCCTTAGATGAGTCAGAAATATTTGGGTGCGATGGATGAAGAAAAATACTCTTCAGTGGCCAATGTAGACGGGACTGTAAATATTACGGTTGAAAATTACTATGCAGCATATTATCAAGAGCAGTTTTTCATAGGACGGGTAATAAAGATCGAAGAAGATAAAGTAGGCATGAAGTTTTTGAAGGAAAGAGTAGAAAACTCTTTTGTATGGCCTCAAAATCCTGATAGGGATATAATAAATAAGAAGTATGTTTTTTATGGTCCAATTACCTTAATTGGAAATTAACCTTTTTATATACAGATTTGGCAAAACTAGTTTTATATATCCTGAAGTAAACGATTGCGAAAAAGAAAAGAACAAAAATTAGACACCTAAAGTCGGACATACTACTCTTAGCACTTTACACACTTCATGAAATATTGTTTTCCTCACCTTGTCGCTCGCGAGCGGCAGTAAAAGACTTACTGTCGTTCAGAATGATGAGAGCGGAAGTAAAAGGCTTGTACTTCCGCTCAGATCGAATGTCAAGAGATATGGTTAAGTTCACAAAACTTGTTATTAAAGTCATGTTCTTTTGATGTTTGAAGATAGTATTTAAATCTACTTACTAATTTCATATAAAAATTGATTTGTATAAAATCCTCTCCTTTTAAGAAAATAGGGGAAAAAGTGCTAAATTTTGAATTTTCAAATAGGGCCAATTTCTTCATCAAACCTAATGCGTGATTACTCAAAATACCTATTTGATAGTTTTTACAGAAGTTAAACGGGTTTCGAGAGAAACGTAAATAGATATGCAGTTTTCCTTAAAGATATTTGCTCGAAAAAGTCAAATATATCTATCAAAATAAAACGAAAATTATCTACCCGTGTATAGAGGAAATTTTGTATAATTTCTACAAGCTTTTTATAATTCAGACAAACTACATTTTCAGAAGAAAACTAGATCTGTGTTGCTTTCCATAAGTACGCCACTGCTAGAGTGCTTCCCACGAAAGATGTTTGATATGATGTTTTTTTCGGATATTACGCATTATGTTATTTAACACTTCAAAAATATGTTTGGTCATGTTCACCTTACGTATCTACTCATATCATATCAGATTGATACCTATCCATTAAGAAATCTTAGTGATAATTTAAATGGAGTGGCAATATTTTTTATGCGGCTGGCAGGAAACATGTATTATTTATTTTTAGCTATCGCAAAAATTAAATATTGACAGATAAAGATAAATATCGTTATGACAGCCTTATCATTTTATGATACTAGTTAACACAAACAAATTGCTGTGTAAATCTATACCAGTGGTTCTCTACATTTTTATTTCCGCTGTGATTGACGCAAATACCTGGTTTGAATTTGGTTGGTTAAATTGTCTGAATTTTTGATAGGTTGTAGACCTCCACAACAAAAGTCTTGAAGGACACAACCTACAAAAATGAACAGTTTTTGAGATATAACCTGTCAAAACTTTTTACAAATTTAGTAATCAAGATTATTTTTACATTTAAAAGAAAAAAATTATAGTTTAAGAAACTAAAAAAACACGCTTTAATAGCAAACCGAACTAAAAAGTAAAACATAATGTTTAAATATTAAGATTTTGTTCAACAGCGATAGAAAGTCCACTAACTCAATATAATTAAATGATTTTTAATAAGTTTAAAATAAGAATGAAGTGATTGACAAAAAAAAATCATTTTATTGTAAAAAGCGTTGGGTGCTTGATATCAGTTGTTATAAATATTTTATAAAAGTAGAATTATAAAAATATAGTAAAAAGTTGGTTTCTGTATGTATCGTAATTCTAAAATTCACCCAATCCAATATATTGGTGAGAAACCTGCCGAGAGATGAATGGCAGGAAAGTAACTAAAAATGTCATGTCGCTAGCGTCAACCTCAGGGAACCGGGCACACACTCTGGGAGGGTTGACTGTTTGTAATAAAATATATATTAATGACAGCGGTGCCTCCGGCAAAATCTCGACAATAGATTAACGAATTCGAATTTTTTTGTACACATTATTATTCTTATTGTCTTTGCCGTTAACTGTCATCCCTTCTAACTTGTTTTCGTATCTTCTCAAATAAGGAAGCTATAACTGTTTCTGGTTTTCCTGTTTTTCAGGTTTTTGTAATATATCTCACAAAGTAGGCTATGGATTTCAAATTTATTTTTACTGATATTTAGCTCACAAAAAATGGGATAACTGTTTCTAATACTTTATACTTCTGCAATAGATATTAAGCGAGATATTTGATGTGGCCCTCGTAGACAGACAGACGGTATAGTATATTTATGTTTAAAATGATTTATTGATGCCCAGATTGAAGCTAAAGTTTGTTGCTTTTCTTCCTGTATACTTGTTATTGTACTTGTTATCAACAGTATTTTATTTTTAAAAACTATAAACGCGGAAGCTTATTAACTTACGGAATGCGCTTATTTCTCGTTAACTTGACATTGACCGATTCTTTCCTGGTGGGGAATTTCTACTAAATGTCACTTAGTTTTTTTAACTAGAAATTATAATAATGCTCCTGTACATAATTAATCAATTTCTATACGGTGAGATATTAATTATATATTACGGATGTCATATATCACATCTGTTTTTTTATTTGTAATATTTGAACTACTTATGTTTTCTAATGAAAAATTAGAAAAATGTATACCTTTTTATAGTAGCCAGTACCTACCTCGGACTTAAGACAGCATCCTTTTTACTTTCTTTAATTTAATGTAATGAAAAATAACTTGTTTAAAATTAATTTATATATTTACGAGTATATTTAGTTAGGTTAACTAGGGTTGCAAAAACAAATGATTTTATTCCATTTTTTGGTCTTTGTCTGAAGCTATAACTAAAATACAGGTACTATTTATTTTTGTCCCACGAGTTTTATATTGCCAAATTAATAAATAGCAGGAAACAGAAATTCAAAAAAGCAATTTAAAGTTATGATCTACTGTTGAAATTAGATTAGAAACCTTAATATTTTTGAATTATTATTGTTATATTATTCCTCTTTTACAATAATTTTTATACTAATTTTTTTTGCGGCAAAGTTGGACGAAATAGAAGGAAGACTCGAAGAAAGACAACAGTTGTTAATTACTAATCTTTGGTCAGCACTGTCAAGGCTCGTTTACACGGTGCGAGTAGGAGTGCAATCCATAGAATCTGAAAATACTGCTTCTATAGAAAAGTCGAGGAAGTTGACGAGTAACTGGCATAGCTAAAAACTTCAAACATTTTTACTTCTACTGACTACTGGTTTTTCTCAAGCAAGCAATCAAGCAGTAGTTCGGCCGCTAGCTTATAGGAGAATCTGTGGAATGTATCTAACCACAATTACTAAAAAATGCGAATGGCTTCTTAACAATTTATTGAGCGAGAAATGACAATATGAAATTGTCCTTGATATTGATGAAAGCTGAGGTTAGTTAAAATTTTACCCTTGCTGGAATAACTTCATGCATGCATTGTCGTGTTCTTACGCTGAATAGTTGGGGTAATTAAACTGTAGATCTTTTATACAATCAGTCTCTTGTCAGTCTTGTCCTAACTCTCTTCTTCGATTTTCTCCTTCATGTATAATTTCTGATAATTCACCATACAATGTATGGTATTGTAAATGAAAGTTCATATATTAATTGGTATCATGTTATAGTAGCTCCATTTAAACAGTTAAAAAGGTGCTCTCGCGATGCACGCGACAGCGACAGAGACCGCGACCACAGACAGCGAGAGAAAACGGCAAGTGTCGCGCAAGGCACCGATTTAGTGGAATTAAATGGGAGCTCTCCCGATGTGAGCGACAACTGTCTCGGTCTCTGGTCGCTGTCGCTCGAGTAGGTCTCTGGATTGGTTCGGTAGCGGTGCCGCGACATCTTTTCCTGTCGCGTCGCGCTGCTGCGGTTTATTTGTTTTCGTTCATCACTCGTACAAGTGTGTTGAACGTGTGTGTTCAACGCACTCACAACTGTGTTGCTGTTGTGTATATCGGGAGAGTAGCCCTCCCTGTCGTTGGTCTCTAACTTGTCGCGTGATACATGGTGCTGTTTCCGGTCGCGGTCTCTGGTCGCTGTCGCGTGCATCGGGAAGCACCTTAAAGGTCAGTACTTTGACGGGCAAGTTGCTCGATACCCAGTTATAGGAAGGCATCTAACTTACTGGTAACCCAATTCATCGCGTGTAAATGATCCTGTATTGTTACTCCGCATGGTAGTCTTTGTGTGCAACGAGAAGAAAAATATATGGTAACATCACATGTAAAAGAGGGTAGTAGGGTAATTTGGAAAATAATATGCAATAAGAAAATGGCAAAAATTATTCTAACTTTACAACTGAATGAATATATTATTATTTAAAAATCGAACCAAGTACGGTAGAAACTGAAAAATATTTGTCCTGTAGCCGCCATTTCGTTTTTAAAAATGTTCATATACCGCTGCAAAACTGTATCTCACTCGCTTTTTGCTGGCTATTTGCCAATAGGTGAAAGTGGGAGGGGGGGGTAGGGATCATAGCAATGGGGGTAATCGAAGTGGTCATGTTTCTTATTAAATTCGAATTGAAATTTAACATCAGATGCTTATAAAGGGCTTTTTTGCCGTACATGTGATACCAATGGTTCTGAATGAAGTTTACTTCTCAATCAATTGACTCCTAATGACAAAGAAAATCGACAGATGATTTGGTCGGTTTAGGAACTGACAGGCAAACATCCGGATCCTGTACAGTTTTACTCGCTCTTATATTTATTTACAAGTTGTTTTTATAACAATTAATTGAACTTTATGAACACACAAAGCGATCGACAAACATTTTCGCCTCTTTAGAAGTTTCTGTCTCGGTTTTTGTTGTCAGTCAGTCGATAAATCTACATCCTGTGAATTGCTCTAAAAGTTTTAGTATGATTATATATGTGGCAGACAAAAATCGTGGATAAAGGACAATGACAGACGAATAAAGAAGCTATTTTTAAAGATGCGCAAGAAAGATTTCGTCTTCGTTTTATTCGTTAGATTTGATTCGTATATTTAGAAACAGACTTTTGTGAAGCCTATAATTACATAAAAAACTCTACACGATCAAGACATCTATCTATCTGCTCGTGATTCTAAACCGATCAAAATGTCTATCGATTTTTATGTTCATTAGAAGTCAGTTAACTGGGGGAAAAGAATCAGCCAAAGCTTCACGAGTTTGAAATTAAATTATTAATATAACATACAACACTCCAGTTGTCTCATACCAATTATTTCGTCTGCCATGTATTTAACTAATACATTAATATAGTTTCAGCCTGGTGTGAATTAATCATAAAAAAGTGCGCTATCTCCGTAAGCATAATATATATATTGTCGTCTAATCTAAACATTGGGAATAAATTACCTTTTGCGTTCTACTTAAGATATTTTAGATAATTTACTCCTTAATCGCAAATCGATCTTTGTATTAATATTTTACAAGTTGTAATTTGTGGTTATTATACAAAATTAAAAGCATAGAAATAGGTTTTCTGATGTTATTTCGATGAAATTCACAATAAATTTAAGTTTCACATTTTTCCTCTTTAGTCAATAATTTTGGTTGTTTTAAATCATTTTTGCCTTTGAAATGGAAACCGCAGGCGCTGTTCTTTAGATTAAAAAAGACCTCTCATATTTTTTATGACCGTCGCTTCGCTCGGGTGACAAACTTCCGCTCGCGCAGAATATGCTTCATTCCAAAATTATTACGGAATGCACTAGTACAGTTTATTATAAAACCCAGCAATTTTGCTGTTGAGTTTGTTATTCTACTTACGTGCTCAATATAACATAATTTAGAGCAAATAATATATATGTCTTTAATTGTTTGATCTCGTGAGAGTGCAGTGTTATTAAAAGTAGACATATGGGAATTCATTTTGAGTTGCTTTGCATGTATATGTCACTACTTTGCATTTTGTAACATTTCCAATTTGTTAGATGTTCAATTTTATGAATCTATTGTAAAGCTATGCAATCGTCGATGTAATAAATTTTGCTAAACATCTTGAGATCGTCAACAAAAAAAGGAAGCTAGTCACACTCTAGATTAGCATAAGTCATTTATAAATATGATAAATAGAAATGGTCCCAAGTTGGATCCTTGGGGTACCCCTGATGCAGCAAGATAAGTATTTGACCTAAAACTGTCATAATACACGTATTAAAATCAAATCTTCAAGTAAGAAATAAAGAAATTTAATATTGAGTTACTAAATTACATAAGACAAAATGATTTTTAAAAACATGAAATTGTGAAAAAAATGAATACATGTACTTATTTTTAACACGATTTTATTAGCTTCACCTGTATGTTTGTTTGTTTGTTTGCTTGCAATTGAACGCGATTCTCACCCACTTCAAAACGTCAGATTAAACTGAAACTTTGCTCACTTATCAAGGACCGATGATAATACAATAATTTGACAACTTTCTCCTGACGTCCTCACCAAGATCATCAGGGTAAAATAAAATAAAAAAAAGACTAACCTATTGTCGAGATTTTGACGGAGGCGCCGCTGTTAATAATATATATATATATATTCCAACTCGATTTTTAGTAAATTTTAAAAGATTATAGTTTAATATATTAAAAAAACACCGAGTTAAAAACCGGACTAAAAAGTAAAAAATAATAATTTTCGAATATTAAGAATTTGTACAACAGCGATAGATTGTAAAAAAGCGTGGGTGCTTGATATCAATTGTTATAAATATTTTATTGGCAACTATTGATAAAAGTAGAATTATAAAAATATAGTATAAAGCACCCAAAGCTTTAAACATTATTATTTTTTACTTTTTAGTTCGGTTTTTAAAGTGTGTTTTTTTAGTTTTTTTAAACTATAATTTTTAATATGTTTAGATTATGAATTATTCACAATTTTCCCACTCAACACTTTCTTCAATTCTACACGTTTTTTAATATATCTTACTTTTTGCAAATATGAAAACGAAGAGTATATTATTTCATATGATCGACACATTTCAGAAATTATTGTAAATATCGCTCATGTAGAAGGAAAAATGCATGCGAGTTTTCATATGATTATGTTAATGATCAAATCTTGAACAACTTTCATAGTTACCGTTCGTCTGCTTGCCTATCTGTATGTTCGTCGGTATGTTCGTCATGTTTCATAAAACCACGATAATTACTGCACACTTATATGTGAATAATATATTAAATCTTGGAAGGAATTAAGGTTATAAATTATGTATGATTGTCGATTTTAAAACTGATGTCTGCAAAATAGTTCTAATTTATTTTTGTTCGCACATTTTCAGTAACTATCTGTTAGTGATACTGCAATATAACTTTCTAATAAACGGTATAACCGTTTATTAGAAAATACCTCGGAAAATACCATTACTATACATAGTGAACTATAAGGGGCTAAGTGCATTTTTGCAAGCAGGGGAACTCTATACAAAATTTAGTTCGCGATCACCCCCTCAGCCAACTCTGTTTTTGACGTCGCTTATTGCTGCCTCCCAATCTCTAATTACAAAAAGATTAGAAATTGTATCGTGGTCTGTCAGATTCTAAGAACAATTGTGCGGGTATGCCTACAAAATTATAATTTTTTGTAAAAACTGTTCTCGTGCTCACTAATAACTGTGAAATGCGTAATATACTAATAATACATAACAGTATAATAACAAATAGCAGATAGATAAAAAAAATATTCAGACGCACGTCGATAATCGAGCATTATAAAGGAACTATTTACTTATTTGTTCCCTCCTCTTTGACATCACTCGCGATTTTCACTTGTTACTAGTTCGAATTATTGAAGTAATTTAAAAAGTCTCTCCTGAATTTTCGCTAGGCAACAAACTATATTCGCTTATCTGTTCGGAGCCTGGAAATATTAAAATAAATATGATTTGATGAAGTCGCAAACTGCGAGTAGGAAGTGAGCGAGTATGCATGCGATTTAAAAATACGATAATCATAAGCTTGAAGTTTATGTAGGTTTGACGCTCACGGAAGTTATTTCAAGGTGAAGTGTATGTTTTTTAAACTTATTTGCATATCGTTTTTTCCGGTATCCAGAAGAAATACGCAAACCTTATTTAATTACACGTTGCGAAATTCTTATTTTTTGCTGTTTTCCCACGGAAGTGTTGCAAATATGCACATTTATAGACTTCACCATTGTTATACGAATATGGATGTTTATTTAATAAGAACATACCCAGCAGTTATTATTGTCGTCTATTGTTGTGTTGTAATGGATACCTTGGTTTTTTATAACCTTACTTGACAAAATTTACGAATTCATAACGCAATTCATATCATACATTTTTTAAAATTTACTTACCTAGATACAGGGTTATTCAGCATTATACAGGGTATCCCACGACGAACTGCGCCGATAGATATCTCGAAAAGTAGACACTGAAAAATTTGGTAGTAAACGATGGGGGCAACTCGCCTAAAATATTTTCAAGATAGTATCACTTCGGGTTAAACCGGAAGTAGATGTCAACTTGCTTATTTTAAACGGGACACCCTATATATTATTAAATTTTTTGATTGTACGCAAAATTCTAGGCCGATTTTGTGCATCTTGTGTCTCTTCGTTTTTGACATATTTCAATTTTAATGTCAAAAATGACATTTGCAGCCCCTAAAAGAATTATCAATTCTTTCTATAAGGAAGCCTTTATTATCTAACTTGGGTTGGATTCTTTGTTGAGAAAACCCCATTTTAATAGAGTTTTTATAATATTATGATAAATATTAATATAGAGTGTTCAAAAAATAAGAATAAAAATGAAATTGAGAAAACTGTCAAAAATCCTTTTTTTTTTTAAATGAAAACCCTCAATTTTTATAATCTTATCTTATTTATCATAAGGGTAAGTTTCTGTACCGATGTCTATTCCGAAAATTTTTAGTTTTCGAAATATTGTTAATTCAATATTTTTATATGTGGATTTTGCTATGGATTATAAGTTCAATTACTCTTAGTTGGCTATGACGGTGTTGTGTGCTAAACAAATGTTTGTAGCTGTCACTTACAATTTGACAAGTATTAATTATCGTGCTGGAGTGCTTAAATTATACGCACGAGGATTATTTGAATTTGCTTATATTCTATGGAGAATGTAACAAAGTTTTATCAAAAACATGTGAAATATTTGCTAATAAATATCTAGAAAAACAATAATCTTATTCGAACAGTATTAAGCGAATAATGGAGAATTTCAACAATTTTGGCACCGTTAAGGCAACAACTCATAAAATAAAACCAATTGTCAATGATGAAAACCGACACAGATTTGGCCAGAAGAGTTCACTTTTGTGTTGAATTAATTAAAATAAAATGAAATTTAAAATAAAAAATGGCAAGATAGGCAGCGCCCACCCCACAAGATGTGTAGTTATGTAGTGTAACTGACATACAGGTTAAATATTTCTGATGGGGTTTTCAGATAGATCCTCATACGTACCATTTTGAGACCACATTAAATCTCATAAATACCATTAATTCCATTATTTTTTCCGCATACATTCTCAAAAGATTTCATGATCACCATTTCCTATTTTTAGTGAAATGAAATCTCATATATTCAAATGACTTATGAATAGGGAAATTCCAATAAACTACTATATCCTGGAGTTTTTACATGACTCTATGCGAATTTGTAGATTCCCGTCCATCAGTTAACTCATACAGACCCTTAAGAATTACTTATAGAATTACCATTTCAAACTTATTAAAGATATATATGCAAATCCTGTTACAAACTAGTAAATTTCAATGAGGGTTTATAGAGGATTACGGTGTCACTATCCAACTCGAATCTTATAGATCCATGTGTATATATTTTTTATAAGTTTCTATGAGCCATTTTTGGCAGGATTGTTTAATGCTCTTGAACTTCTAGCGCACTATGTGGAGGCGCCCCATCCTACATCAAAATCATATTTTCGAGTTCATTATCGGGAAAATTCTGTAAAAGAATATTTTCAACTTCAAATAATAATTTATTGATAATATTTGGATAAATACTGATTCTTCTTATCTTCTTATGACTACAACCCTATGTAGATTTCTGCCTGTTCGACGATTTGCTTCCATTCTGCCCTCAGAAATAACCCTCCATCCTTTCACTCCCACTGTCCTCATATCTTGCTCCAAATCGTTCATCCATCTTTTACGTGGCCTTCCTCTATATATGTCTTTCTAGTGAATGTAATAATAATATGCTAAACAATAGTGGAAGTAGTGAAATCTATTATTTCATATTTTTCTTTGACAAGTGAAGAAGATTAAAAAAATACTTTATCATTTAATATATACATGAGCCTTAATTAGGTACTTTTTTAATTACCAATCGCGAATAAACTTAGTGCGCATAGACAGAATAGCTGTTTGTTATGGTCTTCATTTCATTTATGTTTACCGCATTGTCTGTAATAAAACTGGTTATATACTTTACAGGCATATTCGTTGTTGTGTTTTGTTAAGTGGTTATACTTGTAAAATAATCACAGGTGTGTGGTTTCCCTGATATTATATTTACACATTCCATCAACAAGTTATATTCATCTGCTGCTATCAAAACTACTATTATTTAGTTTGCTGTGTACATTTAATGAACCATTACATACAAACTGAGTATTCTTTCCTATTATTTGGGTTTTCTACCACATGTATTATTATCCTCTTCAAAACAAATCACCGAATCTACAAAATAATAGAATTATTGGATTTTCACGCCCCGCGAGTTTCGCACGAACGTTTTCACCCCTGTTTTAGGTATCACGAAAACTGTTTAACCCTTCTCACTCGCAAAATACAACAAGTGTATCATTTGTTCAAGAAAATCAAAACATTTGGAAAGAATCTGCTTCAATAATTGCAGTTTCATAAAATGAAACTCCAAAAGGACTTAACCTGTGCAGTAATACCAATTGCACAATAAATATAACCATTAATAATAACAATTCAAACTAAAAACATTATTAGTTAAAACTGTTATTATTAATAGTTAGTTAGTTAATTTTCAATATTCTTACTCTAGTAGTTACATGTTTTTTTATTCCTAACTTATGAAGATAAAAATGTTGAAATTTTCTTTCGTATTTCGTCTTTTTTGATATATTCTGTTTTTATGTTATCGTTTTCAAAGAAATATAATAAAAAATATCGCTCATTACGCCCAGAAATTGATTTTTCCGTACTTGCACGACTCACCTTGTTCGGCTTCACCTCACACGAGAATTTGTTACACGCGCACGGAAAAATCCTTATTTCCATATTCCTAATGAAATATACTATTTTACAATAAATCGATAGTTCTTTTTAAATATAAAATGGTTGGTAAGAGTTGCAACTTAGATGACGAAACTGGTTTTCAGCTTTAATCGTCTCCCAATGGTGCTAACATGGTTAGTTAACCAAGTATTCTGTAGTGTATTCGAGTGTAATGGTTTAAGTGTTTTGGAAAAGTGGTTTTCAGATATTATGATTTTGAATAGTTCTGATGCGAAAGCGCTCCACGTTTCGGACTCTAAGGACCGGCTTATCAATATAGGGTTAACACTTAAATAAACGATAAAAAATGTCAAACGAAACAATGGGTATCTATCCGTATCCTTTAGTTACAAGTTAACCTTGCATTGATAAACCGGCCATAAGCGAGGGTTGTTTTCTTAAACAAGACTATAGACCATACAAATTGAAGGAGATTTCAAAACTTTTTTATCCCTTGGTCTATAGAAATTGGTACCTAGTTGGAAATAAATATACCACGACCACCTACCTATAAAAATATGCTAAATTTACACAATTTTCATCAGACATTTTATTTTCCAACAATTCATTGGGCGAAAATAGAAAAAAATGGTATTATGGTTTTTACTAGGTAAAAATAGCTTTCTGGTCGTGCTCAAAAAAAACGTTGCCGTAAAAAATGCCTTAATACGTTTTGATTATAGGCCAGTCAATGAGTACATTGAAAAACGCTAAAATCGCAAAAACTAACGTGTAGTTCCGAATTTTTGGTATGTTGTTAGTACCAGTAGTGTAAATCCAAGTTTGCAGCCTCGAAAGATCTGTGCTACCGTCGTGGCACTTAAAAACCTGGAAATTTTCGGATTTTTTTTAATATCTTGATTATATCTCCTGAACTATGCGTTACATCGAAATGGCCATTCTAAGATTTTTTAGAGCAGATTAAATTTTCTACAATTTGAGACCTGAACCAGCTCTGTACGTCAAATAGAACTCAAGATACAGCAGGGTCAAAATTGGCTATTTTTTTCAAAAAAGTGAATTTTCAATTTTTCGTCAATTTCCGGCTCAAAAATATCGGGGGAAAGTTCACTTAGCCCGTTTCGAACGTAAAAATACTAAAAAAAACAGCCCGCCCGTGAGGATCGAACCCACAACACCGTAACTTAAGGTTGTTGATATGTTGTGGGCTTGTATTAAAGGAAGTAGAGCAACAGCAGGGACACTGGGGACATAGTTTTGTATAGTTGAATAACACGAAAACTGCTGAACGAATGCGGCGCTATGGTACTCTTCAGTGCAATGAAGTGTTGTTTAAAGAGTGGACTGTCATCAAAATGCCTCAGGAGAAGTCACTTGCCAATGATAGCAACAAACGACGAAACAGGCAGTAGAGGATGCTGACTGTGATATCATTAAGACAGCACTCTAAAAAATCACCTCTTTTAAATCTGTGTTAATCATTGGAGAGGATGTGGATCTCCTAGTTCTTCTTAATGGCTTGGGATCCACTATCAAAAACGTATTTTCCAGAAAAGTGGCACAGGTAACTGTGGTCTATTGCAATACTTCTCAACTTCCTTCAACCGGAGAGAGTTGGAGTTCTCCCCCAGGTTTGTGTTGTTTTTGCACGCGTTCACAGGGTGCGACACCACCTCGGTCCTTTTCTGGTACAGGAAAAATAAACTGTGGAGCGCTCTTCAGAAATATCCCGAACTGATAACAATCGGAGAAGAATTTCTCCAACCTATACTGTGACCCACGAGACCATAGCAGACTCAGGAGCAAAGTGCCTCGTAGTTGTATACAGAGGAGACTACAAGGTAGAACATCCTGCGGTACAAAATTTTTGTGACAACGGCCGCCTCTACTAAGGTTGATCGGGCCCGCTTGCCTCGAACAGAAGATAGCGCGGCATTTCGTGCCTACCGAACTTACCATCAGATTCAAAAATGGTTGGGGGTTGATAAAGATGCCACTCAGTGGGACTGGACTAGAACTGAACAGGAGCTCTTACCTACTACCATGATGGGTGAACTGGCACCCCCAACCCTTCTCAAAATTCTTTCCTGCCAGTGTGTAAGAAAGGATGTACCGGAGGCGGCTGCACGCAGGACTCAGATGCTCCTCCATGTCTAAATTCTGCTCTGGCATCTCCTGCCAAAACGTCGCCGTTATCCAGATCGATGAAGGATGGGACGATAACGACGACGATATCGACGACCTACTACCCGTGATTACAATAGAGGATTCACAACCATCTTCGAAACGGCTTAAGTGAACTTTATTACCAACTGTAGCTGTACATTCTTATTATTAAAATTATACATAAATATTCATAAGTAGTGCGTTTAAATACATATTTTGTCGAATTTGTGAAAAATGCAGTTTTCCCATTGTTTGTTTTTTTTAAGATCATGAGATAACTAAGAGGTATACAGGCGTCGTTCTGTACTTAAATTAAAGCTAATTAAATTTACTAAAACTTCTATTGATACGACTTTCATCGTAGGATAAGTATTTCCCCCGATATTTGAACCTGAAGTTGACGAAAAATTAAAAATCCACTTTTTTGAAAAAAATGTCCTATTTAGACCCTGCTGTACCTTGAACATTATTTGATGTACAGAGCTGGTTCAGAGCTCAAATTGTAGCAAATTTAATCTGCTTTAAAAAAGCTTAGAATGGCCATTTCGATGTAACGCATAGTTCAGGAGATATAATAAAAAAACAAAAAAATCCGAAAATTTCCCGGTAGCACAGGTATTTCGAAGCTGCAAACTTGGATTTACACTACTGGTACTAACCCTAACAACATACCAAAGATTCAGAATTACGCGTTATTTTGCGACTTTAATGTACTCATTGACTGGCCTATTACCTAATATTATTATCTTCTTTAGAACAAAAATACAATAAAAAAAACCTGTGTATGTATTTAGCTTTAATAATTGTCGATGATTTTATTTCGAAATACACTGTGCCTAATTATCTACCACCTCGTTAAGTGCGGTTATCTAAAAATTATAGAATAATACAATGTAATAAGGTATGTTTAAACTTTTAAAATTGTCGATTTTATGAAATATTTAATTTTTAGTTTTCATGATTAATAAATAATTGAATTCCTTATTTAATGAACTTATTGTTGATAATTGATTATTTTAATCTGTTTAATGGCTTTGCTAAAACGTTGTTAGATTTTATTGTATTTTGTAGTGCCCAAGAAGACAATCAAACGTTTCTAAATCGAATAAATTCAGGAAAAAAATCTTGAAATCAAACCCTTTGTTTTCCGTTTTTATAAAAACATCACTATCAAAAATAATCTTTATTTTATCCAAAATGATCAGGTTGACGTAATTAATATAGATCCAAATAATTAACATTAAGATGAAGGGTATGCCAATAAAAGTGGGACATCGCCAACTTAGTTTTAATAATAATAATAATCTCTTTACTTACAACAGATAAGTACTCAATTACAGGAAATACATGAAAACACATATGATAATAGTGAATGAAGAAGAAAAATAGTATTGACACTTAAGTTACAAACAAAATGAAACCCACTATTCAGTATTAATTATATGACTTAATATACTGCCTAGACTATCAAAACTAATATTACGTAGAAGAGAGATTTTATTAAAATTATTGCACATTACATAAATTGGAGATTTCGCCATAATATTTGTCCTGTAGTTCTCGACATAGAAGGTTGTGTGATGACGGATTTCAAGTCTGGGTATGTGGAAATTGATTTTATCTAACAAAAAGGGACAGTCAATAGTATTGTGAATTAAACTGAATAAATATTTAATGGTAATTATTTCGCGACGAGTTTCTAATGAAACAATTTTAAAACGGTTCGTTAAAATAGACGTATTAATTCCTCTCGGCGGGTAAATGCAATCCTCCTTAAAAAACAAATATTTTAGGAACCTCCTCTGAACTGACTCAATATTATTCACGTGACATGTGTACCATGGATACCATATGATGACGCCATATTCCAATCTTGAGCGAACGCATGCGTAATATAACAACGTTGGGTTAGAAGTTTTGCTAAAACACTTGCAGTTTCTTAATATGAAGTCTAGCATTTTATATGAGTTTGATACAGCACTATTAATATGGGCCCGAAATGTTAACTGGTTGTCGAAGATAATACCCAAATCTTTGATTTCTGTACATCTGGTTACACTCTCTGAATTTATTTTATAATCATATTCTTCAGGTTTATTTTTCCGAGAAAAAGTGATAATGTAACATTTTTGAACATTAATGCACAGATGGTTCGCACTACATCAATCAGATATGGCTTTAAGTTCATTCTGGATCAATCTACAATCGCTTATCGGTCTTATCTCTCTATAGGTTTTCAAATCATCCGCGAACATTAATTTTGAATAGCTAATAACATCATTAATATCGTTGATGTAAATGAGAAATAGAAGTGGTCCTAAATTGAAGCCTTGTGGTACTCCGGATGCATTAATGTAGTAATCCGAACGAAAACCGTCGTACTCGACAAACTGCCTGCGTTTAACCCTAATCGTGGCAACGTATCTCCTCAGATACGTATATTTCTAAATTTTTTTGTCAACCATCCTATTCTCCTATGAGCGCCATCTGCCAATATTACATGAGTTACGTATCTATAATAACCTGTGAAATTTTGGTGTGATGATATACAATCATTTGAAGTAACAAGAATTTGTCCAAATAAACGATATCAGTGTTTGCCGCCATTTCCAGCTGATAGTTCATTAGTTGCTATTTGTTCGCAGATTTTGTGATGTTTAGGTGGGTAAATCCTTTTTTTATTAATTTTTTGATAAAGATATTGTTACAGGAAACAAGTACCTTCATATTAGATAAATTATTTTTATGATTTTACTAAAAACAATAATTCAGCAAGCCTTACAAAATAATGTATCTGCCGAGATACATTGCCAGGTTGACGAAATCATATAAACGCAATGAGATACATTGCCGGCTTTGTAACAAAATGGTATTGCATCTCAGCAGATACAATGCCTGGTTATATAGAATAATAATTTAGTATATAAGTTATGTGAATACATATACGAGGTGGTCAAAATATAAGCCAGTGATCTAAATTGTTAGAATTATTTTTATCATTGTTTGTATTTGACAAAAAGTGGTAATTTTCAAATGGATTGACAACAAAGCCGTTCTTTTAGGCAGTTCATATGTAGATGCTCATCCCCTGACCACAATAAAAAGATTTGACAAAAAGGCTGGTAGGAAAATTGACGTTCCATGTCCACAAATTGTGAAGCATTATAATGCACATATGGGTGGGGTGGACTTAGCTGATATGCTGGTTGCCTTATATCGCACTGGCTTTAGGACTACATAGGTGGTACATATGGGAATATTTTCACAAATTCTCGATATTTGTGTAAACAATGCGTGGCTTCTGTATAGAAGGGAAGCTACACTCCTCCAAATAACTAAACAAACAAAACTAAAAGATTTCAGATATTATGTCATTGAGGGACTATTGTTGAAGAGTAGGAAAGGGGGCAGACCTTCAAATGAAGATATAAAAATTCCAGGAAAACGAATTCATCGTCCCGTGAAACCCAGGCCTGGAGATGACATAAGACTTGATTCTGTAGGACACCTTCCAAAATTTATCAAAAAAGGTATAGTGAATGCGACCAGAATTGAAACCGTATAAAAACTAAAAGCCAGCAAAAACAGTCGGCATCTGTTGCGGAGGTAAACAGAAATGTTTGTCATAAGAAAAACAATAAAGAGATACCGGCTGTTTTTGCCGGCCTTTAGTTTTTATACGGTTTCAATTCTGGTCGTATTCACTATAGATGCAGAAACTGTCCTGAAGGTCAAACCTCTATTAGTTGTGGAAAATGTGACGTGAGGTTGTGTTTAACAGATAAAAGAAACTGCTTCATTAATTTTCATGAACCATGAAAATTTTCTTTTTATTGGATAAAGTATTTATGTTTTTCAAATAGCGAATTTATATTGTAAAGTTTAACTATATATTTGATCCTAATGAATAAAAGTTATACGATATTTTGTTGCGCTCTGTATATCATAAGGGGTCAATAATAAATATCAGTAAATCAAGTAATGTATATCTGTGGATATGTGCGCAGCGTGCAATGTATATATGTGGATACATATCAACTTATCACGAACCTAGAAAAAGTATCTTTACAGGTACAACTAATTTAAAAAAAAGAAAAAAAAATATTAAAAAATTAAGCCTCATTTGTCATTCTTAGAAGTCTCTACTTGCATATTAATAGGCAGAATAATTTTTATTTTGGTTATTTCTAGTCTTGCCAAGAATAGGGTTAAATAACTAAGACGTAAATAAATTAATTAAGCCTGCGCAAAATCCAAAGTTATCTAATTTCTTTATTAATAAATATAGATCGATTTGATCAAAGGCTTTCTGAATATCCATGTATACTGTGTCTACTTGTCCTTGCTTATCGAGAATTTCAGAGGCAAATTGAGTTAAGCAGGTTAAGTTTATGATCGTAGATTTTTTATCTAAGAATCCGTGTTGGTGCAGGGAAATGTAAGGTTTAACATTAGGACAAACGCAATTATATATTATTATTTCGAATAATTTCACAAAATTACATAAAATAGAAATAGGCCGATAATTTTGGAGTACAGCTGGGTCACCTTTCTTTAACACGGGAGTAATTCGAGCGATTTTCCACATATCGGGAAATGTAGCTGTTCTAAAGGTTAAATTATAAATGAAAAGTAGGGGTTCTAACAAGGCACGACAACAATCTTTAACAAAAAAGCAGAGAATACCATCAATGCCTGAAGTATGTTTGTCTTTTAATTTCTTAGATGCTTTAAAAATATCCTCTACATGTATGGTGTATATATATATATATATATATATATATATATATATATATATATATATATAGGGATGAGTCATTTTGCAAAATGTCTCCATAATTTTCAGCGAATAAAATATCCGAAACATAATGGATACTTTGGTTTTGACAAATTGACAGAAGTAGGTATAGTCTAGATCAGCGCTTCCCGGCACTCAAAAAACGCAACAAAAACTTTACGACCTCATTAAAATACCGTTACACTCTGTCTATTCTACCGACAAATTGACTAGCTTACCTTTATAGGTATTTAATGTGCATCGGCTTGTTTGATGACAGTATGCCGCTTAGCTCAAGGGCGATAATAATTATGTCGAAAAGTTTTTGTTGTGTTTTTTGAGCGCCGGAAATAGATAAACTTGACTATACTCCTTATCTTATTGGTAAAACTTTTATTGCCAAGGTTGAAATGGTTCCTAAAAATTACATGCAGACCAAGTTTTACGTAATTTTATTATTTTAATTTCATATACTTACACAAAGGGCTGATCAATTTAAAAATAAATAAAAAGATTTGAATCCTAACAAACTAGGTAGACCGATTTTAAGCTGAAAGTGTTCTGCAAAATTGTAGTCCTAAATGCCAAAACATAACAAAATCTGAAAAAAATTGTTCTTATTATATTAACTCATAAGGAAGTTGGCTTTCAATTACAAATAAAGGTACGTTCAGGTTTGTATACAGATTCATACAGTTTCGGGCTTTGCCTTTATCTTATGAAGCATTTTAGTGTTTTTTGTTAATATAATTTGTTTTAAATTTGGTTGTCTCCCTAAAATAATACCATGAAGAATATAATCTGGAATGGCTCAATGCACACGTTTTTTGTCGTTTCCAAAACGTGGCATCGGTAAAATCACGTAGGTCAATGCGTTATCTTAAAAATTACGTTATTGTTTGTAAATTGTGTTTTAGTAACTAATATTTATAGAAGTGACAAAATATTTAGTAATTTCTTTTATTAATTATTTTGATAAGGATAATGCGATAATTTTTAAGTAGGTAGGTAAGTTTACAACAGAACCGGATAAGATCATTTTAATTCAGAGATTACTATAAAAAAAAATAATTTTCTCCGTGTGCATAAAAACAAAATAAAATTCCAACGAGCGTGTAACAAACTTCCAAATATCTGACCTCACAATGAAATAGTTCAATTTTTAGGTAGGAGAAAAGCATGTATTATATGAATTACGAATTAAGATCGGGTATAACCAACGCAGAAAAATTTTAAAAGTCGTAAATATACCTATTCGGGCTTACTCTTTAGCGCATACAGCAAAAAATATATTCTATTTCTATTAACATTTTTCCCAAAGTATTATCATGAAAACAAGCACCAATAATTGGCATATAAGTACTCATAATAATTATATTTATTCATCAAATAATTAGAATAAAATTTAACATAATATAAGAAAAGTATTATAGGCAATAAAGATAGAAAAATCCACAGTTGCCGCCCTCTCACTTGATCATTGGAGAGTTCCTGGTAAATAAGCGCAAAGTGAAATACCGGCCAGCATTTATATACTGTCATCGCGTATAAAACAAATCGAAAAAACAAAGGGGCCTTTACAAGAGGCATTCAAGAAGCAGATTAATTTTCTGATCTACTGAACTTCTGAAATCATACACAAATGTGACCAGCGGCATTTTATATTCGCCATCCTATATTTGAAATGAGAAACGGACGCCAATATTATTCCCCCAAACGAATTCGTCGAAGAAAAATATTCTACAAGAATTTTGAAATGTTTTGGAAAATATTTTTTAAAACATTTGAAAACTATTAAAAATATTTTTTAATGTTAAAAATGTTTTAAAAAATTTAATACTGTTATAACAATGATTTTCTTTTACCTTGCGACTTGCAAACAATTTTAAATAGATAGGTGATTTTTTCAATTTCGGCTCTGATTTTTAGACGCCCTTATCAACGTGATCATTTGTTTTCTGATAATATTGTTTGACGTATTATATATTTAATTATAATCGATTTCAGGAAATTTAACGCGTCAACTAAATGTATATTTAAAACAACTGATAATATTCATTAAATATGTACAAAGGAAATATTGTCTAATGTACTAGTTTAGGACAACAGTTCTTAAGTTACGTTAATGATAGAGGTCTGAATAAACCCCGAAAATCAATTTTTTAAACTTATAGCGCCCCCTTCCCCTACACAACAACCACAAAAAAATTGCGTCCTACCCAAAACCTTACCTTCAATGTAACATTTCAATGAACTATGAACCACATACTTTAAAATTTAATCTAATACCTGTTACTGTCTACCTTTCTGAAGGCAGCAATAAAATAATAATTTATGAATTAAAATTAAATACGTTCATTACCGATCTTTAAGCTTTTCTGCAAATCATTGGGTTATAAATTTTGTTTTACATTAAATATATAAAAATAAACAAAGGTGTATAAATATATTTAAAGAGATTTCTTCTTGCAGATATTACAATATGAAACTGGTACCAGGACCTTTGCCGCCCATTCCCACAACCACTAGCATGGATCGTCTCCCCATACCTTTACCATTCAGTGCGGATATACTGTGGAGGTATCCCTTAGGGTTTCCACCGATGGGACATCAAAACCCTCCTTCATCCCCTTTGTACGAATATAAAAGTCAGCTACCCTCTTCGCTACCCTCGGATCCGAGAGTGTGGAACAGGGATGATGTCACCACTTTTCTGCAATGGGCAGAACGAGAGTTTGATCTACAACCCATCGACCATGATATGTTCCAGATGAATGGCAAGGCTATCTGTCTTTTAACCAGAACTGACTTATCTGAAAGAGCTCCAAGTTCAGGCGACGTTCTTCACAATGTTCTACAAATTTTAGTCCGCGAGGCAAATAATTTACAAAGGATGCTACCCAGTAGTCCTGTGACGCCCACATCTAGACATCCGTACCCTCTGTCACCTCACTCACATCCTCCAACTCCAAATTGGAATATTTTGTCGCAAAATACCGAGCCATTCCACTCATCACACGCTGCCTCAATAGCAGCGCATCTTATGGCACAAAGCAATTCGGTTACTTTGAGCCCCGCCCCGTCCGTTGATAGTCAAGCAGGCAGCCCCCAACATGCAGACAATCAGAATTTTAGTCATTCCATCTTCAGTATGAATGGTAGCAATGGAAGCGGTTCCAACCCTTCAGATTCAGACGAGGATGGTTTAGACAAAAAAGGGTATAGTACAAGCCCTCCAAACACCCCTAGTGCCTACTCGCTTATGCCTCAGGTGCCATACATGCCTCCAAGAAGTCCGAAAGAAGCTGCCTCAAGTCCAGCGGCCTTCAAGAGTACCGGACGAGAATTTTTCCCTAACGAATTTCCTGAACCTAATACAAGTAAGTTTTTAGTAAATAGGCTCATTTAATGAGTTTTACTTAGTAGTTGTTACTTCTTGTGGATAAAGTATTACTTAAAATTAGGCGATGTTGAAATTTTCAGATGAATCCGATAAGTGGTTCTCGAAATATATGACTTTCAAAGGGCGTATTGACGCGCTGTGCAACTAACATCATGACGTCACACAATAGTAAACGAAACGGTCGCGTAACACATCAACGGTCATGCATTCCGCTTGAGAACGTCGAGTCAAAATTTAATCATTATTTAAAATATATTTGCATTACACCCTGTATAATAGCAGCTCGGCGTTGAAATATTATTATGAAGTAGCGTAATTCTCACATATTTTTAAACCAAAATGAAAAAGACATAAAAATTGCTAGTATTTAAAATATATTTTACGTTTAAATTTCAAAAATACTGTATTTAATAATAAATATTTTAACATATAGATACTTTCATTGAAATGGTCTTCACAAACAAAGTATGTTGACTTAGTAGTAAGCCTTTTCTATCTTTTCATAGTTTGTAACCATTTCTTTCGCATTTTTAAATCTCTAGGAATGGTAATAAATGTTTTAGTAGGTGTTTTGACCGTGGTGCTTTGATACTCAGGAACAGTACAATATTTATAATTCCTTTTAGTGTCACTATTATACATTGTTAATATAAATCTGTGAAAATACTTGATAATCCGAAATTCTTCACAAACACGCATAAGTTTCAACACACACTGCTTGAGTTAACAACGATTTGTAATATTGTGAAACAGTAATAACGCTCTGTAACTAGCCGCTTCGGCTGGTCAGTTACTATTGAGTGACGTCACGGCCGAGACTCGACAAGGCGGGTGCGGTGGTCCATGTTTATGATTTTTTTTAGATGATTTACGGGTCTCACAAAATTCTAGTTTTTTGCACAGTCTCAGAATTTTAAGATCTTTCCGATAATGAAATTTAAAAAAGTGCTAAATGAGCCCATTAAAAAGCAAGCAATTTCAGCAGAAATAATTTTATTTTCATATTATATACATGAGAGGAAGTTTGAAAACATATTATTTTAGTGGTACATTAAATTTTAAAGCTTATTGATATTTACTCATTTTCGTTTACATACCTGCTGCCTATGACATTATCGAGGACATTACTATCCAGCCCATAACTTTCTAAAATTATTTGTACTATAGAAAAATATGATTTTAATTTCTTGTTTTTTGCAGATGGTAGACTTCTATGGGACTTCCTCCAACAGCTATTAAATGATCCAGCTCAGAGGTACACCAGTTACATCGCGTGGAAGAATCGTGATTCAGGAGTCTTTAAAATTGTTGATCCAGCAGGATTGGCCAAATTATGGGGCATTCAGAAAAATCATCTATCTATGAATTACGATAAAATGTCTCGCGCGTTGAGGTACTACTACAGAGTAAACATCTTGAGAAAAGTACAAGGAGAAAGACATTGTTACCAGTAAGTATATTTTTTCTATTTTACGAGATCCATCTATTGTAGAAGAATAAAGTTTTAGAAACAGTTGTCCCATTTTCTGTAAGCTATATTTCAGTAAAAAGAAGAAAGAAGAAAAAGTCCATAGCCTACTTTGTGAGATCTATTACAAAAACATGAAAAATAGGAAAACCACAAACGGCTATAGCTTCCTTATTTGACGAAATATGGAAAAAGTTAAAGGGATGATAATTGATGGCGCAGATAATAAGAATAACAATGTGTATCAAAAAATTCGAAAAACGCAGTTGGCTTTGACATATATGCTCTTGTGCAAAAATGAAAAGAACAAATCTCAAAGTAGGCCATGACACCATTAATCTCATTTATTTTTTCGCTTTCCAATGATACAAAACATATCACAAAAATTTTAACTGGGATCTGGAATTGGTTGGGAGGGTGGTCAATAAAAATTATTAAACCGCAGCACTTACGCCCCATTAGGCTCCTTGTACATTCTCCCTGTAGGCAGACCCTCGCCTAGGCCTCCAACCAACCTAATCCTACGAAATAGGTGGTGATGCTGCCTAGAGGCATCTCCCTTACATCGGCCAAAGTAGGCCAACGTTCTCCCAAAATGGATTCTCTGATTGATGAGACGGCAAAACAGTCACAGAGTACATGTTGAATTGTCTCATCTTCTTGTTCACAACCTCTACAGAGAGGTGTTTCGTTTAATCTCATATTATATAGATGTTTTCTTAAAGGACAGTGTCCAGTCTGAATTCCCGTTATAAAACGTAGGTTCCTACTGGAAATTGCCAGGTCGTCCATTGCCGTACTCTTGTTGGGATATTTTAGTAGTTTCCTAGCAAGCTGACAGCTGTTGCTTGTTTTTTCATTCCACAGCTTTCATTGTGGGTGTTCTCTTGAATTATTTGTATTATCTCCATGATCGGTAACAGACTGGCTTAGGCCTGGTGCCTTCTTGGCCACTCTGTCAGCTACTTTGTTGCCACTATACTGTGCATGTCCTTTCACCCAGCATACCAGTATGTTATTCATGCTGGAGACCCCACAAGTGCTTGGTGATATTCCCATACTGCTCCTGTGGTAATTTTGTAACTTCTTAGGGCTAGTAATGATTGTCTACAATTTTAACTGATAGTGTCAATATTTAATATTTCACGAAAACCACAATATCATTGAATCGTAAAAGTCAGCTATGCCATGATTAGTGAAAAACAATGCATGCAGTTATTAACAAATTTGACAGATTGTCACTGTTGTATGTTGCGTTGTCGAGTTCTAAAACAAGTTTTATATCAGTAATTATGGTGTACACCAATAATAACAAATTCGATATTATTAGCATTTATTGTCGGTGCAATTTTGATGACAGTCACGGTTTAAGGAGATAGATTTTCAGATGCTCCACAGCCAAACCGAACTTTGTTTGGAAGTTAGTTCAAAATCTAAAAATTTTTTTACTAATAATGGATTTTTCAATAGAAATATGCATTATAAGTGGACACGAGAAAATACACATTGGCGACTGCTTTTCAAGAAAGATTTTCCACGAATGTTTCGGTGTCTTTTAGGAACTAAAGTAATTGGACCTTATTTTTATGATGGCAAATTAACCGCTCGTAGATACCTTAATTTCCTGCAAAACAAATTTTAAGATTTTCTTTATGAATTAACAGTGGCAGAAAGATTAGATTATTCCTATTTTCAACAAGATGGGGCTCCACCTCACACTGCTGTAATATGTACACATTATTTAAATCAAGTTATGCCAGATAGCTGGATAGGTGGTACCTATGGACCATTGTATGGCCAGCTCAATGATCAGATATTACTCCCTTGATTTTTTTTCGTTTGGGGTTACATTAAAGACAAGGTATTTCAAACTGCTCCTGAAAATATTGAGGACCTCAAAACCAGAATTAGAAATGCATATGAGGCAATTACTCCTGAAATGCTCCAAAATGTAATGTGTGAGGTGTCTCATAGAGCACGTTTGTGTATTAGAATGCATGGTGCACAATTTGATCATTTCTAGTTAGAAAAAATCGGCAGGTACTGGAAGCGGCTGGAACCTCCCCACTCGGTGGATCTTTGAAGCCGAAAAGAGCATTAAATTGTGTGACAAAACGGCACTAAACGTAATCCGATCTCATCTAAAACCTTTTCAGATCTTCTGGGGCACTAAAAATACCCTCAACTTAATGAATTTACAGTCATCTATGCGAGTTATTACCTACATTATTGCTTGTTGAATAATATACTATTAGGATATTAACAACTTTAACATCACTTGAACGACTAAGAAAGTCTAGTTATCCTAAATACTACAGATTTGTAAAGCAACAAACTGAAAGTTGGTAAAGTGATAATCTATAATAAATTCACCAACCAAGGTACAGAAAGTATATGATACTGATATTGTTACATCTACCTTTAAAGTTTGTGACAATCCACTAAAAGTTACAAATATGCATCTTATTAACATGACATGACACCAACGTTATCGGATGACAAACGATGACAATAACAATCGTCAAAATTTGCTCATTGTGATCCGATCGCTCACGGCTATCTTTGTTAAATGAAATATTAGCATTTCAATAATTTTACTAGATTTTAGAGGAATATTTGTAGTTTAATTCTTCGATTTGTCTGTATATATATTTAAAAACGGCACTAAACTTAATCCGCCCTACTTCTAGAGCAGTGAAGAAACCCTCACAGTCCTCCTCACACGTGATGTGACGAGTTTCACGATGTAACGACTATGCGCATCGATCATGTCATGCGAAATGCGATCTATGCTTCATATTTGCTTTGTTTTTAATTTTTTTTTCATGGAAACCAAATCGAAAGGGTGGAAGTGTGATATATCATTGAAATTACAATTTTAACTGCTTTTCAATGGTTCTATTGCAAATTGAAAGTAATTATAAAATAAACAACTTGTTGCGTCAAAATGGCACTAAACGTAATCCGATCTCAACCAAAACCTTTTCAGATCTTCTGGGGCACTAAAGAAACGCACACGCAAAGTTTCATTCAAATCTGTTTAGTAGTTTCGACCCTATCGTGCTAACACACATACACACACACAGACATTTTTCAAAAACCACTTTTTTGGGTTCCTAGGACCTCAAAACGTAAAGATTTGATGTTATCTCAATTTTCGTTTTTGAACCAACTTTAGTAACCTCTCACAATTTTATTGTGGAGAGGTTAAAATAAATACACACATTTTCTTTTCATAATGGTAGTAGGTAGTACTGTTATACATATTTTTTGGTTTTTTAGATGTTTATTTTGTACTTGTATTTTTATTTATGAGATATTTGTTTGTTTGTATTAAATTGTAATAAATAATTGCTGAATTATATTTATTATAAAGTGAATTTTTACTATCATGGCATAGCTGATTTTTATAATTCAATGATATGAATTGTGAATTTCGTAAAATATTAATTATTGACACTATCAGCTAAAATTTTTGTGACATGTTTTATATCGAGAAAAAATAAATGGAATTAATGGTGTCATAGCCTACTTTGAGTGTTGTTCTGTTCATTTTTACACAAGTGTATGTCAAAGCCAAGTGCGTTTTTCGAATTTCTTTATACACAATATTATTCTTATTGTCTTTGCCGTCAACGTCCCTTTAACTGTTTTCGTATACCCTGAAACAAGGAAACTATAACCGTTTGTGGTTTTCCTATTTTTCAGATTTTTGTAATATAGCTCACAAAAGATGAAATAAACTGTTTCTAAAACATTCTTCTACAATAGATATTAAGCAAGATATTTGGTGTGGCCTTAGTAAAATAGAGAGACTGTATAGTTTTAGTTCCCAAATAATAATATATTAATCAATAAATGCATTTTTGCCCTGCAAAATTATGTAAATCTTAAATTAAAAAGGGTTCTTTGGTATAGATCACATGATAGCTCATAACCTAGCCATTTTTCGACATATTTATCTTCAAATGCAAAGAATTTGTGTTACTGTACCGATTAATAATAGCCACCATAAATATATAATTTACTTTATAGGTTTGTGTCACAGATAACTAAAGTAAGATTTTCTATTACAGATTCTTGAGGAACCCAACAGAACTAAAAAACATCAAGAACATTTCCCTCCTGAGGCAACAAATGTCTCCTACAAACACAAAACCCCCAACAACACCTGTAATTCCCCACATCACTATAAAACCCGAACCAGCGGAGGTTCCAGAGCATGAGGTAGCCCCGTCACGACCAACAATGGAGTATGACGACAAACCAACGGATTTAAGCATGGATGGACCTACAGACCTCAGTAATAATACTAGACATATTAATATAGTTTGTTCCCCTGATCCACCAATTTCGGGACCTCATCACTAGCAGTGAAGTGATTTTTTTAGTGATTTTAAAACTGAATGTGCATTATTTAGCAAGAATTTGGTGCCAATATTAAAAGACTTTAATGAACATGTGCAAAATAGTGATTTAATTTGTGTATATAGAAATTTTTATGTTTAAGTTTATAGAAACAGTGCAATTCGTATTGTTTAAAATTTTAAGTTATGTGCCAAAATGTTAATTTATTTTTCTTTGGACACAATTAATGGTGTTTTTTTTGCAAAAATTTTGATTATAGTTAAAACCTAAGCAAAATGTCTCTCCAAGAGCATAACTTTGTTTTGATTTTAAAAATATTGACTGGTAATTATAACGTTAAAATGGACGTGTTTTGCAGTATTATATTTTTGGACAATATTTGAGTAATTTTTATAAAGTATACTAAAATCGAGAGTCTGAAAAACACGCCTAATTTTACTGATATTACCAGAAGAGGCAGCTTTAATTTTTTCCATTTGGAAAAATATCACGTATGTGATAAATTGATGACAATATTATTCAGAGAAATTATTTTAAAAATGTACAAAGAGATAGGACTGGAATTAAAATTATGTAATTCTAAATGATCCCTGGATCTGCTGGTAGATCCAGTACATTTCTTAAATGAAAACCACATTCCAATATTTGTGGCCTTTGCCTTACTGTATAATTTTTGAAAAAAAAAATGATAATCTGTGGCTGATTTCCAGCTCTGTTTCTGTGATCTCTAAATAAAAAATTGACTCAATTCGTGTGATTTTAATATATATTTACATATTATGTATACATCGAAAATTGTAAATATTAACTTGTATAAAGGTAACAGATAAATGCAAATAAGAAATTATGGCTTTACTTTAAAATCGTATCGAATTTTGTCATGTTGGTATTTTGTTCCAGTAATTTTAGTTATTTGTAAATACATAACAAATTGTTAACATCATACAAAATTCAAATAGAATTATTACAGAAAAATTGTGTTTTTACTTCCTTTATTAGCAGGGCAGGCCAGCCAGGCACTGGCCTGGGGTGCTGCTATTTCCTTGAAGGCGCCAAAAATAAGCAGGTTGTGGTTACCGTCATTATCGAAAAATTGAAAACTACTCACTTATTATCATTATCGAGACATGCACACTACATTGATGCTAAAAATTCAATAGGCCGGCAAGAGGCACGAAATAATATCGCATAACATAGTGGCACTGTCTTCCAAAGTTCTCAGCTCTGTGATATCCAGGAAAAAGTGCAAACAAATTGAATTTTTGGATTTAAGCAGAGGCATTGCAAGGGCGTTGACCGGAAGGAGGTAGATGTGGTAAATACCCCCTCCCTAAGAAGAGCTGGAACACAAAGTCAGGCTACAGTTCTAGTGGCTTATCTGCAGATACTTATAATTGGTTAGTTTCAATGGTTAATAATCCCTAATTAATTATTTTACTCGATACGAATGATACAATATAGTAACATTAAATGAAACAATTTTTAAAATTTTTCATATTAAATTTATTGAAATTTATTTACGACTTTGAGATACTGTGGAATCAAATAAAAAATGTTTGCAGGGGTTCTTCTGCCGCAAATTCCAAAAAAAGTGGTGTGACGAACTTTCAAAGTAATGGCATCAAAACATATAATACGGAAAAGTAAAATACGAAGCAAAATTTTTATAAAAATAAAATATGTAACACATTTACCAAATCAAGAGAAACTTGGAAAATTTTAGGTCAAGATCAACATAAAGAAAGAAATATAGGTTTGACACCAAAAAAATAGTACATATATTTGCACAACTACCGATCTTCCTCATGCAGCATAATCAAGATTCTACTCCGGACGTAATATTGCATAGCTCAAATTTAACAAATAAATATACTGAAAGTAGAAAACATCCCAGACTTATCAGATCATCTCGGCTTTAAAATATCAATCGATTCACAGACACCAGTTGTCAACACCAAAATAGAAAGGTATAACTTCAACAAAACAAACAAGTAAAGTCAACAATGTGATGCTTAGATATGTTGAAAGTATCGACAATCAAGAAATTCAACGAGATAAAATTTCAGAATTTAACTCTACACTAACCAAGGCTATTTTGGAAAACACCCCAAAACAGGAGGTTCGTTATTACACACAGGAATTACCATCGTTCATTATAAGGATGATTAAATAGAAGAGAAAAATCTATAGAGACCATAAGAAGAATGGTGATGTTGAGCTTAAACGAGAAATCAATAAACATAATAAAATCATACATCAGCTTATCCAACAATATCGAGAACAGAAGTGGATTACAACGTGTGAGGAAATAAACTATAAGAAAGGAAAATATTACTGGAATGACATTAAAAAACTTTCTAAGTATAGAAATAAAAACCAGACTATTCCACCATTAAAAGAGAATGGACAGATCTACGATACACCGGAAGAAAAAGCACAAATATTCGCTGAATACTTTGAAGTTTCATACAACAAGAGCCCAGATGGCAATTTTAATAATGATCACCACCAACCCATCGAAACATGGTTTAACGCAAATTATGAAGGAAGAAATCGAGCTTCTCATAATCCAAATGAATACACTATAGATGAGACTGAATACCATAATACACTCAATCAAGGTAAACATTCGGCACCAAGACATGATTATATAAAAAGATCTCTATTGAAACAACTTGACAATAAAATACACAAGTTTATAATAAAAATTTACGAATATTGTTTAAAATACAGCTATTTCCCAAATGAATGCAAAACAGGAATTATTGTTACAATCCCTAAACCTAATTCAGATCGCTCAAGAGTCAACAACTACAGACCCGATAACCTTACTTCCTGTGCTAGGCAAAAACCTCGGAAAAATTATTAAGAACAGATTAGAAAAATCTACAGGGCATAAAATTCCTGGATACCAGTTCAGATTCAGAGACCACCGATCAAAAATACATCCACTCACTATATTAACCAACAGTATATAAATAGAAATATGCAGGCTAAATAAACACCACACTGCAGCAATTTTTCTCGATATGGTTAAGGGGGCTTATCTATAAACTAGATAGACTAAATTGTCCAAATTATCTTATTTATATATGCATTAGCTTTTTAACACAAAGAATACTTAGAGTGAAAGTGCAACACAAATCAAATTATCATACGAATTTGTACCCCAACAAGGAATTCCACAGGGTTCACCACTCTCTCCATTTCTTTACAATGTTTACTGCTAAGATATTGACCACCAAGACGCTCAACATTTCTCAAAGGACAAATATATTTTGCAATATGCAGATGACACTGCACTAATATCACATGACAACAGTATCAGAGCAACAATGGAGTTGTCTGATTCAGTGGCATTATGGTTCAATAAATGGCGACTTAAACCCAACCCGAGAAAATCGCATTTAATAATATTCTTCCATACTCCATCCCCAACATTGCCCACTATTAATGTTTATAATCACACTCTTCACCCTGAAGCGAGTGTTAAGTACTTGGGAATAACCATAGATAATAAAATTAATTTCAATCATCACACAAAAAATACAAAGAAAAATACCATCGCAAGAGCAAGACACTTTAGTGGCCTCTCTAAGAAAGAAACAGGTATCAACCTTAGAACAAAAACGCAGATATATAAAATGATTTACAGACCTATGATAGAATATGGAAATCTACTTTTTCTTAACCTTAAAAATCCAGCAATGAAAAACCTAAAAATTGCCGAAACCACTGCCATCAGGTACTGCACTAAAATTCGTCACCCTAACAACCAACTACACAACCCCCCCCCAATGCATTACTTTACCAGATGACTAAAGTGCAACCTATAGAAGAGAGATTGGCAGAATTAACATCTAAATTTAAGGAAAAACCTATGAACATAGACCTAAAGAACAATAATTATAAATATTAAAAATAAATGAATAGGTATCTTCCTTGATTTAAGTAAAGCGTTTGATCTGGTGTGCCTTGTGTCTCTAATAGATAAACTAGAGAGGTATGGTATTATATGGGGTCAGTCGTTGAACTCGTTTCGGAGTTACCTATGTGGAAGAAAACACTACACTGAAATTGACCAATGTAAATCAGATCTATTAGAAATGTCTGTGAAAGTTCCACAAGGATTCGCTTTGGGACCCTTACTTTATATTATTTATGTAAACAATTTTTATATTAATAACTCGGTTTTATTTGCAGATGATACATAAATATGGCTAACCAGCAATTACAGGAAGCACACATATGGTTCGCTGACAATAAATTAGTCCTAAATAGCAATAAATCTATTTTTATACATTTCAACACTGGGAATTTGGACTTTGATTACAGCTTCTTAATTAAAACCAAAACACAAGTACAATCAAACAAGTTAAGTCAACCAAATTCTTGGGTTTGCATTTTACTCATAATTTCTCATGGACTGTTCATGTTAATGAAACATATAAAAAAGTAGCTCCGATATGTAATTTCTTAAATCAATTGAGAGATATAACAAACCAACAAGTTTTATTAACATTTTACTATGCTCATTTTCATTCAATAATTTCATATGCAATAATTGCTTGGAGTTCATCACCAGAGGCTGTACGGGTATTCAAACTATGGAAAAAAGCTGTGCACTTTATAGCAGGAGTAAATAAAAGAACTAGCTGCAGAAACATTTTTAAACAATTAAGAATTCTGCCCCTTCCTTGCCAATATCTATTAAATTTACTATTGTATGCAAAATCTGAAATAAGTAACCTTAACACTCTGAACTACAACCACAACTACTCAGTCACCTTAGAAACCCCTAGTCATCGACTAACTTTATATGAAAAAAGCCCCAAGTATTTAGCTGTAAAAGTTTTTAACACACTGCCAAATTTTTTCAGAGCACTCAGTGACAAAGAATTTAAAAATAAGATCATGTTTCGACTGAAGGAAAAAGCTTATTATTCCTTAAACAAATATTTTAATGACAAATTTTAATTGAAATTTTAAAGAACATATTTATTTAATGTGATGTTAATTTGTTATTTTGCTAAATATGATTTACAATTATTGTCAGTTCCATGCATTTTTAGACATATCCTATATCATGTAAAATCAGCTCTTGGATGAATAAATTATTATTATCAACTTAAGCGGTTCACTTTCTCGGCCGAAGCCGGAAAAAAAAAAATTCGCCGACCCCTCGCGCGCGCTTTAGGGGTTCGGCTTTGTGGGGGCCCGGGCCCATTGCTGTTGGGGGTCGAAGCTATTATTATTGATACTGCTAATACTATATTGGAACTGCCCTCGGAAATCGTCTATTGGTAGGGGGATGGGCCCCTTTCTATATAGTGCCGGCTGTCGGTGGAGGGGTTGTTGGTTCGATTTGTTGTGGATGCTTTTCGTGGAGGCCCGTTTCCGTCTTGGGCGGAGCTGATCGTCACGTCATAGGCACTGTAGGGGCAAACAGCATCATTGGTATTGCTGGTGGATGAGTTCATCGTGGTTGTCGGGTAGCTGGTCTAGGAGTAGCATGTGGCCTAACAGCGAACCTGGGCGTCAAATTCCTAGCGGCATCGGAAACTCTTCTAGCTGCTTTGACCATTGACTGAATGATGATTGCGCCAATGTCGGCATCTGGTGGGGGAAAAATACCTGGCGTCAACGATGGGCGTCGTGGCAGTGCATCGACGTCAGGGAAGTTGATGGCTGACTGGCGCTAATCCTGCATCCTGTTGACAAGACGGATGGCACTGGACTGGGCAGATGACTTGGGCCTTTTAGAGGGAGGAGAGCTGTCCTGTGCTCGTCATGGTGGTTCACGCTCGTATTTTTCCGGACCTGGCTTTAAAATCACTATATGTATAGTCCGTTAGACCAGTGATTTGTTTTAGGTCAATTTCCTAAAAAGACTTTGCTTTGGAATTTATTGGATCGTTGGGAGACCAATGATGATTTTGAAAATGATTTTTAGAATGGTATTTTGAGGAACTAATACATTTTTTAAAGAAACCCCCAGATGACAATGCGGTAGCGTAAAATTGGTTCGACTAAGGTATTGTATAATGTTCTTATAATTTTATTACTTAATATGTCTCTTAGCTGGTAGAATTTATGATAAAGCTTTCTAATTTTTGTCGAGATGTAATCTGCATGTTCGGTCCATTTAGGTGTTAATCAACCATTATCCCTAAATACTTTATAACATTGGTTCTTTCTATGGTTGGACAGTTGCATTGTGCATTTTTGATTATAACATTTATATAATTATGTATTTTAATATAATTTTTTTGAGGTTGATCAGCAGCCATGGAGGAAAATGTTATATATTTAGTTTTATTTATATTTAGAATCAAGAGATTGGAACTAAGCACCGAACCAAGGCTTTGCCTCCTGACTTACATTTTCCCAAGTGTCAGCTTGGAATAGAATAGCTGTGTCATCTGCATACGAGATGACACAGCCATCATCAAGAAGGTTTCTCAATTTGTTAATATATATACCAGGAACAGAACCGGGCATAAGGTACTTTGTGGGACACCCGCTACAATTACCTGATCACTACTTATAGTGTTATTTATTTTTACTCTTTGAATTCTCTGTTTGTCAAGTAGTTTTCAAATAACTGCAGCGGACTGGTTCCTAATTTTGACATCACTGAATTTTTCTAGTAAAATTTTGTGGCTTATGTTGTCAAAGGCTTTAGCCAGGTCTAAGAATATAGCAAGAGATTTTTTATTATTATTAAAATGATTCATAATGCCATTTGTTGGTTCAAAAACTTCATCCTCGGTACTTTTGTTAGTTCTAAAACTAAATTGTTTACTGTAAAATATATTTTCATGTTCTAAAAAACCTTCAAGTCTGTCTTTTATGCATTTTTCAAATAATTTTCCAAAGTTATTACAGATATTGGTCTGTAATTTGTTAATTTCCAGGAATCACCCGCATTATACAATGGTGTAACAATTGATGTCTTCCAGTCTTTTGGTATTATATTTGTGCAAATAATTATTAAGTTTATTATTAGTACAATAAATCTGGACCAATTTTTTACACCTTTTGGATTTTATTTTTCAGGGGATAATTTTATGATCAATCGATGGGGAAAAGTGTCAGGAACAACATATTGAAATGTTTAAGACTTGGGTGTTGTAGCAATTTTGTAAATAAATCAAATCACTTTATTTATGCTATATACAAAAGTAGTATTTGCTCAATAAGAGAAAAAAATAACAATATAAAAATATATACAGATATCATATACACCACAATAAAACATAGAAATATAGAACAAACTTTAGATTTAGACAAATGTTTTTAATCATTTTAAATCATCATTGAACTTATATGATAGAAATTCATATTACCTCAGGGGTCCATGCTAGGACCAACGTTATTTATTATTTATATTAACGACATATCTGATCATGTCTCTAGTAAAGTTATTGCATATGCTGATGACAGTACTCTACTGTCAACCCATAATAACATTGAGGATCTTACCATCTTGGCAGCTGAATCACAACATCAAGCCAGGCTAAATTTTTCTTTACTATGTACATACTTCGGTATGCGATGTAAAGCAATGACAGGCGCAGTTAGTACTTGGATGAGTGACCATTCCGACGGAAACCGCGTCCTCGCCTCACACATCTTCCAGCGGCTTGTATATCAGTGTATGCGCGGAAGCTATACAACCTTAGGCGAGGGTTGTATAGGAGATATACCATCCTTCGGAGGGGATGTAAAGCCGTCGGTCCCTTGTCTATTAAATGTTAGGCAGGTAAAAGATCCCTACTCTTCTTAAGGGAAGAGGTTCGGCAAAATTCCTGGTTGGGGGTAGCTCGTCTACAGGCGTCGGTGTTAGGCCTCAGTAGCGGAAATAGGCCGACGTTAAATAAATGTATAAAAAAAAAAATATGTATTTTAATAGATTTTAAATTGTTCTGTGTTGTTGATCCTTTTTATTGCATTTGGATTCAATTAGTTTAACTGCATTTTTTTAAATGGTAATATTTGATCTTAATATACTTATGTCATTGTTTTTATTTTTATTTATGTATCACATTTGTACCTGACAAGTGTATACAATCTCTGTATTGTAACACACAATAGAAATTCTATTATAATAGTCTATTATGTTTTGTAAGTTACTAGGCGTTTCAACATTTAGTTTGTAAATTTTGTTTAACAAAGAATAAAGAATTTAAAGAATTAACAAACAAAACTTTCTCTACTGGGCGACGTAAAATCCTCTGCAATTGCACAAAGTACCGCTTCATAGCAAAAAGGTTACTGTGTGGTGTGCAGTATCCGCCTTTAGAATTTTTGGGCCGTTTTTCTTTGAGGAAAATGACTTGACGGTTACTGTTACATCATAAGCTTATCAACAGATATTGTGTAACTTTGAACAACAATTTAGTAATGTTGATGTAGATATTTGAAGAATATGGTTTCAGCAGGATGGAGCGACTTCCTACACTGCTAGAGATTCTATAATAATTTTGCAACGAATGTTTCCTGGTCATGTCATCTTGAAATTTGGGGACATCAACTGACCAACACGGTCACAGTCAGAATACTGTTATTCAAATAATTTATAATTAGTCTTATAATTATGATCATGCAATCTTCTATATGTACTTATAATAACTTTCTTCTTACAGATTATAATGGACCCCTACAGTCGTAAAAAGTGGTTAAGTTTAATTAGATTAAATTTTTAGAAGACACGTTTGAATTTAAAATGCCATATTAAGCTTACCATATTATCCAGAGCCATTTTTCCATTTTGGTAACAAATCATTTATCAAAATCTTGAGGCTGCAACTTTTTTCTTCTTCTTTTCGATATTTTCTAGTATTACCAATGTTAAGTCTTGCGGACTGTATATGTGTGTCAAATTTTGAATTTAAATTATGTCGTTAGCTAATGCTACAAATTGAGTGCGTATCCTGAATTTTTTTTTAAGAATAGTTCAGAACCACTCCGATATTTACATTATTCACTTATGAAAATTGGGTTCTCCAAAATTGCCCCGAGCTGTCACAAACCACCAGGAGCTAGTTTAAGTTTATGATGCAGGGGCTGCTCTAGCTTTTTTACCGCCCTGGGCAAAATGTCATTATAGCTCCCCCTCCCTGCACTATAAGCAATGTACTTATACCGCACAACAAGCTCCACCTTTTGCGCATTTCCCGGCTCATGAGGTTTTGAAATTCCTTCTTCAGTGACATTCACTTTTGTCTTGACGATTTGCGATTCTTAAAATATTCGTATCGCCATGCTGAAACTGCCGCCCTTATAATGGGCTAGTAGACAATATCGAAAATTATAAAAGTAATAATATAGCATTTTAGGTTGACTCTTCAATATGTAATAAACATAATTTCAAGGTAATTTTACCACTATTATTGGTTTTATTGTAAAATGAATATGCTTAAGATTAGAGTGGATTTAAAATAAGACGGTTCGCCGGTTATCTCGTGACGTTATAGCGTAACATGCGTGCGCATTCAATATAACGCCGACAGAGCCACTCATACGTTTTGCAAAACTTTGTTGGCTCCGCCCTTCCACTAGCGCTCGTTTCTCTGCCGATTACGCTATTACGTCATAGCCAATAGAATAGCCCGAACATTTGCGGCAATATCTAACCATTTAAACATAGTTTAAACTTCATGACTTTTTTATACTATAGGGCATTATTAAAAAATAAAATAAAAAATATGGGTAACCTGTTTTTATGTGTAGATGTTATTAAAATAATAATAAAAAAATTGTCTACTTGCCCATTCTGGCGCCCTGGGTAGCCGCCCAATATGCCCACCGTCTGGCTCCTGAGTTTATGAACTATTTAGAGTTAAAACATGTTTAACAGACCTCTCCTGCTGAAGATATGAATAATCATTCAAAAACGGAAAACTGAGATTTCTCCAAGTCGGATCTCTCAGTTTGTGATTTATTTTTATGGGGCTACTTATAGTCAAAAGTGTTTTCTAATTGACCACAAACCTTGGAACGACTAAAATATAATATTCGGACAGAGATTAACGCATTGAAATGTTGAAGCGGGTGATGAAAAACTTTCATGCTAGGCTTCATAAGTGTCAACAGCGTAGAGGAGGTCATTTGACTGATAAAAATATTTTTTGAAAAATATTTAAAAAATAAAATTTCCCTGTTTCCTCAAGAAACTTGTGTTTAATTTTAGAATAAAAAATTAGCCATTAATAAAAACAACTGACTTTAAAATGGATACTTTATTCTGCCGGACCTGTTAGTATATTAGATGCAATCAATTTCAGCCGCACCAACCAAATCAATCCGAATGGCACGTGATGAAGGAATGGTCAATGATTTCTAATTCTAGCTAAGAAAATATGTCGCTTATCTAAAAAAATAATAAGTTGCCTGCATTTAGTTCTCACTCCTGGAAGAGTTCAGCTTAACTGTTCTACTATTCAACCTATATGTAAGAAATCTATTAAATTCATGTTAAATAATCTAAAAACTACAAAATGGCTGAAAAACTATATTTATATCATAATAACAAATTGGAACATTTTAACATTTCTAACATCTTATAACAACAATGTAAATCTCTAAACCATTGAAATACATTAGACACGATTAACAAATCTATACTTAAGAGGTTTATTGGGTGTGGCAAGTAATTCACTAGAGCTTTCAATATCTCCATAATTATATTCAATTTTAAATTTCCTGCACACCTTAACCAAAAGCATAGCTATCTCCATTTCTACAATTTCTTTTGCCAAACAAGATTTAGGTCCATGTCCAAAAGGCAATGAAGCAAAAGCTTGAAACTCATTTCCAAAGCCGCCTAAGTCGTTGGTTAACCACCGCTCGGGCTTGAATTTTTGTGCATCTTCAAAATATTCCTCTCGGAAAGTATTTAAGTGAGTTGCAAATAAAATATGGGTACCTTTTGGAATAAGATAGTGGTTGATTACTACATCATTATTTAAAAGTCGGCTTAAGATTGGGATTGGTGGATCAAGTCGTAGGCTCTCCTTGATGCAAGCTTGAAGATATTTCATACCTTTCAATTCATTTTTACCTATTGTCGGTCCCTGTGATTGAATCTCTTCATGAAGTTTAATTTGGCACCGAGGATTCCTGGCTAAATGGTAGAACAGAAAAGCAACAGTGTGGGCAGTAGCATTTACTCCAATCAAAAACATGTCTAACAGAACAGTCATTGCATCCTCCGCAACAATGTCTTCCTTTAGTAAGAGGATTTCAAGTAGAGAAATATTTATTAACGAAATATTTCGGTCCTTTTTTTCTTGTAAAGATGTTAGTCCTCTTTGAATGTGTTTGCTTAAGACACTGTCTATCATGTCACAGTTTTTCACTAGTAATTTCCATGCGCGGGTTTCCATAAACTTCCACAAATGAAAACCTAATAGAAAGTATTTTTTAACAGTAACAGGTTACTTAAGGGCCAATCTTTTTATGTCATATTAAATTTATTTGGTACATAATTTCCTTGAATACAAATGATTAATATTCGTATCTAAGGGATTTGTTTACTAAACTAATTTTTTCTTTGTACAACCAGGAAGTAAATGTTTTCTGAATGATATTTGACTGAAAAATGAAGATTTTTCGCCTTAGCCCATAAAAAAGGAGCAAATTTAATGTGTTTCTAGGGTAAGAAGTTAATAATAGACGCACCACTTTCTAAAGCAAACTATCTTATTGTCAATTATTAACTTGTTTTGCAAGATATATTGTTGGTTGTAGAAAAATTACTTGTTATCTACAAAGAGTAACTTTACTCTAATCATAAGTTTCCATTGCATACTCATACAGGAAAATATTTTGCAGACCAGATTTGTAATACACTATAATAAGATATAAAAAGACCAATCCTTAATTAATCAATTATTACACAGAGTGTATCTGAAAGGTATAACATCTGTGCAAAAAGCTAACAGTTATTCCCAAAACCGAAATAAAACTGTTGAATCCAACGGATTATTTCAAAAACAAACTGATTGATACAGAATATGAAGCTCAGTTACACAAAATATTATTACTTCATTCTCAAAAATAGAGCTATTTATTTTATTGGCAACCTAAGTGCAAGTTCAACACTTTAACCATTTGTTCAAGCAAAACCTTCATTCACCATTATTTGTTACAATTTGCCTTTAGATAATTTACAAATTGAATCATATACAGATTGTCTATTTTACGAGGGCCACACCAAAAATTTGAAATCCATAGCCTACTTTGTAAGATATATTACAAAAAACATGAAAAATAGGAAAACCACAATGGGTTGGTTGTAGCTTCCTTATTTGAGGAGATACGAAAAAAGTTAAAGGGATGAAAGTTGACGGCAAAGACAATAAACATAATAATGCGTATCAAAAAATTCGAAAAATGTAGTGGGCTTTGACATACACTCTTGTACAAAAATGAAAAGATCAAAAAGAACAGTAAGCCATGACACCATTAATCCCGTTTATTTTTTCTCTATCTAACGATAAAAAACATGTCACAAAAATTTTAACAGATAGTGTCAATATTTAATATTCTCCGAAAACCACAATTCATATCATAGAATCGTAAAAATCAGTTATGCCATAATTAGTGAAAAACGATGTATTTAGTTATTAACGAATTCGACAGATTGTCACTGTTGTATGTTGCGTTGTCGGACTCTAAGGCAAGTTTTTATCAGTAATTATGGTATACACCAATAATAACAAATTCGATATTGTCAAATATGTAAAAATAATGTCCCGACCGACTCGGCAAGTTCAATAACATAATTAATAAAAACACATTAGAGTCGGTCGTTTAGAGGAAGGTTGATGGCCATTCATTTAAAGGACGGGAATCGGGAGATATCGAAAAAATAAATGTGAGGGTACCGGAAAAGTGAAGAGGTGCAGCGGCTGCAGGAAATTATTGTTGGTTGTTGGAATATTCGTTGATTTATCTAGGGCCTTCGATACCCTCCATGTAGACTTTGTATCCGATAAATTAAATTGTCTGGGAATTAGACGTAATATAAACAAATGTCTTACATCATACTTATCACACTGTAAATTTTATGTTAGACTGGGGGACGGCAAATCAAAACAATACAATGTTGATATCGGCACCCCTCAAGGGAGTGTTCTTGGACCTCAAATTTTCCACCTTTATGTCAATGATCTTCCAGAACACATTAGTGAAGGGAAGATTTTTATGTACGCAGATGATACATCAGTTATCATTTCGCACTCTGACCCAAATGAAATCGTTAACAAGGTTAACATTACTTTACGGCAGTTCTGTGAATGGTGTAATAAAAATCGCTTAATAATTAATGCTGATAAAACAGTCATTATTCAGTTTCACACAAGATTTCAAAAATTCCACAATTTTAACTTTTCTCTGTATAACAACACGATTAAATTTGTTCAAAAAACTAAATTCCTTGGAACAATGGTTGATAATCAGTTAACGTGGGAACCACAGATTACCATTTTATCAAATAAACTAAACAAAGCGTATGTATTATGCTATTAGTCAATTTAAGAATAAATTAAATTCAGATGCCCTACTACCGGCTTATTACACTTTGTGCTACTCAGCAATAAGCTATAATATTATAGTGTGGGGCCAATCGATTCATGTTACAAGAATTTTCATCATACAGAAACGGATTATTAGACTGATTTACAATCTAGATATTCGTACCTCGTGCAGAGATACTTTTAAAAACAAAAAAGTTTTACCTCTAGTATGTATATATATATATATATATTAAAAACATTATTACTCTGTCATGTAAATAAGAATACATTTTTAACACATGCAGACATACATAGCTATGATACGAGACACAAACATAATTTTTATTCAAATCAACACCGTCACACTAGTTATGAGAAGTCTCCATTCTATAGTGGATCTCACTTGTACAATCTACTCTGTACGAATCTTAAAGACTTGCCTGTCCATGCTTTTAAAAAGCACATAAAGAATTTTCTAACTTCCAACTCATTTTACACCATTGACAAGTTCATCTTAAAAATTCATACTAATGTATCTATTGGCTAAAATATATATATATTTTTTTGTTTGTTTGTGTCCTAAATTTGTGTTTCTTTTTTCCTTTGTATTTCTGCAACTTTCTGTATTACTATTTATATATATTAATGTGTTTCTTGTATTTTTTATATATTTTTCTTTTTTTTAATCATATGTACTTTATTGTAATACCTGATTTTATATACTATATTGTACTTTTGAGTGAGTTGGACTGTCAGAATGAAAGAAAGAATGTAAAGTAGTTTTACTTTACTGAAATTTAAATTGTTTTATTTTCGCAAACTATGTGTTTAATTTATTGTTGCACCAAGGGAACGGATCTATCAGTGTCACGTCCGCTACGTCCTCCAACGCCAATACGCACAAATAATGAGGCACTTCAAAAGGACTGGGCGTGACAATATGATTAACATTTATTGTCAGTGCAATTTTGACACTGAGATGGCAGTCACGGTTTCTGGAGATAGATTTCCAGATACTCCACAGCCAAATTGTACTAACTATGTTTAGAAAGTTAGTTAAAAATCTAAAAACGCATGGTTCATTTTCAGAAAAAGGAGTAAGGCGAGGGCATGTTGCGCTAATGTAAGAAAAGTGAATAGAGTATTGAATTATGTTAACCAAAATGAAGAAACCTCTTTGAGACAAATTCACAGAAACTGTCGCATAAAAAAAGACAGTGTAAGAAAACTAGTTTAAAAAAAAAACGGACTTCGATGCTACAAAATGAGGAAAGTTTGACATTTAAATGAGGGAGATAAGCCAAGGAGAGTAAGATTTTGTAGAAGGTTGTTAAATAAAAAAAGGAATGACCCGCTGATATGTAGCAAAATTCTTTGGTTGGACGAATAAAATTTTTCTAATAATGGATTTTTCAATAAAAATATGCATTATAAGTGGACAAATAAAATACACATTCGCGCAGAGAGACTGCTTTCCAAGAAACATTTTCTACGGATGTTTGGGTGGGTCTTTTAGGGACTAAAGAAATTAGACCTTATTTTTATACTGGCAAATCAACTGCTCGTAGATATCTTAATTTCTTGCAAAACGAATTTCAAGATTTTCTTTATCAATTAACAGTGGTAGAAAAATTAAATTATTCATATTTTCAACAAGATGGGGCTCCACCTCACACTACTGTAATATGTACGAATTATTTGAATCAAGTTCTGCCAGATAGCTGAATAGGCACCTATGGACTCATATGGCCAGCTCGATCGCCAGATATTACTCCCTTGGATATTTTCGTCTGGGGTTACATTAATAACAAGGTATTTCAAACTGCCCCTGAAAATATTGAGGACATCGAAACCAGAATTAGAAAAGCATGTGAGGCAATTACTCCTGAAATGATCCAAAATGTAATGCGTGAGGTGTCTCGTAGAGCATGTTTGTATATTATAGAATGCATGGTAGAAAAATAAATACACACATTTTCTTTTCAATATGGTAGTAGGTAGTACTGTTATACATTTCTTATTATTATTTTTTTTTGATGTTCATTTTATACTTGTATTTTTATTTATGAGATATTTGTTTGTTTTCATTAAATTGTAATAAATAGTTACTAAATTAAAATTATTTACTATCATTTTTGTGACATGTTTTATTTCGTTGGAAAGGATAAATAAACGGAATTAATGGTGTCATGGCCTACTTTGAGATTTGTTCTTTTCATTTTTGCAGAAGAGTGTATGTCAAAGCCAACTGCGTTTTTAGAATTTTTTTGTCCACATTATTATTCTTATTGTCTTTGCCATCAACTTTCATCCCTTTAACTTTTTTCGTATCTCCTCAAATAAGGAAGCTATAACTGTTTGTGGTTTTCCTATTTTTCAGGTTTTTGTAATATATCTCACAAAGTAGGCTTTAAATTTCTTTTTACTGAAATATAGCTCACAAAAAAAATGGGATAACTGTTTCTAAAAAACTTCATTCTTCTACAATAGGTATTAAGCCAGATATTTGGTGTGGCCCTCGTAAAATAGACAGTCTGTATATGAATAAGTATGATTAGTTTTAAGTAATGTGTTTATGATACTGTTATGTGCTGCCCTCTAACGAGGAAAGATGTGATTAAGTTCCTGTTCAAGATGAAAGGAAACCTGTATGGTGGCGCCGTCTATGAGCCAATTGACGAACAATCATCTAGTAGATGGGGGAACAGTCAGTTCAGTGAAGTAAACAGACAGAGTTTTTAGGTTAGACAAGAGTTGACAAGTTTAGGAAGAAAAGTAAAGTACATAGTGTTTTAACAGTAGTGAATTTATATTAGATTAAGTTATTATTAGTTGTGTGATTTTTAAGTATTTACTAGTGTAATTTTAGTGATTAAATAAATCAGTGGTTTGTGAAAATTCTTGTTGCAAGTTATTTGGAATCCACAAAGTGTTTACTGAAAATTGTAAGCACGTAACAATACTATTTTTTCAGGGAATAGACTGTGCACGTTGATGTTGACAGCAAGCAAGCACCAGATTGCCCCTTAATTCCATAAATCTGACAGATGTGATTTGCGCAAAGAGGGAGCTGGAAAAAGATTGTTGAAAAGGAACTAATGTCACAAAATGTATGTTATAGTCCAAGATCCTGCTGTAGATCCCATTCAGGTATCGATTTCGTCGATAAAACCTATAGTGGAGTCGGAGAAGCAAAACATAAGGAACTGATTCCCGTGTCAAATTTTTTTTTTTTAACATGTTAGTTATATCAAATACTATACGAAAGGGACATTTTCTACCTCTAGCAACCGCCGCTGCGCAAGTTATCGGCCATTTTGTGAAGAATAAAAAAAGCGAAAAAATTTTAGGCTGTTTGTTGTGATATAGGCTGTCAGCGGTTACAACAATATAAAATTTTTATCTGCACACATAACCTCAAAAAAAATAAAAACTAAAAACTATTATATTTTGGTTTTTTGGTTATAACTTCGGATCTTTTAAGTGAAATTATACTTTATAATGTGAACAATAACTGGTTGAAACGTTAAGGCAAATATCTTATGCAAGTCTTAAAAATTGACTTCAAATTTTAAAATTGATTGGCATTGTATGAGGTTCTTTTTTTTTTAAAAAAATGTAGGTTATTTTATGCACTTTATAATGGTGAACAAGAAAAAAATTTTAAACCTGAAAAAAGTGGAAAAAATCGATTTTATTATTTTTCGTTAATTTTTTAGAAAAATTTCACTTTTTTTGATAAAACTCAATCAATCAATTTTTGACATATTCTGATCTAATTTTGCGAAAAAGCATTAAAAATACATAGAATCAATTAATCATAAAAAAATTATACATATACATATTTATATTTAGGTATAGAATAAAAGCACACTATTTGTTATGTTAATGTATATTTATTGTATTTAAATACTCTATAAAAAACGGAAACATTTTACTCGAAATTGAAGAAAAATATATATATGAGCAATTATATTAATCGTTTTCGTTTTGTCTCACTTGATAAAGAATCATGAGACTGATTTTCAATATCGCTTGAAGCATAATTATAGAATGCATCATCATTTTCATTTCTATCAATTTCTTGATCAATCGACCTATCAGTAAATGATAATGAAGGACCTTCGCTAACACTGTCTTCTAACTCTGTATAGGTTCCACATATACTTAGACTTTCAGCTACAGAAAATGTTTCAGAATTATTTTCTAATTCTCCATTTTATCTTCACAGTTAAAGCAATTTAACCCTTCGCAGTACTTACATACTATAGTGCATTTTAATCCCAGTTTTTTATAAGAACATGCTCTAGTCTTGCACTTACTACCTATTGATTTGCAACTGCATGCAATTGATTTTATAAGTGAGTCTGATAGAGGTTTAACGTTTCTCGGAAGAGTCACAGGTAATAAGCCACTGGAGGTCACGTGCCATCCGTAGTTGCATGCAGGCTTAATATTTTCTGGGAACAACCATTTTTGGATTTGATAATACACTCTTAAAGAATGCCGATTTGCAGCATGTTGGGTGGGTGGTAGCGAAGTCAGCTTACATGCTGTTGATGTGTATTTTTGAAAGCAATAATTAAATCTCAGTTTTTTTAAACTTGTTTTTTTAATTGGGTTCGATCTGTATAACCCTTGTATGCAATCTGCAGTTGCTGAAAATGCCATAGACTCTGTTGCTTCAAGATCATAGAAAACAAGTGTATCTTTTTCCAAAAAATTATATTTTTGCAAAATAAGAAAAATTTTATTTTTTCCAATTCCTGCAAATTAATGCTGACGTAATACCGCTACCACAAAAAGCATGTATAAATAACACATTCTTTTAAATCTGTTGTTTTGAAAGAATATTGTGAATAATATTTGTCTTTCATTTTCCCTATCATAGGTTTATAAAAATAAATATTTTCTGATAAAGATGAAGCAAAATGTGTTAATAAAACTAGCAAATCTATATCTTGACCGATAATTACATTATCGCCTTTTCCATTTTTTTTTTTTGCATCGGCATCAATATTTCTATTTTTAAATTGATTACACAAAATGTATATCAATTATATTTACTTTAATTAAAAAACTATTGTGCAATCTCCTCAAACGTTCTGAGTTTTTCGTGCTATTACAATCAGTACTATATCTATAAAAAATTATACAACAATTCATAGTGGGACAAATTATTATCTCATGTTTAAATTATGGCGGTTTATTTGATTTAAATTATTTTTCAAATGCTGTTCAGTGCCGACAATTTTGAATTTCTAATCATGATAAAATATTCATTTGTTTTTAATTGTTAAATTTTTTAATGCTGTTTATACAGAATATAATTTTTTTTTGAAAAATTAGATCAGCATATGTCAAAAATGAATTATTAATACAAAAATATTGAGTATTATCAAAGAAAGTGAAATTATTCGAAAAAATTTACGAAAGAATACAAGAAATCGATTTTTTACAGTTTTTTCAAGTTTAAATTTTTTTCTTGTTCACTATCATAAAGTGCATAAGAAAACCTACATTTAAAAAAAAAGAACCTCATATGATGCGATGCACAAAAGTAATTGGCCAATCAATTTTAAAATTTGAAGTCAATTTTTGAGGCTTGTATATTAGATATTTTGACTTGAAATTTTAGCCAGTTATTGTTCACATTATAAAGTATAATTTCTGAAAATTTTTTTAGGCCAAAAAATTGATATTTTGATGTCGAAAGAATTTTTTCTTCATTAATTTATCCTTGCGCACACAAAAAAATTTGTTGCGCTGTTTCTTATTAAATCCCTTGTGCTGAAAAAATATTTTCGCGCCCGAAATTTTTTTTTTTATAAATTTTTACACTAAAGAGATCGTGTTGCATTTAAAAGTTTTATTGTAAGTGATAGTGAATAGGCCTATTATATAATAATAATAATAATCATCGCTTCAGTCCATTTGGAAAATTATTATTTTTTGGATTTAGATATTGCATTTAATCTTCTACAGTTCTGTCAGGAAAAATTACAATTTGCATATTATATTTTGTATTTACACCCCATTTTAAAGAATACACATGGAAATATGAGAATATAGAATTCTGAAAGCACCTTTCCACGGAAATATGTATGATGGCATATTATAATATAAACCTGTTTAAAAAGGAAGTGGTTGGGGATAAAAGAACTCATGTAATAACAAATATAAATAGAGAAACTGGCAAGTTATTCCTCCTCCTATATGGATCCATATTTTTTCCGCCAGGAGCCCCATCACTTAACTGCAAGTAATTTAACACCGGATATGGAAAAGATGGCTCTCATGCAGATCCAGGGATTCTTTAGGAGCTTAGGGTTGGATGGGTGAGAATAGATAAAAAAAATTGCAAAAGATCTTTTGAAAGTCAACATGAAGAAGTGGCTCCTACCTTACGACCCATTTGTAGTCGTCTAATCTTATCGTTTAGCAGCAAAGTCCTATAACGTTTTTCTTTATAAGCTAAATTATGACACATGACAAAATTAAAGAAAGATAGAAAACCTAGAAATACAATAGTAACTTTTTAAGTTGGGTTCAATTGTGTAATTTCAGCCTGTGAAATATGGATAGATCTTTGTACAGTCCTTTCAGAGTCACTCTGAGTGTAAATTAGAAGTAACACTTACCATATTCACATCTTCGTATACCCTCTGTTGCGCCAATCAATCCGCTAAGAAGCCGACCCGGATCAGAAGTGGCACTCAATCCACAAGGATCCAAGAATCCCAGTTTCTTATTCAAAGTTACAGAGCAAAGACATTCGAGACACCACTTATAAATCTCATTTTGAAAATTGTTTGGCATCTCATCTTGCTTATTCCGAATAGTACAGATTCTTTCTATAAATTCATCACAAATGCTTTCAATCTGGCTACACTGTTGATCCACCGACGTTTGTAGCGACTGCTCAATAGTTTTACGAATGTTTTCCCATTCTGGACCATACCTTCATAATAATAAGAAATAATATAGTGTTAAGAAAAATTAAGTATAAGTTGACGTATGTTAATTAAAATGAAATTAATTTTACTGCCAAAAACTGTCATTCTAACCATATAATTCAATTTCTCCTCAAACATACTTTATCATCTTAGCAATGACGAAGAAATTATATACAGCATTTATAATTCACATTTACTTGTATAAAACAGGTTATAAAATACAAATAACATAGTAGAATTGATGTGAATGATTTGTTTTTGGCGACAATTTTCCAGAGCAAAATTTTATTGATGATTCTTATATATTTTGACCTCCTGATTATGGAAAAATATTTCTCCAAGAAGTGGGTGAAGCTTCAAGAGCTCTGATACGCTTACATGAATTTTAAAAATCTTTAATTAAAAAAAAAAGTTTTGGCCAATTAGGTGCTGAGCAAAAACTACTTCTGTGTTTGCGGTAATTCTAACAATATTAATTAGAATATTGATTTCCGAAGGAATATTCAAGAACGATAAGCCGGAATCCACGCGCCCAACTAAATACAATTCAAGCAATTCATTTAAAACGTCCTCTACAAGATTTGACAAGTTTCATTTTAAAAATCACTCAATTATCGCACTTCCATATTGAGCAATGATGTATGTATAATTCAAAGTAAATTTTCTGCCCATCAAAAGCTACAGTGTGGGCTATAACATGTTTTAAAAATAATTATTGAAAGTAGGTTATTCGTCTATAGACCAGTCGTCAGGGAGTTGAGAATATCGTTTTAAATTGGACAAAAGATTTTACTGTTGGAACCAGTTCATTTACAGGCCTCTTTTAGACATACTAATTTTTCCCCCTCGTCCGCCCTTCGGAACACCCCCAATTTTAGGGGCAATATCGCTTAAACATCATATTTCTTCAAATATCTCGGTTCTGAATGGTTCTACGAAAAAAAATACGGTTATCAAAATTAAACATAAGTAAATTCTCTATTGAAATGGTTCAGACACTCTTTTTATGTAGTATTAATATTCTTGGAGTTATAGGTGGGGCAAGTTAAGCACCTTATCACATTCACTCTGTATATCGACACTTTCCTATACACTTCCACATTTTCTACCTCCTATGTGTGAATGAATACACTTCAAATTATAAATATTTAAAACAATTGGTATTTACAACCATTATAATTTCATTCAACAGTTTACAATATAGCCGACGAACGAATTTATTCTTTGAATTCTTTTAAATATCCAAAAGAAGTTGTTATTCCTCCACGCATGTGACATAGTTTCTGCATTTTTTAGGCAAGGCAAAGCAAAATTATCACAAAAATCTGCAAGATTACAAAAAATATGTGGAATGTTCTATAGACCCCGATTCTCACCCTGATGTTATAGATACAGCAAGCCAAAAAGTTATTTTAGCCCTTTAAGGAGCAGAACCCGAACAGCATTCTTTGAATCTACAAATGTACAAATGCTTTATTGAGTTAGTGGCAAAAAGTACATGTAACCTTGCATCGTTACCTCCAACTGAGTCTGCTGTATGCCAACACTCTTTTAGAACATACTATCAAATTCAGCAGTGGTACGGTAATACCAAAAGTCCTCAAGATTGGGGTTGGATGAAAAAAAAAATTGTCTGTTTCCTATTACTAGCAAAAACAAAGCTGCTCCACAAGAACTTTTGAAAACAATAAGCTACCAGTGTACAAAAGACTGCAAAGCCCCATGTACTTGAAGAAAGGCTAGACTAAGATGTTCCTTTATTTGTTCTGGATGCAGATAACTTATAACAAGCCGAAGAAACCGAAGATAAGCTTTTTTGGAACAGGATAAATACTGAGTTTGACAAAGACGATGCAGACGATAATGAAGCTGACACTCGCAGTTTTATTGAAGCAACTAGGGAACGTTTTGGACCTTTCAAAAATTCAAACTAATGTAATGTACTGGCAGTAGAGAATAAAATAATTAGAAGTAAGTTAACCAAATAAACAAAAAGTGGATTAGCCACCAATAGTTGTAGACATTTGTAATTTCAAAATTGATAATAAATATTTTTACTTAAACTTCAAAAGTTGCAATTAAACGTAATTGCTAGTGGAAAGCGTGGAAATGTATAGAAAAGTGTCAATATACAGAGTGAATGCAATATGGTGCTTGACTTGCCCCGCCTAGAACTCCAAAAATATTAATACTACGTAAAAACGTGTCTGAACCGTTTCGATAGAGAATTTACTCATCTTTAACATTGATAACCATCTTTTTTTTTTTCGTAGGGCCATTCAGAATCGAGATATTTGCAAAAAAATGACTTTTAAGCGATATTGCCCCAAAACTGGGAGTTTTCCGGGGGGGGATTGTGGGGCGAGAGAGGGGGAAAAATTCGTATGTCTAAAAGAGGCCTATAATGAACTGATTCCAACAGTAAAATCATTTGTCAGATTTAAAACGATGACGACTGGCCTACTACCATTAAATTATGGATTGAAATACCAACACGTATTTTTCCGTTGTCATACTTTTGAGATTAAAAATATTTCTTGTAGAATCTATTTAAGAAACTATTTTATATTATTGATGTGTAAATTTTTTCATAATGATTACTTAAAACCACTAAGTGCTAACACTAATAAAATAGTTGTTTGGTTGTTTAATAGCGCAATTAGTTGAACCGAATGAAAGTAGTGTTTTATGAAATTTATATCAGTAACATTTCTGTAGCTATCATAAAATATCAAGTGGTTGGTTGGGTAGAGCCAATGTACAACTGGTATGAGAGGGAGCAGATGTCGGCGCCTATAAAATAGCAGGAAAACTATTTATTTATGAAGTGAAATATGTAGGTGTTACGCTTGATAAATCATTTAACTGTAATTCACAAAGAAATATTATCTTTATGGACATGTCGAAGAATTTGTAAAAATATTTGCCAGTATAGTTCTATGTATAATCAATTTTTTAACTGCAAGTTTAAGAAGCTAAACAAAAAAAACACAATCTACTTACATTAAAAAAGGCCCTGCTTGGCGATACCGTCTATACTCCAAGCGGTACTTTTCAACAGAATCCAAACAGGAACGGATAGGATATGGACCTTCATTTTTAAAAACTGCACATGCATGCTCAGGTCTGTTTAAAAGCACCACATCACTACCAAATGGTCCATGAAGCCTTACGACAGGTCCGTAAACATCAAAAAACTTCTTCAAAAATTTTGTATTGCCTCCCCAACTTAGTATGCCACCTTTAAATACAAAGCTTGCGTTAAAAATGCATTTGACGCAATTAAATACTTTCTTTACCAAAAAATTTTCCACCGCTAAGGAGGGTCTGAATAATGCTAACGGCAAGTTCAGTACCCATGACAGGAATTGTACTCCAAAATCTTGAAATGATACGAAGAGTTTTAGGTCCTGGGATATCATCAAATGACACAGATGATCGACTATCAATCATGGTACTTGGGGGTTTGATATGTGGCAGGTTCGAGGTTAAGATTGAACTGGTTTTTATAATATCAGTTCCAGGTTGAATATTTACATCTGGCAGTATGCTAGATTCAGATGCATTTACTTTGTCACCTGAGGAAACATAAACATTTTAAACAGCGATTAAATAACTAAGATATCTCATTTTAATTATGTTACAAAAATAATACAGAATAGTTTAAAAAATTAAAATTATATCAGCTAGTAGTATGATCTTAGCTGAATCATTAAGTAGTTCTCATTTATTTTGAATTCTACTATTTACGATAATTTACTTATTGAACTATGGATTAAGTTGTTTCTAAGCACAATCACTTTTGGATCGTGCTTTATCCTTGATGTCATTTACGTGTATTAGTAAAGGGAAAAAAAATAATCAATTTAGTAGTGACATCCAAAATTTCCATCCTTTATTTAATAATACAACAGTTACTAAGGCAAACGGAAAAACTATTTGAGCTGCTTTCATTCATCTTGAACAAAGTGATTGTGATTAGTAAGCAACCAATAGAAATCAAGAATTTGAAAAATATCTCAACTCAATTGGCGAACGAAAGTACCTTTGGTCACGAAACTTATATCATAATCATGTTACATATGAGTTACATTTATGTGATTTTTAGGTTGTCATATTTTTATATTATGTTTAAATAATTAGTGCAGTCATTGAAGCTTTATACCTCAGAAATATTTTACTATGAACCGATTTACATGAAATTTTGGAATTAGGCTTATCTTACCCTTAACTTCAAAAGTGATATTTCATGTAAATCGGTTCATAGTAAAATATTTCGGAGGTAAGACCCTATTTTTCGCTTCAATGACTGCACTAAATAGTCAGGCGTGCATTATAAGTTGCTTAAGTATATCAGCTCAATTTTAGCATTTTAGTAATGTACATTACACAATTTCGATAATAGAAATCAGTTTGGTATAAGCCACTTCCAAAAACCCAGTTCAAATATTTTCTCAAGCTATTTGTTAGGCAATTGCAATTTCGTCTGCTTACAAAGTATAAAGCAAATGTACTTAAAGTTAATAAAAATAATTTTTATGAAAGAAAATAACTACTTACCTTTCTCAGCTTCTGCAAAACTTGTAGCATTTGGAGTCTGTGACATTACAGCAGCTGTCGGTTTTATAGAGTTACTATAATACTTATTCCCCAAATATCTCTTTGGGTAAAAAATTTGAAGATGTTTTACTTTAGAGTGCCACATGTTTATCTTGTTATAAATGACTGAAACTCAATGATTTAAAATGACACTTTCAATTTACAATTTTTATCATTTGTTTTCACAGCCTACCACCAAACATGTTTCTTTTACATCCATTATTCTTCTACACCATCCAAAAAGTAATAAAGTGGTTACAACCATTTATATATGAACAAGTAACTGCTTCTTTTTAATATATATATTTTTAAAATGGCTTTAAAACTTTATTCGTGATTTTAAGTTTGCAAAATTTAGAAAGTAATTAAATTTGATTTGTACACGTAATGGACCATGTGCCAGACCTGTGAAAGTCATTATAATTTGGGGGGACTGAATGAAACTTTTACCAGCTGTTTCTGGGCTCATGTGGAGCAAAAAGGTCGGGGAGGTCCATCATGGGGACGTAGCTTTCAAATATGGCGGCCGTTCAAAATGGCGGCCCGATTGCGAATCTTTAAATTCAATTACCTCGAGATCGGATGGAGCAATCTTGAATTTCTTTTTTTCTAAATGTAGGTGAATGTACGGACTACAGTTTTGTTCGTAATGTTTATGGCCGAAAAAACAGCATTTATTGGTCAAAACTCAAAAAAACGAAAAATAAGGTTTATTTTAATTTACGTTTTGCTGCTTATTGAACTAACGGTTGGGTATATCAAGAACATGTTCTAAATAAGAGTTTTAGAGCAACATCTTACCTTTAAAACGCAAAAAAAGAAATTGAATCAATTGATCAATAAAACCCGACATTTCGAGATTCAAAGTGGACGGGGCAGAGTTGAGCATTAATACTGTATTTTAAAATAATAGGGTTTATCTATCTGTCCGTATAATTTTTTTGTTTTTTGGATTTTATTTTATATTATTTACTTCAAATTATATATGGACCTAGTGGAGTTACTTCTCGCTTTTCTTCGGGCTAATCGGGAAGGAAATTGGTTTCTGTTCTTAACTGCGGTTGAAAAAATGGTGCCTTCGTTTTTTGCACTGGATAGCCCGAAGCCCACGGATAATTAGAGATGAGAAAGATGTGACAGATCTCACAAAACTTCTAGCCCACGAGTGGACGAACCCCTCTGATCCTAATCCTTCAGATATTTATCTGGAATATGTGTTGATGACTCAACAGCTTCTGATCTCATTAATTCGGAAAACAAGGGGAAAATAGCGTATCAAGAGTTCACAGTTCGCCTAAGGAGAAGGGTTTCATATTCCTATTAAGAAAGTGGGTCTGAAGATAAGTAGACCAAAGACAAGCAAAACGGCCAAGGTTGGAAATAAAGAAGTAATCCTCCGATGCGATCGAAATCTATTCAGCAAAATGATTTATATTGCAGAAAATAATAAACTTGACATGAAGTTCAAATATCCTCTGGCACCATTTCCATGGACCCTGGCAAATGTCAATGGGTCTTTGAAGAAAACCTGCAAATCAGTGTTTGCCCATCACTTGGAAAAATACATCACCCCTGCCGGAAAAAGATTCGGCCTGCATAATTGATGCAATGGCTGTACTTCAGCCCATCAAAGGAGAATAAAAAACGTTTAACGAATTGACAACGACTTTTCTCAAGCAGATTTTGAATGTAGGTAGGAGTTGCTGTAGTATTGACATAGTATTTGATGATTACCGAGAGGTTATGATATGATATGAAATTCAGTGAAATCAAGGGTGGCCACAAAGTGGTTTGTTGGAGGAAGCTGTTAAGGAACAGTGACAGCAAAAATAAAATGATAAAATTCTTTATTGCCAGGTGGAAAGAGGAGAAATTTAAGAACATAATTGGAAATAAAGAAATTTTCGTTACAGTTGGTGAAATCTGCTTCAGGATCACGTCTACTGGGAGCGAAACTGTTCCTGAGCTGTTCTGCACTCAAGAAGCTGATTGCAGAATTATGCTGCATGCCGAACGCGGCTACATCATATGAATGTTCTTTGCTTGTCGAATAATACGGATGTATTAATTTTAGCCGTAGATTTATGCAAAACCATGAAAAGCAAAAACTTATGTATTGTGAAGAGCAACAAAAGTGTTTTAACAGTTATTCAAGTTTGATTTCAACATTGGAATGTACGTCATTAACAATTACTTGTTGTCTCCTATTGGAGAGATAAGAGCTTATTAGTTGTAGTGAATTATAATGAAACTCATAGTAATGCAGCTTTTCTATAAGTATGTCAGTAGATATACAGTCAAAGGCTTTAGTTAAATCACAGAATAGAGCTCCGACAAATTCCCCTTTATCATAACAATCTGTTATTATTTCAGTTAGTTTATTTATTGCCATAGTTGTCGAGTGTTTCATACGGAAACCAAACTGTGCTTTATTAAATAAATCTGCTGGATTCACCTCTTTATATACACACTTGGAATTTCCAGAACTCTATACTAGAATTCTCCATAGTTTTCTACTATGTACAAGATGATTGTTTGTCAATTGGCTCATAGATGGCGCCACCATACAGGTTTCCTTTCACCTTGAACAGGGACTTAATCACTTCTTTCTCCGTTAGAGGGCAGCACATAACACTATGTTCGTTATGCCACCTCTTCCAGATATCTTGGTGCAATCGTTGCAGCAACTGCCAACAGTTTAGATGGTTAATGTTAAGATGTGTGAGTACAGCGAGGTTAGGAATAGTAGTAAGGGCTTCTAGAGTGAGAAAATGACTTGGGGTTAGCACAGACAGGTCATTGGGGTCAGCACTTAACGGGCAGTGTTTGAGAGTTGAGAATTGCCTCTACTTGTACAAGTACGGTGTAAAATTCCTCATAAGTTAAGACAGGTTCGCCAATAACTTGCATCAGGTGAGATTTTACAGCCTTAATACTAGATTCTCACAATCCTCCAAAAAGAGGGGTTGAAGGCAGGCTGAACAAATATTCAATTTTTTCTAAGGCTGTGGAATGTTGCAATTAATACGTTATTAGCATCAATAAAATTAGTGATGCAGCGTCCTCGCCGAGCTATGAATGGTCTTTGTGGCAAAACATACGAATGAACAGATACATGCTTTGTGAGACGTAATGCCTCACCTTTTACTGAGTTGTTGCGGACCTCTAGCGTATGCGACCCACCATACGCCTTGGCGTTTTGTGGGCCGCATTATAACAACTGCTACATGTCCGTAACACATTTCGCTATTCTCCACGGGAGGGCGATATATTTGCAACACGTGATCAGCAGAGACAAACGGAAGCAACCATGGTGGTTGGCATGGTAGCTAGTTGTTAATTCTGTGCACTTTGGTTAATCCAAGGCATCCTGGTGGATTTTAGAATTATCAACTCAAGAAAATTTCCTCAATCTGTTGTTGTTCCGTTTAGCGGAATATTTTGTGGTTGTGAGTAAATTTTATCTGCGGAAGCAGGATATTAAATTACACAAGGTAAGCTAACCTCTTCACGCCATCTTGCCCGTTCTCTACCCACGTGTTTCGCAAATTTGCAGGCTCTCCTTTGGAAATACTGTGCCAATTTAAAAGGCGGACTCGACCCCATTCATCCGACTGTGGTTTCCCGTATTATTGGTGGATTGTTCCCTCATCAGTGAGGTAAATTATGTATCATTTGTAGGTTATGTCAGAATTACTCACATTAGGCACGCTTCACGTGCATTTCTGACTTTGTGAATTAAATCGTGATATCTTTAGGGTTCTACGGACAGGGTTTCTACACACTTCAGTGAGAGTTCCACGGACGGGGCATCCACACACAGTGGAAGGCGCCAGGGCTGGTGAGGCTACAATCAACCCCATCTTTGGGTCCATTTCTTGTGTCCCGAAGACATCTCCGTAGGGCTACAGTTCTTCCACGTCCGGACTCGGTATCGTACCACCCTAAACAAGTGTGTTGTGTTGTTTATTTTTTTTACTTACCGGGGACCAGCATGTTAAGATGTGTGAGTACAGCGAGGTTAGGAATAGTAGTAAGGGCTTCTAGAGTGAGAAAATGACTTGGGGTTAGCACAGACAGGTCATTGGGGTCAGCACTTAACGGGCAGTGTTTGAGAGTTGAGAATTGCCTCTACTTGTACAAGTACGGTGTAAAATTCCTCATAAGTTAAGACAGGTTCGCCAATAACTTGCATCAGGTGAGATTTTACAGCCTTAATACTAGATTCTCACAATCCTCCAAAAAGAGGGGTTGAAGGCAGGCTGAACAAATATTCAATTTTTTCTAAGGCTGTGGAATGTTGCAATTAATACGTTATTAGCATCAATAAAATTAGTGATGCAGCGTCCTCGCCGAGCTATGAATGGTCTTTGTGGCAAAACATACGAATGAACAGATACATGCTTTGTGAGACGTAATGCCTCACCTTTTACTGAGTTGTTGCGGACCTCTAGCGTATGCGACCCACCATACGCCTTGGCGTTTTGTGGGCCGCATTATAACAACTGCTACATGTCCGTAACACATTTCGCTATTCTCCACGGGAGGGCGATATATTTGCAACACGTGATCAGCAGAGACAAACGGAAGCAACCATGGTGGTTGGCATGGTAGCTAGTTGTTAATTCTGTGCACTTTGGTTAATCCAAGGCATCCTGGTGGATTTTAGAATTATCAACTCAAGAAAATTTCCTCAATCTGTTGTTGTTCCGTTTAGCGGAATATTTTGTGGTTGTGAGTAAATTTTATCTGCGGAAGCAGGATATTAAATTACACAAGGTAAGCTAACCTCTTCACGCCATCTTGCCCGTTCTCTACCCACGTGTTTCGCAAATTTGCAGGCTCTCCTTTGGAAATACTGTGCCAATTTAAAAGGCGGACTCGACCCCATTCATCCGACTGTGGTTTCCCGTATTATTGGTGGATTGTTCCCTCATCAGTGAGGTAAATTATGTATCATTTGTAGGTTATGTCAGAATTACTCACATTAGGCACGCTTCACGTGCATTTCTGACTTTGTGAATTAAATCGTGATATCTTTAGGGTTCTACGGACAGGGTTTCTACACACTTCAGTGAGAGTTCCACGGACGGGGCATCCACACACAGTGGAAGGCGCCAGGGCTGGTGAGGCTACAATCAACCCCATCTTTGGGTCCATTTCTTGTGTCCCGAAGACATCTCCGTAGGGCTACAGTTCTTCCACGTCCGGACTCGGTATCGTACCACCCTAAACAAGTGTGTTGTGTTGTTTATTTTTTTTACTTACCGGGGACCACCTTCAGTGGTACGGCTGGATTTCAATTCATACGTTTGCATTTTTAACTTGTACATATTTAAGGATTTCATGCATTTACATATATTTAAGGAGGTTCTTTAAATCAAACCTGTGTGGCAGAATCTATGGCAATTTTTGAGGACATTGTAAACCGATGTGTAGCTACACGAGGCATTTTATGAATGTTATAACTTATTAATCGTGAAATTGGCCACAACTTTGAACATCGCCAGGTTACATGCTAGAGAACCAATATCTGTAAATTGAATAAAATAGTGCATTTCATTTTTAAAGAAAGTGTCATTATTTCGTCTGCAGCCACTACATATGGAAATCTCTGTGAGTTGTTAAGTAAGTAAACTAATAATTTATCATAGTTTATGTAAACTTGGGCTTAACGCCCTGAGATAGTCTGAGCTAGAGAAATTTTATCGTAGGCACGTACATCACTTTCCGGGTCAAGTTTGCCTACGATATCTGCTACGCTACAGTAGCCCAAGTGATTTCGTTATGTAATATCTTATAATCATTAATATCCAACGTATTTATTTGTTCATGTACGTGTAAATCCGTAGCAGAGTGTAATATTGTACGCCCCACAATAATAGTCCATGCCTACACAGTGAAAAGATTTTAACTGGCTAATACAACAGGATGGTAAATTGCCCCTTATAAGGTTCAAGAGGAGTAGGTTTAACTCTAAAACAGTTATAACATTTCGAGAGAGTATGAAGAGTTGCACAATGAGGAGAGAATCCAAAAATGCTGGGCTAATAGAAAAAGCAAGGACTGAGGTCCAGGTTGCAAATTTCCACAATGAGTACTTTCAATAATGAGTTCTGTCAAACGATGCTGTCTGGATAAAAGAGCAAGATGTTTGCGACCATAAGACAAACCTAAAAGTGTAAGTCGACCGCCCACCCCAAGGAGACCGTCCTTTCCAATAAAAGAAATTTATTACGCAGAGTTTTTGCAATAGCAGTACCATTTTCCAAGCTTGAGATTTCATCTTGGAATACAATATGTTGAACCCGCTTTACCAAAACTAGGAAAGCAGTGTGAAGTTCATGTTGGGTAAACAGTTGAGTGTTTCTATCATGCATATTTTTGTGTGTGGAGAGGATTTTATCCAGGATAAAACAACCATTCAATCAGTCCAAGCAGACTTTACTTATGTGCAACTTAGTCGAGTACGTTTTAAGCATGAAGTCTATTAAATTAGACAATATATCACGCTCTAAGTGTGGCATAGAGAACCTCTTTAGGGAATTTGGCTTTCTCAAAATATAATCATGCAGGCAACTCATTCAAACCCTGTGCGAAATTCAATATAATCAAGTGTTATTACATTGTACTGCTACTCTATTTATAAATGTCTCTTGGTGTCTTTTTCTAGTTTGGCACTTTCTCTCCATGATATGCCCAAACAAATAAATGTTTTTTAGAATTATAATTCTTAATTATACGATATAAAAATAACAAAAGTAATATAAATAAAATTAGAAAATCACTTCATTGTATTCTTTAAACAAATAAACACTTTGGTACACCTTAAATTCGTACACAAATCATTAACAAAATTGCTGATGAAAGAGTCTTTTTCTGATTTTTTGCTTTCAAATAATATAACCAGATAAATATTTGGTTCCACTGTTGTAAGAATATATGTACACTGCTCCTAAAAGAATAAAATAATACATTATATATGAAGTTAATGGTATTAACTTATAATAATTTATTTACCTGAGAGCTGAACTTGTATATGATTTTGTCTACGTTTAATAACTCATTTGCTGTTTCCGATATCATTTTCAATATCATTTCAAGTTGAGGTGGGCTGCGCTAAAAAATTTATTTATTGAAAATAATATAGATTACCAATCTGAACTTAGCTTACTGGTGGATAAGACACTATTATAGGAAAGCTATCATAATCAGTTGTGTCACAGCTGACCTGATTATCGGATAATAAAATAACACAGGCGGCATCATATTTTCTTTGAAATGCGACCATTCTAAAACAAGTAGATAAATTTTAAATGTACTGTTATATAATATTTTCATCTAAAACAGGACAGAAACTATTTTCATTATTAAAAGATTTTTACACAAAAAGTAGCTTAGAGCTGCCCTGTGATGATAAGGAAACGATATTCTAAGAAAGATATAGCCCTATACTCAGTTAAACACCCAGTCAGCATACTAAACATGTTGAAAAAGGAAGGCGGTTCGCTCGTCATTGAATTGTTAAATTATGCTGCGCAGTGTGAACGGCCTTACTGATGTAGTTGTGTCAGCTCTGTATTGATAATTTTACTCTTGTAGAGAGTCATCCAGTAAATTTAAACTGAATTTATGGTTAGTAAATATAAATTATAAGCTTATTTCCTTTTATGGACTAGTTACGTATGATGACGTTAATATAACCTTATTGATTCCGATGCCATTAAGAAACAAACGATTGACATCAACATGGAAGTAAAAAATGTATTTAAATTTTAATGCACCCTGCACTAAACCTAAGGGAAAATGGGTCCCAGTCGAATTGGATGAAAATTTGGTATAATGTAGTTTATGATGTCCTGATCAAACGTCTTAAAGAAGCGAGGTAGAAAAATGGACAATTTTCGAGTTACATGAGGAAAACGGGTTATATAGTCGAGGCAAGAATTCAAGCGATGCACATCACAGATCGATTCTATAAATAAGACAAGACTGCTAAGAATCATGAAGCCCCATTAAACTGTACCTATGTCTGAAAAAAGCTTAATAACTGGGTGTCAAGAATTACTCTCTTTAACGTAATTAATGATTAAAAATTATGTTAATATTGAAATTTCTTTAATGAGATCACTCGTGACGTGCATCGCTTGAATTCTTGCCTCGACTTTACTACAGTTATGCCTTACAGGATAAGACAAGAGTGAGCATGTACTATGACATGGGCAACGGCAAAGGGCAAGTTTGAAAACTTAGCCAAAGCAAAAGAAATAATATCACCATCTTGTGTCCCACTCGGTTCCAAACAACTTTTATTTAAAACATTTTGTTAAAAAATTCACTATTTTCGAGATATATGGCTACCTCAAGTTAAATGGCGCACCTTGTATATAAACTATTCAAACTGTGCACATCACGAAGGTTTCATACTATATGACTATAATATTTGTGATACTGGCAGAAGGACCTCGGTCGATAGCCATTCGGTTGTCACCAATAAAGTACTTCTTTTTTTTTTACAAAAAAACCAGTCACCCTACTCTGTGGCTCCGACCCTCACAGAGGGGAGCTGGTAATAAATACCAATAGCCACTCTCCATGCCCATGGGGTGAGTAACTACCGGGTCCGCGAATCGTGTGCCCTGAGTAGACGCAATGAACCGAGTATGATAGCCTTCTGCATTCTGCCGGCTAAGATCTCTGCCGAATCTCGGCAGGCCGGTATGATCTTTAGTTCCGAAAGCAGGGTCTGCCTCATTCCACTGAGGGCACCTATAATCAGTACCACTATTTTGACAGAATGGCCCGGATAAAGCCTGCGGAGTTCGAAGAGCAAATCTCGATATTTTGTCCGTTTTTCCTCTTCTTTCAAGACAATGTTGCTCTCAGCGGGGGCTGAGAATTCCACGACATACATTGTCTTGAGTTGGTGGTTGAGGAGTACTATGTCAAGCTTGTTGGCTTGTATTTGCCTGACGGTGGGAAACGAGTAGTTCCAATAAATTAGACACTTCTCATTCCCCACAACGGACTCAATATCCCCCAGAGCGTAAAGCAGCACTGGTGTTTCGTCTATCCCATATGAGTGCCTTAGATGATAGTAAAGCACTCGTAATGCTGCGTCGTGTCTGTGAATATAGGCCGAGACTGCCTATGTCGGGCCAGCCGAGTAAGTGCATTACAGACTCCGGCGCCCTGCAGCTGACATCAGGGACCTCCATACCCATGACATGACGTCGATAGACGAAGGTGTTAAATACACCATCTTGGCAAGCCATTATGAATTCCTCGGTCTCAGATTTCAGCCCGGCTGACCTTAAAAAGGCGAAGGTCAGCCTTTCGGATAAGCCGAGGTCTTCTATATTTTTATAGAAGACCCCGTGCAATTCACCAATAAAGTACTTTATTATTATTATTATTATTATTATTTGCGATATTTAATTATGTATGGTAATAGCATCGCCACATGCTCTGTGAAATCAATTATCCGATGAACCGCTCTCCTCATGTTTGACCTCCTGTAGCTCGAAAACTGTCCATTTTAACTACATTATAACAAATTTGCATCCAATTCAACTAGGACCCATTTTCCCTTAGGTTTAGTGCAGGGTCTCTTCACTTCCAGTTTATGTGAAAATAAATTAAAATCATAATATTGTAACGTGTTTACAATTTTCAGTAAACACTTTGTGGATTCCAAATAACTTGCAACAAGAATTTTCACAAACCACTGATTTATTTAATCACTAAAATTACACTAGCAAATACTTAAAAATCACACAACTAATAATAACTTAATCTAATATAATTTCACTACTTTTAAAACACTAAGCACTTTACTTTTCTTCTTAAACTTGTCAACTCTTGTCTAACCTAAAAACTCTCTTGTCTGTTTACTTTACTAAACTGCATACTTCACTCAACTGAACTGTTCTTCTACAAACTGTCTCTGTAACCAGAACCACAGATTACCCAGAACTGTACTGGATACTAAACTGAACTGTTTATCCTTCACTAAACTGTACTGTACTGTTCTCTCATCTGCTGGCTTCACCTCTTTATATACCCACTTGGAATGTCCAGAATATCATTGTAGAACTTTCCAGAAATATACTGGAATTCTCTATAATTTTCTTAGGCACTACTAAATGGTGGTTCGCCAGTTGGCCCACAGATGGCGTCACCCTTCTGGCCAGGGAGTAATTACAACTCTCCTCTCTGTTAGAGGGCAGCACATAACACTGCCCCCTCCTTAAGCCTGAACGTCCCGGTCAGGCATTTCAGATACCCCAGTATACTTTGCCAGCCTGTCCAGGTGCACGATCTTCATCTTGGACTTCTTTCTACGTTGAATCCTATAAACAACGTCGTTGATCCGAGTGATGACAGAATACGGTCCTTCCCAAGGTGAGCGAGGCTTCGAGAATCCTTCTTCACTCCGCTGTGGGTTATACAGCCAAACCAAGTCCCCCACCTTGAATCCTGCTGAACTGGCATTGCGGTCATATCTAGCCGTCATTCGATCACCACTCCCTGTAGGTGACCTCTTGGCAGCCACATTCGCACAAACCTTGCAACTGCAACACCAAGCCTCTACATCCTGACAGCTATTTACCCAGTAAAATCGCTCCCGTACTCTAGCCAAAGTCTTATTTCTGCTAAAGTGCTCTCTGGATATTCCCTCGTGCACTTCCCGAAGTACTTTTGGTACTCGGCACCTGGGTATCAGCAACCGCATGGTAACTTCTTTCCCATCCGGGCTCTCCCATGCTCTCCGTAATAGGCCATCTATAACCCTAAGTGAATCCCATTGCGCCCATAAAGCCTTCAGTCCAACACTTTTACTGGAAACGTCCTTCCATTCCGGGCGGATTCCTTTTTCTTTCGCCTTCAACATTGGTCCAATTTCATCGTCGTTCAGTTGTTCCTCTCTTAGAACTTTCCTTGACCAGTCCTTCGGAACCTCTATCTTAACTGCCTTCACTTCTGCTATATCCTGCTGCTTCTTTACATTCTCGGCATTCACTTCCTTAGGGCTCCTCTGGCGACAGTACCTCTTGACATGCCCCAATTTGCCGCAATTATAACAGCGGATTCCTTTTGTCAGACCTCCAGCACCTCGCTGCTGCTTCGGCTCCTGTTTCGGCGGTTGCGGTTCCTGTTTCAGCTCCGGTCGCGAACTTAATTCGTTTAATACTTGTGCGACCATATTCTGTATGTCTGTTAACATAACAATCAATCTCATCCTATCAGAGCGGACTTCCTCTTTCTTTGCAGTGTTTACTTCTCCAGGATTCCGTTCTCGACACTGCCGCATCATATGTCCTGGTTTGCTGCACTGATAACACTGAATCAACTTCCTTGGCTGTCCATCGCTCTGTTCTCTTTCCTGCTTCCTTGGAGCATCTGGTTTTGTCATCAACTGGCTTATCATTTTGTGCATATCAGCCATCAAAGATTCCATATTTGATTTTTCTAAACGGTCCTCTTCTTCTACCTTCATGGTTCGTACTCTCGGACGTGCAGTCTCTTTGTAAGCGGCTTCAACCTCGAGGGCATGGATCAAGGCTTCACTACCAGTCTTATCTCGGGATAATCTAAGGACTCGCCTGATCTCCTCATCTCTTATGCCATCGATGAAAGTACCAACTGTTAATTGTTCCTGGAATTCTTTGGGTGCATCCGGGTAAGCCAGATATGTCAGTCGCTCAACAGCTGCTTCAAAATCTTGTAAACTTTCCCCAGCCTTTTGTGTGCGTGATTTGAGCTGAGTGCGGTATACTTGGGCAAGGTGTTGGTCGCCATATCTTAAATCTAGTGCAGCCTCCAAAACTTTAAAATCCCGTTGCTGCGTTACTGGGATAGTCTGAAGCAACTCTGAGGCTTGACCTCTTAATGCTAGCACCAATGCCATAGCTTTGTCTTCGTTACTCCAATTGTTTGCGTATGCCGCTGCCTCAAATTGTCTTTTATAGGTTGACCAAGAAGTTTGACCATCAAAGGAAGGCGGTTGTAATCGAGGACCTGACGATGATAATACCAGTTGGCCTCCTTGTTCTCTTAACAGTCGCTTAAGTCGCTCTACCTCTCCTTCAACTGCACGAAATTTTCCTTCTATATCGGTAACTTTCCCTTCAACGCCAGTAACTTTTACTTCAACGCCAGTAACTTTTTCTTCGACACCAGTAACTTTTTCTTCGACGCCAGTAACTTTTTCTTCAACGCCAGAAACTTTTTCTTCGACTGTAGTCACTTTTCCTTCAACGTCGGTAACTTTTCCCTTAATGTCACTAATTTCTCCTTCGACGTTACCAACTTTTTGTTCAACTTTATCTACTTTTTCCTTGACTTCATTAGCGGCTGACAGGATAGCATCTTGTTGCACCTGTATAATTTTTCTCAATTCTTCCTTTTCTGCTTGACGTCTTCTTTCTTTTTCTTCTTCACGTCTCTCCTGTTCTTCTTTCTCTTCTAAACGTCGTTTTTCTTGTTCTTCTTTTTCTTTCTGACGTCGTCTTTCTTTTTCTTCTTGACGTCTTTCTTGTTCTTGTTTTTCTTCTTGGCGTCGTTTCTCTTGTTCTTCTTTTTCTGCCTGACGTTTCCTTTCTTTTTCTTCTTCGCGTCTCTCTTGTTCTTCTTTTTGGTCTAGCATCATTTTTCTAAATTGCTCGAACATGTCTTGCATTTGCTTTTCGGCAGCCATGCTTCTTGTTTCCATCCAAACAATTAACTCGAAACAGCACAAACAAGTCTTATTTAAAGTCTATATCGCTTCTCAGTTGAAACCACTTAAAAACTACACTAATTTCTAAACAGAATGTCCCAGAAATTTCCTCACACTAGCACAAATAAATCTTGTCTAATGTCTATATCACTTTCCAGTTCAACTCACTTCAATATCTCCAGTGGTTTCCAAATAGAACACTATGGAACTTCGTCGAATTCTTCAGAAATTCTGTTGCAATTCCGCTTCTGACACCAATTGTAACGTGTTTACAATTTTCAGTAAACACTTTGTGGATTCCAAATAACTTGCAACAAGAATTTTCACAAACCACTGATTTATTTAATCACTAAAATTACACTAGCAAATACTTAAAAATCACACAACTAATAATAACTTAATCTAATATAATTTCACTACTTTTAAAACACTAAGCACTTTACTTTTCTTCTTAAACTTGTCAACTCTTGTCTAACCTAAAAACTCTCTTGTCTGTTTACTTTACTAAACTGCATACTTCACTCAACTGAACTGTTCTTCTACAAACTGTCTCTGTAACCAGAACCACAGATTACCCAGAACTGTACTGGATACTAAACTGAACTGTTTATCCTTCACTAAACTGTACTGTACTGTTCTCTCATCTGCTGGCTTCACCTCTTTATATACCCACTTGGAATGTCCAGAATATCATTGTAGAACTTTCCAGAAATATACTGGAATTCTCTATAATTTTCTACTAGGCACTACTAAATGGTGGTTCGCCAGTTGGCCCACAGATGGCGTCACCCTTCTGGCCAGGGAGTAATTACAACTCTCCTCTCTGTTAGAGGGCAGCACATAACAATATATATATATATATATATATATATATATATATGAGCTGTTATTCTATTTCCTGGTGTTCTCCCACGACGATGATTGGCTCCTCCCGGAGCCACGATTGTCTAAACGACATTTCGGCAGAATCTCGTCTGCCATCTCCAGGCTCTCGCTGAAAACTGTCTACTGCTGCCCCTCGTCGCTCGAACTGAACTGAACTTTAATGTATAAAAGTACAGTAAGAAATATTAAGATGGCAGAACGTAGTAATAAAAACAAACAGGATACAAAAATTAATGGCAAAAGACCTACCAACTATCCATCTAAATAAAACATACATATAATACATGGTATTACAAAAGCAACTAGATAAAATGGTGATCTAGGAAGCTCTTAAACTTATTCATTGTTAAGGACGTTCCCAAAGTCTTTCCCAACCTATAAAAGGATCTCCCCTATGTAAACTATCATGCTTACAATAAAAACTTGTTGACAAGCACTGCACTTTTTCGCTACACTCCCTCTGCGCATAGGCACAGAAATAAACTTACTATGTCGCTTAACTCAATCTGGCAATGTCTCGTTTTTATACTCATCAGAACGTGATTTGTTGCTTTGGTCTAGAGTGCATTATCGTATTTTGTGAGATTAAGAATATATTTGTGATTTTTAACAAAGTATAAAAAAATGTGTTCGAGAACAAAAAATGGTAATTTTTGCCATAAATATCAACTTTTATTCTTACAATGTGGCGAGCGTGGGTGCGTCTTTACTATGTACATACTTCGATATGCGATGTAAAGCAACATAAGGCGCGGTTAGTAGTTGGATGGGTGACCGTTCCAACGAAGACCGCGTCCTCGCCTCAGTGTATGCACGGAAGCTATACAACCTTTGGCGAGGGTTGTATAGGAGATATACCATCCTTCGGAGGGGATGTAAAGCCGTCGGTCCCTTGTCTATTAAATGTTAGGCAAGTAAAAGATTCCTACTCTTCTTAAGGGAAGAGGTTCGGCAAAATCCCTGGTTGGGGGTAGCTCGTCTACAGGCGTCGGTGTTAGGCCTCAGTAGCGGAAATAGGCTGACGTTAAATAAATGTATAAAAAATAAAAAATAAAAAATTCTTACGGTAATCCATATTTTCTTAATATCTGTAAAGTACTTGCATTTATTGACATAAACTGTGCATTGACAGCATTTTAAATATTACCGCGTAATTGCAATGTTGCCAAGTCGCGATCTCCTGCTTACCAACTTATCTGAGGCAAGCCGAGAGCGATCGCAAGACACGAATTTTCAACATATTGTACAAAAAAACGAATACCGCTTGCAGTAATTTTTTTTAGAGAAAAATGTTCCTCTCTTACTCTTCTAATAATAGCTCTCAGATTTTGAAGAAAATAGTAGGAAAATTATCATCATAATTAAATAAAACGTAAGTGAATATGGGTTTTATAAGACATTAGTATGTTAAAATGAGAATTTTAGGTGCTAATATTTACAAATTTAGTACCGCAACAGCTACTTAAATTTTACCCATGTATACAGAACATTAATAAAAAATATATGTATACATTTTCAAGATAATCATAAGAAAACTTTTTTTGTTGGGAACATCCTTAAGTAACTGTCCCAGTATATATTATAATTACGTTGAATTCTGTCAACTGGGTTACACTGGGAGACAGTTAAAATCTAGGAGGTAAGAGGAGTCAACTAATCTATTGACTAACTTGAACAACAACAAAATATCAGTATTAAATCGACGCTTTTCCAGTACATCAGATTAAGTTCACTCAGTAAATTTAAATTTGTATAATCTAAACCTAGCTAAAAAGTGTAGTCGCTTCTTATAAACCTTTTTTGACTCATTCTATTGAATCAATATGAAATTGATATTGAGGTGACCAAACCACATTGACGCGTATCCTAGACAAGATTTAACTAAAGAAATATAAAGTAATTTGAGTACATCTGGGGAAAAATCTTTACTATGGCATATGAAAAATTGCTTGTAACCATTAGGTCATAAACTACTACACACCATTAATGTATAGTTAGTATAATTTCGTGTGGTACTTTTGGATCTTATTGTAAAATAAATCTGGCTTTAGACAATTTATTAAACCTGTGATAATCATGATATTGTAGAAGTGTTGTATTTTAAAAAGAAACAATCTACCGAAAAGTTCTAAATTCCCTCTAATTATGAACTAAAAATTAACATGAATGTAAAGGAATTCGAAGAAATTCTTCTTTCTTTGATAACAGCAATATTGAGATAGCACCGTTTCTGCCTCCTGTTGCGTAAACCATAACTGCTATTGCTTTGTTGAAATAAATGATAGAAACTAAATACAATTTGTATCGTTATCACCTCTAACATTATTGCCAATAAGATGAAACAAACTCGCTCTTCAAATGAAAGTAGGCAGTTAGTAGTTATTATCTATATCAAACATCCGCACCACCTGATAAGAAGTTATTCCAACGAAGAGATATATAAATATGTGTATATAGATCATTTTCACCTCCAGACAAAAACTTGTCAAATGATAGAGGGAGCTTCAATTAGGCCTATGGGAGTAAAATAATACGTGAAATGTGTTTACCTCCGATTTCGGTAGGAACATTTTTATGTAATTTATTTATAAGGTAATTGGGAGTTAGATATATTTTTTGTATTTATTATTTATAGACCGATAAATAAATAAATAAAAACATTCTTTCTATTTAATACTTACTTTTGATAATGATCGTGATGCAACTTTGAACACAAGTGTCTCATATCATTAGGGGTTGTCTGCTGGGCCAATGTATCATGAAAATATAAACTAAGTTTACTAAGAACTGTCCCCTTCAGCTTTTGTAACCATTGAAATAGTGCCGGCAAAGGATTATTCTTGAAAACAATACCCAATTTCCATATCTAAAATGTATATAAATATAATTTATATAATATGCCTTTCCACTATTATATGTTTACCTCACGATTTTGCATTTTACTCTCCCAAGCACTTAGTCTTGTGTGGGCCCCATGGACAAGGGCCAGGGACGGCAAAAATTGTAGTCTTTGTAACTCTGTAAGGGCCTTAAATAATTGTTCTAAAATTTCACATTCTAAACTGAAAATAGCTTTGGCAGGTGTCAAACTTATATCTGTAAAACCTAGTGCATTTCTTTGTATGACATTCTCAATGCGATTTAATATATCCATGTAGCGCAACTGTTTATTCATGCCCATGTTATATATCCTTTCATATCTGATAAATTAATTGAAGAAAATATATCACACAACAGGAATACTGGAAAATTAATAATTGTTTTCTAATAAAAATAAATAAAATTTGGAAATTTTATGATTATCAAACTTATGTTAAAAGTGGGGTCGATTTGGGTTTCGAAACGACAGTGTTTTTTCGAATTCTTTTTGTGTGTATATTATGTAGTTGGACTCCCTCTATTATCTGGTCATGTTTGCGGGCGCGAGGGGGTAGTGGAGGGGAGGAAATTTACATATAAAGATAGGGAAAATCAGTTTTTCGGACATAATTCACTTAGTCTAATTCGGATCGAAAAAGTGTAAAATAGATAAAATGAAGGGCGCGCGAAAGCGCGTAAACTAAATTTTGACCCGTCGGAATCAGTCCAGCGGTTGTTGAGATATTGCGATTTGAAGGTACGGATTCGGATACGCTGCGGCAGGAACGTACCGAGAGCCATTTTCGCATATTTTTCAGGGAAGAATGCGACTTGGCGACTTTTTTTTTCTTCTTCCGACAGACACTCAGCACCTAAGTACTGTGTCCAAATTTCAAGTCGCTAGATTGATTAGGGGGGATGGGGGAAGGGTAAACGTAAATGAAATTAAAACTGCTGTAACTTCCGCAATTTTTTCCGCAAATCGGGCAGCAAACGTGAGATTGTGTACTAATGTGCCTAGTTTGAATTCCGCTCATGTATTTCAATTTGCACCATAAATAAACAAATGGTTGCAAAATAACCGATTTATTGTTGTTATTGTTCTTAGAAAAAGTCATTTTTCACCAGGAAGGAAAGTGGTGGGGGAGATTATTTTTCGTCATAGAATGTGGAATTTTTTTCTCCTTGATTTGAACCTGACCAGATTGCGATCGGATGATTAGGAAAGGACAGGGGGGGCCGCAAAATTTTTGCAGTGTAAAAGGGCAAGGGAAAGTGTTAGACACTTCAGACTGGGCTCATTTTGAAGAGCAATCAATCCTATTTCAAGATTTTTTTTACCACGAAGCTTTAACTTCATTAGGGCCTGCACGCGCGCATGATAGATGTATAAAAACGACCGCGGCAAGTCACAACGACGGGTCAAAATTCCAATTTACGCGCTTTCGCGAGCCCTTCATTTTACACTTTTTCGATCCGAATCAAACTAAGCGAGTTTTGTTCGAAAAACTGATATTCCCTATCTTTACATGTAAATTTCTTCCTTCTACCACCCCTCTCGCGCCTGCAAACATAACCAGATGATAAAGGGAGTCCGACTAAATAATATACACACAAATAAAAAAAAAAATAGAAAAAAACATTGTCGTTTCGGGGCTTTTTTCGTGCCAGATCGATCCCACTATAAACAGAAAATTTGATAAATTTCTTGTCATTTTATTTTCCAAACATTTGATTATTTAAAATGAACAATTTTGTATTGGTCATATTCCATTGATGAATATCGTAATTAATGGTAAGGTAAATTGTTTAACGTTTTACAAAGTTAGGTCATTTGGATGAATGCCACCGTTTGCACTGAATGATCTTGCAGTCCACACCATTTTTTTTGTGAAATGAAATTATGTTCAATTCAATTGACCAATAGCAGGTAGCGTGGAAATTTGAATTATTAAGCATATTAAGCAACCTATCTGTATTCTAAACTCATACTACTTTTTACTATTTCATAGTTATTTTTAATGTGTTTACATAGTTATCATTTGCACTGTCTAGTCATAATTTTCATTTTGTACTAATTTACACATATCTGTGTGCAACCTTATTGTTTGAATATTATCAGGCAGGTGTATATGCTCATCTTCATTTGCTATACAACGAATGTATTACCATCACCATCTAGCTCTAAATATAAAAATATCATCGGTACTCTAAAACACAAGGGCGTAGATAAGGGGGGTAGAGATGGCAATTCCATCCCCCCAAGAAGGGCTAGAATATAAAAAGTCAGGTGAGTTAGAGAGTGGCTTATCTCCAGATACTTTTAATTTTTTAGTTTTAATGGTTAAGGGTCGCTCCACACTATAGCACTTATCACAGTTTGTTCTCTGTCCGATTTCAGTCTGGTAAAATGAGACTATGTTTGCATTATACAATCTGACTTAGATCACGATTCAGTCTTGAACCGTCAATATATTTGGCTCGTAATAAATAATAATGTTAACTTAATAAAAGTATTTAATTGCTTGTAATATTTACGGCGGAAAAATGTCATTGAACTTTTCGATTGAAGAAATTAGCTATTATAGCTCTTCCTCTTGATAAAGATTATCAACACAAGAAGAAAACTTGAAGCAAGGAAAAGAATGTGGGTGCATCCAAGTTTAGAGCAACGAAAAACGGAAGGACAATACCCACACTCTCTATCGTCATTTAATTAATGATGAAGAAAAATTTTTGCAATGCTGTCGAATGAAAGCGGGCATGTTCGAAATGATTTTAAAGAAAATCACTCCAAAAATGCTGAAAAAAAAAACAAAATTTCGTGAAGCGATTTCCACACAAGAAAAATTAATTGTATTATTAAATAGGAATTTAAAAACTCTGAAATTTACATTAATTCCATGTGATACACTTGTCGCTTTCACGGATAATAACTGACTGTGCCAGGAACAGAAGAGCATTCACACTATCGGTACAGTCATAACAAGTTCAATCTCGATCAGTCAAAACCTTTTTGAAACTGATTGTTACTGGAGTGGGATTCGACCGGAACTTGTCTGTTAGGGATAGTATGAATGCAAACATTTGCTTATTAGTTAAGAATATGAATATATGAATCGATAAGACATACACTTGTTTTGCTGCAGAAAGAACCTGGTTCTTACCATTTTAAATCTGTTGCCAGAGCTCCTGGATAGTCTCTTACTCAATTATGTTATCAGATTTATTAGAAGTTGAACCTTTTGGGCGAAATATAATCAGGAGTTACGTTGACTTAATAGTCACAGTGAACAGTCCGATTAAACCCACTCACATTTCAACCTAATATCTAAATATAATTCAAGATTATATCCATAGACTAGTCACAACTTTTGAAATTCAGATTAGCCATAAATTCATGGAACCCTAGCCTTTGTCTAATACATAACTACTAATTGTAAGGCCAAAAAAAGAAGTTTTGCAAAAATAATTTTCAAAAACAATTTTTTAGAGAAGTTGATTTTCTAAATTTCTAGTGAAAACTCATATTTTATTTGCAATTTTTTTTTTTCAAACAAGGGTGAAAATTTATTGAATGATTTCAAATGCCATCAAGGATATTTTTTCTAAGATAATTACCCAATAATATACAATATATAGAAACACATAAGCTTAGTTTAGTGCTATACTCTCCATATAACACGGAACTATGAATCAGGTCATCATTACACAATTGCCAGCAATCAAAACTCTGTACTATGTCAACTTACACCAAAAACATAATACAATGTCAAATGTGGAGAAGTGGAAAAAATAGCGAAGCACTTGACAATAGAAGTCCAGTCTTGAATTCCACCAGACTAAGATATTATTGTATAATTGTACAACCAATTAATGAAATATTAAATAGAAGTAAATTTCGGCACCTTGCGGGATTCTTAAAAGAAGCAAGAAACTGAAGCAGCAAGAACACATTCCATGCCTGGGAGGTCCCCATGGACCTCTACCTAGATGGCCCAGCAGGCTACGGCGGGCCCTACGGACCGTTAGCTGGCAAAGTTGTATATATTGTCATATACGCCAGAGGACCACTAATAAAGCAGATCTAACTTATATGAGGGCCCGCTGTGGCTCTGGAGGCTTGTCAGTCACAGCGATTTTTTAAATTTTACTCATCATAAAGAAATTATGGCCAAAATACATATAAAAAGGAGAAAATTTTATTGTAATGTAGAAACAACATAATAAAGAATGATTTGTGATATATTAGATATTATATTATTATTTGTAAACAGCAAAACAATCTAAACAAAAGTGTGGTCCGCTAGCCAGACCGCTGTGGTGGAAGGCACAATAAAATCGACCGCTGTGGCGCAACAGGAAAATGTTTCCCTACACTTTTGTTTTAAAAAAACATGAATAAACATTTTATTGAGCTTTTTGCACGATGTACTCTACTATATATGCCTTGTAGAGTACAAAACTACCAAAAAAATCAGTTGGCCAATGGACATTTTTGCTATATCCTTATGGCACGGAATGTGTTAAATAGATTCAGAATATCAGGCCTCTCTAACTAAATGGACCGGACAACAGTGAGTCTTAGGACATGCACTCTGTCTCATATCCACTGTCCAACTTATCCTAACATCCAATATAATCCAATAATAATAATAATGCCACAATATATACCTACTAGACAAAGACAGCCTCAAGATTTTTTTTTACAAACATCCCAACAATAGTTAAAATACTGAAACAAATATGCTCGTGATGTGGTATCATTTTTCCTCTGCTCTCTAAAAGTTGATCATAAGTCCCACCAGCAGGGCTTAAAGTGCAACAAAGTATTGCTTGTCTTTAAACTATGTCCATATTATCATGATAATTTTAAAAAGTAAGAAAGGTAGATTTTTACACTTCGATAGTCGCAATAACCGTTAATTTTGGTTTTAGATCTGCACAACAATCAGATTTTTATATTTTTTGACTACCTAGGTCTTGTATGTTGTTGAGCAACACATCTCAATTACTTGTATCAAGACCTATATGTTGCCGGAGTTTGTGAGCAAAACAGGAGATCCCAGCTTTTACTGTCCACTGGAAGTAAGAAGGTATTACATGATTGAATATATGTAGGTAATTTACTGAATATTTAACAAACGCAATTCAGTACAGCACAAATAGTGGAGTATGTTAAACTGAAAATAGCGGAGAATAATAAAATTTCTCGTAGCGATTCCAAATTTTGGGTAGTTGTTAGTTGTCTTAAAAATAAGATATTCCTGGAATATCTATGTACTGCAACTGTCGGAACGTTGTTTGAAACTCGAAAAAGAGGTAAATTAACCCTCTTTTGGGGCAATTTTCTGTTTTAAATTTTTTTTGGATCCCTTAAACTGTAAATTAAGCAACGAAAATGTTGTCCATTTATTGTCAATGTTCAACGAACCACCACTTAAATTTTCGTGATGTTGCGTTCGCCCTACCTCCTGTAATTCATATATATGTACGTTTCTTTTTACCAAAAATTGATTTTGGGATAACTTGGGCAAATTTCGCCAGAATAAGATGAAATTTCGTGTGAAGGTGGCTAATAATACCTACAAATAGCCTGCCACATTTCAAGTCAACAGCTCCATCAGTTTGGCTACAATGCTATTTTTTCGAAAATTTTACGAAATTTTTAATACGCTGTAATTTTTTGGCCGTTTATCGTACGACAATTTTCTCCCTGTCAAAAGGTAGGCTTCTTTATGTACTTTTGGCTGATATTACTCAAAAAATCTTTAATATAAAAATTCGACCCATTTTCGGCCATTTACGGTATACATGTACTTGTGCGCAGTGATTTTCCACTGCACAAGGTACATATAACTGTATAGATGTTTGTATATGTAAATATAATTCGCGTGCTTTAGAAAATGCTCGAAAAAATGCACAAAAGGGTATCTGATTTAATGGAGGAATGGTAGAAATGGTAAAAGACACAAATCACATTTTAATTACATTGAAAATACTCATTAGATTTATGCTACTTGTATTGGTCGCTTTCCTGTACTCCTTATGTTGGATATACTCGAAATACTACTGTGAGAGCTACCTGCTTCTGAATCCGTCACAGCATTGAAAATTTCGTCGGTTTCACTGTCGCTAAAGTAATATAAATCTCTCTCAGCTTCGCCCATCACATCGTTCACTTCGTAGTCGAAATTATAATCATCATCGATAAATCTTGTGTTCTCATCTGGCATGTCATCAGTAAGTTCATCACCTGGTGACCCACTGACCTTTTCCAAATTTTGGCAGGTTGTATTCTGGCCAAAATGGCATGAACTGCAACATTTTAAATCCAATTTCTTGTATGAACAAGATTTCGTTTTACACCCAGCTTTACAATCACAGGCAATGATTTTTAACAAATCTTCTGAAACGAGTGATTTGTCTGTAGTTTTTGGCATCAGTCCATTTTCCATTTTACACCAGCCGAAATCAATTACATCCTTAGTTCTTTCACAATACCATCGACGAATTTGATAAAATATTCTTAAGCTGTGATAATCAGATGCACCCTCAGTTGGTGGCAGAAAAGACAGCTTGCAACATTTTTCTTGCTCAGTTTTCCGAAACAGTCATATCTTAGTAAACCTAATGTTTTCTTATTTTTGATGGAACAACCATAAAGAACAGCTATTATTCTCTGCCCACAGGATTTTATACTCTAGACATATGCGTTCTTATTCTAGAAATTATGAAGGATACTTGACAAATATGTTTATTAATTTGGATTTCCCCATCCATGAGAACGCAAAAGTTGTGTCGCACCGAGAAAATGCACGGAGAAATCCAATTATACACGCAAGATCAGCATATTTCAAAGACTTTTGAGTGAACAATTTTTTACACGTTTTGCCATATGCTGGTTTTTCAAAATAAATTTTTTGTGGGAGCGTGTCTTTCAAATCCGCACGCCTTTGAGTTAAAATGACCAGAAGATCGATATCTTCTCCAAGGATTATGATGTCTCTATCTTCTCTGTTCTCTTTTCTTTTAGTTAAAGCGACGTCAATTATATCAAGATCAGCATCGTAATCCCATTTATATGTGATGCAATATTCGTTGAATTTGGAGCTAAGTAATTCAATAAAAGCTACTTTATTGTGAGAGTCATAATAATATTGCCCATATAGTTATATGTACCTTGTGCAGCAGAAAATCACTGCGCGCAAGTACATATATATATATATATATATATACCGTAAATGGCCGAAAATGGATCGAATTTTTATATTACATATTTTTTGAGTCATATGACCCAAAAGTACATAAAAAAAACTACATTTTGACGGGGAGAAAACTGTTGTATGATAAACGGTCAAAAAGTTACAGTGTTTATTGCATTGTAGCCAAACTAATGGAGCTTTTGACTTGAAATGTGACAGGTTATTTTTTGTAGGTATTATGAGCCACCTTCATCCAAAATTTCATCTGATTCAGGCAAAATTTGCCCAAGTTATCCCAAAATCAATTTTTGGCAAAAAAAAACGTACATATATATGAATTACAGGAGGGGGGTGAACGTAACATCATGAAAATTTAAGTGGAGGTTCCTTGAACATTGACAATAAAAGGACCACATTTTGATTGCATAATTTAATGGTTTAAGGTGCTCAAAAAAAAAAAATTGAAAATTGCCCCAAGAGGGTTCATTTACCCCTTTTTCGAGTTTAAAACAATGTTTTGACACTTGCAGAAGGTAGATATTCCAGGAATATCCTATTTTTAAGACAACTAACAAATAACCAAAGTTTCGAATCTTTAAGAAAAATTGTTTAACACTTCGATTACCGCAAAAGCAAAACCTATATTGATGCAATATTAATATATTATATAGCTAAGCCCCACTCTATAGGCACTCTATCATCTCATATAAATTGTTTCTAAGGCAAGACTCAATTGTTATATTATTCTGATCTGATACGGAAGTAGATACCATCTAATAAAGAAAATTTATCAAATTAGGATTCTCCACAACTGAACTCTCAGAGAGTATACTGAAATATAATCGTGTAATTATATAAGGATACAAATCAATTAAATTTATTCTCGCATTCAAGAACTGCGTTATATTCTGACAGTAGTTCTGTACTCTTTTGTCTAAAACAGATTGTTTACAATTGTCCTCCAGCTTTCTAAGATCATTTTTCATAGATTCATAAACAGATCGTAGTGAATTCTAAAAAAAAGTTAAATGTTTAAATTCAATAAAACAGAACTCGAAACTTACATCTTTACGTAGGAAACTCTTATGTTTATTCTGTAAGAAGCCTATTTCAATATAACTTTTTTCAGCTAAAGCAAGCTGTTGTAAAAAATTTAAAAATGTACTCCATGGTGTGACCGATGACTTTGGCTCTTTCTCTTTCTCCTAAGGAATATGACAAAATGATTATGAAATCTTTAGGCGGGTGAAATTATTACTTACGACATGTTCTTTTGCTTTTTCAAAGCACAGTTGAGATACATGAGTGAAATATATATGTAAAAATTCATCTTCTTTCTCCATAATTATCTTACTTTAAGTTAGGAATATTTATATTAAATTGAATTTAATCTCATTTCTACGATTTGCAAGAAGAATAAAAATTGGTAAAAATTTTATGGATCTTGGGCTGCATTATTCTTAATCTGTGATTATTTCATCTCATAACTTTCAAAAAACTGCCATAATGGCAAGGAACAACAACTTACAACTTACTGTCACAGAAAACAAGTATTCTGTGTTAGAATCAGGTAGAATGACAGTATATAAAGCTTGCTTCACACAATTCCCCAACTTTTAAGTAAAATTTATTTTCAAACAGTTTAATATCAATGCAAATGCATTTAAACATCGGCAAAATAATACGTTTAGTTTGAACTTGAATTCGCAAATTAAGTTCTCTCCGTGATGATTAATTGAAATTTTAGCAAAAATTTGTATTTTGCGACTATGCGAAGCAAAATTAATTAATCCACATACAAATATATGACAACTTTCAATTTTAAAAGTAGGGCCACTTTAGATGAATACTTACTACATACAAAAGGCATCGAGCGGCCACGGTGCTTTGAAATACACTTAATGGATGCATCGATTGCATAATTTTGTTCTGGCAGAACTAAAATGAATATATTTGCACGCCAGTCAGCTTGACCGATTATGTTTATGTTACCTATATAGCAACTCATTAGTAATCCAATAATGTGGTGCCAATAAAATAATATAATTATGCTAACTGACTCCGACCAAAGCTCTCTACTTTTTCATGCAAGTAAAGGCACTGTTTGATAGGACAGTGCGCCGCGCACGGCGCTCTATCAGCCAAGAGCCATTCACACAAGTTGTAATCTCAATCTATTGCTAGTTATTATATGAGCATGGTTTGTTAGAGTCTGTATAGATAAGCGAGTGCTCATATAATAACTAGCAATAGATTACAGCTTGTGTGAGTGGCGCTTGGATGACTGGTGCGCCGTACGCAGCGCACAAACAGTACCTTAACGGTACGGTTTGTTAGAACGCGCATGGCGCACAATCAGCTAAGCGCCCTGCACATACGCTGCTAACAATTGATTTATTGTTAGTTATTATTTGAGCATGGTTTGTTAGAGTCTGTATAGATAAGCTCATATAATAACTAGCAATAGATTATAGCGTGTGTGAGCGATGCTTGTGACTGTGCGCCATGCGCGGTGCATTACCCTAATAAACCGTATCTTAAATTAACATGTGTAAACGTCGTGTGGAATACAACATTGTTCTAACAAATGCGTTAGTGATCTGTTCGGCCGAATCGGCTGCACGTGTAAACGTACCTTTACTACCTATAGTGTGTGCTCTCCTTTTATCTTCTGCCTTCTGCCGTTCTATGGCATTGAGAGCACGTAGCATGTGTGAAGTTTGAATCTAACCTACAAATAAAACGGTAACAAATAAATCAAAGATTCTCCAACATAAGAAGAGTTCTCGAATTAAGTTTGTTCTATACATTTGCCCCAGCATCTGAAATGGTAAGAATAACTTTTCTGTGAAACACACATTCTAAATAAATTTGGTTTTAGGGAAAAGCAAAGAAAACGCGAAAAATAGTCGAAAAGCGTTTCGCTAAAATGAAAAAAATGATCAGTTTAAGTGATCCAAGGATAAAAGAGTCCCAGCGGGCACCTCCAAAAAAGAAGAAACCTGAAGATCCCCATGCTATTAAAGTTCATGAAGCACCTCAAGCCAGTTCAGCACTGTTTTTTCAATACAATACGCAACTTGGTCCACCATATCACATATTAATAGACACCAATTTTATAAATTTTTCTATTAAAAACAAATTGGATATAATACAGAATATGATGGACTGTTTGTATGCTAAATGTATACCATATATTACAGACTGTGTATTAGCAGAATTGGAGAAATTAGGACAGAAATATAGAGTAGCTTTACGTATTATAAAAGATCCCCGTTTCGAGCGACTCCCTTGTATGCATAAGGGTACATATGCTGATGATTGCCTTGTACAGAGGGTTACCCAACATAAATGTTATATTGTCGCTACCAATGATAAGGATTTGAAGAGGAGGATTAGAAAAGTGCCCGGAGTACCCATAATGTATGTTTCACAACATAAATATACTATCGAGAGAATGCCTGATGCATATGGAGCGCCAAAGACATGATAACCTTAGCAAATTGTACAAATAAGATTTTACTAAAAAAAATGTTATTTACGTGTTTGTTTTGCCTTTGATCCCCCAAGTTTAAATTTTTTCAAAAGTTTATGTGCTGTGTTAACAATTTTTGCCGAAGCCATATAATTGTAGGATCCAAAATATACAAGTTGTCCTCACAACTACTCTTGCAAGCTAAAGCATCCCCTTTCTCATTACCCTGATTGCTACCATGTCCTTTTACCTAACAGAGTTGGAGGCTGTTATTTTGTGCCGTTATGTTTGCATTGTTGGTTTCTTTTATCAATTGCATAATTAATTCCCACTAGCTTGACCTGTAATGTAGTGGTATATTTGTGTAGCAGTATTGTGAGTATAACTCAAGTTCTGAGTAGAAGACAACCTTGATCCACATTTCATTTTTGAACCATCGGAATAGATCAACACGTTGGGTTTGTACTATATATTTTTTCTGTGATTTAACATTATATAAGTTGTATAAGTAATGTCTATCATTTTTTAAAAATGTGTAACTGCAAGTGAGCTATCTCATTTGAATATTGTCCTTACCAAAGACTACAAATTACATGGGACTACATGCTAACTACACGGGATTACATGATGACTGCATGGTACGGCAAAGAGGAAAAAGGTTTACATTCCCTCAAAAAATGTAATTAACTTCTGGTGATTTTAATTTTTATATAATTGCATCATCAATTTAACTTCAATATGTATTGTCTTTTATTTAGCGCAATAATTATACCAAGACTTTCCAAGGAGTACTATAAAAAGATTCATCTACGTTTTCTCCTAACAAAATTAGTGTGACATAATAATTATAGATCGTGGAAGGTATAGCATTCCAGAGACAACTGTTGCATACAAATAGTAATAAGGTTGTATAATATGTAATATCGGAATGCATTTATTAAGTCCACCTTAGGCCATGGCGAGGGAATAAACCTTTTTATAGATAAGGGTAAATATTCTTATGTACTGTGCAATAAAGCTGTTCTCTTTGCTAAAATAGAATCATGAGATAAAAGGTTTCTATCAGCTAATTGAACAGCATGCGGCGATAAAAAAAAATTACGTAGGCCGTTCACAAATACCCCCTTAATAAATTATGTCACTAATTGTTTTATTCTTGTTTTAAAGATATTGTAATTTAAAGATTTTACATTTGCAGGTAGTTTATTATATAGATTTAAATTTAGCGAGTTTCGTTCAGAAATTGCGAGTCTAAATCTAGGTGCACTTAAGATCTGACCTTGTAGCATAGTTATGCAACTCAGACTGAATAGAGTATGAGTGCTTATTTTTATGTATTTCTAATACTGAATAGAAAATATACAATGACAGAATTGGTAGAATTTTATATTTTATGAACAAGGATCGACATGGGTCATTGAAACCAGCATTATCTAACAGTCTTATAGTGCGCTTCTGTACTGACCAGAGTTCCCGCACAGAAGCACTCCATAGCACAAGTGCAAATGAAAGATGGAGTGATAGGATGTTAAAGTCCATAGAGTTGAGTGGATAATTTTTTGCATACATTTTCAATATGGCTTGTGCATTTTAAACCATTGAGAGTGATACCTAACAGCTTTACGGTACTACCAGTAATAAAGTTATTAGAAGAAAAGACACTTTGTTGTGTTTTCCCTCGATTTAACATGTGTTGGTTAGGTGTAAACCATTGATCAGCTCTGTTTTCGGCTTCAAAGGCCATTTGCTGTAATTTAGAAATATCGTCATGAGAAACAGGTAAGGAAGAATCGTCAGGAAAGCATATGCATATTACAGGAAGTAGTGAATGAAATATATCGTTCAGATAAATAATAAATAACAGTGGTTCCAGGACCGATCCCTGGGGCACGCCATACACTTTTAATAAGTTAGATGATATGACACTTAGTACGACTTTCTGTGTCCTATTTTGCAGACAGGATTTAATGAAGTTTAGAGGTATGTCTCTCACACCATAAAAATTTAATTTACTTAGCAGGATGTTATGAGAGACACACTTGAAGGCCTTGGTGAGGTCACACAGTGTAAGTGCTGTGAACTTGCCCTCCTCAAAGCCCTTTACTACGTCACACACCACCCTGCCAACGGCTACGACCGTGGAGCAGTTCCTGCAGAAACCGACTTGAAAACTATTCAAAAATTTATTGTTTTCGAAAAATTTCATTTATCTATGTTTAAAGATGATATCAGTTATTTTGCCAAAAATTGGTACTATTGAAATAGGATTATAGTCGTCGGGTTCATCCGGTTAACCTGTTTTGGGAAACCTTAAAAATGTCAGGGAAGACACCTTGAGAAAAACAAAGATTAATTAGTTCAGTTAAGGGCATTACAAAAATATCGACAGTTTCTTTAATAATTATTACATTTAGTTCATAAATGTCAAAGGAATTTGAATTTTTTTAATTACGTATGGCCGCCCTGAAAGGAATTTTGTAATTCTGGCATATTTTCCAAGAAGTCGGTAGCACAATGAATAGTATGCGGTAGAGTTTTTATCACATTTTCTGCTACACTAGTAAAAACATCATTAAAGTGATCTGGAGATATAGAACATTCAGTATTGTTAGATTTATTATGATTTCATCCAAGGTTTATGGGTTTCTAGCTATCTTTTGATTTATTATTAGAGTTTAATATATAAGAATGATTGGCAGCCTTTTTTGATTCAGTTATTGCATGTTTGTAAACATTTTTGTAAGAGTTAAAGGCAGTTTTCTCCCTTGAATCTTTGGTAACTTCATATACAGTTTTCATGCAGATAATGTGTCCCTCATTTCCTTTAGTTCATCGTGGGGGGTGTGGTTATTATGATGGATAAACCTCCAAAGGGAAAAAGTTTATATGAGCTAGGGATATTTACTAAGAAATGATATAAATAATTTATGTTATAATCTGAATTTTTAAAGATAATCCAATTTATATTTAACAGTGATTTTTTTTAGTCCATTTTTAGTAATGCTTCTTTCGAAGACATTATTTAATTTTACATTGGATTTGGTATAAAAATTTATATACTGACAATAATGATCCGAAAGGCAGAGGTCTACCATTCCAACATTGTAGACATATCCATGAGATTAGTCAAAATATTATCTATGCAGCTTGATTGACCCACAGGCAACCCTTGTAAAATCTTTTATGGTAATCTTAAGTCCAAATGAATGAACCAAGTCAATCGAGCTTTTGCTTTTTGTATTTACTTTATTTAGGTCTTTATTAAAATACCCAAGTATTATAATTTTATTAAATTTGCCAGAAATCATAGTCAGCATTCCTGAGAATTTTTCCAAAAAAACATTTAGGTCACCGTGACTTGAAGACTATCCCAGTTTTAGGCTCACATAATTTAATCCCACAAAATTCTGCGTGTGTTCAGTACAAAAATGTCAAGCCATTTTTTGTGAAAATGCAAACACCACCATGTTTTTTTATTGTGCTGCAAAAAAATTTGCTAATTTAAAGTTTGCAAGATTGACAGTTTTTAAACAGTCTTCGGTGAGCGAATGAGCGATGATATTGACGAGTGTATTGATTTACTTCTTTTAGAATTATTTAAGATCACTTCAGTTAGTGCTAAAGATATGCTTCATGTAATAATATGATATTTTCTAGTGCGTAAATAATTTTAAGAACATATTTAACAATACCAATTACAAATTAAGAACCAGAAAGAACTTTTTCAAAAGTTAAGATTAATAAAATATAAGTTAAGGTTCACAATAATGGGTGAGTCCAGACTGGCAGCTTTAACACATGATGTTTTAAGGGAAATAAATTTTGAGGTATTAATACAAATATTTGTAAGAAACAAACTATGTAAAAAGGCTTTTTAATATATACATAGGTAATTATTTTATTTTGGACAGGTATTTGACTTATAAATATACATTTTTTAAAATTTTCTACTACCAACTACCTTGTAGTGAATGCAGGTTTATATTGTCATTTAGTTTTGTAGTTTTTTTGTTAACTTGTCACAACAACGTTTATTTTATTTTAAAAATTTGTTTTGAGCTTTTATTAAAATGTTGATTGTTATTTCGGTGTGTATTTGTTTATTCTATAAGTTAAGATCTGAAAAACGTATTGGCACCAAGCCCACCAACCATTAAGTCCACCGCTTCTTCAATGCACTGCCGTCAGATATCACTTACAATTTCAAATATCTGAACTTATGTAATGATTATTTCTTCCCATTTCTATTAAATTTACTTTTTTATATCTCTAAATTCCCATATCCCTGGTCATCACACAAAGTTCTTATGATAAATATGCAACCCCAACTAATTAATGTAAGAAAAACATTGTATAAATAAAACATCAAGTTTAATAATAGAAAAACATTTTTTATCCGTACAATGCAAGTAAATATTGTGTATATTTTTCTTAAATATGTATATCATACACATCTAGTCTTCTTTAATAGGTCTGATCTTCCAGGCTCCGATTGTATAACGCAACCATATAAGGCCTAAATCAGCACCCATCTCAATCCAACTCCAAAAAGGAGTCACCTTCGATCCATCAATTTCAGTCCACGTTACAGCAATTTCCGTTATAGGTATTTTAAGCGTTTGTGCTATGTAAAGTAGTTCTACATCAAAAGCCCTGAAACAAAAACAAATGGAGACATTTTTTGTACAGATCTGGTTGTTTTGTAGATTCTATTTTATAGATCTCTAGTCAAATTGCAAATTGAAGTATATAACTGTACAAGTTAACACATGTTTGACTATATATTGAATATTTCAAATTGCATCCATATTTTTCTTGTATGATAGCATAAGGATAGTTATTTATGCAACTAATGTTGGAAGTACAGCAAAAAGTGAGGAAGATGTTGAACAAGACTCACTAGATCACAGAAACTAAGCATCAATGTCAAAATTGTTTATTTACGCTGTTGCTAAATAAATAGACTTTTTTGTATCGTCATAGTTTGATGAGAATTTCAGGTGTTAGGTATCATGAGGTATCCGGGATATAGAGAGTCGTAATTACCTGTGGTGTTATATTTATTATTTGAGACAATTTTCATGATATGAATCTTCTTTGTGACGAAACATCTATTTATTCTTTTCATAAGACGAAAGCTGCTTTTTAAAATTTAATCCCGAATTCGTGATATATTGCGGCTGAGGCACGGAATGCCAGTTTTATGGGAAAAATAGTTTTGCATTATAATTTGAGTTTTTGGGTACAATGTGTAAATTATAGGAAAATGCATTAGCAACCGGCTTTTAGAACATCTTAATAAATATAATATCAAATTCTCCATTTGGAATTAGAGATCAAGGGTGTTTACCATCGATGCAATGTATAATGTGACAAGTTATTTATATCAAAAGCCATTAGCAATATTTTTAGATCTAGCATAGGCTTTTAACACGATTCCTTTCTCATCAAAATCTACTAAAAAAATTAGATACATATGGTTTCAGAGGCATGTGCAGTGATTTACTCAGAAATTATTTAACAACTTGAAAACAGATTGTCAGCATACATTCAGAAAAAAGTGAAGAAAACTAGTTACTTGTGGAATACCTCAAGGAACAGTAATAGGTCCCATTCTTTTTCAAATTTACATAAATGACATGCTTAATTTAGATATTTCAGGCGAAATCATCTCATGCCGATGGCACAGAATTATTATTTTCCAATGTCAGCCGGGTGGAAGCTAAATTAAAGCGAAAAGGGATTTCACAACATAAAAATTTGGTTAACAAAAGATTTATTAACCCTATAAAACAATTTTTTTTTACCTTTTCCTTAAATTCCCTACATACATCAAATCTACATCACTGGTTAAAACTGGGGCTTCATTTTTTTAAAATTTAAATACAATACCAATCATGTATTCTACACACAAAATTTCAGGTAAATGTCGTACATTTTTTCAAAAGATATTTAGGGAAATAATTGTATTTTTGAAAACTACAACGTCCTGTATCTTGTAAACGAAGGCTCTAATGACAATTGTTTATATGACAAAATATTCTTAAATTTGTACTAGGAATACGCTCCAAGGCCTACGGTGTAATTTTTTGAGGGTGAAAATTCACGAAATCATAAAAAAATCTGAGCACACCACTGAAGCGCCCTCTAAAATGGGCCCGTACAAAATTTCATAAAGAAACATTGCATATTAATAATTCTGTACTCAAAGTAAAAACCATATTGTCCATATTACTTTATTTATTCTTATCAAGTAATCCATGGAACAAAAATTGGAAAACAATTGAGGAAAACATTTTTCTTGGTAACAATTAACAAAATTATTGGAATGCGGGAATATAAAATAAATGCTCATTATATTTTTCTTTCTTCCACCTATCCGCCGTTTTTTCGCAACACTTATCAAACTTTTTCGTTCCTACGCGGCTACTTTTCTGAATTCTTGGGTAATAGTTGCACATGCTTCAATTATTATTCTAGCGTGTAGTTCGTCAACTAACTGCGGTCTTGGCTTGTAAACACTTGTTTTAGTATAACCCACAAGAAAAAGGTGAGCTGCGTCAAACCCGGGAATCTTGGCAGCCACTCAATAAGAGGACTGTTTCGATCTATCCATCGATTTTCAAAATTTGTATTCAGTCAACCTCTTACCACTACTCCGTTATGTACAAGAGACCCATCTGTTGAAATTTTAAATTCTGACATGCTTGAATTAAGTCATTCCAAAACTCGTTTTCCAAAAAGTAAAAAATACACCTTGGTTCAAATTACTCAGAAAAAAAAGACCAATAATTCTTCAATCAAGTCTCCGCATCTCACGTTTATTTTTTCTGAGTACTGCCTCTTTGCGTTTATGATCCAATTAGGATTTTCGGCATACCAGTACCGTGAATTTTGAGACGACACCACTCCATTTGTTGGAAATGTAGCTTCGTCATCGAACAAAATTTCCTTTAAAAAGTTCCTGTTCAGATATTCTCCCTGAGCCCACAAACAGAATTCCAATCTTTTTTCCTCATCTCCCTATTTCAGAGTAC